>CM070064.1:13913246-15113246 GCA_036320875.1 Cotoneaster glaucophyllus | reverse complement strand
TTTAGTTGAAAGACATTTGTTCCAATTAAATTTAGGGGTTGAGGGCAATGCAATTTTCTCTAAATCAAATAATAAAAAGGAAAATTAATGAAAATGATTTGAAAATTTTGAGTTTTAACGATAAAAAAAAAATAAAAAGATAAATAAATAATACCAAAATTAACTTTTTATTGTAAACATACAATTTTTCATTAAAATAAATAATACCGTAAACTTTTCATGAAGACTTCTAAAATTCCTTATCTTTTATTTTCTTTGCTTAAAAAATTGTAAAAACGTAAAGAAACAGGGAGTCGATGTGAGGCTTCCTTTCTCTATCTTCCTTGTCGACGCTCCCTGTTGATTTCTTCGTTAATGGAGAAACGTCCTCACCTTTGACGAGAGAGAGAGAGAGAGAGCAATTAAGGCAAATTCTTGTAAGAAAAAAAAACCCATTTATCCATTTCATCAGCCGCTGCTTTTGCAAAACCCATTTATTCTCCACGGAAGCTGCTTTCTGCTGATTTCAGCTCTCCGTTACTGTTTCTTCAGAGGTAAAGATTTCCTCACTTTCTCTCTCTCTTTGAAATCCACTGTATTTCTTTGGCTCTTTTTTCTTGGTGAGAATTGGATTTTTCGAGTTGGGTTGATTTCTATCACTTAATGGTTGGTTGGATTGTTTCAGTTTTTTGATAGTCTTGGCAAAAATTTATGTGTTTAGAGTAATTATTCCACATTAAAATCCTCTGCTCTAACATGGGTTTTGTTGGGTTTTGGAATTCTTGATTGATTTTGGTCTTAATTTTCATAAAACACCTCACTGAAGTTGCTAGCTGTTGTTTTGGTTATCATATATTGGGATTTGCAATGCCATTTGATTAAGGAAGGGTTGTGTGGGTGGTTGCCCACAAATTATGTTTAGGCCAAAGAATAAAGTTAGAAGAACTGCGGGTTTGTTTTCAGTTAGTTTCCTTCTATTGAGTACATACGCCTGCTAATATACTCGGATTGATTCTAAAGTTAATATCTTTGCTTGTGTTGTTTTATACAACAACAATTCCCCCTTCCTTTTGATTGATATTTTTGTGTCTTTTACTTGGAGCAAATTAAACGAAGGAAAACGAGAACATCTTTCACTAGGTTTGCTAGTTTCCATCTTAAATCACCATTTCTCTGGCACTTCTGGAGAAGGCACGATTAAATTCAACTGGCTTTTGAATTTCATTTTGGCATATTGAATGTAGATTCAAACAAAAGTAGAAGAGTTTGCATGAAAAAGTCTATTTGTAAGCATCTACCATATTATTACTAGGGTTCTGTTTGTCCCAAAAGTCTTTTACCTGTGGGAAATGCAAATGTCATTAAGAATGTAGGGTTGCATGAATGCCGGTTGGTCAAATGTGCCGGGTTCACATTAGAGTGGCAATATGATGGAAATTTACAAATTCTTTGTTAAGTTGAAGATGGCGATGAATTTACTCCACCACTGCAATATGGCTAGTAGGCCTTGAAATCAAATGATGCAAAATATGTGCAGGATGATAATTTCCCTTCTGCCACTATTATCTAGTTAGTTAGGCATCCAGTGTGATTGTTCTTTATATTATCCTTTTAGGATGCACTACTGAGAATCTGGGAAGGCCATTTATGCGCGTCTTTCATTTGGAGGGCATTTTCCTTCCTGCTGAATTTTTTATAGCGTTTTCAGGTTTCAGTATGAACTGGAACTGGTAACAACACTCTTAGGAGAAAATACTGCATAATTGATAGACGTCTATGATTTCCGTATCGAGTATTGCGGCCACTCTTGAGTAGTTAAGATTATCTAGTAATGAAATTATATGTTTCACATGAGGTGAATTATCAACCTAATGCAATCATATGGTGGTGTGGCGAATAATACTTTCAAGTCTTGACCTGTTAAATAACTATATTCTCTTTGAGGGACTATCCATTTGCTGGCATATTAGGTTTTGTTCCCTTTTCATATTCATTTGAGTGTCTCATGCAGTTTATATCTTATTAATTTAAATTACTTAACCAATGCTGTGCACAGGAAAATGGTTTTTGATTTTATTTTTCTCACTTGCACATCTTCATTCGTCAAAGTTTAACCTATTGTCAGTTGTTTAACAGAATAAATTTTTCGCGTAACAGCTTATTTTCTTATATAAAAATACAGTTACTTTCAAGACAGAGAGCAGAACTGAAGGTGACTGTCTTTCAGGCACATGGATCAGAGTATGCAACTTCTTCTGCATCGTATTTTTAATTATTTTCCCATATAAAATGGGACTCTACTAATGTCTGTAGCAGGAAAATGCAGGGTTGCACAATGCTGCATTCTATGCCAAAAAATTATGTTTGCACATGCAATGACCAACCTCATGTATTATTGTTACTGTAATTTCTTATGGTTTTATGATAAGAATTAGTACTTTCTCTTACTTCGTTTTTCATGCGCATGTGGGATGCTACTTAATGATTAGTTTTTGAGATTCAACATCAGTTGGTAAAGGCTAGATCTTTATTAAATCAATGATCCGGCACAGTCTAGTGAGACCTCCATACCTATTGTTAGTCCTTTACTAGTCTGCTTTACACATCACATGCCACTGAGTAAAATTGATTTCTGAAGGACTAGTAAAAGTCCTTAACATCTGGGGCACATTTGAAATCTGTTATGCCAATGCAGAAGTCATTTTCCCACTTTTATCATTGGTGGTTAAGCTTATACAAGCTATGCATTTAATTTATTAATCGGCTACTTTTTGTTAAATTTTATGATAAGATGTTATTGGATTACCTTATGAAAGTGGTTGGGTGAGCACAGGGATCTCAACAGATGTAGTGAACGATAGAAATGGTGACTATGCTCCCATCGGTGATCAAGAGGACCCGAAATTGGGAATGTTTGACAAACGCCTTCCTTGCTTTGGCTGTGGAATTGGATGGTTTTCGTGAGTATTCTTGGCTATTCTCTCTCCCTCTACAGTCCACCCCCCCACCCCTAAAGCTAAACATACACTAATGGATGCGTCTTTTTTTATCAGCCTTCTGCTTGGATTTGTATTTCCAGTGATGTGGTACTATGCTGCATTTCTTTACTTTGCGAAGCATTATCAGAAAGACCCAAGGGAACGAATTGGACTTGAAGCGTCGGCAGTAGCAGTAAGTTTTATGCTAAAAAATTAAACAGCTCAGTGATCATTTTAGCCTTATTTATAGAAGAAATTTAATTCCATTCTCCTCTCTAACCCTATTTATTTTCTTCTTCTCTCAACTATTTCATAAATTTTAACAGATAAAAACTTTAGAAACAGGTGCGGGTAAAATGGGTTAATTCTGATTTTGTTTTGGGAATGGGTTGTAATGAGTAAAAATAACACTACAAATAGAAGCACCTATAAATTAGTTGTGTATGGATTTCAGTTATTATACCTTGCATTCTTGAGCCTCTGTTATTTCTTGCTTACAATGTCTTGGTTAGTTTTGATTTCAGTGTGATAAAGCAGCTCTTTTTTCACGTCCTCCACCACTTACCACTTACTAGTCAGAGCACTAGGACACATCGGGAGATCTCATGAGAATCCTTCATTTAATAGAACCACAGTATGAGAAGCATGCCTTAGGAACTAAACATTTTCTTCCTTTTTTATGTAGTAACCATGTTGTAGTTGTTAACTTTCGAAAAATATCTGTAAAGTATAGATATGTGTTTGTACATAATTTCAATTAGTCGTGATGAAAGGATTTGTGGCCTTTATCATCTTTCATTGATCAGAAATGTTGTGCTTTTGCAGGCTTTGATATGTACAGTGGCGGTGCTAATAACGATTGCTGTCTTTGTTATCAAGGCTTTGTTTCCCTAGCTTATGCTGGCTTCATAAAAAAATTTCCTATGTCGGCAATGGTTAGCTCAAGCGTTTTTCCTGTAATCACATCAGGCGCAAGAAAGGAAAATGTTGGCACCCAGGTATGTCCACCTACAGATACCTGAAACAGTTTGAGATTTCTCTGTAACAGTGTGCAACATAGAAACCGTGTATATAACAGGAAATCTATGTACAGAAAACATTGTAGAAAGGTAGTATGTTTACAAATTACACGCAAATTATCATTTTGCATGCTGGCATCGGTGAATCAACTCAAGGTCAAGTGCTAGAGGATGCAATTAGGTTCGATCCATGTTTAAGAACTAGCTGGTTAGAACCACATTCTATTCTAGGGGCTTACGAAATATTACAAGGGCAGACGAGACTCCTAGATCAGCGTATGTAGAGAAGGGGGGCTGTCTGCCTCTTGGTAGACGCTATTAGTATGATATCCTTCTGCGTCTTGGCACATTCTTATACTGTCAATTAGGATTCGATCTGCTGCGGAAATGCTGCTTCTTTTGTCCGCCCTGTCTTCCGAGCTATGGATGGTGGAACATTAGGTGAGGTCAAGAGATCGGTTGATATGCACTGAGAGGTGTACTTTTCTTTTGATAGGGTATTGCACTACTTTAGTGGTTTTTCTTTCCAAATTATTCATACTATTAAATGCTAAAATAAAATCTTTATCAAAGTAATAGCAACTTCAGCCACTTAGTACTACGGTGTAGCGGTATTCCTTTTTATTTTGTAAATGAAAAGTCTTAGTATAGATATTATCGTTTGTTCCCAAAAAAAAAAAAAAAAAAAAAAAAAAGTAATAGCAACTTCTTTGATGCTTCACAATCGGTATAAACCTAATCTGTCATTATACCCAACCCCTTTTCCTAAACCACCAACTTCACTTGTGCCCATGCATTCATTTAATATGATTCTTGGTTGAATTTAACACCTTTTTCTTTCTTGGATGGGCAATATCAAGACCACTTTCAGTCTTTCACCATCAGGGGATTGAAAATAATTTCAAGTACCCGGTACACAAGCCAGTACTCATAATACAAGTGGACGGCAACGGACTCTCCACCACGTGGATTACCGGTGTATGTGGGTGACTCCGAGCTATAGTAGCTAGTCGGCCACTGAAAATAATTGTGAGTCTGACTGCATGAATGGCTTGGAGTCACCCACGCGGCGCTGGTGGGCAACTGTCCCCAAAGCTTAATAAATAAATTGCCATTGCCCATTGGAGTCGTTCAAAACAGTGAGACACATTTTTCTTGAATCCAACCAAGTAAGAATATACACACAAAACAAAACAAATCTGCATTACCTAAGAGAGATAATTAAGTCAAAACCAACAAATCTGCATGTGAGAATTTCATGTACCAGAAGTTATATAAAATACAGTTATATTTTCGGGATTTTCTTAATAAAAAAATGAATATCCAAAACACAATTTAACAAAAATGGAGCACCAATTGATGGATAAACCATTTAGCCTGATTTCTCACGCGAGATTGGAATCCCCACTCTGGCAACCAAAGCTATTAAGATGACACAATAGGCCTTTTCTTTGGAGGGACCCCTATTTGTTCTTTCCTTCCTTTGCAAACAACAAAAAATTCTAAAGTGCTTCGGAATATCTCATGTTACATGAGTTTAGTTTACCTCTTTGGTTTTATTTTCAACTCTTTTTAACTTTTTGGACAAATGCGATATTTAAATTACACTAATCTACATAGAGTGAGATTCGAGTATATTACTTTATTAAAATAACGAAAAAAGAAGAGTCATAAGATAACCACTTCGTTTTTCATTTTTAATCTTTAAATTGAAAACTCTTTCGGGAATTACTTTCAATTTTCAACCAATTTAAAAAGTGATGGCCAACTTTTAAGAACTTAAGAGACCTATATGTGTTGGTAGGTTCTACCTCTACTAGAGAGATGATACAAATAGATGATAATTATAACACTATTCTTCACTTTTTTGTTTGTAGGTTTCATTTTTTTAAACACTGAAATTAGCTACTAGAAGATTTTACATTTTTAGTTTCATAAACAAAAAAACTAAAAGCAAAAATGATGAAGCGAATTTATCTTACCAAATGGTGAGTCTGTTTGGCTGTCGTCACGAATAGGGTGGTGAAATTCCCCATAGCCTTTCCGGGCCCGAAAGAAGTGGATAACCGTGGCTTGCCACTAGTTGCCCCTCTTTTTTTATTTTTTATTTTTTTATGAACAAATGATATTATCTTCACTAAGGGGAAGGGGGTGGACTAAGCCTCACAATGGATTAGCAATAATGTTGTCGCTGTTTAAAAAAGAAAAGAAAAAAAAAAGAAAAGAAAAGGAGACCAAATCTTCTGCACCCACATTTGGTGTGGCCTATCTATGACCCTAATAAATGATTGACACGTATTCATTATCTAAATTTTATTGTTATAAATTTAATATGTGTCATACATTAAGGTCACAATAAAACCATGCTTATTTTGGATGGAGAAGATCTGATCTCCCAAATATAACCTTTATTTTTGAGTCATGACTCGGGGAAAGGAGCGTTGAATGCTATTCCGGATTCCTAACGGTGTCTTAAAGCACAAGTTTACAACGTGCACAAGCTGTATTTCTTGCAAACTGGATTGGGGTGGGCCCTTGAGAGGGACACCTCCTTTTTATTTATAGGATTCAAATTATTCCAACAAAAGTAATTTCCCAAAAACAAAAAATAAAAGCCCTAACAAATAATTGAATCCAAGGACACAAAAACATTCCAAATTATATGAATGACTTGGCCTGAAAGACACTAGGATTTCTTTTCATGTAATTTTGTTCGTCTTTGTGCACAAGGATATATTCCTCCACCATTCTTTCAGACCAAAATGTTCAATTTCGTGCACCCAAACTATGATACAGACTAATTATACCCTTTAAGAGACTAAACAAAGTATATGGCAATTTTAATTTGGTCTAGTGAAAAGCAAACAAATGTTTGGAATCTTCAACTTGAGTTCGAACTCTCATGAATGTATTTTTTTAGGGTTGTTTGTACCATACTTGACCAATCCCGAAACTACCAAGCACCGGTCAACATTATACCGCCAAAGATCCCGAAACTACTGAGGACCGGTCAACGTTATACCATCAAGGATCCAGAAGAGTTTCCCTCCAACTTGGAAGCCAATCACTACGCGACACGTGTCAAGATCAGAAGCCAATCAGAGCGCGACACGTGTTGACATCAAGAACCAATCACAAGATGACACATGTCAATGTAACAAAGCTACAAGCTTTCCTATAAATAGGGGGCATTCCCCCACAATATTCCCTAATGTCATTGTATTAAGCAAATCACTAGAACTCACTAAATTGAGAGCTTGAGCCTGTATACTTGAGAGCTTGAACCTGTGTACTTGTGAAGACCCTTCACTATTAATACGAACTCCTCTGCTCCGTGGACGTAGCCAACCTTGGGTGAACCACGTACATCTTGTGTTTGCTTCCCTACCACTGTCCGTTTACATACTCATACATATCAGTGACCTGAGCGATCTAGTGAAGGTCATAAACTTGAACTTTCTGTTGAACCAAAGTCCTTGCTGATTTTGTACATCAACAAGGGTTATCAACATACTTTTAAGGAAGCAAACATGACAATATATACTTTCACGATCTTATGACATAAGTATTATCACTCTTGCATTTGATTTTGTAATTTTTTTTTAAAGAAGTCATACCTAGGGGTGGGCAAACGGGTCCTAGACCCGCGGGTCGGGACAGGTAATGTAGGTTCGGGGCGGGTACAGGCCGGGTCCAAAAATTGTAGAGAGAAAACGGGGCGGGCCGGGCCGGTTCCTGATAAATAAAGGGGCGGGCCTGTTCTAAAGATTGGGGAAAACGGGCCCCCAGCCCGGACCGTTTATAGCGTACAGGTATTACCCTCTATTGTCTATTAGGCTATTACCCTCTCTCCCATAATTCTCAGACCTATCTCCTCCCTCGGTCTCTCCGCTCCCTCGATCTCGACCTCCTCCCTCTCGATCTCTTCGCTCTCGATCTCGACCTCCTCCCTCTCGATCTCCTTTATCTCGATCTCTTCCCTCTCGATCTCTCTCTCTTCCACAGTCTATCTCTCTGTCTTTCTCATCTCACCTGCCCTAAACCTTCACAAAGCATAACCAGCTCACCCGTTGTAAGCCGTTGTCCACAAAACATCACCAGCTGCGCCACAAGCCGTCGTCCACGCCCTTCGAGTGCCTCTGTCTCCGATTTGTGCCTCTGTCTTCGAGCGCCTCACTCTCTTCGAGCGCATCTGTCTCCGATTTGTGCAGCTCCGAGGGGAGCTCGATCGAGATGTTTTGGATGCTGTGGAACGAGCGGAGGATCTGGGTCGGGTCGGGTTTGGTCGAGACGATGTCTTGGAGCAATTTGAGTCTCTGTGGGGGGACGAGGTAAGTCTCTGTGGGGGACGAGGCTCAACGAGCGAGTCCGGGAAGCGACCAGAACCAGAAAAAAAAAGAAAAAAAAAACAAAAAGAGGACCCGTGGACCCGTGGACCCGTGGACCCGTTCCGAACTGCCCCGTTTCAAACGGGCCGGGTTAGGTCCGGTTCCAGTTATCAAATTTGCAATGCCCGGCCCGGCCCGTGCCCACCCCTAGTCATACCTAGGGTCAAGTTTGATATATATGGTTTAAAGATCCGCCGATGATCATTTTTGTTTTTTTTTTTTTTTTATGTTTTTAGAAAGAAAAAAAGGAAAGATGATACAAATGGCACCAATGACATTCTTTTGTGTGACGGTTTACACCAGTGGCAGATTTAAGAAAAATTATTGAGGAAGAGAAGGGTTCAGTATTCAGTAAAAATATCTCAGCTCGCAAAATGTTAAGGACAAAATAGCATGCAAATTTTACAGTGAGCCATTTTATTGAGCATTTGGTGGGCTTGGGGTCATTTGCCAAGACATATTGCATGCTCTGTCGATAGATGTCAATAGCATTCGAGCAAGCATGTCGATTGATGTCAATAGCTTTGAGAGAGCATGTCCATAGATGCCGACATATGCGAGTGAGCTTATAGACAAATGGCGATAGCAACGCATGCAAATGGATGAGGCTAGCAATTGCCTTGCCTAGTGGCCCTAAAGGTAATTCGCCAAGTAGTAGAATGACAACTTTCAAGGGCATCTCAGATTTTCAAAAGATAGCACATAACTTTTTCATGAAGGATTTTTGAGCTAGGAAGGTGGGGGTTAGCTGCTCACCCTTGCTCCAAGGTGGATCCGCCTCTAACTACAAGATGTTACTAACTCACATGTCAAAATATGAATGAACAATATAATTAACATTTTATGAATGTAACATGTAAATATTTATATATAAATGCAAGTGTTATAATGTAGAATATTAGTTGATTAGTAATATGACGTGACGATGAAAGATGAAAGATGAAAGCCAGACCAAAAACTTTGAAGCTTCAACCACTAATGTGTACAAGCTAGTACACGCCTGCTTTTTTATGTAGGTTTCATTAAAATACAGTTATATATGTGAATATGATTGTCATACGCGGATTGTATGAGTGTATGACCATGACCAATTAGAATCAAAAGGCCTAAAAGCACATGGTTTACTCTCAAATTTTTAATCACCATCTAACAATTCATTTAGCTGTCAAATGACAGCCAACACACGACACTCTAGTCTATATCAATATGCTTTTCTTTCTAGTTCTACCCTTTATATAAGCAAAAGCACCCAACAAAAAGCACAAGCAAAATCCAAAAGCCAAAACAAAAGCAAAAGTTTCCCACCCCAAAACACAATGGATGAAGAGGAAAACATGTCGCCACCCTTTTGGCTCCAAGCCTCCGACTCCTTCCGGCAATCCAACCATCGCCGCTCCTCGTCGTCTGTTTTCTTCAGCTCCGGCGCTTTCATTTTCGCCTTGCTTGCTGTAGCTGTTGTGTTTATTTTCTTCATAATCCCATCACTTTTGTCCTTCACTTCTCAAATTTTCAGACCGCATTTGGTAAAAAAAAGTTGGGATTCTCTCAATTTCGTCCTCGTACTCTTTGCAATTGTTTGCGGATTTCTGAGCAGAAGCACCGGCAACGACAACAACGTTAGCAGTCCCACGTCGTACGATGCTTCTTCTCCACAAAAGTTTGAGAAGTCAAACCCATCAACCCCTCGTCAGTGGTACGATCAGTATTCCGATCGGACGGTCTATAATCAAACCACTGGTGCTAGTACGATGAACAGACGAGTGAGGACCAGCAGCTCGTACCCGGATCTACGCCAACAGGAATCTTCGTGGAATGTGGTTAGGGATGATCGGTGGCGATCCTACGACGATACCCATGTGGCCGGTTATCGGGTTTCGGATTCAGATCAGCAGCATCAGGTCCACCGCCGTCACCGGTCGTGGCATGAAGAACCGGCACAGTTTCTAGCACAAGAACAAGTAGGACGTGTACCACGGACCAAGAACATACCAGTGGACACTTTTGTGATCCGTACGGAGCAAGTTAGTTCTTCACACGCACAAATTCCGGCTATTCAATCCGATCCTCAGCAGCCATCTCCGCCGCGGACACAATCTCCGCCACCTCCTCCGCTGCCGCGCAAGACAAAGAGGACGTACCAAGCTATTGGAGAGAAAGAAAAATCGAATGCTAGTGACAATTTGGAAGTGAAGAAAAATTTGCCCCCACCGCCTGCTCCGCCGTTACCTCCTCCATCACCACCGCTGTGGATGTCGAAGGAGGTTGAGAACAAGAAAACGTCAGCCGGGAAATATTCGAAGAAGAAGAGAGTTGCTACCACTAAAGAGTTCTTGATCACGTCATTAAGGAGGAATAAGAAGAAGCAGAGACAAAAGAGCGTCGAAAATTTTGAGACTCTCCTCGCTTCTGCTTCTTCGGCTCCTTTGTCTTTACTTCCGCCGCCCTCACCGCCTCCTCCTCCGCCACCGCTACCGCCGCCTTCTGTTTTTCACAACTTGTTTTCTTCAAAGAAATCCAACAAACCCAAGAAAATTATTCACTCAATTCCACAACCGCCATCGCCACCACCGCCGAGGCCGATCGCTTCCACATCGCGTTTATCGAAAACCAAAGCCCAAGTTTGGCCCACGACGACCCAAAAACCACCCCATCCAGTCAAGGTTAGTAGGTTCAGCAATGAGGATGATGAGAATGCTAACAGTGGTGGGGAGTCGCCATTGATTGGAATACCGCCGCCGCCACCGCTACCGCCATTTAGAATTCCGGTTATGAAATACAAGGTGCACGGGGACTTTGTTAGGATCAAAAGCAACGACAGTTCACGCAGCGGCTCGCCGGATTTGGACGATAGTGATCAGGATTCAGTTCCATCGCCGACCACGGAAGCTGCTAGTAAAACTCCACTGGAGAACGGAGAGTCGCCGACGAAAGCTATGTTCTGTCCGAGCCCGGACGTAAACACCAAAGCTGATACCTTCATTGCAAGGTTCAGAGCTGGTTTGAAGTTGGAGAAGATGAATTCTGTGAGGGCAAGGTCCAATCTAGGCCCACATTCAAGTGAAGGAGAAGAAGGCCCAAGTTACTAAAACCGATTGCATGCAATTGGGATGTCACGGTGATGCGGTATATCGATAACCTAAACCAGTTATCTATAGCCATGCGGAAAAGTTAAAATACATACAAGTTGAGATTGGTTAAGGATACTGTGGTGTAGCAGTAACCTAAACTAATTATCATGGACGTTATTTATGGACGTGTGAGAAAGTTAAAATACAAAACAATATAATATTGGCCGAAGACATTGTGGTTGAGGATTGTAGAGATAGAAATGTTGATTTGGGTTGTTTATGAGTTTTTTCTGACATATACATTGAGGAATTATACAGCGGTGTATAGGATTTATTTATTTATTTTTAATGGTTGGTGATTAGAAATATTCTTTTACTTAATTTTCTTAATTAATACATAGTAGGGGACTAAGGGGAGGGAAGAGATCCCCTCGGATCTCTCCCATCAAATTTGATCAAACGATTACAAACAGAGATCTCTTTAAAAGTTATAATAATTATAGTCGTTGAATCAAATTTTAAAGGTGTGGATTTCCAGATCCTTAGAACTTGATGAGAGAGATCCGAAGGGAGATCAGGGTGTGTGTGTGAGTATTGGAATTTGGATTTCATGTAATTGTCAGAATTTTAATGGGATTGAAGGAGGATTATTATTTTTTTTTTTTTGGACAAAGGTAATGTTCATTACAAAGAGAACACAAGTACAAACAAAGGGCCCCATTAAACAGCAAACGCAAAACAAAAGTGGAACCCCAAACACTAAACAGAAACCCAACCCAAGAGGAGAGCCCAAAAACATAAAAACAGACAAATAAAAATCCTAAGAAACTAGCTTGCTCCGCTGCCATTGAAGAACCCGCCGCTGACCACCATCCAGCATCCCAGGCTAGAGATCTCACCAAACACAACCCCAAAGAAGAAGGCTCCAGCTTCCTCCACCAAGCACCACACAAATCGAAACTGCAACCACCAAGGAAAGAAGCCAACGGGAAAAAACTTTCCCTCCAGCAACAAAGCCGAAAACGACATACAATTGGAAGGTGGTGGTGTGGACACCATAAGAGCCGAAGCTCTGCACACCTTTCGAGAAAACCGCAAAACGTGGGTGGATTTGATACCAATTTTTATACTATTTTTTTCTGAATTAATTCGCTGTTTCCCGTACAATTTGTGTGGTTTGGTCATGTACGTGCGTGCATGCCTGTAAGTTTGTGACTGTGATGTTGCCAACCTCATCTAATTAGACATAAATATTGACTCTTAATTTTGAGAAAAACTTGCATACAATAAGGTATTGTTGACCGTAAAAACTATCAAATTTATATGGTGCACAGACAGAGTAATTAAAAGCTAATTACGTCTTTTTTGGATGAGGATCCTCTCACGATCCTTTTTGTGAGGATCCTCTCTGTTCACTGCACATCTTCCGGTCAGTTTTCGTTAGGTACTATTTGTGTTTAATTTCAAATAAAAAAAATTCAAATGATTTCTGGTTGCACGATGTACGATGAACGGATAAGATGTGAGGATCCTTAGGATCTTCACAAATTGGATCCAGATGGGATTCAAATCCGTCTTTTTATTGGTTGATGCAGGCGTGCATAGATGGAGCCAACGTTCTTCAGTGTAGGCAATTTTAAAAGATGAAATTAAAAATTGAAATTCGATACAATGTTATCAATTTATTCTCCAACTACGTACATATTTTGCGTAACTAGTGTTTAGAACATTAATGAAAAAAGTTACATGACTAGAAAGGGTGAAAGAGTAGAAAAAATATAAAACGTAAGAGAGTAATTTATATTTTTAGTTGAAGCTATTTTTCATCGCAAAAGGAGTTGATTGAGAGCAATTGCCCCGAGTAAGCATATGCTGCCTCCGTCCATGCAGGTGTGCCAACTCACCACTGAGGTAAATTGGGCGAATCGTAACAACTTAAACCGTAACTGATAAGTGAAATCAATCCAAACCGGGCCACGTATTTTCTCTAAGTTGAATTCCACATATTGTGCTCTACTATACTTCGTAATGGTTTAAACTCGTAGAACTAATGGAATTTGGAATTTGGAATTTGGAAATTGGATACCAACAAACTTCATATGGATTCCATTGGCACTGGACAGCTGGATGACAAAACTAATCGTGGATGCTTTCTGAATGAGGACTAACGCTCCCATGATTTGAGGCATAATTTCGGAAAAAAATAGTATACATTATTGAATACGATAACTAGTTTACGTGTGATACATAACAGACGATAAATTTATATAATAAAAAATATCAAATTCATATTGTAACATTGGTTATATCACGTGATAACGCATTCTACAACAATTTCACGGGTTTTAAATATAAAATTAAGTACACTAAGAAATGATCAAGCATATGCACTATGAATATGCTAATGATGTACAGATTTGATGTCAATGACGAAGACGATGGTAACTTGCAGAGGTGGTTTGTAGGGAGGGCGTCTGTAAGTCATCTATTTCCAAGTTTTCAATATAATTTTCTTGCTTTTTAAAGAAGAAACAATGCAAATTGTGGTTTTTAAAGCAAGAAAAATTACCAGCGTTATTAGACACATATTTTGTTCTAGAGAACATTGGTCAACTAATGCATGCATAGCAAGTTGCATCTATATGTACATACGTATGTATATTATTTTTATATTTATATATAATTATATAAAAGTAGTACGCTACAAGTGAAAGAAACTTAGAAATTCAACAACAAAATCTTTTGCTTTTTGGTTTGATTGCAATATCTTAGTCTTGACCCAAAAAAGAGGAACCTGTTCAAGGTATTACATACCAAGTTGACATTTTCTTATTTATACAACGATATTGGAGGTGAGGATTTGGGCTAACCACAAAATGGGTTATTATAATTCGGTATTGAATGAATCATTATTGAGAGGCGGACTCGAGACTTTATACTTATAAGTAGAAAGAAATATCACTAGACTGTGTGCTAGTCAGTGGCGGAACTAGGAAATAATATTAGGGGGTCACGCACACAATTTTTTATACCAGAAATAGCATGCATATCGCCATTTCATCGAGTCTTTTTAGGCCTGAAGTCATTTGGAAAGGCATACTGCACACTTGTTAATGCCTCATTTGCGAGGGTTACTAACATGTTCCAAGGCTGCTTCCATATGAATGCTTAACAAAGAAACACATTTATCTTGAACACACTTACAATGTTTGATATCATTGCATCCCATTAATATGTTTGTCCAAGAATGATGATGCTTTGTTATTCACTGAGATCACCATTTGATTCACTCTTCTTTTAGACATTTTATCAAACAGTTGGAGGGCAAGTACGAAGCCAATTCTAATCTTCAAAAGGGCAGCACCTAAGGTATTCAGCACCCAAGGTATCCATGAACGTTTATCGAAGTTTTGGGGGGGAGGGGGGGGGGGGCAGTTGACCTCGCTGCCCCTCAATGCATCCGCCCCTGGTGCTAGTTGCTAACAAGGTTGTAAAAGGTGCAAGAAGCTAGTCGAGCTGCAGGTTGGGGCCTAGCGCCTAGACTGTTTTTTAAATTCCAATTTGATTTATTATATAAACACATAAATAAATGTCAGTTTAAGGAAACTATTATTAGCACTCCACAAATTTCATACTCCTTAAATGTATTTTTCTTTCTAATTATAGAAAGTTTGGAGTGCAAAAATGAGATTTTTGGAGTGCCACTAGCAATTCTCTAAAACAAATACATAATTGTATTGTGATAGATAAATTGCAAAACGGTATGACACATAGATTATAAAGTATTAGAACATATTGAAAACATGGGGAACAAGCATATAATGAGTGTTCATCTAAGTATTCCAGTCTCTTATAATTCATTAAAAAAATAAAATGCAAAATGAAAGTTATTGTTTCTATCTAAGTAAGAGTCACGACCTAGACAGGTAGGCAGGTGCCTAGGTAGGTTTAGGCGCCCTTTCTTAATTTTCAAACGCTTAGAGTTTAATCAGGGCGATGGCCAGTCGTCTAGAGCCTAGGCAGCGCTAGGTGAGAATTTTAGAACAATGGTTGCTAACGAGTTAGCAACTTTAAAGGCAATTAAATTCTCAAGCAGTGCATATTATTGTTAAACAAGTTGTACCAATATCTGATCAAAAGAAATGGTTTCCAATTTGACATATTTAAGATACAAATTACACAAGTGACAAACAATCATTTCTTGCCTGCTAGTTCTCTGACTTGCCCTTCAAGGGATTGCTCCTGCTTCATGTGTTCAACCCACCTCGCCTTGATTCGGACTTGCGCAATGCTTTGCTCCAAAGTCATGGAAATTGCAGGATGCACCCTGCTAGCGAAAAATTCTTCGACCTCATCAGCCTTTTCGTTGCTGCAAAGCTGTCAACGAAGATTTGATAAGTAACACAAAGCGGTCGTCAGAAGCAGCAACTGTACCGTGTTCTACAAGGCATAATTGCCTACCAGTCTAAGGACAGAAATCATTCTACTTACCGGTGTCACAATGTCTCTTACGAAATGGGTGAGCAGCATCCCAGCGCCGTATTTGGTCAGGATCAGGTCCCAATTCTCCTGCATTCATAACCAAAAGAAGTTAAAACTCTCCAATTCCATGTGACTTTCACAATGCCAATTATACCGATTCCATGTTCATCCAAATCGTGTTTCTGAGAATTAATGGAACCCGTACCTTTAACCACTTCCACGCTGTTTTGCGGCATTCTAAACTTATACCAGAAAGTCCATATATAATGTCTTGATCTCGAACCTGAAAATAAAATTTGAGATGAAGTTGGTGTAAACTGGCAATGGAAGTGCAGCTGCTGTAGACCACAATTTAGTACTGCGAATAAATACCTCTTCGGATATAAAAAAGTTCAGAACCTCCAGAACTGTATCTGGGTCTGGAGAAGATGCAAAAAAACCTGTACAGAGTTAAATTGTAAAGGAAAGATTCCAAGTTACTTTCGCTTAGACAATAGATGGAAAATAGGAGAATGCCAGAAAATGAACGCATTTCAATCTTACGTAGAATCCTTTCCTTCTCTTGCACTGTATTTGCTTCTCTGTAAACATTTAATAGGGACTCAAAACCTTCTCTATTGGAGCTGCTAGCGTTCCTCATCACAGCAATGTAAGCAGCCTGCAGGACAGTGTTCATACTTCTGCCTGTTAGCTTTGAAACTTAATAAGGATGAGGAAGTGATACACATAGTAAGATTTATTACCCCTCTCGTATCAGCTGAAAGAAGCGGAGTGTTTCTATCGTTCAATAATGTCTGAAATCGGTCTAATGCTTCTTTTTGAGTTTTGTCATGGCCAAACGTAACCAAAGCTTGCAAGATTTCTGCTCTCAGAAGTGCACTGAAGTGACTCTCTCCTGGTACCGATTCCCAACCAAGTTTTCTGTATGAATACATTCAAATATGTTATGTTAGTGTTAAACTCTTCTTTGCAATCCTAAGTAAAGTATTACTGCATGATCGCGAGGAGACTGCAAAACATCACAACATACAATGGACATTTTAGGAAAGGAAAAAAGAGAGAGAAACCAATTTTATTGGTATCGGAATCACAATCGCAGGCCAAAGTACAACTCATTCAATAAGGTAAAAGGAAAAAAATGTATTCCCATACTAATAATGAGTGTTCTTACTCTGCTGGAAACAGGAGGAGACTAATGAAAAACTTTTTCAACTCATTTGCCGAATCTGGGATGGCCTCACTTGAAATATTAACGACATTATAACAAACCTGCAGTTGCATATACAACGCAAAAGGTAATGCCACGATAAATAGTTGGTGGTGCTACTGATATTCACCAAGACAAAAGTTTATGTGCTTACAGCTATCAATTTTGTTACGACAATATACTCTTCTTCTTTTCTGTATGCATCCATCAAGGAAAGCAAAGATGAAAGTGATTGTTCACAAGCTTCACAAAGAGCATATGCGTCGTCCAGAATGCCTGAAATATGAGACTTGGAGTTATATATCGTTGAATTATGAGTGGTTTATAATGGCCCATAATCAAGTAAACAATCTGAAAAACGAAGCCACATAATAAAAACAATCTGAAAGTGATAAATGGAACACACCGAATTTGTCTGTTGCTTCTAAGCTCTTATGCTTAATAGCCTTCCTAAGCCGAGCTGCAAGCTTATCTTCATAATTGACCCTATAGAAACCGCTCTGTTCGATGTTAACCTTGATCCACAGTTGTTCATCATATTTCTCTTTATTCTTTAAATCAGTATCAGAAGAATCGACAAGATCTGATATGTTCACTTCTCTGGACTTTGTTTCCAAAAGGAAATTCTTGCGTCTCTCATACGAACCAAGTGAAAAAGTTATTGGAACGATCCATTTCCCACCATCATGCAAACCGGATGACAGGAACTGTGTCTGCAAAACAAAAACTTCATTAGATTTCTGCAGATAACATGATTTTGGCGTTGAGTATTAGTAGTACCTGCTCAAATTCCAAAATATTCTCTTTGGATTTTACTGAGATAACAGGATATCCTTTTTTCTTTGTCCAACCATCCATCATTTCACTGACTTTGACACCAGATTCCTCCGAAAGAACACTCCATAAATCTTCTGTCTTCGCATTTTTGCCAGAATATCTTTTCATGTAGGAACTTAATGATTTCTGATTGGATAATGAAGCCACACAGTACATAAACAAACTGAAATATGTTAACAAATTCAATGATTGCAGAGAGTAAATTGACAATGAACTGCAAACTAGAATGTCTTCATAACAAGAACTATTCCATTTCCTGTCTTTGCCTTTCATTCCTTTTTGTTCAAAACACTATATATTGTAGTTTTCATATGTTTATTTTTATCTTGAGAGAACAAAATTGTTTGGTACTGGGATTTGGATTGCGCATGGAATTTCAGAAAACCGTCTAGGATTGCAAGGCCTAATTTCAAGCGGTGCATTTGGTGATAAGATTAAGAAGAGTACTTCCGCGTACGGTATTCACTGGGAAAACTTGGGGTACAGTATGAAAGGTAATCTCACTGGGGGGACATCAGTTTTGTACCTGGAATATGTCATCCCCGAGATAAACCTGCAGCATTCGGATAACAGCAGATCCCTTTTTATAGCTGATATCATCAAAGACTTCAAGAATTGAGCGAGCATGTTCTATCTTCACCTGAAATTATGCCAACCAGCAGATAAATATGCTGCATAGAGCAGTTTACGTGGTCTCTCCACCTCATCACCACCACCCCAAACAAAAAATCTGAATTGTTAAAATGTATATTGATTATTGCTCCTTGAGCGAGCATGTTCTATAGCTGATATCGTTGACCTCTTCGGTTCCTCCTGCTCCATATACATTGACACACATGTTTGAACTTCACTTGACGGAGTCCAGTGCATTTTTCACAAACTCTAACCACATTATTGTTTATACTTTTGTTCAGTTATCAATACTATTGATTTAATTATCTCAGGAGCCTGCCAAGATGCTCTGTTCTTTGGTTGATGCTACAGATGATACAGGAGAAAGCTTTTTATGGCGGTTCTTACTTTTAATCTCTGATTAAGCAGCTTTCACCTGAGCAATAGTATCAAATGATGTTTACCTGAATTGGATGTGACTGCTCCAGTGCATCTTTAACTAGGCCGCCAGTAGTTTCTTGAAGAAATTGAGCCCATATTTTCCACTCGGGAAATAAAATATCTGTGGCCATATAACTTACCTGGAAATATAAGATCAAACAGGCACACAAAAAGCAGATAATTATCTCTGGTGTAATGCCATCATGTTGGAAAGGTATAGAGAGCTGAATGACCGGAAATTACCCATGTCGCAAAACCCTCATTAAGCCACAAATCGGACCACCATTCCATCGTCACCAGGTTGCCAAACCACTGATGTGCTACTTCGTGTGCTACAACAATTGCCATCTAACAGAATAAGAAAAGGGTTACAGATATTTCATCAGACTTTTCAGAGGAGCATTTTACAACTGCAAAAGTGAGACAAAGCTTAAAGCAGAACTAGAAATTAGACTTACTCTCTGCTTCCTTGCTGTTGTGGAATGCAAAGGATCGTAAAGCAGTTCATTTTCACGGTATGTGATCAAACCATAATTCTCCATTGCCCCACCAGAAAATTCAGGAACTGCAACCATATCGAGTTTGGGGAGAGGGTACGGTGTTGAAAAGTATCTACATGTAACGATCACTAGGTTAAATAAAATTAGCGCAACAGAAAAACAGAAAAAATAATACAAAACTTACTTGGAGAAAAGATCGAGCGTCTTAACAGCGACATTTAGAGCAAACTCCCCCTTGTCACTGTTCCCAACAGGGCAATATGCACGAACCAGTACCCCTGCAGACGAAATTTAAGTAATCTCTAAAACGAATTCTGTTGCATAATTGAACAAAGTCTTCGCCTTTACATACCATCGGATGTTGTGTCTTCAATATAATCGAATACGCCAACAACAACAGCCACTAAATAAGTTGACATGATAGGAGACTCCTCAAAATAAACAGTCTTAACAGTTGCATCAAGCTTCTCATTGATAATTGGCATATTGGACAGAGCTGTCAGCTCCGGCGGTACATCTACTGCTATCTTGAAGGTGGCCTGAGTCAAAACAATAAAGAAGAGTCTTGGGGTTTAAGCAAAATTTATATGCGACTGTTTTATCAAGGAATTTTTAACTAGCGAACATAGAGGTTTACATCTAATATTTCAACAGTTATGGGAACTTGTCGAATATGCCTACCTTGAGGGCAGGTTCGTCCCAACATGGAAAGCACCGCCGTGCATCCACAGGTTCGAATTGAGTAACTGCCATATTCTTCTTCTCTCCTCCATCCATATAAGTGCTGGGAAAAGTGTCAGATTCTTCATTAAAATCCTTGTTTGGTGACTATGAAAGTTCTTCTCCTGCAGCAACTTATACTTTATCTACAACTGATTTAAATTTTCTTACCATTTATAGAACCCTTTCAAGTGCGCGTTAAGGACTGCAGAAAACTCAATCCCCAAAACTCCTTCACCAACACCAAGTGCTTGATCAAACACCAAAACAAGAGATTCATCATCGCCGTCCAAAACAACATCACACGGGCGGTAAAGCTGCAAATGAAGAAGATAATAAAAAATCCAACAAAACGAAAATCCAGTAAAATCAAATCATTGTCGATCAAGAATTAGTTACTTGGCCATTAGAGCTGGTGAACAAGACTTCATGAACATCAAGTTCAAGAGCGTTCAAGATAAGAAACTTGGTCTCTTCGACTATGCTAACGTTAATCTCCACAACGCCGGAGAAGGCGCATGCTGACGAGAGATCAAGCTTAAGATGAAGATCGTAGCGTTTCGGAATTGCAAAATTTGGCAACCTTGCGTGGCCTTTGAATCCTTGTATGCTTTGCTTCTGCTCCATCTCAGTGCCTAGTGAAGTGAAGTGTCCTGAATCCAGCCGGTAAGAGGTTCGTTCTTTGTGATGATCCTGTTCCTGTGGTTGTCTTTCTTTTATGTGCTTTTAGTCAACTCCTTGTCAATAGAGAATAGTTTCGGTATATCAACTAACTCTTCTGGTAATATTTTTCTTCTCAAAGTTTCGTAAGTTTGGAAGACGTTAGTTTAATTTTATTTCTCTTTTAAAGACAAAGAAAGAGGTTTTAAGTTTAAATATCATTGGAGTTGAAAAGAATAAAGCATTCTCTTAATAGTTGATATACTGATTTAGATATTGTGAAGGAGAAATTTTTCAATGTGACACATGGTTCTTAAAAACGTTAGACACTAGTCGGACGGCGAGCTGAGACCTAACGTTTAGGCGCTTAGGCGGACTAGGCAGATTTAGATTTATTATATATTATATGACTATATAATTACTTATTTTATGTATATAATATGATAGTCTAAGGAAAAAAGCCATTATTTAAATAATTCATATAACATTTATATAGATATATCTCTAATTTCTAATCTCTAATCTCTAATCTCTAATATTAGAATGCGAGATGTGAGTTTTGGTGTCTTAAGGCTTCACAAAAAATAATTGGACACAAAAGCCCTTGAAAAAAAAAACCTGTAAGAGACAAAGAAACCAGGATCATAATTCCTATGGGTACTTTGTAAAATAAAACATAAAAAGTAAAATATATAGAGTGCTGATATCCCCACCTGTGTCTTATTTTCCCATTCATATCTTAATAAAAATTTTATTTACAAGTTTACCTTTTAACAAAATGACGAATAAGGATAAGAAGTTGTTCAAAGTGCAATCTTTGATTTTTACTGTTGTGACTTTGCTCTCTCATCTCCTTCCATGCCCTTTCCCTCACAACATTATCCTCCTTTTTTCTTTTTTCCCCATCTGATTTTTTTTTCTTTTTCTAAATGTTTTCCCCATCTAGGTTGTTTTGTGAAAGCCGAATGAAGCTAATTATGTTAATGTGCTTTCTTCATGTGCTAATTTGGGTGGGTTGGGATCTATTTATTGGAGAAAGCAAATCCATAGGCATGTTATTTGGAATGAGATTGAATTGAATGCGTTTTTGGGGACTGCGTTGGTGGATCTTTACAGGAAGACTGGCTGTTTGGATAGCGCTGGATACGTCTTCCAGCAAATGGTAGTTAAAAAAATGTGTACTTGGAATGCGATAATTTCTGCACTTTCTTTGAGAATGAGGCTTTGGACTTGTTTGAAAAAATGAAGATCGAGAGGTTGTCGTCGGGTTGTGTTGTGTTGTAAGGGGTTGGTTGGTAGTTGGGTTGAGTGCTTTTTTTTTAGTTTATTTCTTTCAATTTCTGCGAAATAGTAGAATATGTAAAGGACATTTTAGGAATATAGGTGGGTGGAGAAAGAGTGTTTTATTTTTTTTTAACTTTTTTGAGGGGTGGTAATATAAGGTAGGGTGGGGAAATATGGTTCTGGGTGGGTCTAGTAGCTCTCAATATATAATAAATACAAGAGAAAAAAAGAAAAGAAAAATTGAACGTGGGATTCAAACCTCCACGTTTCTTCCTCGCACGCATAGCATTGTTTTTTCCCCTAACTTCCCACTCCTACATCAGTATTTCCTCTACATCTCTCGCTTTGCAAATAGAGCGGAACAGTTATAAAGAGGAAAGGTTTTGGATATATATATATATTTTTTTTATAATTTTAAGTTTACTTCTGAATTCATAAGTTAATAATTCCTTTTGATTTTTGTTTTGGTTATCCCAATCGCTCCTACCGTGGGTAATTATCCTTTTCTATCTTGCGGATTCATGATGAAGGATTGGGATACGGAAGTGCATGTGGATGTAAATTTCTTCCTCCTTGATCTTGGACAAAATTGCACCTACAAAACAATTAACACCTTTGGTCAAGGCCAAGAGCCTCACGCGCCCATGATGAATGGGGGGGCTTTGGCCGAAGAACCTCCGATGCCAAAGTTAGAATTTAGAGAGAAAGTGTTTGAGAATTTTAGCAAGAGAATTGGAAGTGCATTTTGGAGAAAATGTGATGCCTTTTATAGGGGAGTGGCCGGCCTCTTTGGGTGAGAGAGGACCCGCCACCTAGCTTGGTTTGTGGGCTAGGTTATTGATTTGTTTCAAATTGGGAGTTATGGAATAATTAGCTAATTAATCAAAATGATTTCCTAATTAACTTAGCTAATTATTACCACAATAAAGGGGGAGAAGTGGTAGAAAAGGTAAAAGGCTTGGTTGACTCCTTTTGGGTGGAGGATGGCCGGCCTTCTTGTAATTTTTGGGTGAGATGGATGACTTAATTGACAATTAAGGGATTAACTGGGCAATTAATCCATTAATTAGTCAATTATTATGATTTTAAAGGGAAAGGTTTTAGGAATTATGGAAGGAATAAATTATTTAGCTAATTGATTAGGTAAATAATGAAATAGAAAATATATCGAATAAATTAGGTCTTGGGAATTACCTTGTAGAAAGGATTTGATGAAATAGGTTTTGAATTGTTACCTATTTTGGGCACTTTTGACTTGGTTGAGGGATGATTGTCCACTGCTCGCGCGTAGGAAATCCGATGTGTCTCGAGGGTAATTTTGTCCTCTTTTGTCAAAAAATCCACGTGTCGCCTTGTGATTATTTTTGGCTCCACATTGCACATTCATTCATTCGCTCAACGTTTTAGGGTTTTACGGTGTGAAAATTGCATTACGATTTCACAAGGTATTAATAATGCTTATTTGTACAAAGGTTTTTTATTTTGCTTCAAAATTGACTGAATCAATCCTTAACGGTTCGTATATTGTACAAAGGGTGTTCCATATTCCTATGAATAGCAATACCATTGTGGTTGTTTTCTTGGCACCATGAAGATGTAGTTGACCTGCGTTAATCTACTTTCTGCGTGGAGTTTCATGCTTCCAAACTACTGCAGATATTTCTTCTTCAATGATTTAGACCCAGAGGGGTTGTAATGATTGATTTCAATATACAACCACTGTATATTTTACCTTCATATTCTCTTTAACCTATTGTATCGTTTTCTCTAATATATACGTGTTAGTGCCCAGCATCATTAGTCACTGGGTCAAGGTGAAGCATCATGTTATATTTATGAAGGGATACAATGATTTGGTGTTGTTATCTTAGACAATGGGCTTGCAGTTAAAATGTTATGGTTTATGTCCTAAGAGCTCTCTCTTTGTGTGCAGGCTGTGTGTTGGTTTCAAAGCTGTTCTTACATTTTTTTTCCCTCCCCCCTCTCTTTTCTGTCTGTTTTTGTAGTTGATCTTTTCCCTCTCTCAGTTCATTCGACGGAGATGGCCTTTTTTGTTGTGTAAATCGGCTTCAAGGGGTCGTCATATTTCTTCTTTATAGTCATGTGGTTCTACAATGTGGTATACTTTTTTTTTTATTTATTTAACTATGTTCAGTTGGGTGGTGCCTTCTTCTTGCCACTTTGTAAGTGAGGGAAAATGGTTTGCAGATGTGCAATGAGTCACAAACTTTTTAGGCTGTTTGGTTGGTAAAGATAGCATAGTATGCGAGAAAAAAAAAAGGGAAAATAGTAGTAAGTGGACATAAAAAGGACCATGATTAATGAGACTAAACCGTTAAAACAGACCATGATTTGTTAATGGAACCATGACGTTACAAGTAAACTTTATGTTTTTGTATGTACGTCCAGAATTTGGTCATGACATCTTGAAGAAATGTGACCTACGTCGTATGATTAAACATTAACGTTATATCATTTACACATTTATCAAACACATTTGTAGTAGATCATTTTGTTTTGTTTTTCTATTTTCACTTATTATTGTCTGTCGATACCCCATCCTGCCTGTATTACTCTACGGGTTTAGACTCGACTGTACAATGGTAGGAGAGGAGGAAAGGCCGTGGGTCTGATCCAAACTCAAAAACCAGTGTAAGTTAAATGAAGGATGTGATCATAGGGTTTGGCAGCAGTCGGGCCGCTTCATCTACTCTGTTTTATAATCTGAACTGTTTGTATTAGAAAGAACTAACCTTCTTGCACACACTCATGCACGTGTGAAATGTCTTTTGTTTTAATCACAACACGCTAGGAGATATTAATATCTCTTCCTCCAAAAATAGAGGAGGCACGTGACATCTTGAAGAAACTTGACCTACGTCGTACTATTAATGTTATGTTGTTTACACATTTATCAAACATATTAAAAAAATTTAAGGGTGTCCAGCGCCCATGATAAATGGAAGGCCTTTTGTGTGCGCGTGTAGAAATGCTAGTATTTATTTATATCCCCAACTTTTTAAAAGATAAAAAGACCATGCAGTGGATGGTTTCAAAATTAAAATCCGGGTTCCACTCCACCTCTTTCACATTCCCCAAGGTGGAGCCTAGATCAAAACCACCTTTTGACCTATTGGAAAGTGAAAATACCATTCCCATCTTCTTCTTCATTAGCCTTTTCAGAAACTCAAACTAAAATCTGCAACTCATGTCGCAACAGATTGGAATGTCAAGTACTCTCTCTCTCTCTCTCTCTCTCTCTATTCGTACTCTCTCTTCCCTCATCTGCTCATAAATGGCAAGCTCCAGAAGCTCGCCAAGGCTTTTCTTGTACGTACGACATCGGAAGTTGCAGATTTGTTGCGAGAGTTGCAGCGAGTTTGGGATTTGCAGTCACCTTGACTGCTGCCTAGACCGCCTAGAACGCCTAACAAGCGCCTAGGCGGCCGCCTAAATCCTCCCTACCTTAAGTGAACATTTTGGCCCAAATCGAGTCAGGGCTCCGCCGGCCAGTGCCTAGCGGCCGTCTAGGCCGATTTTTAGAATACTAGACATGAACACGATTCGGTTTACAAAATGTAATATTACAATTGATTGGATAATTGAAATTACTTAATGTACTTGACCCTGTTCCACAAGTTGCTTGCGAACATGTCGTTGGATGGGTGAATTAAAAGATTATGGAAAATAATATATAAAGAAGTCGAAGTGAGATTTGTTTTCAAAATAAATAAAAATTGAAAAAGAATTTAAAAGAATGAATTGGAAATGGAAAACTTGGACCATCTAAAATATTCCTTGGGAGAAAACATGCATGATTCTCTTCAAGGTTTGTAATTAAAGTAACGAGTTGCAGATTAAAACACAAAGAAAATTTCACCTATTAACACAAAAGTACAAGTAGAACCTGTTTGTGATCGCTTCCTAAGAAGGAAAAGCGTTTTCTAACAATTAAAAATATTTTTTTTTTGGCAGAAAAATATAATCTTAAGAAATTTTATTTGAACTTATATAATTTCTTTTTACACCCAACTTACTCTCTACACTCATATTAATTAAAATTAAAGAATTAGTATCTCTTTAAACCTAAATTTACTATCTAAACTATCATCCCAAACCTGATGCTAATATGAACCAAATCCACTGACGTTAATATGAACCAAAAACCTATCTTCTAAATTCTAAAAAAAATTGAAATCAAATGAAAACAAAATTTGCATAAATCGTTTCATACCTTAATTTGAGGATTCAAAACTTCAAAATCATTATCCATCGATAAAAAGAGCTTGTTTTTCTCTATAAGAGCTCTTAGGGTTTTAGCTGAAATGAACGTAGAATAAACAATGAATGATGATAGAGATTAATGATTGAATGTGTGCTTAATGATAAATTGTAGTTTCATTGTTAATTTCATTTTGGGACTTGATGGTAATTATGCAATATGATTAAAAAGACAATTAACATTTAAAGTTTAAGTTAGGTGTAAAAAAAAGGTTATAATCTTCTCCTGAAAAAGCACTTATGAGTAAACTAAAAAAGCTACCCAAAAAAATCGAACCCGACTCGATAATCTTGAATAGTTCAATAACCGAAATTTACCGAACTTTCACTATGTCATTCAGTTTGCATAAACGGTTTGTTTAGTAAAACCAAACACAACAAAAAATTGTTTGTTGTTGTAAAATTGATAGTGTGTGCAGTGGAATAAATAAAACAAGACACAAAATTTACGAGGTTTCTCTACAGTCAGTGTGACTGGAGTACGTCCTCGGGGCAGCAGTGGTGCTTTCATTTATAATCTGAAGTAATAAGATTACAAAGATAACTCTCTATTCTCTCCTTTCTTTTTCTTCACACTGCCATAAGCCTTGTGGCTTATCTCTCTTCTTCCTTCTTTCTTTTCTCTCTTTTCAGCCGTATGTCTATATGTGTCCCCGGTCTGTGTTGTGTGCCTTATATATATATATGAAAACTAGGAGCTCCAATGGTAGTGGCATCTCCTAGTGGAAGGGCATCTTCTTAGTGGCTAGCCTAATTTCCACTTCCTTTGTTGAGTGGATAGCTAACTCTTAGTGGCCAGCCAACTTTACAACACTCCCCCTTGGATGGCCATAAGTTGTGACGCTGCTACTAGCTACCACTCTAATCATTTTCACTTGCCTTATCTGTCCCCCAGGCAGAAGTGGTATGTTCTCTAGTTTTCCCCAGGCAGATGTGGCATCTTCTCTGAAATCCTTAAAATCTGAATCTGTTTTTTATGCTTCCCCTGATGAGTTTCTCCCCCTGATTTCGAATTCTTTGGGCTGATATTTCACCCAAAGATGATATAACCTTTTCACTTGATTTACTTGTTGTTGACTTTCCATAGCTTGATCTTGAATTTGGCTGGAGGGTCTTCTGCTAGACTTCTTCCAAAGGTCTGAATTTACTCTTTTTATCTGGAGCTGAATTTGATTCAAGGATGGTGGATACTTGATCTTGAATCAGACTTATGATTTCTTCAAGGGCCTTGAGACTTGTTCTTGAATGAAATGGAACCACGAGCAGCTCTACGTGACAAGTGATCTTCGGTTTCGTCGGGGATGGATCGGCACGTGTTTTTCTGTGCTTGTCTCTACATGCTTCAATTTATCATTTTCACTTGCCTTATTTGTTTCCCTTGCAGAAGTGGTATTCTCCCTAGTTTTTCCCCATGCAGGTTTGACATATTCTCTTGCAGTATTTGCCCTCTGATGCAGGAGTTGAATGCAAACCTTGCATTTTAATGGTTCTTCAGAACATCATTTCTTAGCGACTCATCATGCTTGGCAGATTCAGTGTAAATAGCCAACATCATATCAACAGTTGAAGATGATTACTCGAGAGCAATGCTAGGTAAGCAATCAGGAAAGGTTCCAGGCAGTCGGTTCCTTACCGGAAGTTTGAGTGGAAGTTCCGACATATTGCTTTTCTTTATCCTTGTCTTGCAGGTAAGAGCAAAGACAAAGGAAAGGACATGGAGATTGCATGATATGAGATACTCTTGCTCTCGTCCCTGATGATATGAGATACTTTTGCTCTTGAAGGAAAAAGTATAAGATTTTGATGTTGGTGTAAACGGGTTTCTTCCTGAAGAAATGAGTTAGGCATTTTTAGGGACTTGGTTGAAGAGGTATTCTCGGAGAGGAAGAAAACTGAGTATTTCGAGATGCTTTGTTGAAGATGCATTCTCGGAGAGGAAAAAAAGTTAGGCATTTTGGATGTGTGCCTTGCCATGGAAGATGGAGGTTATCATATATAGGGATTTCCACAATAACAGGTGGTGGTGCGGATGTGGCCTTGTTACTCACGCTTGTCGGCAACTTCACGCGTTTTCAACTCTGTCAGATATCTTTGACAAAGTTGCACGTGATATCTGAAAAAGCTGATATTGCGTCTGAGAAATGTTGACTGGCTTTATGCAGGAAATCCGGCTTTTGAAATTCGGAGAGCGGTGCCTCTTCGATCTTTGAACAAGTGGCTCTGTTGCATCTTATTTTTATAGAGGCATCAATTGTGCTCAAAATATATGCTTGAAAACTGCTGCATGTAGAATTTTGCCCTTCTTGCACTTTTGAGATTTTATTTTTCATCATTTCTGAAAATGGCTTGCCCATCTAACCTTTGTTTAGATTTGAGTCTCGGGAGGGTTACAGACGAGCCGCGTCAGGATAATATATGGCGCCCGTCCTTCTTATCTTCTATTGGCCCTCTTACAGTTGGAAACTCGGTGATGAGGGATAATACAACTGCTACAGTAGTAGCTAGGAATTTTCTTACTCCAGATGATAACCGAATCCTTTCAGAACAGTCTGATGAGTCGGCCGTTCAAGACTCATTGGCTCTCAGTATTCAATGTGTGAGCTCTGTATCCAATATGGGCCAACGTCTACTTGCTCGAACTCGCCAAGTTGAATCATTGATGGCTGAGATGGCAAGTCTTAAACAAGAGATCAGAGGGCTCAAGCATGAGAATAGAGTGTTACACATGCTTACAAATAATTACTCAACGAGCATGAAAAGAAAGCTCGACCAGCTGCTGGAATCCTCGGACTCAAAATGACAATCAGAGGTTCGATGCTTTATTCCAAAAACACCTATTGCCTTCGTCATCCGGAGTTTTACCAAGTATTGAGGTTCCAAATAATCAACCTCCGGTGCTTCCCCCTTCTAGGGTACTTCCGAGTACTGAGGCTTCACATGAGCAACTTTTGTGAAGGCTCCCTCCTGTTTTTTCATTTTAACTCATGTGTATGTACATGTCTGTAATTTCTCAGAGATATTAATAGATAAGCTTTATTTCATTCAATGTATTGTGTCAAATATAATAAAGCTTAAACTTCACTAAGATGTGGTACTTCTGGACCAAACATCAATTCATCTTTTCCCTTACAAGGATGAATGATTTTTCTTAGTGTTTACATCATTTGAGTATTCAACTCATAATCTTTAATCCATATGATTCTTTAATATCATGGATAAGATTCGTGTTGGCATATTGATCGATCTGTAGCTCGAGACAATATTCCTCTTAACACTTTATAATTTTTCTAGACTCTTCAAGAGTTCTAGTTTAATGTCATTGAATCTTGCAAGAGATTTTAGTATATTGCAACAATATCATAATGCTAGTACTCACTAAGACAATTTATACCATCCTTTGGTATTGAGTACACAATTTACGTTTTTACCCTTCGGGGGCTTACTTCAAGCAATTTGAATCCTTCAGGGATTTTCTACACTTCATGACACATTCTCCTTTGAAATTTATACAAAGCAATTTGCTCCCATGTATACTTGAAGGATTACTTATGGAGATATGATGTGGGTGACTCATAACCCTTTGTATATAATTCTCCATTCATATGAACTCGTTTACAGGAGTATAATTTCAGGTTTCAATACCTTGTGTCATATCATGTGAGTGTATTTCACTGTATTACAAATGCCCATATGTAACCTCCTTGGTTTAACATCTTTTGGCTATTTGTATAATAGGTCCATTTTCCACGTTCTTGGTAAATTGATATGGAATTGCCTTTCTCCATTTTGGCCAATAATTTTCCTTCCATCGACGGAAAAGGAACGAGACTCAATATCAACACAGCTCATTGATGAATTTAGTAGCTACTGAAGAACCAAAATTAACATTGGTAATTATCAATCCATGATCACATATTCTCATGTGCATGCGCATGCATAAAAGCTTTTCATTTCTTTGGATATCCATTGCCTCTTCAAGGGCATTACACTATCACCTCCAGGATAGTCATAATTTAGAGAATGCGGATCATAACCTCTTCTTGAGCGTTATAGAGCTTGGATTTTAATCTCCACTTCCGGGAGTTGAGTCATTTGAACCTATACGTCTATCATGCTTCATGCATGAGACATCAAAATTCCCATGTCCGCGGATTGTCCTTTCTGGGACGTATATCCATGCGGTGCCTGTCATGCTTTAGGCATGCGACAATTATGCTTCAGGAATGCAATAGTTCAGTAGTGCCATATTCTTCTTCTTTCGAAGGACTGAACCTTTTAAGTCTAAGGGTCTGCCACGCTTCAGGCGTGCAACAGATAAATCATTTGCTACCACATTATTTTGTCCAACAGGGACACCAATTCTTGTAGATATATTTGCAGCAAGTATATGTGATTTCATCACTTTCGTTGCATCATTAAATGCATCTGGCATTTGATTTGCACATCGTTTCATCATTCAATTATTCTCACTTCATTTTTATATTGATTGCTTCTTGAATCAAAATAAGACAAATTATCTTCGTTCTTCTGGAACGGTCTTTTCTCATCATTCTTCTGGAATGATATTTTCTCATCGTTCTTCAGGAACAGTGTTATTTTCTCCCCCTAATGACGGGAAAATTATCTTATCAAAATGACAGTCCGCAAACCACGAGGTAAATAGATCCCTAGTCAAGGGTTCTAAATATTGAATGATAAGTGGTGAATCAAATCCAACATAAATTCCCAGTTTGTATTGATGCCTTATTTTAGTACGTTGTGGCAGTGCAATAGGCACATAAACAACACAACTAAAAACTCGTAAATGTTAATGTTTTGATGGTGCCCAAACACGAGTTGTACTGAGAAGTATTGATGGTTGGCAACAAGTCTCAACCAAACTAATAATGCATTATGTAAAATGGTATGTTCCCATCTTGCAGTTTTGTTTTCATGAGCAGAGCGCGGGTAATCAATTTCATCCGCTTAATAAATACTTCTGCTTAACCATTTTTGAGTGTGGACATGAGGAACATGGCGTTCAACATCAATGCCCAGTGACATGCAATAATCATCAAAACTTTGAGATGTAAACTATGCATTATATCATCATTTATATAAATCAAGGAACTTCTGATCCTTATTTAATAGTATGTGGACTGAGACTTTTATGTCCTTTATTACAATTAAGTTGTGGCACTTCGGCTCTTCAAACTTAAGTACTCATCAAGGGACTTCATGTCCTGATCTTGAGGATCTAGGGACTTCATGTCTGATTCTTTTGCATGATGGAACTTCGGGTCCAATCATTTTATGTGATGAGGATCAAGAAACTTCAGGTTCTGATCTGATCATGGAACTTCAGGTCTTGTATATACTCATCATAACAAAAGATAAGTACAATAAATAAATTAAAGCAATAGGCGGTAATTCCAGCCATGGTAAATAAATTGCTTTTAAGTAAATAAAGCTTGTGACATGGGCTTTAATTCAGCACCATTCACATAAATATCAAAGCTTTAAAGTAAAGGGCAATAATTCTACCCACTATAAATAAACATAACTTGTGATAGGGTTTTAAACCAACACCATGCACATAAATATTCCAAAACAGAAAATGCAATGATTAAGTCCCCATCTTTTGCTTTTTCGTTTTCTTGGTTTGCCACTTTCTTTTGTTTCATTCTTTTTATTTTTGTTATTATTTCACAGTTCTTAAGTCATTTTAGTTACTCGGGAAGTAATGGGAACAATAAGTTCCAATTGGTGTTCCTCCTCCGGTGAGTTTCGAAAAAGTCGAAACGGTTACCATAAGTTTTGGAGTCAAGAGTGTCTGCAACTTATGAGAAGATCAAACCGTTAGATTTAGCTCAAATTTTAGTATGATATGGATAAGAGGATACCGAAAGACTTTTCCGAAGAAAAAATTTCGATCTGAGCTACGGAAATGGAGTTTTGGTACTCATAAGGTGGCTGTCCAGTTTTCTGGGGAAATTGGAAACTGGTTTGGTATTTTAGGCATCTAGAATGATCGCACCGTTGAAACTTTCTGAAAATTTGATATGTTGTAGATACAAGGCTGACGACCAACTTTGACGAAGAATATATTTCAATCCGAGGTCTGTTAATTAGAGTTCCGAGACTGTTTACATGGCTGTAAGATTCTCTATGAATTTAAGTCTGTACTCTTTTGCTTCTGCAAATGATGATATACAGTCATACAACAACATATATATATTTGCTTCAGGAAAATTAGTAGTACAAAGATTTTAAGATGTAATGAAAAGATTTTCTTATCTGTGATATTAGGTGAACATGATTTGTGGCGTTGTGCTTTCCACTGACATGAGAGCTTCTCGTGCTGATAATGTGTTGTAAAATTGACGGTGTGTGCAGTGGAATAAATAAAGCAAGACACAAAATTTACGAGGTTCCTCTACAATCAGTGTGACTGAAGCACGTCCTCGGGGCAGCAGTGGTGCTTTCATTTATAATCTGAAGTAATAAGATTACAAAGATAACTCTCTATTCTCTCCTTTCTTTTTCTTCACACTGCCATAAGCCTTGTGGCTTCTCTCTCTTCTTCCTTCTTTCTTTTCTCTCTTTTCAGCCGTATGTCTATATGTGTCCCCTGTCTGTGTTGTGTGCCTTATATTTATATGAAAACTAGGAGCACCAATGGTAGTGGCATCTCCTAGTGGAAGTGCATCTTCTTAGTGGCTAGCCTAATTTCCACTTCCTTTGTTGAGTGGATAGCTAACTCTTAGTGGCCAGCCAACTTTACAACACTCACCCTTGGATGGCCATAAGTTGTGACGCTGCTGCTAACTACCACTCCAATCATTTTCACTTGCCTTATCTGTCCCCCAAGCAAAAGTGGTATGTTCTCTAGTTTTCCCCAGGCAGATGTGGCATCTTCTCTGGAAATCCTTAAAATTGTTTGTTGTTGTAAAATTGACGGTGTGTGCAGTGGAATAAATAAAACAAGACACAAAATTTTAGAGGTTCCTCTACAGTCAGTGTGACTGGAGTACGTTCTTGGGGCAGCAGTGGTGCTTTCATTTATAATCTGAAGTAATAAGATTACAAAGATAACTCTCTATTCTCTCCTTTCTTTTTCTTCACACTGCCATAAGCCTTGTGGTTTCTCTCTCTTCTTCCTTCTTTCTTTTCTCTCTTTTCAGCCGTATGTCTATATGTGTCCCCTGTCTGTGTTGTGTGCCTTATATTTATATGAAAACTAGGAGCACCAATGGTAGTGGCATCTCCTAGTGGAAGGGCATCTTTTTAGTGGCTAGCCTAATTTCCACTTCCTTTGTTGAGTGGATAGCTAGCTCTTAGTGGCCAGTCAACTTTACAACATTTATTTATTTATTTATTAATGGAATTATTAATCATTAGATTTTGTCCACCCTCCATTTAAAATCAACTATCTTTCTTAGGTCTTCACTCTTCACTCAGTTTTACTTTCACTTCCCCTCTATTGACTCTGACACCCTCTCTCCCTCTTTCCCTCTCTCAACCAAGGTTCTAAAAGACGCTAGGCGCTAGTTGGACGGCGGACTGGGACCTAGCGCCTAGACAGCTAGGCGGGTCTAGATGGATTTAAGTAAATCTATTATATTTCTTGTAAATAAGAGTCTGCGTATACTTAAAATATATATAATTTTATCATAAACTAAAAAATAGAATGACATATATATTATGAAGTATTGGAACATAATGAAAACATGGGGAACAAGGATATAATGTGTGTTCATTTAAGTATGCAACAAGTTTCTTACAATTTTTTGAAAAAAAAAAATAAATAAAAAATGAAAGTTATCTATTTCCTGTGTAAGTGAGTCTGACCTAGGCGGGTGCCTAGACGGATTTGGACGAGTTAGGTAGGTGTTTAGGTGGTCTAGGTGGGCGTCTCAGCAGGTATGGGTGCTCTTTCTTAATTTTCAAACGCCTAGGCATTGATTGGGACGGTGGCTAGCCGCCTAGCGCCTAGGCGACGATAGGCGGGGATTTTTAGAACAGTGCTCTCAACTCAGTTTGCAACTTCTCCGACCACACCACACCACGCCACACCACTCTGATGTCATACAAGCTTATCCTCTGCAACTTCTCCAGGCATTCCCACCATCAATGGCCATCTCCAACGGCCATTCTCGTTGTACAACCTTGAAGGTAAGAATTTTCACTCTAACTCTGAATAATTTCGTGTTTCTTTTTTTTGGAAAAATTAAGGATTTTGAAATTGAATTAGGGTTTTCGATTTGGAGACTTTGCATTTTTTTTTTTGTCGAAAGGTAGAACTTTATTGAATTAAATACGAATGGTTACATTTGCATCCTCTGCTAAAATATTAAAAAGAAATTCTGGACCTAACTCATCTCAGCCAAATCTCCCGCCATGCTTAACGACGTGCACTGCCATTGAGTGAGCTCCACGATTGCATTGCCGAGGGATGAAGCAAAACTTCATCAACTAGAACAAGCTTTCCATCCCCCAAATATCTTGGAGATAAACATCGATAGCCACATCAGCCGACACCTCGTAATTGAGCATCTGAATCAAACCTTTTGAGTCTGATTCCACCACCAAATGAACACTGGGTACCATCACCGCACTACCTAAGTACCATTTCCATTCCCTCCCTAATCGAATATGCCTCTGCCATGATCAAAGCCGCAAACTTCCCTCATTCCACCCCTCTCGCAAGCTTTGGGATACCTGCAAAATCACGTAGCACCCACCCCACCCCACCCACCTTCGAATTACTCTGCTAGGCAGCATCACAATTCAGTTTCAAAGTTCCAAATAGGGGTTTCTCCCAATGCATCTCTGCCCCCCTCTCCACATCTCCCACACTTCCCACCATGCCTCCCTACCCCCTTGTTGTTCTCCCTTCCCTCCATCTCCTCTTCCCTAAATTCTTCTAGTTGATTCATCCACAACTCCATTGCCGTGTGTGGTAGAATCAGTGTCCCAGAAAATACCACTTCATTCCTACATTTCCAGATTCGCCAGAACCCAAACACAACCTGTTGTAGAATTGAATCAGCATCCACCTTCTTCTCTAATCGCTCCATTAATCTCTGCCAACGCTCCAGAAAGTCCACCACCCCCACAGTGGTCAAATCAATCTACACGGACGTCCCAAACCAAAAATCTCGAGCAAACTCAGACCCAAAGAATAAATGGGCCTCCGTCTCATCTGGCATCCCACAAAGATCACACTTGTTTACCACCCGAATCCGTCTTCGCTCCAGGTTATGTCTCACAGCTAACGCCTTTCGACATGCTTTCCAAATAAAGAACCGAAGTTTATTCGGAACTAAGAGAGACCATGTCTTCTTCCACATTCCCCCTCATCTCTCCCACCGAACTCAACATGCCATCACCTTTGCGTCCAAACTCACCATTTTCAACATCTTCGTCGCTACATAATACCCCGACCGCACCGAATAGATCCCATTCTTTGTATAATGCAAGATTCTTTTATCCCTACAACCCCGTCTACTAATTTCAATTACTTCCAAGTCTTCCCACTCCACCATTGCCTTAATCAACTCCATTCTCCACCCTTGTCTGTCCGGAGATATTAGCTCACTAACTTTCACATTAGGAGCCCCTTGCCGCATCAATGGTTTAAAGGAGTGTGGCTTCCGAATCCACGGATCACTTGCCACTAGAATTGACTCACCATCACCCACCCTCCAATGAGTCCCGCCCCAAGAGAATTCCTTTCCAACCCCACAATGACTTGTTTTGTTTGTTTGCCTTAAGGAATGATGAGTTGGGAAAATATTTATCTTTCAGCACCATTCCAAGCATCGAATCCAGCTTATTCAAAATTCTCCAACTAATTTTGGCAAGCATTGCCAAATTAAAACCAATAAGATCATGAAAACCCAATCCGCTGACCTTCTTGCTCATTGTCATTTTATCCCACGCCACCCAATGACACCCCTGAGCCTTTGATTGCCTTCTCCACCAAAACTGAGTAATAACCCGCTCAATTTCTTTGCAAGTGCTTACCAGCAATTTAAAACACGCCATAGCTTGGTTCTGCATCGCCATTACAACCGATTTAATCAACACTTCCTTCCTAGCGGGAGAAAGAAATTGCTCAGCCCACCCATCAATCCGACTCTTAATACCACGGCGAACCGATGCAAACACCGCCTTATTCGAATGCCCAAAATATGCCTGAATTCCCAAGTATTTGTCGAACCCATCTTTGCCTTGGATATTCATTCTCATAACAATCTTTTTTTTTTTTTTTTTTTTTTTTTTGTTTCTTTGAACAACCCTTCCCAAAGAAAATAGAAATATTCTCCAAATTAATTACTTGACTGGACACCTTCCCATAATCCTTCAGTATCTTAATCATCTGTCCTGCCTCCGTTTCATCAGATTTACAGAAGATCATCGAATCATCCACAAAAAACAAGTGACTGATTGGCATAGCATTCGCTGCGACCCTCACCCCACTAAGCAGGCCCTCCGCTTCATGCTTCTGAATGTATGCCGAAAGAGCTTCCGCACAGAGGAGAAACAAAAAAGGAGACATTGGGTCCCCCTGCCGAAGCCCTCTCTCTGGTCTGAAATACCCCGACAGAACACCATTCACCATAACACTATAAGACACCGTTGAGATGCATTCTTTAATCCAATCACAAAATTGGGATGAAAACCCAACTGCCCCATAACATTTATCAAAAAATCCCATTCCACCCTATCATACTTTTTCGCCATATCCAATTTAATTGCCATCCGACTATCCAGCCCCTCCACCCCTTGCTTTATGGAATGCAGAATTTCATGAACCACCATAATATTATCATGAATTTGTTGTCCCGGTACAAATGCGGATTGATTAATACTAATAACCCGATCCACCACTTTTTCAAGTCTCCTTGTCAGCACCTTGGTAATAATTTTATATATGACATTGCAAAAAGATATCGGCCTCAACTCCGTCATCCGGCGTGGAATCTTTACCTTCGGAATTAATACAATATGTGTATGATTAATCTTCTAAAACAACCATCCCGAGTGATGAAAGGCATGCACCATTCGTATAATATCCCCATTCACCACCTCCCAATGATCCTGAAAAAAAAACCAGCGGTAAATCTATCCGGACCAGGTGACTTAGTTGCCAGAATGTGAAACAGCCTCCCGAATTTGCTTCTCCGAGAAAAGCCCGATTAACTCTTCATTTTCCCTATCATTCACCCTAGGCTCCACATATGCCACCACCTCCCCTCCTTGCTGTGAGCACCCAGACTGAAACAAAGATGTGAAATAATTAACTGCAATATCCTGCAAACATGCCTGGTCCTTCTGCCACACTCTCGCACAATTTTCCAATCCCTGAATCCTATTACTCCTCCTTTGTTGTACCGTTTGAGCATGAATTTTTTTTTGTATTTTTGTCCCCTTCACGAAGCCATGTATTACGCGATTTCACCTTCCAATAAGATTCCTCTTCCCGAATAGCCAATGAAAGTTCCCTTTCTTTCGCCTTAATATGTTCTTGCTGCATATAAGGGTCCACGATTCCTTTCCTGATTTCATCTTTAAGTTCCTCTATTCTCCATTTTGAGTTCGGCTTCATAACCTTCTTTCAAGCCACAAGACCACGTCGAGTACCCTTTAACTTCTCACTCACTTTAAACGCCAATGACCCATCCACTGGTACCTTCCATGCCTCCATAATAATATCCCGACATTCCGAACTCTTCCCCCATCTCGAATCATAGATGAACCGATTTGGCCCTCTCTTAATATTAATAAGCATCGAGTGGTCCGATTCCTCCAACAACACATGATTAATTTTTGCCCTAGGGAACAAATCCATCCACCCTGACGTCCCCACTCCTTGATTAAGCCGTTGTTGAATCAACCCATCATCACGTCTATTTCTCCATGTAAAATGATAGCCTTCAAATCCCAAATCCAACAGTTCATTTTCCGCCAGAAACTCACGGAAATCCCTCATACTAGACATAGATCGGTAATTACCCCTTCCTTCTCTTTGTCATCCACAATGTCATTAAAATCACCAATCACAATACATTTTCCATGTGAGTTACGGATCCTTGTACTAAGTTCCCGCCATTGAGTTCTTCTCCGTTTGTCATCCGTACTGGCATACATCGCAATCATCCTCTAATCAGAACGAATTGGATCGCCACCAAAACCCAATTCAATAAAAAAGCTCTTCCAAACAATACTAGATATACCCACTTCATCTTTCCAAAAAACACATAATCCCCCTCCAATCTCTTTTGGTTCAACCGGTTGCATAAAATCCATCCGTAGCAACTTAAGTAAGTATTTATAATGATCACTCTTACTCTTTGTCACGAGTAGAATAACTACCCGGGGGTTGTGAAGCCTCACCTGCACCACCAAAGCATCAACTGTCAAGGAACCCCCAATTCCTTGACAGTTCCAACATAGTGTTTTCATGGCGACTGCGGAGACTCTTCACGGTTGGTATCCTCCGCCTCAGTAAAAATAAGAGCTCGCTTTTTCCAGGTATTAGTCTCCACCCTCATCATTCTCTCCCCATCCTCATCTATATCCTCGATTCTCCGCTTTCGTCTCCTACACTCCCTACTCACAGCAACAATAATAGGATCTAATTCAAAAAGGTCTGAATCCTTAGTTCCACTTGGATGCCCCCTAACTATGCCCTAGCCAGTTATCCTCTCCACATGCTGCTCTCATTTCATATATCCCCTCTGAGGCACCTTCATCAGTTGTTCTTCATCCCTCATTCCCACATGTAGTCCTCTATGACTCCCACCCTCATCTTCCACCATATTCCCGACAGGTTCAATAAATTCAAACAGCTCCACATTCTCAATACCCGGTGCAACAACCTCTCATGGTCCAATGAGACCCGCGACAAAGGCTCTTTCACGAGCTTTCCGAGCCATCTCATCCTCGTTCTGGCTCCGATTCCTGAAATCCTCCCGAGTCCTACTCCCCTCTCGAAACTGACTCGTAGACTTGTCTCATTTCACCAGCGATGAAGATGTGTCTTCCATGTCTCCTTCAGAACAAATCACCGTCCGTCTACTCCCCAGACCATCTCTGTCCACTCTGTCCTGGTTCCCTATAGGTCTTTCACGTCCCACACCCTCTCTTCGTGACTCTGTAGTTGGCCTATTCCCCTCCCCCATACTCTGACTTTTGGTTTTGCGGGACGAAGAACGAAGTGCATTGCCCCGCAAGTCCATACGAGCCTCCAAGCCTGCATATGGCAATGGTCGTCCTTGTCTCCATACTTCATCTCATTCATCCTCACTATACTTTCCACTTATCCCGTGAGCCAGACACACTCTACACACATGCCTTAACTTCCAACAATAGAGACAATAATTAGGCAATCCTTCATACTGAAATTGAACACACACACGACTTTCATCCGGAAAGGTTGCCATCATGCCATGCATCAAGGGTTCCCGAAGGTTGAGACGAATACGTACCCGTAGGAACCTTCCAATGTATTCTCGACTCACAGATTTATCCACCATAATTACTGTGCGAATCTTCGCCTCGATTGCCATGCCAACCGCAGCTGTCATACTCATTGGAGGCATCTTGTGAATCTGAACCCACATCTCCCCCTTTGACATTTCCTTCCTCCGTGCCCCCTTCTGTGCGTGCAGTCTCCCACCATGACAAAATCCTCCCGGAACATCCAAGGGTAATCAGACTCCAAGACTCGCTGCATGTCCCTCTTAGCAACGAACCTGACAAAAAAACGTCGATCACCATTATCCCGAATCGACAATCCTTCCTTACCTCTCCACAACGATGTAAACCGATCGACAAACGCCTCGCCATTCACCATCTTCTCAGTTAAGACCTCTGCCAACATAATATAATGGAATCCGAGCAGCGCTTCTTCCACATCCTTCTGAGCAATCACCACACCATCTTTCTCCTTGTCCGTGAGATGAAGGTTGTTGCCCAGATTTTGTCCTAACTCCTCCATAATCTCTTCCACATCCGGTTCCTCCATGAACCCAATCCCCCCACGTAAACCCAACGCCACCCTCCATTCCTACTCGCAGAGTACCAGTCACACTCAGTCACAGAATTCGATTCGCACCGCCTTCCCTGCCCTAGAATCCCACTCGTGCCGTCGTCCCAGCCTTATAATTCCAAGCCCAAATCGCCCAAAACCTAGCTCCGACTTACTCGGACCAAACCTTCTTTCGAGGACGTGAAACTTTGGAATTGATTTAAGGGTTTTGAATTGGGTATTTTAAAATTGGTTGGGGCTTGATATAATTGTATAATAACAACAACCAAGTCCTATCCCACTAAGTGGGGTCGATTGTATAAATATGGAGTACTTGAAACTGATGGTAGACTTGGCACAAAACTAAGCATAATGACACTCTACGATTTATACAATCGACCCCAAGTGTCTGAGCGTCACGTGTCATTAAAAATATTAAAATAAAAGTTAAAATAATTAAAAATATGATTCCTTTTATTTAATTAATTATTTTAATATTTTTAATGATACGTGGCGCCCAATCATTGTCCACATGGGCACCACGTCATCACTTAACGGGAGAATTAACAGTTTGACTAACGGATGTATGAGACTGTTCCAAAATTAACACTTTAGGTATGACTCTAGGACGAAAAAAACTTGATGTACTAAATGTTGAAAACCACGAAACTTCAGGGTTAAACAAAGATTAACCCTTTCTTTTAAGTTTCTTTTCAAGTCTTCCTAGGTCTTCATGTACCTTTTTGTCTTGAACCTACGTCTCATAGTCGCATTTTCAACTTAAGCATCTATAGGTAATTGGTTCACATGTCAAACCCACTTTGACCGATTTTCTCTTATATTTTCTTCAATTGCAGACACTCCTACTTTCCGTTGGATATCCTCATTCTTAATCGTATACCTTCTTGGTCATTCCTACTTTACCTTGGATTCATTGGAGGTTTGATATAATTTTACTAATTCTAAATTTCTAATCATTTGGGTTCTAAGTAGTTTAAAAAGAGAAGTGTTTCTGGAGCAATTTAAGGTGAATCTTCAGTTCTCCTCTGTCAAATTCCCCTACAATTCTGGGCAAATTTCCGTCGATTCCTCTTGCAATTCTCTGTCGAGCCTGCAATTTCATCATCGAATCCTCCGTTGGATCCATAGAAGAATGTAACTTCAGTTTACCAAACCGATCAAAAACGGATTTTACTTCGGTTTACCAATTTTCGGTAAACCTAAAATTTCGGTTCGGTTTTAGTTTTTGTTTCTTATTCCCAAATAATTCGGTTTCGATTTTTGGTAACTGGTTTTCGGTTTGGGTACCAAACGGAAACCAAACTGAACACCAGCCCTAGTTATGAGCATATATATGTTTTCTAGAGAAACAATCTCAAATGGGCAGAAAGAAACTCACCATGAAGAAAGCTATGATGGAATTCGAATGATAAGTAACTCATACAAAAATTGGCGATGCTGCCTCAGAATTGTTCCCCTGAGTTCTACAAACAAACCAAAATGGTTGCTCAACCTATAACCATTGAGGAACCGTACAAAAAAAGTGAACACAGAGACTCAACCAATTCCTATTAACCAAATAACAATAACATAAGACTACATGATTACTTGAGCAGATCACACTCAGCAACTAATTCTTCGGCGCCTTGCTCAACAAGTACTTCTTCAAAACATCCATCACAGACCCAAAATCCGCCTTCACTTGCACCGGCGGGTTAGCATACTTGCAAGCCAAATCCTTGATATCATTTGAATGATAATCAATCTTCGACTGCGTGAATTTCAGCCCGTGAGCCGTGCTCACCACCACAGTCCGGTCGTTAGTGCCTATGATCCCTTGGTTCCGAAGCTTAATCAATGCAGCCAATGCCACACCAGTGTGAGGGCATATGAACATGCCAGTGGAGTCTGCTTGAGCCATGGCATCCATCAACTCCTGCTCAGTGGCTTCCTCCACAATCCCATTCGACTTCTTCAGCGCATACACGGCTCTGTCTATCGAAACAGGATCGCCTATTTGAATTGCGGATGCAAACGTAGTATTCGCCTTCACGGGCTTGAACTCTTGATCCCACCCTGACTTGTAATGCAAGTACAGCGGGTTTGCATTTGCAGCTTGGGCACAAACAAGCCTAGGAATCCTATCGACTAGTCCCAACTCTTTGCACATATGAAATCCTTTGTAGAAAGCATATATGTTACCCAAATTTCCCCCTGGAACTATGACCCAATCCGGCACTTCCCAATCAAACTGCTGCAAAATCTCAATTGCAGCGGTTTTCTGACCCTCTAATCTCAAACTGTTCAAAGAATTAGCCAAATAAATCGGCAGCTCCGCTGTGACTTCTCGAATCAACTGCATACACCCATCGAAATCAGTATCAATGCTCAGCACAAAGGCCCCATTGGCAATGGGCTGAACCAGCTGAGCCACAGATATCCGATTCGCTGGTAGAAACACAATCGATGGTATCCCAGCTGCGGCGCAGTAGGCTGATAAGGCGGCGGATGTGTCTCCAGTGGACGCACAGCCCACGCCGACCACTGGGCGGTTCATTTTCCTCAGCCGGTTCACTTGGCTGACCAAAACAGTCATACCCAAGTCCTTAAAACTTCCAGTGTGGCTGATCCCACAGTGTTTGACCCACAAATCGTTCATGGCCAGAATCTGTTTTCCATAACGCTCAGCCCAGAAGAGATTGGAGTTACCTTCAAATGCGGAGACGATGTCGTCGCTGTCGATCTCGGGTAGGACCCACTCCTTCTTGCTCCAGACGCCGGAGCCGTAGGGCCAGGTGGTCTTGCCGACGCGGGAGTCGAAGAGGTCTCGCCAGTACTTGCCGTCGTAGTTTTTGAGGGCGGCCATGTCGTGCTGGACGTCGAGGAGGCCGCCGGAGTTGGATCGGTAGACGATCTCGTCGAGGGAGTAGGACTCGGCGGCGGCGGCGGCGGAAGATGGGTCGGCGTTGAAGGGAACGTAACGGGCGGAGAAGTGGTGGGAGTGGGTGGTGTTGTGGCGGCGAGCCTCGTCGCGAATGTTGTGGTGAGGGTGGTCGGAGGAGGAGGAGGGAGGAGGGGTGGAGGTGGAGACGCATTTGATGGTGGTGGCGAAATGAGATTTGGTTGGAGGGTGGTGGGAAGCGGGGTTTTGGGGTTTGAGGGAGAGAGGGGGAGATTGGAAGAGAGAGGAAGATGCCATTGTTGGAGAATGAGAGAGAGAGAGAGAGAGAGAGTGTGTGCAAATGGAAGTGGGGGCTTCGGTGGCTGGTTGGTTTGTATTATATAACTGGGTCAGGACTCGGGACTCGGGACTCGGGAGATTATCGTTTTAAATGGGGAAGGTTTAAAAGAAAGGAAACTAATGAAAAGAGTTTGAAAACTTTGAGTTTTAACGATAAGAACAAAATAAAGGGTAAAATGAATAGTATCAGGTTTGACTTTTTGGTGTAAAAATATGGTTTTTTGTTAAAATGAACAGTACCGCGGGCTTTTCGTTTTAAAAGAAAGAAAAGAAATCTAACTACATTTTGCAGAAATGTTAATACAAATGTTATCATACTCCTTATGATTTGAATTTCATAGCAATGTTTATCATACTCCTTAAATTAGAAAATATAATTTGAATTGCACCCAAAAAGAAAGTATGTTTTAAATAATTTTTTTCTAAAAAGCTCCCAAGTCAAATCTCAAGTAGAATGTCACGCAATTTGAAAGATAGAGAAACTTCAACCGATGTCTCAATCCTACGTGGATAGACATATGAAATTTTTGCTGTCAAATTTGACATATGAGAAAAGGTGTTGTCATGCCCCGACTTGAGATACGTCCAGAATCGACACATGACGTTGAGACGTAGTAGACAAGCATTAACAATCAAGTTAGATTCCGTACTTCAATAATATACATATATAAGCACTTGTAAACCAATTCAGTAGTCTCACAAAGTGAAGTAGGAGAAACAACCCATAGTCCAACAACATAGTATCTTTTTGTTTACTTTATGGCTGCATCTAATCTTTGTGTAAGACTGTCTATGTATCCTGTCATGGAATCAAACCATCCATAGTTCACCTTTTTGTTAAACTCCGACATTTCTCATAATACTTACAGCCGAAAAACATAGGGATCCAAAATCACTCAATGGACTTTACGAGCATGACTCACTAGATTTCAGACTACTTAACGAACCGTATAATAACTATGACTGTCATTTTTTCACATCTCACAATGTTTTCCAACCACAGTTCCACATTCACAACAAGTAATCAATTCCATGAATCAAAGATGCATCATATTAACATTTAACTATGTTAATCAACTGACAAGATCAATTATCACTTCACTGATTTTAAGAAAGACAACCTCCATAAAGTTTGCCGTATTTCCTTATATGAAATCCAAAGCAATAACATTGTAATCCTAAGTTACAAACACAAACATAAACTTGAGCAACTTCTATGCACAATAATATATGGTTCCGAATCTCTCAACGAAACTGAATTAGGAAAGGAATTCTGGACCATTCAACGGAATCTAACGAAGATAGGGTTCAGACCACTCAACAGAACCTAACGAAGTTAAGGTTCCGGACCACTTAACCGAATGAAATAGAGATAGTTCTGGACCACTCAACAGAATCCGTCTCTAGAATGCGGATTAACCAAGCAAGACCACATATAACGTAATTTGACTAAGTAGGCAGTGACCCGCCAATGTAGATTAACCAGGCGGAGTCACCCTAGAATGTGTATGGTCCCCCAATGCAGATTAACCAGACAGGACCATCTATGGAAGTAAGTAACCGAGTAGGTAGTGACCCCAAATGCGGATTAACTAGGCGTAATGCGTTTTGGTCCCCCAATGCGGATTGACCAGGCAGGACTATGGGCATACCTTTAATAGTATGGTTTCCAATGAGGATTAATTAGGCGAAACTATCTATGAAAATAATGTAACCAACTAGATAGGTAATGACCCCCCAATGCTGATTAACCAGGCAGAGTCACCCCTAAAATGCATATAATCCCCAAGGATTAACCATGCAGAGTCACCCCTAAAATGCATATAGTCCACAATGGGGATTAACCAGGCAAGGCCATAAGTAGACCTGGCATTTTGGACCTGACCCGTTAACCCAACCCGACTCGACCCGTTAATATTAGTATTTGGGTGGATGCTTAACGGGTCGGGTCACTAACGGGTGAACCCGTTAACAATAAATAACGGGTCACTTTGGGTCAACCCGTTAGCACCCGTTAGTTAAGGATGTTTTAGTAATTTTAGTAAAGTCTTAACAACAAAAAATAAACTCTATGCAAAATAATAATAATAATAATAATTGTTAACGGGTGTTAACGGGTGAAACGGGTCGGGTTCGTGTGACCCGTTAGCTTAACGGGTCGGGTTCGGGTGACCCTTTAACTTAACGGGTCGGATTGAACCCGACCCAAACCCAATAAACCCGACCCGTTTACAGGTCTAGCCATAAGCATGCACATATATAATAGTATGGTCCCCCAATGCATATTAACCAGGCAAGACCATCCATAAAAAGAGGATTAAATGACCATTTTGCCCCTAAGTTTAGTGCCTCGTAAATCGTTTATTACAATTCCATTTCCCGACCGACTTTCGCCTACATGTTCGTGATGTCGAGCTCTATCCAAACATACTTAGTGACTTTAAAAGGTCTACCGACTTTTAATGACTAATTACATGAAATCAAACTTTGTAACTAGTCAACTAAGATTCTAAAATTAACGAAAAATAATAACAATTTCTCGAAAATACGTACCAAAAATTGAACAGTGAAATTCAACAACGGGATTTCACAAGTGCTATCAATTAATATTTCAATTATTTTATTGGATGGGTCCAATTAATGCACCAATTATAAATCTTGAAAAAAAAAATTTAATTGATTTCTTTTTAAAAAGACTTTTTTTACTAGCACCTCACATAATGTGAGTGCCTTAACCTCGCACACACCTTCAAGGTAATAGGAATGGTGAAATTATCTGACTTTTCATTATTGCCTCTTGACTCAGATAACATGTTATGGAAGAGATACAAGGTATCTTCCCATCGATTATCTCTATAGTAGCTACGGAGCGTGGCATTCGAGAGAGAGACAGTTAAGTGGGGTGTTTCGTCAAACACCTTGTAGGCATGACCAAGTGACTCATATGATTTATAAGTGTGCCTATTGATCTCCATTCCTCACTCAACATTACATTAAAATACATGTTGGCCATCATATACTGGCTACGGCGCATAATGACCTTATATAGAGCATCTAAAATTTGAAACTTCTTTGCACACCCAATTACTTAATATTGTCAAATAAATTAATAGACTCTTGAACAATGACAACCTTACTTTAACCCTCCTTGACGACTCTTTTCTATGTTTTTTTTTTATTTTTATCCTAGGACCAAAACAACGTCGTTTCGGTCTAGTTATTTTAAAAATATAACGCAAAAGAAGTAGTGAAGCATAGAACACAGAAGTAGCGAAGTAGAGCAGCAGACTTCGACGACAATTTAAAGGACCAGAGGGGGCGAAATCCTCACTTTCACTGATTATTTCTGGCGACCAAAGGGGCGGCCGCTCTTCCTTGTCCCCATATAACTACGCCCATGTTAACATGAGGTAAGAGTTCATAGTTTTCATTGTTTTAGTGATATTCCTTAAAAAAATATGGTTGATGATGAGGATCATACACCTACTAAACCCTTGGCATATTTATTTAAAGAAGAGAAACAGATTTCTCCTCTTTAAAAGTGACAAATCCAAAGCCTCGAGAATGTATCTTGTTTTCCATTTGAGCTAAAATGACTATGGCATCTTTCACCGGCCCAAATTCTTTTTCGAAAAACTTGCCCAACGAATATGCTTCACAAAGTAACATATGAAAATTACGTCTTCTAGAGAAATAGAGTTAAGCATATATGTAAACAAATCGTTGATAAATTCTTAGAGTATTCATAATTCATTCAACTTAAATCCTTTTGTATGAAAGTTTCTTAGAGTGGTGAGATTAACCAGAGTCCACTGAAGGAGGAGGTCCTCCTACGAAGATGCGGTTGAGTGCTAATGCTTTAGCAACAGGAGAATGATTCCGGGCTGCTCCCTGCTTCACTTGCAAATGCTTATCCACACAATGCGCAGAAAACACTTATATCCTCTGACGCATCCGCGAGGGGAGTTAATATTTCTAGGATGCACAAACAGTATAGAAACTTGAGAACATACTAACAAATTAAGGACATACCCACACACAAGCACTTGTATGCATGCTCACACGCCCACATACAAGCACATAGCTTTAACGTACCCTTCGGTAGCGGTGTCTTCATCTTGCATGGTTAGAAGTGCTTCGCAGGTGCTTGAGAAAGCCTTATTGACTCTTCAACAAGCATGGCATTTATGTTGATCGGTGTCTGTAATATCGGATTGTAGTTCCTTTCAGTTGATCTAATAATTCAAAGCCCAGCATCATCCTCTTTTAAGCAAAAATCATACACTACTACAATATTAGCTTTAAGTGTTGGATGATGGTGGCGGTTAATAAGTCATAATGTCGGATAAAAGATATCCGACACATCATTTAGTTAGTGTCGGGTAAAAGTGAATTTCTGTCGGATAATTACTGTCGGATTAAACCGACATAAAATTACTATAACTGCCAGTATTTGTGAAATTTTTTTAAAAATATTTTTTTATATATTCTGTCTATTTTAAAGTTAATGGTGGCGGTTATAACCGACAGAAAATGACTATTTTATTATTTTAGTGTTCTGGCGGTTATAACCGACAAAAATTGATTATTTTATTATTTTTACGCCAAAAGTTTATTGTTCATTCAGATTTCTTTCTTTGCTTCATCTTCAATTCTCAATCTTCATCTTCAATCTTCAATCTTCAATCTTCAATCCTCCATCTTCAATCTTCATCTTCAATCTTTTTGTTCTCTTCATCTCACAGTAAGTTTTTCATTTCTTTTGCTTCCATAGTTTTCATCTTCTATTTCTTTCTTCATCAACCACTTTGTGGCTTATTTTTATTTTTTGATTTGATTTTGCAGGGGTTTTATTTAGTTAGCTTACTACGTAAAGAGTAGATCGACGACATAACTTCAATAGTTCAGGTTTTATTACTGAACTTCTTCATGTTTAAATTGTTTGTTTAACACACAAGATTATTTATTTAGATATTTTAATTTAATTAGTAAGATAAATTAGGAATATTTGTGTTCCATTAGTTTATTTTATTTACATAAATTGTTATGAAGAAATTGAGATAAATATTATTTGTAAATATTTATGTTAAATTGACAATATTTAATGTACCATAAATTGGTAATATTTAGTAATATAGGTATATATTATGTTAATTAATTAAATATTTCACTCTAATTGCTATGAGGATATACAAAACTTAAATTTAATAAATAATCAAGAGTGTAGATAAACATATTTTTGTTAACCTTTTATTGTTTTTTTTTAAATTTGTTTTACTGTGATAGGTGTTGGAAATTAAATTGCAATTGTGATAGTTCGAGGTTGAAAGATAGGGATTGAAATTTCTAATAGTTATGCCTACATGATAGGGATTGAAAGATTGTAGGCATCTTAGTTTCAACTTAAATTTGCTCTCGTACAGTGGTAAAACATGGAAAAGAGTTGGTTGACAATGATGCACTTGATGATTATGCCATACCTGATTTGGATGATCGTGTACTTGACAATGAAAATTTGCATACAAGGGTTGCCGTGGAAGAGACTCATTTTCACGAAGTATTACCGTTGCCTACCCAGTTCCTAATTTTGTCAATGCCGACGATGACCTAACAGAAGATGAAATAGAATAGTTTTATTATTTACTTTATGCTTTTTAAGTATTAATTAGACTATATTTCAATTTGTGTGGTGACTTTATTTAAAATATTTTAATTTGTGTGTTAAATTTTAAAATGTTATTTAAAAACAAATGGTTTATTTTTTTATTTTTTCACTAATGGCCCTGTCGGATATAACCGACACGAACCAAACAAAATTTTGGGCGGGATATTTCCTGTGACTTTGATTCAAAAAAATTAAAGGCGCACAAAATGTCACATCCCGGGCTCGACTCCACTGTAGCACGATATTGTCCGCTTTGGGCCCCGACCACGCCCTCACGGTTTTGTTTCTGGGAACTCACACGAGAACTTCCCAGTAGGTCACCCATCATTGGATTGCTCTCGTGCGAACTCGCTTAACTTCGAATTTTCGTTGGAATCCGAAGCCAGTGAGCTCTCAAAAGGCCTCGTGCTAAGTAGAGATGGGAGTATACATATAAGGCTTACATGATCCATATCCCTAGGCGATGTGGGATCTTACAATCCACCCCCCTTAGGGGCCCGACGTCCTCGTCGGCACACTTCGAGAAGGCTAGTAGAATACTCGAGAATTTGAGAATCAAAGCAAGTATATCAAATCTAGAGTACGAGATAACTGGATCGAATTACTTAGGGTTGTGGACCCTACCGTCGACTTGTGATCGGCGGTTGGCTTTTAGTCAATGGGTTTCAAATCATTCTAGAACGTCCTTGGGGATATGTTTTATGTCAGTTGCGCATTCTATCGATAAGAATCCTGAGTTGTGATTTGATAATTGTTCTAGGCGACGATCGTTCGTGACGCCTTGATATTCGTGCTAGGAAATTGTAGCGTGGACTCTAAGTGAGTGGGCAGTTTTTTTTATATCTATACATATTTATAGTTTCCCTAAATGCGTAGTTACTTCACTTTTACGCTTATATTGCCAAGTATTCGTTATTGTGATATAAATTGTGATAAATGCTGCTATATGGTTGGGATATTACTGTCATGACATTCATACATATTTGTACATGCTCATCTGTTGCACCCCGGTGTTAGTACTTCGCCCAGGGCCAGGGCCAGTCCTTCACGTGTGTGTTCACATCTGCACCATTCGCTCGCCTGGGATCCAAGTTAGGTGCCATTCCTGTCGTACAGATTGCATTAGGCAATTCCGACTCGTATGTGACCGCGCCTCGATGCCAGTCTGGACGTGATCGTAGTACTAGAGCGTATTGATTACACCCAGTCTTGTCGTCCAGGTTGCATTATGCAACTCCGACTCGTGTGCTAGCATAGATTGATGAGCAATTGATTATACTTGTTTATCGCATGATTTTATTACTGTGGCATTGATATATCATATTTCTGGTTATAATGTTGTTGTATTGTTGTTTACATACCTATGTAGTATGTTTTCAGGAAGCTATACTTGTTTTACGGCGAGGAGTTAGTATATTCGAAAATAAAGGTTTTCTTACAAACGTTGTTTTGCTGACCCACTCAACTTTGTTTTTCTCCCCTCTAGGTTTAGTAGCTAGGCTTATGTGTAAACGAGAGAGAGTTCGGGCAAATCTCAGGAGATGGTTATCTTCAGTGGTATAACCCTCACCCTAATTACTGTACTGTTCTTATGCTCTACCATCACGTGTGAAATGGGTGCAATCCCACTCACCCACTCACTCTTTTGTTTAGACACTTTTAGGTTTAAATTTATTCACATTCTTTTTCCACTACACTACACTTTATGGCTTCGTCACCCTCCAGATGTCGGCCAGTACAACTCGATTTGGATTCCAATTAGACTTTCCGGGTCGGGGAGTGTCAGTTTGGTATCAGAGCAGAAGTTTGGGCAGTATTGCATTCATCACACGCGTGATGTAAGCATTCTTGGTTCTTGAACCCAATTTCCGAACCATGCCCACCTCTAAATAGCACGAGGCCTTTTGGGAGCTCACTGGCTTCGGGTTCCATCGGAACTCCGAAGTTAAGCGAGTTCGCGCGAGAGCAATCCCATGATGAGTGACCCACTGGGAAATTCTCGTGTGAGTTCCCAAAAACAAAACTGTGAAGGTGTGGTCGGGGCCCAAAGCGGACAATATCGTGCTACAGCGGAGTTGAGCCTGGGATGTGGTGGAGCCCGAGTCTGGATGTAAAACAAAAACTGATGGACAAAAATTTTGTGGCGGTTTTTGGATATTCTTGTTGGATATAACCGATAAAATTTACTTTATTGTCGGTCATAACCGACACTATTCTGACATCTATGACGCACTGTTCTGACATACATAAATGCACTATACTGACAGAAACATAAAAGCTCTGTCGGATTTTAATTTCTTGGCGGATATAACGGCCACCATTTACATTATTGTCGGTCATAACCGATACTATGCTGACATCTATAACTGCACCGTTCTGACATACAAAAATGCACATAAATGTCGGAGACATAAAGCTCTGTTGGATTTTAGTTGACTGGCGGATGTAACCGACAACATTTATTACTCTCAACTACTTCCCATTTTTACTTCATCAATTCCTCTTCTCTTTCCCATTTTCACTTCACCCGTTCTTCTCCTTTCCCATTTTCACTCACTCCTTCCCATTCTCACTTCCAGCCATTTTTACTCCTACCCATTTTCACTTCTACTCATTTTCCCTTTTATATGGAGGAACAAAATGAACGTAGGACCCGCGGAGCTGCTATTTCGAAGTGGAATAGACAACTTTGTCTATTTGATTCAACAGTGAAATGTGTTAGTGAAAATGCCACTGAATTTTTGAAATATATAGCCAACGGGGTTAAGGATCCAAGACATATTCCATTGAAGAATGACTGGCACTTGGTTCCCAAAAATGTTAAGGAAGTTTTGTGGGAAAGAATTAAAGTATATATTTGCATTTTGTACTTCTATATTTCAAGACTATATTTAGGATCAGTACTAACATGTTTGTTTTTATAAATATAGGGGAATATCATTTTTCTTGATGAAGATTGGGACAGAATGCCATTGATTTGTAACATGACTCTCCATGTTGCGGATCGTGCATACAAGGAATACCGTAATGCTTTAAAAGCGGAGTATTACACCAAAAGACGAGCATGAGCGCTTAGAACCTCGCCTTGGTGTGGATGGGGGTCAGTGGGACGAGATGTTAGCGTATTGGGATGATCCTAAAACAAAGGTAAAATTTAATGATTTGATATTTGGTATTGAAATATGTTTGTCATATAAGGTTGTTTTTACTTTTCAGGAGGTGGCAGAGAAAAACAAGTATAATCAGGAGTTAAAAACGATGAGCCATACAACTGGTTCAAAAACGTTTGCTCGGGTTCGCGAGGAACTTGTATGTATTGCTAATTTGTAATATATATTGTGTTTTTTATTTTTGTATTTATAATTTGGGGTTAATATGTATTTGGTGTTCTCTTTTAACATATTTAAAGAAGAAAAAGCATGGGAAGGAGCAGGATCCCATCTCTCTTCTTTCGAGCTACCCATACCCGGAAGGATTACTCTTGGATTGATGAATCGTCACAACAGAGAGGGGTAAATGATTTATAGCACTATTCAGATTATGACTATTTGTATTTAATTCTTATTTATCCTTATATTTGGATTGATGAATCTGTGTTCTAACACATTATTTAAACAATAATATTAGATTTGTTAGAACACATTATTTAAACACAGAATCTACATTTTTATGAACCTTGTTTATCTTTCTGTTTGGATTGATGAATATGTTTTTATGAATCTTATTTATTTTTCTATAATAATCATTTATTATTTTATTTAAATATTATATTGGAAGACATCTATGGAGAGTCAAATTCAGTCAATGGTCGAGTCTGGAGAAGAGGACACATCTAAGGTTAGAACACAGATTTAGGTTGAGCAGATGGGTTCTGAGACTAGAAATAGGGTTCGAGGTTTTGGTCATAGGGTGATACCAGAGATGGTGTCATATGCAAGCTCTTCAGGTGTTAGGTCTTCCAGGAAATCATCTAGGGGTGCATTGGCCAATGTGGTAGTTGAGAACAACGAATTGAGGAGGAGGAAGGAAGAAGCCTCCAAAAAGTTGGCGGATGTAACGGTTGATCTTGAGAAATCAAAAACCTCGCAGCAGCAGGTAAACCAGCAGCAGCAGGCGATAAACCAGCAGATGCTGATGCAGCAACACCAAATATTGATGTTGCTTACACAACATCTGCAGTGGCCACCACTCAGCCCTCAGGCATCACAGCATTCGGCCCCTAATCAGCCACCTGCGTCTACATATCCCATGCAGCATATGCCTTTTTAGCCGCAGTATCCAATGCCAGCATATCGACCTCAGATGGCTTCTCCTGGTGACACACATATTTCACCAGGTGTTTTCAATGGTGGATTATCCCCGGGTTTACTTTCCGGATTGCTGTCGGGTAGTTTTGATAGGGATGTGATGAAGTATTTGGGAGCACATGGAGGATTGGCAGAAGGCTTTGGATCACAGGAAGGATAGGCAGAAGGCTCTGGAGCACAGGGAGGTTCGGCAGAAGGCTCGGGTTCTATTGAATAGTTTGTTGGTTTTCCTTACGGCTATGTCCTACTTCGGACAAATGTTTTTTGTCTAGTTATGTATTATGGCGGATACAGATGACCGTATTGTAGGTTAATTTATATTTAACGTCTACGTTATGTGTTATGGCGGATTTAAAAGACATTATTGTAGGTTAATTTATATTTGAATACATATTATGGTTGTTACGAGCTTTGTTTATTTTATTTACTCATTGAATTTTAATATTTTTTTATTCATTCTAAAAAATTAAAAAAACAAACAAAAAGTTTCGTTTTTCTTAAATTATTAATATTTTTCTGTCGGTTGTGACCGACAGAAAATAGTAGATTTTATATTTTTTTTAAATTTGTCTGTCGGTTATGACTGACATAAAGTTGATGTGAATCCGACGGTATTTTAAATTTTCTGGCGGTTAGGAACGACATTAATTTATAATATCCGACAGTAGTTTAGTATTTCTTGTCGCATATATACGACATAAGTTCTGTCGGTTTTAGACTATTTTTTGTCGGAAAATTCATTTTCTGACGCTGACAATTTTGTCGGTTAGTATATCCGTCACTGCATCTATTTTCTGTCAGATTTTGCTTAATATCCGACATTAAAATATGTTTTTTGTCGGTTATTATGCGACACTAATAAATGGTTTTCTAGTAGTGATATTCCTCATCTACTGACGCCGAATACTCACAGCGTTCCATCTCTTTGCATGGAACAAATAGGATCAAACAATTGAAGGGATAGAGAAATATAATGTGATGGAGAAATATGATGGGATAAACACATGCAAATAGGAACAAACAATTGTTGGCATCACATCGTCCAGATATTAAGTGATGTAGGACGGTAGTATTTAGGACAATATGCAAGGATAGAGAAATAGAAGAGATCAAGACTTACTCCGGCCTTTGGCATCCATCAGACCAAAGTTGTATTAGAATCACTCCAATAGAGAAATTAGAAAAATTCTGGATCACACCGGCTTCAGCTTCACGCCGAAAGTGTTTTGGATGACTTTATGTATTTGCATATAAGATGTGAAGAGTGTGAGGTGTATGTAAAAAATATGGTGTATTAGAAAATGTAAGGTGTATGGTGAGAGTGTGTTGTATGAGGGTATTATGAGAAAATATGTAAAAATGCGGAGTGTATATTAGAAATTGTAAGGTGTATAGTGAGAGCGTGGAGTGTGAGGATATGATAGAAAATTATGTGGGGTGTCCCTTTGTCAAAATGGCCCCGACTGATAAGGTGAACTCCTCGACAACTGAAGCGTCGAATTCAGTAAGCTTGGCTGCCCTTCTCATACTTGGCCTTTGGGATGAACACGTGAATAGCCTAACATGTAAATAGCCTACTATAGTGGTTTCTCCGACTAGCATTTTTTTTTAACCAAAGAAAACACTTACACATGCATCATATCTTACTAGAGTTTTGTAATCTCGCCTACTATTTTTACATAATGAGACATGAGAAAGACGAACACTTTCATCCTTATGAGTCGCAGGCCTTGCTTGGTATGTCAGTACGAGGTCATTGTCTAGTTGGATAAATTCATAAATTAGCAAATTTTCATCTGTATGAGTTGTAGGTGTTGCTTGATTCGGATCGTTAAAATATATTACGAAGTAAGCTCCACAAAAATTTGTGTCAAAAGCAGGGCTGGTCTAGAGTTTTTTGAGGCCCGGGACGATGCCACAAAATATGCCCTCATTTTATATAAGAAAATTATTTGTTTTCACACATAAGATATAGATAAAATTATACTTAGAAAAACACTTCAAGCTTAATAATTTAGAAACACGGAAAAATTAATTTATTTTGTATCGTGAGGAAAAAAAAACTCCGGGTTTACAAGTAGATAGATATGAGTTTTGTTTTCCATTTGAACTTTTAAAGTGTTTTTGTATGAATCGTGAGGTATTTTTTCTTATTTACTAACCTTGTCAATATGGGACTAAAAAAATAATGATGTTTTTGAGTCTTTAGTTGATATGTATAAATAATAAATGGGTACTAAATTAAACTTTTTTATGACACGTCGTATGATTTGTAAATTTGGTCTAAAAAATTTGGTCAACATATTACTCTTTGTTGAAGATTAGACTTGAATTGAAACAAATGTTTTTAAAAATAACAACTCACATAGCTACTAGCTACTAATTAAAAATAAATTAACAACCAAACAAAAATTGAAAAGTAAATAAGCACACATGGTGTTTTGAACCCAAGACCTCTTCATCATTAATTTTAAACAACAAAACCACCAGTTCTAGTTTAATTTCTTTATCATTAAACCAAATTTTATAAATTTATACTCTTATGAAAACATATATAAATATACCACCCTAATAATTTTGATACCCTCAATTATTTTGGGTCCTGGACGGTCGCCCTGCTTGCACTGGGCCTGGGCCGGCCCTGGTCAAAAGTTGGGTAGAAGAAGTGGTGTCATGGATTTGGCTTCATTCACAAATGAGCAAAATTTTCTTTGTGTGTTGACTAATTTCATGATAATTAAGCTAACTGTCAAGCAAACGCATGTGCCGCCCGTTGGCCCTTTCTCAGGCTTGGGCTGGCAGCATCCTCTCCTTTCCTCCTCCTAGCCCCTTCCCTATCCTCCTACCCCTTCCACAGCTCCCCTCTCTTTCTCGCTTCCCACCGCCACTGTTTATTTTCCGGCAAATCTCTCTTCCTCTCCCCCACCTTCTTGTTGGCTTCCGCTACTCCAAATCCTCTCCGCCAGTTTGTGAATCCTTGGGCCTCTTTAGTTTGGTTTTATGTCTGCTTTGTTTACGTAGGGCTGTAATATTTCCGGTCATTAATGAAGTTTTATTTTCCAAAAAGAGAAAAGAGAAAAGAAAAAGGGACCCGGATCCCCTCAGGATCCAAAAAATATGAGCCTAAGGATCAAATGATTGGGCTGTTGAAATTCGATTCAACGGCTACAAATAGAAGAATCCTCTAAAAGTTATAATAGTTGTAGCTGTTGAATCAACTTTGAATAACCGGATCATTTGATTCTTAGGCTCAAATTTTTTGAGTTCCGAGAGGATACGGGTTCAAGAAAAAGCTAACCGCCAAACTTTAATTTAAGCTAATAAATATTAGGGGAGTGTGGGAGGGGGACCCACCAACGCTCATAAAATAGGTTTTTCTTCTTCTTTTTTTTCCTTTTTCTGAAGCGGATAGGATCGCACAAATTACCGGTTCTTAACCCTCCGCCTAAAATAAAACCCGCCATATTACCGGTCATCAACTCTCTATTTCTCCATTTCTCTCTTTCTCTCTGTTTTCTCTCACTGACTGCCTCTCCTCTTCTGTTTGGTGCCCATCGGAACCCTAGCTTGCTCCGGCGAGCTTCTCCGGCTACCGATGATCTCTCTTCCGGTAAGGTTCTCCGATAAGCTTCGCTCTTTTTTTATCTGAAAATGTTGGATGCATTCGGAGCGGTTCTTGTCCGATCCAAGACCTGGTTTCACAGGAGAAAAAAAACCCTGATCCGTTGAAATTCGATCCTCTTTTTCGTCATGAAATTTATCGAATCTGTATCATATTTGAAGGCTTCGTCCTTGTAAAGCTCGCAAAATTAGTTTTTTTCTTTTTTTTTTTTCGATTTGTAAATTTGTGTACATATAGGGTTTGTAGTTGAAACTGAGGAACTTCGTGCGAGATTGGAGGAGATTAGGGATTTGAGTGGTGAAATTTGGGGGTGATTGGGGTCTGGGTTTGATCAATTTTGGGGAATTTGAGTCGTAGAGAAGGTGGCTAAGATGAATTTGAGCACCGCCGAGGAGGAACCGGCGCAAGAAGTTCGTATTCCTGCTGAAATTGATTGGCAGATGCTTGATAAATCCAAGTTCTTCGTCCTTGGCGCCGCGCTGTTTTCCGGCGTTTCAGCGACTCTTTACCCTGTTGTGGTGTTGAAAACCCGGCAACAAGTGGCTCAATCCCAAGTCTCGTGCATCAAGACCGCGTTTTCGATTGTTAGGCATGATGGAATTAGGGCGTTGTATAGAGGATTTGGGACTTCTTTGATGGGTACAATACCCGCCCGGGCGCTTTACATGGCGGCGCTTGAGGTCACTAAGAGTAAAGTCGGAACTGCCACAATTAGGTTAGGGTTCTCGGAGTCCACTGCTGCCACCATTGCCAATGCCGCTGCAGGGTTGAGTGCATCAATGGCTTCACAGCTTGTGTGGACTCCAATTGATGTTGTGAGTCAAAGATTGATGGTGCAAGGTGGTGTGAAGTCAAATCCCAAAGTTCCTAGTGCATCTGATTGTAAATATGTTAACGGGATCGATGCATTTAGGAAAATCATGAAGACGGATGGGCCAAGAGGATTGTATAGAGGGTTTGGGATATCGATTGTGACATATGCACCGTCAAGTGCAATTTGGTGGGCATCTTACTCTGTTGCTCAAAGAACAGTTTGGGATGGAGTTGGGTATTACCTTTGTAAAAAAGGTGATTTGAGCAATGAGAATGGAGTCAACACGTATACACCGGGTTCGAAAACAATCATGGCAGTTCAGGGAGTCAGTGCAGCCATGGCGGGTGGCATGTCAGCCCTGATCACAATGCCCCTCGATACAGTTAAGACAAGGCTGCAAGTTTTGGATGGGGAGGAGAACGGGCGCCGTGGACCAACAATTGGACAGACTATTCGGAATCTGGTTAAGGAGGGTGGGTGGACGGCTTGTTACAGAGGATTGGGGCCGCGTTGGGCTTCAATGTCAATCTCTGCAACAACAATGATCACCACCTACGAGTTTCTGAAACGGTTCTCCACGAAGAATCAAGAGGTATTGACATGATAAAAACAGCAGAGAAACAGATGTCTGATCGATCATAGGTCTAATTCTATTTAATTATCTTAAGTTGTTTTCTCTTCTTCATTGCAAGGAAGAAGTTGTTTCTGTTTTTCCTTTATATTATTAACCTGCACACTTGGTTGATCAAATGTAATGCAATGCAGGCTTTCCTGTATACATTAAATACCTTATTTCAATCAATATTGTGTCGCTCACTAGCTAAAATATGGATGTTAATGTGCCTTAATGCTCTCTTAATTTATGCTATGAGATTTAACGCTTAGTCAAGTTGCTTGGATTTAAAATTGAGTAGAAGTCATCAACTAATTTTATTATTTCCGGTTGAGAGATTAGAAGATTTGGTAAAGTAGGAGACAATCCGCGAATTTGGATCCTCCGAAGCCTAAGGGCCATGAAACTCGAGCTTTTGTTTTGAGTGGGAGAGATCAGAACTCTTGATTTGTATGAGATGAGCTAGTGAAATGAGTTAATAAGATTTTCGGATTCAATTTTAAGTGGTTTTGATTGCTCGTCTTTAAATTTTGAACAGTAATATTCGAAGAGGATCTATGTCCAGAATCTGCACCCTTATGTTAATAATTGTTGGATTGATGTTAAGTCTCCACCATATCCACCTAGCGATCTCTGTTTTCTTTTCTTAATATTTTGTAAATAATTAAAGAGCACATGCTTGTTAGTGGAGGAAAGCTGAGACACTTATATTGGAATTTTGGGTGTGATTAGTTGTGGATAAAGGCTAACATGTAAAATGATGGGGCTACACACCTAACTTTGAAGTGATGTGGGATCATGGAGGAGTACAATTCAAGGTTTTCACTAATCTGTGGACCCTTGTATCTATAATCCTTTATACTTATGCACTACGATGCATATACATCAAGAGTAAAATTTAAACAATCATTACCGACTCATCATAACTTTTACATTTATTGATTTGGGACACTGCTTAACTTCTTACTTTTAACAAGCAATTCCTCTTTACATAACGATATGATATCATTTTGTTGAACAAACGTCAAAATTCAAACATTCATTTTTTTTCATCATCATCTAATGATCAGTTTTAAAAAATCTCTTTGGATTTTGAGATTGCTTAGTTCTTTATATGAGTCAAACGATTTGACGACTAGTCATTAACCTCTCCTTACATTGTTATTATAACTGTCTATTTGTTCGACAATATAAATTGTTAAGCGGCCTCTCTGAATTAACAATTTTTTCTAGAGAATTAAAGATGATATTTGAACAAAATTAAAGAAAATAAACAATTCCAAATATAATAATTATATGCTGAAATAATATCAAGCGAATAGAAAAAATAAAAGGCTCATTCCGCTGTAAAATGTAAACGTATTATTATTACTTGGTAGAAAGAGATTTTAACATGAGCACAACAAAGAAAGTGAGACGGCCAACTTGGTTTTAGCCTTGTTTATATCAACATTCGGATTTGGACGAATCTTTTCCAATGTGGACCAACTTGGTTTAAATTAACCAAGTTTATTATTATTAAGTAACCTAATTTTAAATCAACATCCGGATTCGAATGGTTATGCGGACCCATGTGCCTGCTGAATTTCCTAGTTATTAAGGTTTATGATTTCATTTGGAGATTTATGCTTTTGGCAAGTGGTAGTTTTATATATATCACAAATCAAACATCATCTATAGTTGGAACGCCTTTATGTAAGGGGGTGTTATTTACATTTTTTTTTTTGTATTTTTTAAAATTTTATGTCGTCAGATCGAATAAATTGAAAATGATCAAATGATATAAATTAAAATAGAGGTGTGTGGATAACATCACCCTTATGCAATATTCATATGCTATTTTGCATACTAAGTAAAGAATTCTATGGTAGTTTGAGTGAGCTATCTGTAGGATCAAGCAGCAGCCTAAATCTAGTAACTATATATAACATGATTTGATCAAATGCGTAGAGCGTGAGTAATATGATAAATTGATTGGTTTGAGATCAAGATTTTAAAGACGTTAGGCGCTGGTCGGGTAACGAGCTGTGGACTAGGCAAGATTTAAATAAATATATTTTATTATTGAATCATATAAATAAATGTCTATTTACAAATTACAAATATACCTGTATTGAGAATAAAATAAAAATAAAATGCAATAAAAGCCAATAAGCTCAATAAGCAAAATTAACAAATTACAAATATAAAAACAATATTAACAACTGAGTTAATTTAACAAATTTCTTAGGGTAGGCTACGCGTTACCCAATTTAACTTAGTTAATTAAAAAAAATGGAACCATCTAGGTCACCTAGACTGCCTAACCCATTCCTGCATTTAGTGACGTTTTGTCTAAAATCGCCGCAGAACCCCACCACTCAACGTCTAGACACAGTCTAGGTCGATTTTTAGAATACTGAGACCCTTTGCTTGATTTTGAATACTTATATTTATAGAGTTTGCATAAGCCATGTCAAACTTTGCTCATTAATTGTTGTTTTTCTTTGTGAAAGTATTGTCGAACTTTCTTTGATATTATAGTAAAGTATCTCTATAATGATATCTATATAGGAATAATCTTCGTCTGGTCTGCTTTCAAAAAATTTCATTAAAAATTTCAGTCACAACTTGGGCTAATTATATATAAGAATAAATATCACATTGTAATAAGTTATAATTTTTCTAGTTCTTATCTTAAGAAACTTGTCTTCAAATAGTAATAATTGTCAATAAGTTCAAAACTATGCAATGTCACAAATAAAAATTTAAGACAAAATAAAACATTTTTTTTCTAAAATTGTCTAGGATAATGATTTTTTTTTTTTTAACACTTGTTAGGCTTGGGGGGAGGGGGGATCGAACTTGGGTGAGGAGGGATTGCTTTGGCTCTAGTTACCACCGCAACTAGGCTCCATCCTCGACTAGGATAATGATTTATTCTTTGGAGTTGGTATTACGTCTTTGAACTTGCAGGTACATAATAATCGTGAACATGACATTGTGTTCTTAAACCTAAAATGTTTATAACTTCTCAACCATGTTTATAGCTTATTAGCATATTTTAGGCATTAAAAAGAGCACTACATATGCATGCATTAGTTAATATAGAGGCTGGGGTTTCTCTCTTTTTTCAATGTTTACGTTTTGAAAATTGACATGCTCCACTGCTCATGTAGATATTTGTATCCATAAAGCTTTCATTCATTAGATAACTTAAAAAAAGAAATAAATTTTGTAACGACACCTCTATTAAGTAATAAAATTCTTGTTATGGCTTATTTAATCTAACAAGAGAGAGAGAGAGGAGGCACGGCATGTGTTATTCTCCCTACGTAGTGCCTTTATTTATAGTAATAAGGGAGGGAAGAATCATTCTCCTCCAAGGGATACAAGTCCTAATAGGAAAAAATAACTAGTATAAAATCTAATCTAGGATTTACATAACCACAATGTTTATAACACTGCCCTTTTAGTGTGTAAATACTCAAGGAGATTCGGCATCATGCAGAGTTGAGGAAGTTGACTCGTCGGCACTGATTCTGGGAACACGCTAGTCTCAACAAAGAAGGAACTTGCATATTGAACTAAGTCTCACAAAAAAACCCAATGGCTATGGTAAAACCCAAGTAGGGACAAAACCCATAGATCTAAGGAAAAATGTGTGAGAAATACAAAGTCAAATGAAACGTCTATGGGACATCATCAGAGATATGATCAACTTAAGGTGGGTGCCTTGTCAAAACCTCGTTAGGTAGCAAAAACCCAAAGGAAAAAATGCTCCTAATCGTATGGAAAAAGTGTACATTAAGATCAAGCAAGTATACTTCAGGATACTCCCCCTAAGTTTGACATAATTCCAAAGAGAACTAACAATGTTACAACTCAGAAAGTCGCATTCGATAGTGATTTGGTGAAGAGGTCTACCAGGTTGTCTTGTGAACGAATTTGTGTGACTTCAATCTTCCGATGCTCTTGTTGTAGATGTGAGAAGAAGAACTTCGGTGTAATGAACTTCGGCATAATGTGCTTGGTGTTGTCTCATTTGATGTAAAACTTCTTGAGCTGTTTGATGCATGCTGCGTTATCTTCATAGATCATCGTGGGGACATGAATGACAAGGTAAAGATCGCATGAGCTTTGAATATGGTCCATAACTGCTCTCAGCCAGAAGCATTCCCGGGTAGTTTCATGTCAACTGCAACAATTGCAAAACTGGAATGTGACCTTTTTATGAACTCGCAAAGGCATAGTTCGATGTACACATATCCCTGACTAGTCAAATACTCACTCAGACGGTTATACCACATTCTTCCAGATTAATTCAAACCATGGAGTAAATGATTTAGCCGAATTGAGAGCGTGTTTTGAGGTTCTGAACTATTTGATCCAGTCAATGTAAGTCCTTCAGGAACTTTCACATAAATTTCCGTATCAAGATCCCTATAGAGATACACAGTTACTACGTCCATAAGCTGCATTCTCAATTTTTTAGAAACTACCAAACTAATAAGGTAGTGAAATGTAATCACATCCATAACGGATGAATATGTTTCATCATAGTTAATCCCAGGGTGTTATGAAAAGCCTTGCGTAACAAGTCGAGCTTTGTAATGCACAATTTCGTTTTTCTTATTATGCTTCTGAACGAAAACACACTTTTAGCCAATGGGCATCACATGTGGAGGTGTAGGAGCTATAGGCCTAAACACCTTACGTTTCACAAGTGAATCGAGTTCGACTTGGATTGCTTGTTTCTAGTTTGACCAATCAGTTATACGTCGACATTTATCAACATAATGTGGTTCAATGTCATCGCTTAGCATGACCCTAGTAGCTATTGTATATGTTAATGCATCATCGATTATCATCTCATTTCTACAGCAAACATCATCCAAACTAGTATAATGGACCGAAATCTCGCAATTTTCGAGAGGTGGATTCGTTTCTTCTAGGACGATTCCGTAATCTATAATTTCCTCATGAGTTGGATAGAATGAGTAGGCGACAGTCAAATTCACGATAGGCTCAAAAAACTGTGTCGTGGGTTTCCTCTTCCAGAGTTGTGAATCATTTGAACTAAGAGGTCTACCACTCTTTTGTCTAGGAGCAGATGATTGGCTAGCCGCTAATGTATGTGGATCGGCCACTAAAGTGTCCCAGTCCTCAAGGAAGGAAGTTCGTCATACATTTGGTACATCCATCTTTGCAAACACATTTGCAGCTGGTATATGTGATCTTATTGCTCTCGCTAGATCTATCAAAGAATCTGGCATGCTATGAGCTACGCTCTAAAGATTTAATATGCACTGCGTTTCAGCTTCAAATTGAGTGGTGTGTGGATCTAAATGTGACAAAGTGGGAGTCGTCCATGATAATTCGCGTTGTTCTTAACGAACAGGAACGTTCTTATCTCCCCAAACGATGGAGAGATTGTCTCATAAAAGTGACAATCCGTAAAGCGAGTGGTAAAAAGATCGTCTGTCAAAGGTTCTAAGTAACGAATAATAGAAGGAGAATAATATCTGACATAGATTCTCATCCTTCTTTGAGGACCCATTTTTGTACATAAGGGCGGCTCAATCGGCACAAAAACCGCACAAGAAAAAATGCACAGATGCGATATGTCGGTTTCATATCTGATAACCAACTGAAGGGTGCTATATGGTTGGGTTGTGATGGGCCTCAGGCGGACTAATGTGGTTGCGTGCAATATTGCATCGCCCCAAGCAGCGATCAGGAGCTTGGTATGTATAACCAACGATCGAGCAATCATTTGTAAGTGCTTAATGAATGCCTCTACTAGGTAGTTATGGGTGTGAACATGGGGTACATGATGTTCAACTTCAACCCCAACGAACATGCAATATTCATCAACAGGTTTAGATGTGAATTCTCTAGCATTATCTAATCGAATAAATTTGATCGGATAATTAGGGTGGTGAACCCTGAGCTTGATAACCTAAGCTAACAATAGCATTCCTTGTGGATAACAAGCACACATGTGACCAACGTGTGGAAGCGTCAACCAATACCATAAAGTATCTACATGGTCTACAGGGAGGGTGAATCGGTCCACAAATGTCATTCTGAATCCTTTGTAAAAAAAAATAGAAGGATTTGAACGAATCTTGTCATAAGAAGGCTTAGTGATAAGTTTTCCCATGGAGCAGGTTTGATATGTGATTCCTTGAATCGAACATAAACTTCGGGTTGTGGATGCCCGTATGAAGATTTAAGGATACGGCACATTTCGGGTTGTGGATGCCCGTATGAAGATTTAAGGATACGGCACATCACTGTTTATCTAGGGTGTCCCAAATGATCATGCCAAAGTGTAATTTTGTGTGCATTCACTGAAGTAGGGCCGGCCACATAGTGGCTCTTTATAGGGCATATGGTTGTAGTATACAGTACACTTCTGGCCATATTTGTAGGAAGTGATGCACATAAATTCAACTCCATTTTCTAAATAGGTTTTAGCGTGGTAATTATTGTCTCGAATGTCTTTAAAGCTTAACAACATTCTTCCAGAACGTGGAGAATAAAGTGCCTCATCAATGGTCATATACCATTGGACATCATTATACAAGTCATATCGTATCCTTCGATCAGGTTGGATGGGCCTAAAAAGGTTGTCAGAGGTGTATTCTTAGGTACGAAGTTAGTGAAATAGATGTGTTCAAGCAAAACAGTGTGTGTGGTTGTACTATCTGCCAGACAACTAACTTTCTCACTAGTCATACGTAGAAATAAAATTAATTTGAATCGGTCACATGCATAAATGTTCTAAAAATATATATCCATTCAAAATAATTTAAGTACTCGAGGATGGTAATTCATAAACTTAATATCCAAAATTAAAACAAATCACCATCAAATAATCCAAACATAAAGGAAAATTGTTCAAACTTAAACCAAAAGACAAATGAGGTTTCAGCCACTTAGTTGAATTCGGCTCCAGGGGTCTAAAATTCAACTAAAAAATGGTCATAAGATTCCAATCTTCCACAGGGGTAATAACCTCTTGAAAAATCAGAAACCTTCATCTTGGTATTCTCCATTTCATCCACTTGCATAAAGTTTGATTCAAACTTCTTACGACGAGAATGATATTCAGTTACAACCTTCGGGGGAACACGAAAAATAGGGGACCAATGGTAATTTGAATCACAATGGTAGAATATATATGCATCCATGGTATTAGGTGCTTTTCCCTTATTCTTGAAGTTCGAGGCCTTGGGAGCAAGGTTAGAACACTTCTGGGCTCTCCATCTTGATATTCTCCATTTCATCCACTTGCATAAAGTTTGATTCAAACTTCTTACGACGAGAGTGATATTCAGCTACAACCTTCAGGGGAACACGATAAACAGGGGACCAATGGTCATTTGAACCACAATGGTAGCATATATATGCATCCATGGTATTAGGTGGTTTGCCCTTATTCTTGAAGTTCGAGAGGCCTTGGGAGCAAGGTTAGAACAATTCTGTGCTCGGTTTCCTCCCTTAGATGGGTCTTGACTCTATTAACCTCAACGAGGCAGCTTCCGACCACCCTTACCATGCCTAGAATGGCATTTTGGGCGTTGGTTCTCGCTATGGTTTGTTTCAGGCACAACAATCGCCCCAGTAGGTCGAGCATGATGATTCTTCATCAACAACTAATTCTGCTTTTCAGCAAAAAGTAAAACAAAGATTAAATTCGAAAATTTAGTGAACTTCTGAGCCCTATATTATTGTTGCAGGATAATATTGGTCGCACAGAAGGCCAAATAGGTCTTATTCAGGAGATCCTCTTCGGTTAAGTCCTTGTTACAGAACTTGAGAAGTGATTGGATTCGACAAACTTCAAAATTATACTCATTCACAAACTTAAAGTATTGGAAGTGATGCTGCCAGTCTTGTCTTGCTTCAGGCAAGATGATGTCCATTTGGTTATCGAAACGATCGGCCATAGCGACCCAAAGTGCTCGTGGATCTTCCTCAGCAGGGTATTTGGTTTGTAGTGTATCATGAATATATCTTCGAATGAAGATTATAGTAATGGCTTTCTCAGCCGAGTTATCTGTCTCAACTTCAATAGCTAGCTAGGCACAAATTCTTTGTGGTGTTGTGGAGCTTCACATCTTGGACCCACTTGAGTCCCTGTCACAAAATAAATGGCGAGAACGTGGTTAGTGTAATGGAGACAAATCAATCCATTCACACAGGAGTAGAACATTTATTGGTTTAAATTTGCATGAAAAAGCTTTGTGCTTTCATGGGTGATGTTTTAAGGAAAACTTCAGCTTTTCAAACATGGCATGTTTTGAAAGACTTCGGGTTTCGAAAGAAGTATGAACTTCAAGTTCATAGGTTCCTGCAAACAAACATATATATATACACACACACACATAGATTATCACTAAAAGCAAATTTGAATCACATTATTGTTAATCATTGTGAGGCTAAACTAACTCTCTTTCCTTTAGTGTAGATAATATTGTTCGTTAAAAAAAAAAAATTGAATTTTAAAGAGAAATGATGCACAACCAACATACAAATTGTACCCCCAACATGTATAAAACACATCTGGATTCTAGTGCGGGAGCATCTTCATGTCCCCATTAGCGATAACGGCCTTGTCCCACTAGTATACACATATACTGAAAATATAAATCTGTCAATCGTCTACTACAACCATGCATTTATAACTTGGCGTGAAATTATCAGGCTCCTCTAAATTTAAAGTCCCAAATACTAAATTTAATAACATGGACGTAACGAAGATTTTTTGAGATGGCTCATTAATTAGTTGGTTCTTATTGAAATATTTCACTAATGAAATAATAATTAATAATATTATTGAATCCGCAGAACTACTTCTTCGATATCTCTTTTTGAGTTCCTACCCACATAGTTTTTGTGAGTCTGTACGACTTTTGTTTTTTTTCTTACATTTAGTTTTTTTTTTTTTCAAACCATTGTTTGTTACCACGGGTTTAGCTTACGATATATTTGGAAGCCCTTGCCCAAACGAGTATTTTACAGAAAGCCGACAAGGAATTCCAATAATAACTGGCCGTTTTGATCATTTGGAACAACTCGATGAATTTAGTAGATCTTTTTAGGAGGCCCAAATGACTATAGGAATAAAAAATTTCGATTTTATTTTGAGAACAGTCTAAAGTTCCAACTAAAAAAGTGAAATGATTTGTCATTATCTCAATTGAAATACGGATCCTCCCAGGCAGATGGGGATCCGGAAAGGATCATCATATTACGGTCGTTCATCGTATATCGTGCGGTCAGTTTTCGTTTAGTATTATTTATGATTAATTTTAAATAATTTCTAACCGCACGATGTACGATAAACGGTTAGGAAGTGAGGATCCTAGGATCCCCACAATTTGGATCCCATCCTAGGATCCCCACAATTTGGATCCGGATGGGATCCAAATCCCAGCCAGGGATAGCGTAAGTAGGCCTGGAAAACAGGTCGTGTCTGTCGTGTTCGTGTCGTTTTCGTGTAACACATGTTATCTTAACGGGTCGTGTCGTGTCACACCTGTTATCTTAACAGGTCCTTAACAGGTCGGGTCACTTTACCCAACGGGTAAAGTGACCCGACCTGTTATGACCCGTTAAGAAAAATATATTTTTTTTCTTAAATTTGCACATACCACACATTGGCACTTAAATATTACTTCAAAACATTAAAACATATTTATCGTTTAAGTACTACATCTACACTTGAAAATAAGATCCTAATAAAAAAAACATTCAAACACTACTAGTCTATTGCAAAATATTAAATGTGCAAGGATATGCAAAATGAAAGAGTTTTGTTTTCAAGGTTGTGAAGCCTTTCATTAAGTATAACATAAGATTTTGTGGTATCCACTAGTGTAAATATTTTAAATTGAAGATCGAGTTCATTCATTGTATTCATATAGGGTCAAGGAGTGTAGCTGTAAAAAAATCATCAAAATCGGAGTTAAAATAACCGTTAAATCATGATTTTTCGTTAACAACCGTCGAAAAGTTTGTCTCGTTACTTGATCTTTAAATGTTTTCTTTTTGCAATTTTTGGCGTATGCGATCTCGAAGCATATACAAACAAGTTTGACGGTTGGATCATTGAAATTAGTTTCGTAGAATGCGTATCTCATCAAAACGATAGATTCACAAACACATAGAGTTTTATTTATCCTTTCATTAAGTATAACATAAGATTTTGTGATATCCACTTGTGTAAATATTTTAAATTGAAGATCGAATTCATTCATTGTATTCATATAGGGTCAATGAGTGTAGCTGTAAAAAATCATCAAAATTAGAGTTAAAATAACCGTTAAATCGTGATTTTTTGTTTATAACCGTCGAAAAATTTTGTCCCGTTACTTGATCTCTGAATGTTTATTTTTTACGATTTTTGGCATATGCGATCTTGAAGTATATACAAACAATTTTGACGGTTGGATCGTTGAAATTAGTTTCGTAGGATGCGTATCCCATCAAAATGATAGATTCACTAACACTTAAAGTTTATTTATACTTTCATTAAGCATAACATAAGTTTTTGTGGTATCCACTTGTGTAAATATTTTAAATTGAAGATCAAATTCAATCATTGTATTCATATAGGGTCAAGGAGTGTAGCTGTAAAAAATCATAAAAATCGGAGTTAAAATAACCGTTAAATCGTGATTTTTCGTTTATAACCGTCGAAAAGTTTTGTCCCGTTACTTGATCTCTGAATGTTTGTTTTTACGATTTTTGGCGTATGCGATCTCGAAGCATATACAAACAAGTTTTTTGACGGTTGGATCATTGAAATTAGTTTTGTAGAATACTTATCTCATCAAAACGATATATTCACTAACACTTAATAGTTTATTTATCCTTTTATTAAGTATAACATAAGATTTTGTGGTATCCACTTGTACAAATATTTTAAATTGAAGATCAAATTCATTCATTGTATTCATATAGGGTCAATGAGTGTAACTGTAAAAAATCATCAAAATCGGAGTTAAAATAACCGTTAAATCATGATTTTTCGTTTATAACCGTCGAAAAGTTTTGTCCCGTTACTTGATCTCTGAATGTTTGTTTTGTACGATTTTTGGCGTATGCGATCGCAAAGCATATACAAACAATTTTGACGGTTGGATGTTGAAATTAGTTTTGTAGGATGTGTATCCCATCAAAATGATAGATTCACTAACACTTACAGTTTATTTATTTTTTCATTAAGCATAACATAAGTTTTTGTGGTATCCACTTGTGTAAATATTTTAAATTGAAGATCAAATTCAATCATTGTATTCATATAGGGTCAAGGAGAGTAGCTGTAAAAAATCATAAAAATCGGAGTTAAAATAACCGTTAAATCATGATTTTTCGTTTATAACTGTCGAAAAGTTTTGTCCCGTTACTTGATCTCTGAATGTTTGTTTTTACGATTTTTGGCGTATGCGATCTCGAAGCATATACAAACAAGTTTTTTGACGGTTGGATCATTGAAATTAGTTTTGTAGAATACTTATCTCATCAAAACGATATATTCACTAACACTTAATAGTTTATTTATCCTTTTATTAAGTATAACATAAGATTTTGTGGTATCCACTTGTATAAATATTTTAAATTGAAGATCAAATTCATTCATTGTATTCATATAGGGTCAATGAGTGTAACTGTAAAAAATCATCAAAATCGGAGTTAAAATAACCGTTAAATCATGATTTTTTGTTTATAACCGTCGAAAAGTTTTGTCCCGTTACTTGATCTCTGAATGTTTTTTTTTTTACGATTTTTGGCGTATGCGATCTCGAAGCATATACAAACAATTTTGACGGTTGGATCGTTGAAATTAGTTTCGTAGGATGTGTATCCCATCAAACTGATAGATTCACTAACACTTATAGTTTATTTATACTTTCATTAAGCATAATATAAGTTTTTGTGGTATCCACTTGTGTAAATATTTTAAATTGAAGATCAAATTCAATCATTGTATTCATATAGGGTCAAGGAGTGTAGCTGTAAAAATCATCAAAATCAGAGTTAAATAACCGTTAAATCGTGATTTTTCGTTTATAATCGTCGAAAAGTTTTTGTGGTATATATGTATATATATATATTTATTAAGTAGATTTGAATTTATTTGTTTTGTTGAAAAATTAAATGATATGTATATTTAAGCCGATCCAATGGTCACCAAATTTTAAAATTTAATTTAATTATATATATATATATAATTATTATAGTTTTTCTGGGTATAAAATTGTTGAATTAATATATATAATTATTATAGTATTTTTTTAGGGTTATAAAATTATAAAATTAATATTTTCTTATTGTGTATCGTGTTAACCACGTGTATACCTGAACCAATCCGTTATCTTAACAGGTGCTTATCGGGTTACCCGATAACGACCCTATTCGTTATCGTGTCGACCCGAACACCTGTTAATTTCGTGTCATGTCGGGTCGGGTTATCGAGTCATGTCAGGAATTGCCAGGCCTAGGGTCGGGGCGTGTCAGAATATGTCAACCAAACTGAATCAATCCACACGTACAATGAGAGACTAATATTTGGCATAGGCTAAACCCTATCTTCCAGATGGTTGACTTTTCAAACAAAATAAAAGCCACATATCCACACTTGAATCTGTCAACCAAATTGATCAAATCCACACGTAGAATGAGAGGCTGATCTGTGGTATAGGGTAAAGCCTATCTTTCAGATGGCTGACCTTTCAAACAAGATCGAAGCCACAAGTCCACACGTCCACACTTGATTCTGTTAACCAAACTGATCCAATCCACACGTAGAATAAGAGACTAATATGTGGCATAGGCTAAAGCCTATCTTCAAGATGGCTGACTTTTCAAACAAAATAAAAGCCACACTTCCACACTTGAATCTGTTAACCAAATTGATCAAATCCACACGTAGAATGAGAGGCTGATCCGTGGCATAGGCTAGAGCCTATCTTCCAGATGGCTGACTTTTCAAACAAGATTAAAGCCATACGTCCACACCTCCACACTTGAATCTGTTAACCAAATGGATCAAATCCACACATAAAACGAGAGGCTGATTTGTGGCATAGGCTAAATCCTATCTTCCAGATGGCTGACTTTTCAAACAATATCAAAGCCACACGTCCACACTTGAATCTGTCAACCAAACTGATCCAATCCACACGTAGAATGAAAGACTAATATGTGGCATAGGCTAAACCCTATCTTCCATATGGCTGACTTTTCAAACAAAATAAAAGCCACACATCAACACTTGAATCTGTCAACCAAATTGATCAAATCCACACGTAGAATGAGAGCATGATCTGTGGCATAGGCTAAAGCCTATCTTCCAGATTGCTGACTTTTCAAACAAGATAAAAGCCACACGTCCATACGTCCACACTTGAATATGTCAACCAAACTGATCCAATCCACATGTAGATTGAGAAACTAATATGTGGCATAGGTTAAAACCTATCTTCCATATGGCTGACTTTTCAAACAAAATAAAAGCCACACATCCACACTTGAATCTGTCAACCAAACTGATCAAGTCCACATGTAGAATGAGAGGCTGATTCGTGGCATAGGCTAAAGCCTATCTTCCAGATGGCTGACTTTTCAAACAAGATAAAAGCCACACGTCCACACGTCCACACATCCACACTTGAATCTGTCAACCAAACTAATCCAATCCACACATCTACACGCCACATGTCACATCCCGGCCCGGGCTTGACTCCACCGTAGCACGATATTGTCCGCTTTGGGCCCCGACCACGCCCTCATGATTTTGTTTCTGGGAACTCACGCGAGAACTTCTCAGTGGGTCTCCCATCTTGGGATTGTTCTTGCACCATTCTCGCTTAACTTCAGAGTTCCTACGGAACCTGAAGCCAATGAGCGATTGGCTCTGATACCAAATTGTCAGATCCCGGCCCGGGCTCCACCACACCCCGGGCTCGACTCCACTGTAGCACGATATTATCTGTTTTGGGCCCCGACCACGCCCTCACGGTTTTGTTTCTGGGAACTCACGCGAGAATTTCCCAGTGGGTCACCCATCATAGGATTGCTCTCGCGCCATTCTCACTTAACTTCGGAGTTCCTACAGAACCCGAAACAGTGAGCTCCCAAAATGTCTCGTGCTAGGTAGAGATGCGAATATACATATAAGGCTTACAGGATCCACACCCCTGGACGATGTGAGATCTTACACCACACATCCCAAATCAATTTGAATTGTACTGTTTGCTTAGAGATATAATTATGTCCTTTATTTTATCAAACCCATACTTGCATAAGGAGTCAAAATCTCCTACTGATGCATTCCACGTGGCAAGAATCAAAAGGCATATACCATTTGTATTTATGTGATAATCATCCCATCCTACTTCATCATCTGATGTCGCGCCTTAATGCACATCCATATTCCATCATATTTTGGGGGTATAATTATTCGAGTATATATAATTATTATAATTATTATAGTTAATTATATATATATATATATATATATATATATATATATATTAGTTTTTAGGGGTATAAAATTGTTAAATTAATATATATAATTTTTATAGTATTTTTTTAGGATTATAAAATTATAAAATTCATATTCTGCTTATCGTGTTTCGTGTTACCCACGTGTATACCCGAACCAACCCGTTATCTTAACAGGTGCTTATCGGGTTACCCGATAACGACCCGATTCGTTATCGTGTCGACCCGAACACCTGTTAATTTCGTGTCGTGTCATGTCGGATTATCGGGTCGTGTCAGGAATTGCCAGGCCTAAGCATAAGTGTTCTGGCCACCCCTCGTGGACTTTTAAGCCGAGCTGACCGTTGAACTTTGGAAGCATTCCGATCCATCTTGTTTCTCCTTCTCTTTCTCGTTGAGCATCCATCTAATCCAACAAGATCTTGTTCTTGTTCATGGCTTCTTCTTCGTCCATTGATTGGAAGTATGATGTCTTCCTGAATTTTAGAGGCGAAGACACTCGCAAGATCTTCGTCAGCCATCTGTATAAAGCTCTAGTTCAGAAACCAGTCAACGCCTTCATTGACGCCGAAGAGCTCAGAAAAGGCAACGACCTTTCGCAGCTACTGACATCCATTCACGACTCGAGGCTTTCGATTGTAGTTTTTTCTCAAAACTATGCTTCTTCAACATGGTGCTTGAAAGAACTCGTCCAGATCCTGCAATGCATGGATCAGAAGAAGCAGATTGTCATTCCTATTTTCTACGAAGTAGATCCATCTCATGTTCGTAAACTCGAGGGCAGTTTTGGGGAAGCTTTTTCTAAACATGAACATGATCCTAATGCCGACAGTGAAGAGCTGCGGCAATGGAGATCCGCTCTACAAAGAGCCCCCAATTTATCTGGCTTTGATTCGCGAAAATACCAGTAACTCTCACTCCTCCATAATCTTATTAAATAGTTTACTAGTTTAGAAGTTTAGCTATTTAATTTCCTGTTTTGGTCTTTTTAATTTACTAGTTTACAACATATTAAGGGGTTTTCTTATTTCATTTAAGATTACTATTCTACTTTTCTTTTTCTTTTTTCTTTTTTTTTTTTTTGGTAATTTGTGATATTATTCATGCAGATATTGTTAAAATGTTAATGTTAAAGTTGTTATTAGTGTTAATACAACTAGAACCAAGACTTGCTTCCCAACCAACTCTACAAAATTGAAGACTCACCAACTATCTGCAAAACTCTCTACCACCACACCTAGATTGCCATGAGAAGGGAAGAGGAAACTATTTAAAAAAAAATTATCGCCAAATGAAGATTGATTTGTAATCTTAGGGGCCATTGATACTGATTATTGATCTTGCGGTGAAGAGTTCACTTGTTTTTTTATTTACTTTTTCACGTGGGACGAAGTCTTTGTTCGCACAAAATCCGTTTTCTCCCTCTTTCATGATGAGGAAAGAGCAGGTGTGAAGAGCAACAAAGACAAGAGACATAATGTACAAATGACGTCGTCCAGCATGAATAAGTAAAAAAAGAACAAGTTAAATTAATTCTTGACCGCAAGATCAATATATACGGCCACGATTAAAAGGTCTGTAAAATATGTGGAGAGAATCAGAGTCCACTTTCTTTACCTCAAAAGATGACCAGCTCTCTTAACTGGATCACTGCTTTGGGTCAGATGACATTTGGTTTCAGTTCAAATTTTCAATGACAGTATGTGATGATGAGTGTTCACTGTATATAACTAGCAATCGCAGGACTTCACAATACTGTTTTTCATATTTGGCAGGGATGATGCCAAGCTTGTTGAGTTGATTGTAGATGATATTTTTAAAAAATTGATCAATATCTCATCAAGTGAAAAGAATGGCTTGGTTGGAATGGATTCCCGCTTACAGAAAATGGATTCATTATTATGTCCAGAGGTAGATGCCGTTCGCTTTGTTGGAATATGGGGTATGGGTGGTATCGGCAAAACCACCATCGCTAGAGCTATGTATGACAAGATCAATCATCACTTCGAAGGTCGTTGCTTTCTTGAAAATGTCAAGGGACGTTTTCCATCAACCGATGCAGGTGAAGCACCACTAAAAATGCAGGCACAACTTCTATCTGGTATCACGAATACGAAGGTGGGGAGTTCAGAGATTTTGAGAAATGGTTTTCAGAAGATGATGGAAAGAGTTGGTAAGAAAAAAGTTTTACTTGTTCTTGATAATGTGGAGAATTCATCCCAAATTGAAGCCTTAATTGGAAAGCAACTCTCATTTGGTGGCGGAAGTCGAATCATTATAACAACTAGAGATAACCAGTCACTAAGTAGACTTGGTGATCAAATATATAAGCCCGAGTTGTTAAATGACAATGACGCTCGTGAGCTGTTTATGCAGAATGCTTTCAGTATAATCCAACCTACAGAAGCACACATTGATCTTTCAAGCCATTTCATAAAGTATGCTCAAGGCCTGCCTTTAGCACTTAAAATCTTGGGAGCATTTCTCGATAACAAAAGTGTACTTGTGTGGGAAGACGAGTTAAAGAAAATAGCGAGAAACCCGCACGCGGGAATTCAGAGAGTCCTAAGAACAAGCTATGATGGACTAGATGGTTTACAAAAGGAAATATTTCTTGATATTGCATGTTTCTTTAAACAAATGAAGAAAAACGATGCAACAAGGATTTTGGAGGGTTGTGGCTTCCATCCCCATACCGGATTAGACGTTCTAGTTAGGAGAGCTCTTGTTGCTATCTCATCTGACGGTGTACTCGAGATGCATGATCTACTTGAGGAAATGGGTTGCGAAATCGTACGCCAGGAATCTATTAAAGAGCCTGGGAGGCGCAGTAGGTTATGGAGCAATGAAGATGTTCGTCATGTGCTAACTAAAAAAGAGGTGAAAAATACATTATATTCATGACTTCTTTTTTTTTTTGTTCTTTTTCTTTTCCTTATGTAGCAGTTATTAGTAAAAAGCTTCAATTTTGCATGTGGTACAATATCTTAAGTGGATAGGGTGTTGGGTTTCAACCCGTATGTGTTGAGAAATGCTAAGGAGGCTCTCTAAAAGTGGGACTCTGCATAAACTCTTTGTCACCTCACAGTCTAACGTTAATTTCCATGCTAAAATTACAAAACATTGTGCCAAAAACATGAGGTGGCAGATAATTCATGAAAAGTCCCACTTTTAAGAATCTCCTTAGCATTTCTCGTATGTGATTGCTTTGAATGCTCTCCCTCCCTTAATAATAATAAATTTAAAAAATTATAATTAAAAAAGTATAAAGCTTTAATTTTGACCAAAATCCAATTCATGAGAAATATGTGCATTAAGCGTTATAATCTTAAGTTCGTACTCATTTGATTTGCAATTTTGGTTATCCAGGCTACGGAAGCTATTGAAAGCATAGTTGTTCGTTGGCCACAGTCAAATGATATTGTGGAATTAGATACTGCTTTTGTTAAAATGACAAAACTAAGACTACTCAGAGTTCACACCGACTATTTACCATACGAGGAGCACTGGCAAGTTCGCGGCCGCTATTTACCATCAGGTTTAGGATCATCTCATCACAAGGAGCACTGGCAATACGAGAATTTAACGTTTCTCTCAGAAAAGTTAAGTTATGTGTTTTGGCACAAATGTCCCCTAAAGTTTTTATCCCCCTATTTTAACCCAGAGAATCTTGTTGACATTGACATGCAATATAGTATGGTTGAACATCTCTGGAAAGGAACTAAGGTACGTTCATCATTTGCATATATACTGCTTTTAAGTGGTTTGGTTTCTATATGCCTTATTATGTTAGTAATTCATATTTTCCTTCATGTATATTGACAGCCTCTGGAAAAGTTGAAAATTTTCAATTTAAAAGGCTCTTATAACCTAAAGCTTACTCCCGACTTCACTGAGGCGAAGAATCTTGAGAAACTAAATCTTGGTGGTTGTACAAGTTTATCTGAGGTTCACCCTTCCATTTATGCGCTTGAAAAACTTGTCCTCTTGGATCTAAGTTGGTGCGGCAAACTCAAGACCTTTTCAAGCAACATTTATATGAAATCTCTTGAAACCTTTAATCTCTCTTTTTGCTCAATACAAAAGTTTCCAGAGATTTCAGAAGTTATGGAGAAGCTTTCAAAGCTTTATTTGCAAGGGACTGCAATAAAAGAACTGCCTCGATCAATTCACAACCTTACGGGGCTTGTAACTTTGAATCTTGAATGTTGCAGAGAACTTGAGATTCTTCCAAGCAGTATTGTTCAACTCAAGTCCCTTAAATTTCTTAATCTTTCTGGTTGTTCAAAGCTCAGGGCCTTTCCAGAAAATGTTGGAAATATGGAAGGATTAAGAAAGCTTCGATTGGATGAGACATCTGTTGGAGACCTTTGTCCATCAATTTCATCTCTTGAAAACCTTGAGCATTTGAGTCTAGAGCAGTGCAAGAAACTTCATAGCCTTCCAAGCAGTATTCATATGAGATCTCTTCAAACCCTTAATCTTTCCGGTTGCTCAAATCTGAAGAAGTTTCCAGAAATTCATGAAGTTATGAAGAACCTATTAGAGCTTAATTTAGATGAGACTGCAATTTCAGAACTGCCTTCGTCTATTAAAAATTTTACAGGACTCGTTACTTTGAACCTGAAGGATTGCAGAAGATTAAAGATTCTTCCAGGCAACATTCATATGAGATCTCTTCAAGCCCTGAATGTTTCTGGCTGCTGCTCATATCTGAAGAATTTTCCAAAGATTCTAAAAGTTATGGAGAACCTATCAGAGCTTCATTTAGATTGGACTATAATTACAGAAGACTCATCAATATTCAAAAATCTTACAGAGCTTGCAGATCACAAAATTGAAAAGTTTTCAGGGATTCCAATTAAAGAATTGCCATCCATAATTTATAGTCTTACGGGACTTGCTACTTTGACGCTACGGTATAGCAAATACTTTAAGAGTCTTACAAGTAGCATTTGTCAACTCAAGTCCCTAAATTATCTCTCTCTTTCTGGTTGTACAAAGTTTGAGGTGTTTCCAGACATATTAGAAAATATGGAACGATTAGCCAGCCTTGATTTGGACGAAACATCCATCAGAGAGCTTCCCGCATCAATTGAACGGCTTCAGGGGCTAGTGTCGTTAAATTTGAAAAATTGCAAAAGCCTGGTCTATCTTCCGGACAGTATCTGCAATTTGTTAAGTCTCAAATGGCTCACACTCTGTGGGTGCTCAAAACTTTCTAAGTTGCCTCAGGACTTGTGGTATTTGATGCGCCTTGACGTAAAGGGAGCTGGTATACGTAAAGACAACAACCATGGACCAAAGGGCCGTTACCGCCCAAAACAGCGGTTTTTTAGCACTTTGGGGGATTTGGCTCAGTTTCGAAGCACTGCACCTGTGATTGATATTGTGAGCCCAAACAATAAGCAAAAAGAGGTAATGGCTGATGAGGAATCCCTTCTGACCTGGAGCGATGATTCAGAAGAGAAAAGGCAGCGACATTTGGAGTTCCTTGAGGTAGAGAGTGTGACTTCTCATGAGGAGTCAAGCTATGAGGAAGAGACAAGGCAGCGACATTTGGAGTTCCTTGAGGTAGAGAGTGTGACTTCTCATGAGGAGTCAAGCTATGAGGAAGAGACAAGGCAGCGACATTTGGAGTTCCTTGAGGTAGAGAGTATGCTAGAGGGAACTGGTATACATCAAGACAACAATCATGGATCAACGGGTTCCCACCCAAAACGGCAAATTTTCAGCACTTTGGGGTATGTGGATCAGTTTCAGAGCACCACACCTTTGAGTGATATGGTGGCCTCAAGCTACGAGGAAAAGGAGGAGGTGGCTGTTAAGGCAATTTTGAGTGATCTCAAGCAGTCGAGACATGAGGAAGAGGAGGAGGAGAAGGCGGTGGCAGCATCCAGGAGAGGTGGGAGGATATGGGGTTGCATCTGTGGGTCAAGGGGTAATAGGGATTGAGGTATTTGGCGCATCATCACTGATGTAATAGTTAGACTTAGGACAAGGGAGGAGGAAGAAATGGTGATTTTCTGTGTGGAGTTTGTGACTCTTCCGAGTTTTGAGTTTTGAGTTGCTTTCTGTATTTTTTGGAGCTCTTCTATTTAGTTTTTTTCTTTTTCGTGTATTTCTTTCTTCACCTGCGGTTTTTACGTAGTCAGTATTTACTTATCCATGTGTGTTGTAAAGTTGCTTTTTTTATTCCTTTTCGATCAAGGTATTAAATATCGAGGATATCGGAAATATCGGTAGTCCCAAAACACGGAAATATCGATGGAAATATCGAGATATTATCGATATCGATAAAAATTGAATAAAAACCACGGAAATTGTAAGAAAAACTTGGAAATTTTTATTGAAACTTTGCAGGATGTTTATTTTGTCAATTATCTATTAGTTTATCACAAAAAATTGGAAGTAAATGCATTGCATGATGGATTTAACTGATTTAAGTTGATTATATAGCGAGCTGGCAAACATTGTGAGTGTAGAAAATATGTAGTAATTAATGAAAGAAGTTTAAACACACCAAAATCATTTATATATAATGAATTAGTGCGTTTGGTTCAGTTTCAGTGGGTTTTCTTTGGATTTATTTGCAAAATTATTGGCACACACTCACACAAACCTAACATCTCACAGTCACAGGCACATTATTTTCACATTTTTTCACCTCTGGGTGCAAAATTATTTTCACCTCTTTTCACCTCTGCAACACTCTGCAACACCCACACACACACACGCACACGCAACACGCACACGCAACAAGCACACACGCACACGCATACCCAGAGCCTTTCTGGATCATTCTCTCTCTCTCTCCCTCGGTCTCTCCGTCTCCTTCACACGCACACGCAACAAGCAGAACACAGAGCCTTTCTCGATCCTTCTCTGCCTCGATCTCTCCGTCTCCGTCTCTCCCTCGGTCTCTCCGTCTCCTTCTCTCCCTCGGTCCGGTCTCTCCGTCCATTATGCTGGGTCACCTCACCTCAGTCTCTACTCTCTCTCGAATCTCGATCTCGATCTGGATCCTTCCCTCAGTCTCTCCATTCTTCTTCTTCTCCCTCAGTCTCTCGAACTCGATCCTTCTCCGGTTCTCCCCCCCCCCCCCCCCATCTCTTCTCTGCAACTCCGCCGAGTTGCTTGGGGCCTTTTTACGGTCTCTCTACACCCTGGGGGACGTGATTTTGCTGTTGTTCAGCTCGTACCCACCACCTGTGGTTTCCTCCTCTCTTTCTCACCTCCCGGCGGCGGCGACGACGACGAATATTAGCGATATTATCGCGATATTTTAAAGATATTTTAATTTTACTCAAAAAAATATCGACCGGCTTATCGCCGATAATATCGATTTTTAAGACATTGTTTTCGATCAGGTATGTACTGTTATTAAACCTTGAAGCTGATTTCTTTATAGTTAAGTTCTTTACGTCTTGTTCTTATTTGTTTGAATTGAAAATTGATGGCTGAGATTAGACTAGCTCATAGGCTAGGATTGTGCCAGCTGTCATAGCGGCTGACTTTGTCTTAGATATACTCGCGCAAGGCACGTCGGTATTCGAGGCGTGTGCTGTGTGTGAAGTTTATAACAGTTCATTCTTGTATTGTTTCTCTCATTTTTATGAATAATACTAGCAAGATCAAACTTTTTAAATTTTTTAAACCAAATTTGCGACTAAAAATGTGGTTGTTGATAATTGAATTATTACATAAGTATTGATTAACGTCCTTAGAAAAATCATTTGATTTGCAAATTTAGTTTAATATTTTGATCTCCCTAGCATTATCCCATTTTTCTTTAGTGGGGGAATTGAATCGAAGAGGAGGCTGGAGCAACATTTTCCATTTTGCTTCTCATCTTTTTTCCTTTCAATCCTTCTTCTCAGATTCATCGAAATCGACTAACTAAAGTTACAAATTAAGAAATATAACATCAACATGTATAGCGAAGTTGGCACCTATTCAGTTAACGATGATTGTATTAATTTGGCTGTTGAGTTAACTATAGCTTTATCAATTTGTTGTGTTCTTTCTGGAAATTGGTCAGTAAACAAACAAATCTGGATTCTGGTTCTGGAGTATCATCATGTCCCTAAATTCCCGTCAGCGGTAACGTCCTTCTCCAAGCAGTATATATACAGATACTAGAAATGTATAAATCTAACCTGAAACTATCAGAACCATTCAATTCTAGCGTCTACAGCTTTAGCATTAGTTGGTACAAGGGACATTCTTCCGAAGACGGAGACGAAATCGTTGAGGCTCTTTTTATTTATTCCTCCTCTTGTTGTGCTCTTTTAGACTGCTAATTCCAGAAGATCCAATCTCATACATCTTCCCTGCAAAAGCATGCGTGCCAGACAAGAAACTTAAAGATCAAACTCATTAGCGGAAGAATAATGCTATTCTTACCATATTTTTGTATCACAATTGTATACCACCTTAGGTAGCATCTGATGTGGACAACCACGTCATTAAATTAACTAGCATTTAATTTCAAACTGTTAATCAATAATTAATAAAAAGATTGTTAATTAAATGATGATTGTGATATACGATGAGTCTTCTTCTGCCACCTAAGATTATTTAAGTGTTTTAATTAATAAAAAGATTGAAATTAAATGATGTAGCTTGTCTAACTCATCTGCCACCTAAGATGGTAAAAAAATGTGGTATAAAAATGTGGTAAGAATAGCATATGGGGTGCGTTTGGTAAGTGGGACGGGACGGGACGGAACGGGACGAGGCGTTCCGTCCCGCGTTTGGTACGCCAAAAAACCATGGAATGGGTTGTCCCATAGGACGAAATTTGGCTGATTTTTCGTTCCACCTCTCCCCCTGGAACGACCCGTTCCACATCTGTGGAACACAAATTTATAACATTTTAAGACAAAAATTTCCTTATTTTTTTCAATATTTACATCATTTGTTCCGTCATGTCCCGTTCCGTCCCGTCTGCGTACCAAACGGTGCACAAAGATTGGCGGAAAAGCGTAAAGGGAACAATCACAACACATGTATGAACCATCATAAATTGCTTTCGTAAAATTGTGAGGCATTTTTGTGAAAACCCATTTGTGCCTAAGAAGATACATGAGCCGTCATAAATTGTTTTAATAAAATTGCGAAAAGACCTATGGTGTTTTGAGTAGGGCCGTAGATTTTTACCGAAAAATTCAAATCAAACAAAAAAAAAATCTCGATTACATACCGAAAATTTTCTAAACCGATAATATCAAAATTTTCAAGATCCCTACCGGACCGATCCCAAACCTTTCAGTATGGAAATCAGGATTACATATTCAATGGTTTGAGAATCCCGAACCGAACCAAAAATATATATATATTTATTTTGGTTGCATGCATATTGAATGTTGAATTAGGTAGTTTGACAGTAGATTATATTATAAATAGAATATGAAATTAAGTAGTTTGAAACTTTGGAACATCAATTTGACTTGGTATGAAATTTCAAATTGGTGCGAGGTAAAAAGCCTAAATTTCAATTGATATAAAATTAGGCAACAAAATATCAGGTCAAAACCCCAAATTTTAGCCCATAATTCAAAAATCTCAAAATTTAGCCAAAAATCCAAAATCCAGTCCCGGTGTCACATCCCGACCCGGGCTCGACTCCGCCGTAGCATGATATTGTCCATTTTAGGCCCCGGCCACGCCCTCACGGTTTTGTTTCTGGGAACTCACACAAGAACTTCCCAATTAGTCACCCATTATGGGATTGCTCTCGCACAAACTCGTTTAACTTCGGAGTTCCTACGGAACCCGAAGTCAGTGAGTTCCCAAAAGGTCTCGTGCTAGGTGGAGATGGGAGTATACATATAAGGCTTACAGGATCCACACCTCTGGGCGATGTGGGATCTTACAATAAATCTAACCTGAAAGCAGCTCAAGATCGACAGAAGAGTCTAGTCGACAGACACGCTACTGATAGGGTGTATAATGTGGGAGATTGGGTACTTTTGAAGTTATCCCCGTGGAAAAGTGTAGTATGGTTTGGTAAGAAGGGTAAGCTAAGTCCTCGATTCATCGGACCGTACCAGATCACCGAGCAAGTCGGTGAAGTTGCTTACAGACTCGAGTTACCCCCGGAGCTGGCGAAGGTACACGATGTCTTTCATGTTTCTATGCTTCGCCATTATGTCTATGATCCATCACACGTATTACCTTCTTAGCTGTTACAAATTAATCCAGACTTAACATATGATGAGGAGCTAGTGATGATTTTGGATTGGAAGGATAAGGTTCTGAGGAACAAAACTGCGCGTATGGTGAAAGTTTTGTGGAGAAATCACTCAGTGGAGGAAGCTACTTGGGAGACGGAGGACCGTATGCGAGATATGTATCCACTCTTATTTTATGAATATTAGAGGTTTGTTATGTAGTGTATGAAATTTCGAGGATGAAATTTTCTTAAGGAGTGTAGGTTGTGACAGCCCGTCCCCAATTAACGTATATATTTTATTCTCGAATGCATGGAAATGACTATTTTGCCCTCATGGGCCTTATGACGTGGATGTACGTAGATAATTTTAAATTATTTCTCGCTGATGTAATTAAATTGTACGTGTCGTCACGAGCACGTTGACGAGAGTTTGAGCCGAATCGAGTTCGTGACGAAAATGTTACGAATAATTGATTGTGTAATCTAGCTAAGGAAATGGACCAATCACTATATCTCCTACAATTTTGGACCCAATTAGAATGTTAGGTTGTTTTTGGATAAGTTGTGAACCCTAAACTTTATGGCCCAATCAGGGCCTTACCCTTTTTAGTTTGCCAATCCCTTGACATACACACACACACACACACGTGCCAAACCTTCTTCACCCTTTCCTTCATTCTCGATTTTTCTTGCGTCCGTACACCCAAGACCCCCATCTCGCAAACACCTTCTAAACTTCACATATCGATCTTGGGACATCACCACCATCTTTCCCATGACCTCGCAAACTCATCCATACATTTAGATTTCCAAACGGACGTCGGGAACTCGAGATACTCGAGCTCCGGCAAAGAGTGTGAAATTCTCCGACGTGATCGTGAAGGTTTTAGCTATTTTTGAGACTTAAGAAGGTATTTTTCTAACTTATTTGGTATGTTGGAATAATTTTGGAGTAGTTTTAACGTCAGAACACTTGGGTTTATAGAGTTGCAAAACTAGCTGGAATATCGAAGGATTTTCTGACCAATTTTTGTCGACCTTAGGGCTCCAAACAGGTATGAATGTGTTCTCCTTGTTGAGAGCTTTAAATCCATATAAAATTTGTGGAATTTGGTTGAGTTTTGAGAAAGATATTCAAGTTTTAAAATTTTCCAGAAACCGGCAACGCAGCGGTGACCGGCGCCAGATTTCGGCGAACCATCGGAGAAGGAAAAGGAATATTCTGCCAACTTTGATAGAATATACTAACGGCGTCAGGTATATTTAACAGTATATGCTGTTATTTAATGGAATATTCCCTAACGCCGTTAGGGAATCCGTCAGTGTGCCAGGCGCACGCGTGTGGCCGTGCCTTGGCCGGCGCGTGGGACATCGGAAATTTTTTCTAAAAATATGGGGATGTTCGTGATGTTGAGTAGGCCAGGATGGTATATTCAAACACCTCAATTGAAAAACGTATGAGAAGTTATTACACGATTTGGTATATGTGCTTAACATTAACGTTAAAATAGTTGTTTCACATATAAGTGAGATATTTCCGGAGGACGAGCGCAGTCAGGCGAGACTCAGAGGTTACGACTCAGCTACATACCAGTGAGTGGGCTTCTAGTTTTCTATATATTCGTATATATGTGTTTTACGTTTCCCGAAAATGGTTTTAAATGGTTTTTACGTTCTAAAATGCCATGTCATAGTTGCTTTATATTTTAGCATATGATTTAGTATAGCTTTGCATAATGCTGCACGCTATTGCGAAGGCTAAGGTAAGTTCAGGTGAATACATATTGTTGGTATGGTTGCTTAGTAGGTAGTTATGAATCGATGTGTGTGGAATTCATTGTCCTGCACCCTGGTGTTAGTGTTGCGCCTGAGGCCAGGACCTAGCCTTCACGTGTTCATTCATCTCCTGCACCACACGCTCACCTTAGATCCAAGGCAGGTGACAGCCTGTCGTACAGACCACCTTAGGTGGTTCCGACTCGTAGGTGACTTGCGATACTTCGCACAGCCTTCATGTGACCATAGCACTTGAGCGTATTTATTTACACCTAGACTGTCGTACAGACCACATTTGGTGGTTCCGACTCGTGTGCAGGACTTGATTGATGAGTTATAGACACAGCCGTACAGGTCACATTAGGTGACTTTGGCTGATATGTCATTTTATGTTGATTCATTCATTTGGCTTACTTATACAATGTGGAGATGATTGACATGGCATACATGTGGTTTTCACTACTCTCGAGCATGATTTCTATATACGTATGTATTACTATTTTCTGAGAAATTATACGGGTTTTACGGTGAGGGGTTATTATTTTCAAAGAGAAATGGTTTTAAAAAGCTTTGTTTTTGCCTACTCACAATTTCTGTTTTGCGCCCCTCCAGGTTCTAGGTAGAAGTTCGTGTTGGTGGCTCACAAGGACTCTTCGGCGGTTCTGACAGACATCCATCAATGTAGGGTTTCTTTTATGTTCGGTATAATTAATATTTAGTCTTTTGGACTGCACTCTGATACCTATGCTCTGGATGTGTGAGAACTTATACTCGTACTCATATGCTAGTCTAGTGTAAACTAGTTACTCAGTTTTTATTTACTCACATTTTTATATCATATTCACTTCCACACAGCGCACATGGCTACGTCACTCTCACGTGATGTCCAGCATGCCTCGATTTGAGTCGGGGTGTGTCACCCAGTCCATCTCGAAATATCGAAAACATTTTGAGAACCCTAATTTCGGTTTGGAATTGGTCTTCACATTCCCATCCCAAAAATATTTGGTTTGGGATGCAATTCCAAGTATGTTGTTTATACCATAGTGGTTGCAATTCCAAATATGTTGTTTATGCCTCACCGTTACATGTATCCAAATACCCTTACGAATCCAATTGCCTTTATAAAAATAACATGGAAGTAAAAACCCAAGGCCCGATTCAAAATTTCCAGATTCATCAAAAACCCGAACATAAAAAGAACATAGCTATCGGAAGAGAACCATGAGATGGAAAAATCACCTTTCCAACACAGCTCCAGCGGAGTTGACCTAAACCATGCTTCTGTAAATCCAAGTGCAGTAGCAAATCCTACAAACACTGTAATTAGTAACGTGGTGAACATAAAAGTTAATAAGTTGAATGCAAACTAGTTGTATAAATACGGACGAAAAAACAACGAAATTTCAACGTAATTAACAAAACACCAAAAACTCACCGAAAAACACATGCATGAGCTCTGAAGGTTTCAGAAAACATGTTTTTGAGGCTATTTAACTTTAAGCTCATGCGGAAATCTATTTATACGTTGAGTTACAGACTAATCTATAAATAATTTTTTACATATACCATGCAAATTTCCTTTTTCAGTCGGTTGTATGCCTATAATGTGATCAATATATAAAAAGTTTGCTATTTGACGGCTCATGTAATACCAAATACTTCTCCATTGTATCTATGGAAATATATAATGAAGCTTTAGTGGGTACAATTGGACCATATTTCATTCCATCTAACATCAACTGTTCACTGCCATTCATGCAGTGAGAAATGACTAGATTGCAATTATGATCGCGCATAGCACGCGGACTAGTACTCAAATGATTAATTTTGTATTTCTGAAAATTTTTGGCTAATTTCTCGATACCATTTGCTCAAAAACATGCATACAACGACTATCCATCTTAGAGTTGTTGTGGATGTAAATTTTCATCTTCTTTTTCTTAGATAAAATTGCACCTACAAAACGATGAATGGGGGAGGGCTTTGGCCGAAGAACCTCCAATGCCAAAGTTAGAATTTTGAGGGAAAAATGTTTGGAGAATTTAGAGAATTTTGCAAGAATGTTCAACTTCGATTTTTAGTGTTAATTGTTATCAATTAGATAATTAATGAATTAATTGAGTAATAAATCAATTAATTAGCCAATTAATATAATTTGAAATAAATAATTTGGGAGTTACCTTTTGGGGAATATTTGATGAGGATGGATGAAATAGGTTTTGAATAATTACCTATTTTGACCATTTTTGACCTTGATTGAGGGATGACTGTCCGCTGCTTGCGCGTAGAAATCCCGGTCTGACACAAGGGTAACCTTGTCATTTTTGCCTAAGAATCCACATGTCGCCTCCATATTTTTCTTGATTATTTTTTGCTCCACAAATGCCCCCACATCTGTTGGGCTGCTCGCATGAAAGGGCAGCATGTGTAAAGATATTCTTGCTTTAGGAAACATAGGTTTGTTTCCTGTTTTGACGTAGATTTCCTCTTTAATTGGAAATTAGATCCTTCTAGGAAAGGGAAATAAATCACTTCCAAAGTCTATTTAAGTCTACCTTAAGTAGATGATTAAATCAACTTCAGAGAGCAATTTATTCTACCCTACAAGAGAGAAAAAGTTAGAGGATATTTGCTCCCCCTCCCCTAACAATCTTCTACATTTGCCCGTGCAAAGGACCGTCTTTCATTGCTTTCTTTGTCTCCTCGGCGCCGCATCGAGATAAGAAAAAATTAATTTTCCTTGTCTTCTTCTTGGACAGTGCTATCACGGGGCAGCTGTCGGGGTGGTGCGGCACGTCGGCTAGCAAGGGCCAGGAGTTGGCTCGACATGAGCTGATGAGGTGTTGTGGTAGAGACCACTACTTGGGCTGCTCGGCTTAGCTGAAGCCAAGGGAAGCTGTGTGGCTGGGGTCGCGGATCGAGGCATTGAGGCGTAGTGGTAGATGAACCGCATGGCTCATGTCTTTTAGGCTTTTGGACCTGACGCCGGCCAGGCTAGCAATTGAGAGCAATGATGAGGTCGCGGGCCTTATAAGCTGCTGGAATGTTAGGCATGCATGCCTCCTACTTGTTAGTCTGAGAGAAAAAAATAAAGGAAAAGCCAGTATGGGTTGAGCTCCCATGCTAAGTACCGTAAATGACATTGGCTGCTTAGTTCTCTTCGCCGGGAGAAAGGTGGGCTGGTCTCGAGAGAAGAGATAAAGAGGATCAAGGCAGATGCATTGGGTCGTCTAATCGCTGTCGTAGAGCCTACTATGAATGAAGGTGGAAAGAATAGATCTTCCCCACCTGCTCAAGAGATGCCGGTTGAGAAAAAACTGAAGACTTCATTCACTGCTCGTGAAGGTCTGCCTGCTGCCGAGAGGCCTATGATTGACTTGACTTTTTCTAATAGGAAGAAAAATGAGGCTGCTAGATCTGAGCCTATGACCCTGCCATGTCAAAAATGGCTAGTATAACTACTGATAGGATTACTTAGAGTAGAAGTTCCGTCATGCCCCCAATGCTAAAATTTATGCTAAAACGTCCGTCGGGGGCTAAGTCTGGTTCACCTTTGGAAAGACTTGCTACTATGAAGAGCGATAAGGTGGACTCTGCTACTAAAGTGGCGCCAAGGCCTACTCCCCCTGCTGCTGAGACTGATTCGCCTGTTAGGAAGAAGGAGACTGTTTGCTTGGGCAGCTCTAAGAAATCCACTAAGCCTGCTTCTGGGGAGGCTGCTGAGATATGTGGGCTTTTGAAACCAGATCTGCTTGAAGACATAGATGCTTGTGCCAAGTTTGTCGATGGCGTTAGAAAGGTTGTTTGCCCAACTTCCTTTGTAGAGCATATGGTCGAGTATAAGAAAACTGCTATACTTGTAATGATGCAAAAGACAACTATTCTGGTAGCCGAGTCTATGCTCTTTGACCAAGAGGATACCAAGGCTACCAAGAAGGTGGCAAAGGTTGTGGCAGCTGAAGCTTATTATTCTGCCAAGAAGATCAAGAGGTTGGAATCTTAGCTCATCACTTTGAAGGGGTCTAATATCTCTGCCCCCACTTCTCTGCAGCTTGAGACTACTCGCCAAGAGATCGTTGACTTGAAGACTAGGCTTGATGCGATCTAAGTTAAGTATGAAAGTGCAGAGAAAGAGATCCGATGTTACATATCTCAGATTCAAGATCTTGAGCGTGCTGTTTCTAAGCTTCGTTCCGCTGCTTATGCAAAGGATGAAGAGTTAACTGCTGCTTATAACCGAGTGATCCACTTCAAGAAGGTTTGAACCACTAGTGTTGGAACTTCAAGGTGCACAGAAGATCAACAAAAGTTTGAAGAAAAAAAAAGAAGTGGATGAGCTGTAACGCGTCCGTGTTGGTCTGCTCAAAGAGAACGAGCAGCTGAAATGTGAGAAGGCTGGGCTCGAGGCTTCGCTTGTTCAGAGTCAGGCCAATTTCTACAAGCTGGGTTATGTAGATCATCTCTTTGGTAAGCCGTCTGACTTCGAGTTTGCTGGGAAAGACTTAGAAACCTTCTCTGTTTCTCCAAAAGACTTATTTGCCTGTACTTTTAAGGCCCTCATTGGTGAAGTAGTCGGAGAGGTTGATGCTCAGGCTGGAGCAGTCGGGGGTGAAGCGCCGGATGATGCCACTGCTGGGAGCGTTGCGGCTGCTGAAGTTGTGGCAACCGAGTAGTCGTGAAGCGTCCAAGCTGCTGAGGAGTAGTCTTCTACGTAGTCTTTAGGATTTTCTTTGTTTTCCTTGTTGCTTTTGCTTGAACTCCTTCGGTCTTTTCTAGTCGTTTATCAATTTCACTAGAAAATTTAATAAACTTGTTTCCTTCACTTTTTCCCATCTTCGCTTCTTTTGTTCATGCCCTAACCTTTGGACTTTATAGACTAGTGGCAGGTGTGCTACTTTTCTATAAGCAAATAGGATGCGTAGCCTATGCAGCAGTAGATGTTGGTGTAGAACTTTGCATATTAGCCATAGGGTCGGTAGCCGAACGCCTTACTTATAGAAGCAGACAAGTCCGTGTGACCACTAGGATGTTAACCTTGGCTTTCTCCAATTCCGTAGGTTGCGTAGCAAGTATCAAAACATTTTAGGAGTTGGTTTAGGTCGTTCTGCGCTTGGCAGAGGTGAAGCTTATGGACTACATAGCATGTCGGCTGTGGATAAAGCTTTGTATATGCATGCTAGCTTGTTTAACCTTTCACAAAAAATGTGCGGCTCTATAAGTCTAGCATGGCTTTACTGCTCGAAGGGCAAGCCGTAGGAAGTCTTCTGGAAACTATAGGCTATGTTAGTGCACTCGGTGGCAGCTTTAGGGTTCTAGGGTAGCCGTCCATGGGGCGCACTGCATCATGTGCCTCCTCCGTCTCTAAAGCCCGGTTCCCCACGGATTAGGCTAAGAGACAAATTAGAGTTTGGATGCGGTGACATTTTTGTGATTAAGTTGAAGTTTAGCAAAAAAATTAAGATTAAGAATCAATTTTTTAAAGTTTTTTGTTTTTTTGGTCAAAATCAGTTGTTTAAAGTTGACTTAAACAACTAAACAAAAGTTGTAAGTGGCATTGTTGCGAAAATTAGATAACCGAGATTAGTCTCATTAATCTCAAATTTTTGTGCTCGCAAGTATACAAATCAAATGACAATATAGCATATAAACACGGATATCATCCCATAGAGATCGAATTGATTCTAAAATCTTACTAACTAAATCGAAACAAATCATAGTGGATAAGTTTTAATGGAAATGATATGAAATTTTGAAATTAAACTAAAATAAAATAAAGCTTGAAAATAAAATGCATGTAAATTAATTGAAAACATAAGAAAAGAAGACCTAGGGCATCCAAATTCACCGTAACCAATCCTACTTAATTCCCTTAATATGTTATGCTTTTGTAGTTCCCCAATATTGATGATCGATTTTCCCTAAATTATTTGACGGTCATGGCATCTGGTTACATCGAAAGTATCCTTACATGTTAACCCTCTATGGCATCTAGATGAATTTAAACAAGTAAGAACCCATTAAACTCTATGGAAATCGTTGGAAAATCACACAAACCCTAATTGTATGGCATCTACAAATAGGTGTTTATGGTATCAATTGCAAGAAGCTAAACCCAAGTTAAGTATGGCATCTACTCTAACTTGCATCAAATCAACCTAATTTAAACATAGATGGTGATCAAGCGCATTACGAATAGCAAAAAATATTCAATAAAAATGAAAAACTTGATAATAACAATGCCACAAGGCAATTAAGTATTCATGATTAAGCTATATCGTAGCCCTAGCAAAGAAAAACTTCAATGTACTTCCTCTTTGGCGTTCTTGCCGCAACCCCTATGTAGAATTGTGCTTCTTTTTTTCTTGTTTTTCTAGTTGTTGGATGACTCTCCACAAGGAGAATGGATCTGCTTAATATAAAACCCACGGCAAGAAGGTAATAAAGGCTACTTCAAATCCAATTAAAACCCCACTAAACTCCTAAACATAATGGACTTTAACACCTTATTAAAGAAATGAAAAATAAACGGAAATAATAAAAACTAGAAATTAAGTTCTCTCCTAAAATCCATTGAATAGCATTCCCATGTCTATTTGATTCCAAAACCGCTCGATTTCATCTTCATGTTGTAATGCACATGTCTTCGCGCAGCTAGTTGGCCTCGTACCCCACTGGAATTACTATACACACCCGAAACTCCATTTTCCACTTCTTTTTCACTTAACTCCCCTTATTGAATGCTTAGAAAATAAAACAATATAAATTAGTGCATTTAATCCATTCATATATACAAAATCCAAAGGAAATATATGATAAACTATATATAAAAATATGCACCCATCAAATACCCCCAAATTTAGATTTTGCTTGTCCTCGAGCTAAACAAAAAAAACACAAAGACTCAACAAAAACAAATTAATAGCTAACTTCCCAAATTTTAATCTTAGAGAAAACCCAACCATGACATAACTTTCAAGAAATAAACAATAATAGTTCAAGACATTATCCAAAAGTTAAACCAAATTTGAATGAACCAACTTGGAGCATAGTGTGTGTAATAGCCATGCCAATGCAATTCTAAACTTCTTAAAATCATCATACGCAAACAAATGAGCTTCTCACAAGGCATACACTCATCACTCATATTTGTGGGTTAATGTGTTTCACTCAAATGATCTCACAAAACATGCCGTCATATGCTTGCTTGTCCACCTAACACGGTATCAATATCAAGTAACTTCTTGGATCAAAATGACTTTATTACGGTTGTAATGGGGTTAAACATGATAGGCTAATGAAAGAAAGGTTATGGAAAAACATAAAGTGTAAATAGCTTATAGAGCTTTACAATCGAATTTGAGAGATTAATGCTTAAACTCATAAAGCTCATCAAAACCTAAGCACATAACTTGAACCTTATTTCCGTTGATTGATCTTTGAAACATTCCCCTTTTTTAATATAAAGCATTTTTTTTCACTATTTTTTTCTTTACAGTAAACATCAACTTTTTCTTTTTCTTTTTTTTCTTTTCATATTTATTTCACCATGTTTTTCTATAATAATATTTAGCTCCCAACATTTTGAACTCTCTCCTCTTAAAGAATTACTCTACAAGCTCTTTAACTGGATATAAAATAAAATAAAATAAAATTACGAGGCTAGATAGAGAAAATTTAGGTTTAAGAACATAAAGGCTCACATAAAGGCTTAAAATGGCTAACTAGGGAAAATAATCATAAGGGTTGGCTAGAAAGGCTAAAACGAAGGGGGGAAAAAATGCATGTATCATTTCCAAGATTTTACATGAATTGATGAATGCAAAAAAAAAGTATAAAGCAAGTTCTAGAGATACATGTAAAATGAAATCATACGCACAAGAATAATGAAATTGATGCATAGTGGTTCAATCATTAAATAGGCTCAAAAGCTCACAAGGATTACATAAGCTCACTAGATTTACATATGAAACTTTAAATCATGCTCTAGTTTCACACCAACAAGGCTATGTGCATTTGTTTTTCCAAGTCATGCTCATAAAGAATAAGGAAAACTAATGAAAAGGACTTCAAAACTTTGAATTTTAACCAAAAACCATATACTAACTTTATTTAATGATAAGGACAAAAGATAAAAAACAAAAAAAAAAACAAAAAATAATCCAACCCAAGCGCGTGTAAGTGCAGCCAACCTATTCAAATATCAGATCAAATCAAACCTTTACATTGGGCAGTTAGAACCGAAAAGAAAACCCACGTGCAATGCAAAAAAAGTAGTGGGAGTAGTACAATAAATGATGAGATGGAATGGATTAGATGAAATAAAATTATTTTTTAAATATTTCATTGGGAATGAAAAGGCTAAGATAAAGAGAAAGAGAGAGAAAGAGAAAGAGAAAGAGAAAAAGAAAGAGTTTCATCGTGAAGGAAAACATTAGAGAGAGAGAGAGAGAGAGAGTACTGTTTATGTGAGGAAAAGAAAAGTGGCCATTTTACAACCAAACAAAAAAACAGAAGTAGCAATTTCCTAGGGATGTCCAAATTAATCTGTCAAGTATCAATTTTTAATTTTATAGATAGACAGATAGGTAATATCTATCATGTAAATTTTGATTGACTGGTAGTGTACACAAAGATTGTCAACGCCATTAAATATCATGCAATGAAATAGTGGTAATACTAATGTTTGATTTAAGAAACAATAAATATTTAGTTTACGAAATAGTAATACTACTAGTGTTCGGTTTAAGAAATAGTCAGTGTTTAATTTACGAAATAATGATAGTACTAGTTTACGAATTAGTGATAGTACTATTGTTCGTATAAGAAATAGTCAGTGTTTAGTTTACGAAACAGTAATAGTATTAGTGTTCAGTTTAAGAAATAATCAGTTTTAGTTTACGAAATAGTCAATGTCCAATTTAGGAAATAGTGATAGTACTAGTGTTCGGTTTAAGATATAGTTATTGTTTAGTTTAAGAAATAGTATTCAGTTTAAGAAGTAGTCAATGTTCAGTTTAAGAAATAGTAATAGTACTAGTGTTTAGTTTAATAAATAATTAGTGTTTGGTTTAAGAAATAGTCAGTGTTCAATTTAAAAAGTAATGATAGTACTAGTGTGTAGTTTAAGAAATAGTCACTGTATAGTTTAAGAAATAATGTTCACTTTAAAAAGTAGTCAGTGTTCAGTTTAAGAAATAGTGATAGTACTAGTAATCCGTTTAAAAAATAACCAGTGTTCATTTATAGAAATAGTCAGTGTTTAATTTAAAAAAAAATAGTAGTAGTACCATGGTGCAGTTTTAGGAATAGTTAGTGTTAAGTTCTAAATATAATCAATGGTCAATTCTAGAAATAAACAATGTTCAGTTATCAAAATAATCAATGTTTATATGACATAACACAAACTTAAAAATTTGTTCAAACCAAAGATAAAATCACTATTTCGAAATAAAAATAAGCATTGTTTATAAAACTGAGAAATGAAAATTTTCTTCATTTTTGGTCTTGTAATATTATTACTTAGTTTGTTCTAAAAAAATATGAAACAATGGTCAAACAAACAAACAAACAATAAAATAAGAAAGAATGTATTGTTTAAAGAGTGAGAGTAGTGTGAGAGGAGAGAATGAGGAGAGGTGAAATGAGAGAGGAGAGAGAAGAAAAAAAGTTGATGTGGATGGGTGAGGTGAGAAGAGAGAAATTTGATGGGAATATGTGAAAAAAAAAAGAGGGAGAGAGGAGATAAGAACGATGGAGGGAGGGAGGCAAGGTAAGTGTGTTTGTGTGATATGACGCGCATGACTAACAAGTCAGCTTTTGCTTTTGTTTTTTTTTAAATTTTATTATTATGTTAAATTTTGTCCTTTTTATTAAAGTTTAAGTCCTTTTTTATTAAAATTTAAGTCATTTTTATTAAATAAAGTTAGTAGATGGTTTTTGGTTAATAAAAAGTTTAGAGAAGCCATTTTCATTAAAGCTCCCTAAAAAATATGGTTACAACAATGATAAGGGTAAATTACACTTTACCACCTCAGGTTTGGGGTCGTTTTCAATTCCTTACAACATCTTTAAAACATTTCACTTTCATACCTCAAGTATTATTTTATTTCAAAATAATACCTCCATTACATTTTCTATCCATTGATCTGTTAAGCGCTGACGTGGCTACCACATTTGTGCCACGTAGCTGCCAAATGTGTGCCACGTGGTAAAAAAAATTAATTTTTTTTTAAAACCTGAATCTTCTAAATAAATTTAAAATTAAAAAAAAAAAAAAAAAAAAGAACACACACACACACAAAAGTGACGCACCTCCCTCTCCCCCTCCTCCTCCTCTCTTCTCCCCCATCTTCATCTTCTTCCCCTGCAACCTAGGGAAAAAAAAAAAAAAAAAAAAGGCCCTTCAGTTCGTCTTCCCCCCTCCTCCTCCTCCTCCTCATCTTTTCTCCCCCATCTTCATCTACGCCGCCATAGTCGGGTTCATGAGGTGAAAATGGGAGGAATGGGTGTGGATTTAAGGAATGGGGTGTGTAGAGGAGGGAAGAGGGTGGGTGCGAGGTGCGGGTGTGGATGGTGGGTGCGGAATGAGGGTGGGTGCGGGGGGAAAGGGGGTGGGGGTGAAGAGGAGAAAGGGCTCGGGGTGGGGTGGGTTTTTGGATGGGAGGGGAGGGAGGTGGAGGAGAGGTTGTGGGGGTGGGTTCTGCGCTTTCTAAGTTTTTTTTTTTATTTAAGATTTACATTTTTTTTAAAAAAAATTAAAAAATTGTTTTTTTTTCCACGTGGCACACATTTGGCAGCCACGTCAACGCTTAACGGATCAATGGATGGAAAATGTAACAAAGGTATTATTTTGAAATAAAATAATACCTGAGATATGAAAGTGAAATGTTTTCAAGATATTGTAAGGAATTGAAAACGACCCCAAACCTGAGGTGGTAAAGTGAATTTTACCCCAAAGATAATGTAAAGAACTAATGTAAATCTTAAATGTCTTGAAAGTTATGAAAAAATTAAGACCAAATCTCATCACTGAATTGGGAAGTCGCCAATAGCATCAGGAGCCAAAGAAAAATAAAATATTTTTGGATTTTGCAAACTTTATATATTTTATTTTTAGAAAGAAAACAAAATGATTGAAAAAACAAATGAAGATACGAATAACGGTATGACAGCCCGTCTCGAAAATTGTACTTTTATTATCCTCGAAAATGTGAAAGTACGATTTTACCCTTGAGCGTTGGGTTGAATTCTCATTTTGGGCTAAGTTTAAAGGCCCAAAAGTGTGGTTTTGGACCAATGGCTTTACTTCCTAACTTGTAGGAACCTTTTTAGATTAAAGTTATGGTTAGGGTTTGTAGTAAGTTGGTTGAGGACCAATTAGAAACTAGGTTTTAGATTGGTGGTAGTGTGTTGGCTGGCTGAGAACCACACACACACTCACACAACTGAACCCTTCTTCTCTCTCTCTCTCTCTCACTCTCGGACTCACTCTCTCCCTCTCTGCAACCTGTACAGATCACACCCAAATCAAACCAAATCTTTTTAGATCGAGCTTTTAAGGACCACCATTGTGATCCTTGCAAGCATCTGAGTACAACCATACCTTTGGTTGTACGAGGAGCCTCAAAAACCCTAGAACCTGGAGGCTCCATTGAGGGAATAATGGCACCAAAGCAATCGTGGAGGTTTTACGGCATTTCAAAGTCCAAAAAGGTATATAAACTTCCTCCTGAACTTTCTGGGTGAGTTTTGGTTAAGGTTTCATGTAAGGAAACCCAGGAAAATGAAGTCCCGAAGTTGGCACTATTCACCAACTTTTAAAATAGAGATTTACTTCGTTTTCTGTGACCATAGAAAGCTTAAGGACCTTCTCAGGATATCGTTCGTGAAATTTGGACGTCGGGACTTATTAACAAATGAAAAATAAATGGAAATAATAAAAATTAGAAATTAAGTTCTCTCCTAATGTCCATTGAATAGCATTCCCATGTCTATTTGATTCCAAAACCGCTCGATTTCATCTTCTTGTTGTAATGCACATGTCTTCGTGCAACTAGTTAGCCTCGTACTCCAGTGGAATTACTGTAGACACTTGAAACTCCATTTTCCACTTCTTTTTCACTTAACTCCTGCATTGAATGCCTAGAAAATAAAACAATATAAATTAGTGCATTTAACCCATTCATATACACAAAATCCAAAGAAAATATATGATAAAAATATATGAAAATATGCACCCATCAACCATAGTTCAACTTATTTAACTAAAAACCCCAAAAGGAGTACCTTAATCCAACCACACACCAAAACAAAACAAAAAAAAAGTTTCTCTTCTATATAAGATGCTACAAAGTGTTTATGTTCTACACCATTCCAACTACCAACAGTGCCTTGGATTTCCTTTCCAGTCCCTTCCCTCCCATAGTAATAAGTTTAGCACTAGTAATTTTAGCTGTTATACTTATGATCAAATCCCATGCTAGAAGGATGGGTACTGATCTGAAGAAAAAGAGATACCATCCTATTGCCACAAATTTCTTAAAAACCCTCATCAACTTCTCTAGGCTGCACCACTACTTGACTGACTTGCACACAAACACGAAACCTTCCAGACGTATAATGTGCTCATAGATTATGTTTTCACCACAGATCCTGCAAATATTGAATACATCCTCAAAACAAACTTTGCAAACTATGGAAGGGTATGCTATCAGACTAATTAATTGAGAAATTCATGTTATTAGAAAAATTAAGAAGTCATTTTTTTTTTCTTTTGAAGACCCCTCGTGGCTCCGTTTATTTTAGTTTCTTTAATTTCAAAAATAAAATGCATGCAGTTTAATGATTTCATAAGTGCATTCATGTTAATCGCCATAGTTATCTAATAAAACAAGTCTTAATTTCTGACCTGCTGCAGGGTTGGTGCCACTACAGCATTTTGTCAAATGGTTTGGGCGATGGGATCTTCGCCGTGGATGGAGAAAAATGGCTACATCGAAGGAAGATATCCAGCAATGTATTATCAACCAATATTGTCAAAGACTTCAGCGTTACAGTCTTCAAAACCAATGCAGTACAACTTGCTGGGATTATTTCTGAAGCTGCAACTTGCGACAAAGCAATAGAGATCCAAGTAAGTTTGTCATGCAATAAGTAATCACATGGCATTAGTTCCGGTTCTTTTGAAAATATATAAATCGTGGTGTTTTTTCTCCTGGAAGATCAGACGGTTGTTAAACATTGGATCAGAAGTGGTGCTGAAGAAGAATATCAAAGTAGTAGATCAATTTATTTATAACTTAATCAATAGCAAGATTGAAACACTCCATAGTTCACCAGACGATGATCTGTCTGCAGTGAGTTACCTTCCAGTCCATGATATCTGTCTTGTTCCTGACTGATTAATTAGTTTAGTATTAGTCGAATTAATTTTTATTTAAATTATAATGTGGATGAATGGCCTGCAGTACAAAAAACGAGAAATAATCTCAAGGCTTTTGAAATCGAGAGAGATGGATCCAAAGTTCTTGAGAGACTTGCTCCTTTTTCTTATTGTTGCTGGAAGAGACACAACGGCGAGTATTCTTTCATAGTTTATTTATATGCTCTGCAAGCATCCTCATGTACAAGAGAAGATTGTACAAGAGGTTAGAGAGGCAACAAATCTGAAAGATAGTTCAAGCATTGATGAGGTTGCAGGCAGCCTTACCGAAGAAGCTCTTGACAAAATGCATTATCTCCATGGATCTTTGTCTGAGACACTCAGGCTCTACCCTACAGTTCCACTGGTAATTAATTACTTTATTATCTTCTGAAACCGAATGCATCAAAACTTGTTGGCTTTTTTATGAATTTGAATCGAGCGTAAATTAATTTGAGATACATAGGATGCCTCGGTTTGTTTAACTGATGATATATGGTTAGATAGATTTAGTGTCAAGAAAAGGAGTTTAATGCGATACCACGCTTATGCCATAGGCGTAATGAAATATTTATGGGGAGATAATGAGGAAGAATTTTGACCTGAGAGATGGCTCAACGAAAATGATATTTTCCAGCAAGAAAACCCTTCCAAATTCCTTGCCTTCAAGGTAAGAAAAAACAAGTTGATCACATACAACACGTGCCCATTTGAATAAAAATATGAACAATTTAAGGATACGAACTTGAGAAGACTAAATTATAAATATTTGTGAAGAGTTTTGATTTGTGGTTTACATACATAAGCGGGGCCAAGACCTTGTATAGGAAAAGACTTTGCTTATCGACAGACAAAAATCATTTGTGCAGTGCTTTTAAGGAGCTACATATTCAAGCTGAGTGATGAGAACAAAGTGACTCATTACAGGACTAAGGTCACCCTCCATATTGATGGGGGAATTCATGTGCAAGCCTTTCCAAGAAACCTTAATTAGGAGAGATTTTTTTATGTGCTGGAAATATGGCCTGGTATAATACAATTAATTGGAAACTTAAAAAATAAATTTTCCACCCAATCATCAAGACACTTTGTGTACTATACCATGTCTTGGTACACTTAAAAACTTATCCTTAATTAGATGCCTTGTAAACATCTTGCTAAGATTTTCTATACATATATAATGGTACATTGAATAAAAGGCCTCGATAATGCTGGCAGCCGTAGTAACTTTTTAAATGGTAGATTATTGTTGTACTCCTAACATGTGGGACTTACACATTATGTCACATCCCGACCCGGGCTCCATCATAATCCAGGCTCGACTCTATCGTAGCACGATATTGTTTGCTTTGGGCCTCAACCACACCCTCACGGTTTTGTTTCTGGGAACTCACGGGAGCAGAACTTCCCAGTGGGTTACCCATCCTGAGAATGCTCTAGCCCATTCTCGCTTAACTTCGAAGTTCCTACGGAATCCGAAGCCAGTGAGCTCCCAAAAGGCCTCGTGCTAAAGGAAGTGGGCATGTACATATAAGGCATAGAGGATCCATTCCCCTGGGGCCATGTGGGATTTAACAATACCCCCCCCCCCCCTTAGGGGCCTGAAGTCCTCATCGGCACACTTTCGACCAGGGATTGGCTCTGATACCAAATTGTTACATCCCGACCCGGGATTGGTGCTCGACTTCATCGTAACACGATATTGTCCGTTTTGGGCCCCGACCACACCCTCACGGTTTTGTTTCTGGGAACTCACGCGAGCAGAACTTCCCAGTGGGTCACCCATCATGGGAATGCTCTGGCTCATTCTCGCTTAACTTCAGAGTTCCTACGGAACCCAAAACCAGTGAGCTCCCAAAAGGCCTCATGCTAAAGGAGGTGGGCATGTACAAATAAGGCATAGAGGATCCACTCCCCTGAGCGATGTGGGATCTAACAATCCACCCCCCTTAGGGGCTCGACATCCTCGTCGGCACACTTCCGGCTAGGAATTGGCTCTGATGAATGCTCTGGCTCATTCTCGCTTAACTTCAGAGTTCCTACGGAACCCAAAACCAGTGAGCTCCCAAAAGGCCTTGTGCTAAAGGAGGTGGGCATGTACAAATAAGACATAGAGGATCCACTCCCCTGAGCGATGTGGGATCTAACAATCCACCCCCTTTAGGGGCTCGACATCCTCGTCGGCACACTTTCGGCCAGGAATTGGCTATGATACCAAATTGTCACATCCCAACCCGGGCTCCACCACAACCCAGACTCGACTTCATCGTAGCACGATATTGTCCGCTTTGGGCCCCGACCATACCCTCACAGTTTTGTTTCTGGGAACTCACGCGAGTAAAACTTCTCAGTGGGTCACCCATCCTGGGAATGCTCTGGCCCATTCTCGCTTAACTTCGGAGTTCCTACGGAACCTGAAGTCAATGAGCTCCCAAAAAGCATCGTGCTAAAGGAGGTGGGCATGTACATATAAGGCATAGAGGATCCACTCCTCTAGGCGATGTGGGATCTAACACATTATGACTTGTATCCCCACTTGGTTGTAGTAGTATTTAAATATGTAATGATTATGGAATCCTTTTATTGGAGTTATATGGCTTGTATCCCTGCCTTGTGGTAGTAGGGCCGAGGAGTGTTGTTGTACAAAATCATCAAAGTCGGAGCTAAAATGATTGTTAAATCGTAATTTTTCGTTTCTAATTGTCGAAGGATTTCGTCCGTTACCTAATCCCCAAACTTCTAGTTTTTGTTATTTTTGGAGTATGCTATATCGGAGTATATACAACAAGTTTGACAATTGGATTATTGAAATTAATTTTGCAGACTGCGAAAATTACCTAAGGAATTAAATATGCCAACCATGTCTCTCACTTTTGCCCAATGAAATTTTGTATTTTGTCCAATGAAATAAAAACCCTAAACCCTAAACTATACCTTTGCCCGATGAAACTTGAATGGTTCGTAGCGTTAAGATTGCCATTTTACGTGTCAATGTTTCCCTTGGTGCAAAAGCTTTAAGACCATAGCTTAGCCCATCGAATGATTTTCGTCGGGCAAAAGGTTCTAAAGAAACCAAGAACTTTTTGCATGATCAACATAAGTATTGTGTCAGGTAAAGATTATTTACACGATGAATTATCATTCGCCGGGCAAATGATATTTCTGGTCGTGGAATTACATACTAGTACATGAATCATCTTCAAAAAAAAATGAAAAAATGAACTGTGTAAGTAGTTGCATGGTGATTACTGATTGTCCTAAAGAAAGCCTTTAATCCCGCGTCCTTCTCTTACATCCCGGTATATAGCTAGTGCTTCTTCCATGATCTTAGCTTGAGCCAGCAATTGAGCTCTTTTCTTCCCGGATGGATGGGTTGAAGATAATCTCTGAGTGCAGAGTCACTTCCAGTAACCTTGCTCAACTTCTCGTACACATTTGAACACACTCTAGGTTCATATCCAGCAGAAGCAACCAACAAAGTTCAATGTGATCCGTATCAATTTCCATCCTAATTAGTGAAAGAGAGCATGAGCACACGAACATGAAAAACAAAAGAATCATGTTCAGAAGTTTGTCATGCTATCAGCTGGTACACAAGCACTAGGACGTAATAATCATGAGAAAATATAATATAAAAAGCAAGCCGGTGTTGAGTTGTTCCGGGCGTATGCCAAACTTCACAAGGGAAGTATGCTCAACACGAATTGGCTTGATATCGACGTTACCGACAAGCGCAGCCTCATTCTTAGGTTCTAGTTCTAGGCGAGGAATTCGCCACCCATGTTTGTAGCGGGAAAAAAATTGGATGTTTTGGTACTTCAACGATACACGATTCCACTGTTTTTTTTTTTTGTACACTATAAAGATCCTTTTTTGTGTAGTCTTCCAACGTTGAAACTTACATAGAACTTCTGAACTTGTTGCATCAGTGTCCTTGTTAATTTGGGACATTGTTGCATCAAGATAATACTTTTGTTCACTTTGATGTAATATTCGAATACCCGCTCTTTGTAATGACATGGAATTAATGACTACTTCAATTTCACTCTTGTTTACTATTTAGTGTAAAAGCCACTGTATGCTTTTAGTTATGCCAAAAAGTACATAAAAATATCAAAAGTTTACTTACTCCAATTTAAAAGCCCTGTATTAAGATAATTAATTTGGAATTTTCTATAGCAATTGTACATATCATGTGCATACGACAATTTGAAATAGTAAATTTTCAAAATTTTGCCTAGTCGGGAAATTCAATGTGGGCCCAAATTTGGGCGGCATTTTTGAGTTTTGCGATAGGTACGAAATATTTGGTTGTCCTTTGATTTTGTGTCTATAAAAGACAACACACTACACCCCGTTTCCTCATCCCTAAAACAAAGAAATCCGTAACCACACTCAAGTATTGAAATCTTCATCTTCCCGTTCCCACTCTTGCTCCCCTCCCACCTTCCCCCTAAAATCTTCTTCTTCCTATTACCACTCTTGCTCACCTCTCACCTCCTCCTGAACCGAAGACATGGGTTTGTGGGAGACGTATGAGCATGAAACAATTGTAGGGATGATTACTAAGCGTGAAGAAAATCATGTGAATAACCTTGCTTCGTTGAAGCAGAAATTGAAAAGGCTCATCGACCCGTGAAAATGACCCCGGCAAAAAAGATTGAAAAGTTCATGTCATCCACTGCGATATGCAATGGGCAAGCAATACAACAACCAAGGCTATCGGTTGGGACTTCGTGCGGGGTTCAAGATATTTTGCCGCTATGCAATAAAAGTAGATGTGATGGGGAAGTGGGCGACCGTTGACAACTACAAGGCATTGCCGTTGGGGCCACTTGTTAGTTTGTTCTACGGTTCTTTCGTGTTAAGGATAATTTGAACTCTTTTGTGCATACTTCAAGTTTTCTTATATTTCGACATTCCGTGTGGTTTGTCATAAGAGGGACCTTAATGTTTCATTAATTCAATGTTATCTTTTGTGTGTCCTTCAAATTTTCTTATATATCGACATTTCCATGTGTGGTTTGTCAAAAGGACCTTAACATTTCACTACTTCAATGTTGTGTATGTAATTTATTATTTGAAAATAAACCATTTGCTTATTCATGGGACCAAAATAGGACTTTGAGACATGCACAGAACATGCTCAAATGATGCACATGTCATGCACATTGCATGCTTAGCACATGCACATGATATGCACACTGCCTACTAAAATTACTAAAATTGCAATAACATTTACAAGGCAAGACAAACACCGATCCGCTAAGTACTAAATTTACGACAACATTTAAGTGAAAAAGCCGCAAAGTGTACGAAATTTAAAACAAATCGAAATGCAAAATTTAACAAAAAATGTAGTCAAATAAATGTTTTTCAGATATCACTTCATAGAGCCGCACTAACTTGCATGAACTCGATCACAAGCTTCAGTCTGAAAAACCCCAAATTCAGAACTGCGTCGTCAATGGCCAAGCCGATGGATAAGTAGTCGGCAAATTTAAGCAAGAAAACTCTGCAGTCTGCCCTATCACATAACAATAAGTGCATGTTACAACGCACAATAACACGTGCATGTTACAATGCACTTGATATTTAAGACATTTAAAATGAACTTAAAGATAAGTTAGAAAAGAACGTACCCGTTGTCCTGCTGCCCGCATTTGATTACATGATCAATGCTAAATAGTTTATCCATCGTTTTCTAGGTTAGGCTCAAATTAGGTCACGCCTTATCAAATCACGTTACCTTTAGAATACTGGGAATTACAAAATAAAGATGTGCAAGTTGTTTCTTCATTTTTGCCCACCCTGACCTCGAGAAATGTGAATCATGGTGCGACGTACAAGATGATACGAACCAACAGAAATGGTCGCCGTTCACATGACATGGGATGAATACTTCGTCGACATTCTCTCATGGATGCGTTGTGGCATAACGCCTGCAATGCCTAATACGACATTGATCAACTGCCTCAAAGGCATACAACCATAGCTTATTTCACCCTTGTCTTCCCCTTGGCCTTAATATTTGGTTTGGTATTTTATAAATTCTCAACTTCCCTTTTCATTTTTTCCTGCACCGATGCAATGCAATAAAATAAAAGATTTTCCCACATAAAACAAAAACAAAGGACATGTCTACCTATTTGTAAATCACAACGAATTCGTAGAAGGAACATAAGTAAACAGAATTGAGGGTAAGAATAACAACATAAAACTTACCCATAAAAAACAGTCAATCGTTGTCCACCAGTCCCCAAAAACTTTAGGATGGTGCAATGCACTTCCTCGGAAGGTAAATGTCAACGTTGATGTGCTAAATCCAAGGTGAAATGCATTGTAAAAAGCAATATTAAACACTTGCACTGACTAATAATGTGGTAAACCGAAACTAGTTAAAAATTCAAAAGAAAAAAAATACTTACATTGTTGTGCAGACTACCCTTCGAATGAATGAGTGTGGTAAAAAATTCCTGACCCACAGTCGTCAATGTGTATAAGTTCATTGTATCGCTGGTACCAAAAAAAAAAAAAAAAAAAAAAAAACACATGTTGTTATTCCAATATGGATAGTTGTTGAATATTCAATTTTTTGAATTACCACCAAAAATGAACGTACATCGACAAATCCAATTTGTCACTACGTCGACGAAAACCTCCATATCAGCATGGGGATAATGCACATGGGACTCGGGACAACTCCGACATCCTAGCCTCAACTTCAAAAAGTTTTTTTTTTTTTTTTTTTTTTTTTTTTTGGTAGCATTGGAGAGGGTTGAAAGGGTGCACGAGCTACATTTATTTACGCTTATGGGCTTGAAATCAAACAGACCGACGAGCTCGTTCATCTCAACGCCTTCCTTATTTTGCCCATTTTTCTCGTTGACCTCAATGTCGTTGTGAAATCACGTCCTCGAATTTCACTATTTAAAATTACGCATCTCATATTTCGTATTCGTATTCGTAATTTTGACGTGTTTGTATTTGTGGCGTATAATTTTTTTGATAAGTAAAATGACGAAATTGTCCGTATTGTATTAAACAGAATTCTTCATGGACGTATTTGATCCTTTATTGATTTTCATATTTCTTTACATATTTAGATAGTACTCGTCAATACGAACATGTGAGCGCAAACAGAATTTTATTTGGAGTTATAACGAAAGAGTTATAGACGAACGAAATTAAGCATTTGACCGCAAATCTAGATCTAGATTTGCTGGAGCAATGATCTATGGTGCCACGTGTGTGGTTGTGATGGGAAGAAAATGAGAGAAATCAGGGAAATCAGGGGGGGAACAGACCAATCAGAGAAGAAAGCAAGGATGGGAAAGGAAGGGAACAGCCAACCTCCCTTTGACCAGTTTTCGACCTGTGCGACCCGGTCCTTAACCCGATTTTTGCAACGATTTCCGATGCCATCTCTGGTCCCTAACTCGATTTCGTGAAGAACCGCACCGATGGGTGCGATGAAACCTTGTCGGCGATCCACCATTTCTGAAGCATTTTCCTTTGATCAGCACCACCTTTAGCATCCTCTTGAGCATAGGAACAAAGCCCAAACAAGTTTGGGGGCGGCGGAGCTGCGGATTCAACGAATTGAAGAACACCATTTCTAGGGTTTCCTGCATATCAAGGGTGATTTGAGGTATTTTTCGGCCGAATTGGACTTTGGCCCAGGTATGAAAATTGTTCCTCTAATGTTGTACCTACCGACTTATCAAGGCTCGGAGGCTTCTGAAAGGAATGGCTGGCTACGTCGGCTCATAGACACTCAACCTCGGCAGTCAAGGCCCTCCGGGCACCCCGCTCGGCCACTAATTCGTCTAAAATTGTTGTCAACCGGACCTCTAGCGACTATGTGAACTCATCAAACTCCCGCCTTGGAAGAAGCTCATAATCCTGCGTATGAAAACATTGATTTCATCAATTATCCCCAAAAGCAATATCCATTCACATAAACAGTACAACAATGTGTCTAAATTCAAACTATAATGTGCACGGATTTATGTACTAACCGCTGAATTGGAAGTGGATGGCAATACTCGCTTCCCTTGGTGTCCCGTTTTCACCTTCCCTTAGACTTTCGATGAAGGAGTCGCTTCAGAGTCATCATCAACATCCTCAAAAGCTTTATATTCACATTACAGTGTTGCTTTTATAGAAGGCTCAACTTCTTCAAAAATGTTTTTCCAGTAACGCGCATTTTTTTCTACCTCAATGGGAGTAACGAGCTAGACGACAAGCTGCATTAGACAAAATCGATGTTGCATAAGTTAGTACAATCAATTCTTTAAATGCAGTCATTTTATTAAACTTGCAAGAACTTGATGCGGGATGATATGAAAACAACACGTACCTTTCCTTAACTAAATAGACCCCTCTTCAGCTTCTCATGTGATGGATTTATATTGGTGACCCAACGAAAAATTCAAGGCAATAACTCAAGGTTCTGAATCCGTACCCTCAAGTTGTTTTTTGTCTTTAGGTACAACAACGTTTCAAACAACTAAATCTGCAAAATTGAAAGTGATACTGTAAAAAATTTGCAGCGGAAACGAATGTAAAAATATGTTGAACTTGAAATAAAAAAAAGAAGAATGAAATTACCTGGAATGCATAGGGAAACCCCCTCAGGTTATAAGAATCCTGGATTCCTCCCCCGATTTCTCTGCTTTTTTTTTCTTTGATAGCGATGTACCAGGTCAAAGCAGCGGTGGTGATGGTTGGCATTAACAATTGGAACGACGCTAAACCCCAAGGGTAGGTCTCCTATTTTTCTTCATCGTCTACCAAGTCAAGCGTATGGTATTTGATGGTTGAGTCATTCTCTTCCCCAAAACAACAAAGTGGACGTAGTACATTAGCCCCAGCTTGTACAGATGGTCTTGGTTTTGGCAATTGGTTCTCCCTTCGAGGGTATCTTCTGTTGAGAGTTGTCCCACATTGGTGAGGGACAAGGTTTGCTATGTGCTTATATGATCTTGGGCTACTCCCCATATTGCCAATTGGTTTTATGGTGGAACCTCAATTTCATCATGGTATCAGAGCAAAGTTGTCCACGTGTGAAGCCCAACGGCCACACGCGCTCCACGTCACCCAGTTGTTGTCCACGTGTAGGCTTGAAAGTCCGCCACACGTGCGGGGGCGTGTTGAGAGTTGTCCCACATTGGTGAGGGACAAGGTTTGCTATGTGCTTATATGATCTTGGGCTACTCCCCATATTGCCAATTGGATTTATGGTGGAACCTCAATTTCATCATCTTCTTCTTTTCCCTGAAATATATCTCTCTTATATGACATTCCTCTTCCTTATCTTTCACCGAAAATTCTCCAAACTTAGTCCCGTGATCAAACAAAATTTTCGACTCCCGAATGTCGCAACATCTTCCCCAAATACCAAGGATATGGAATCGTTGGTCACTTTATTCTTAATAACCATAAGGATAGTGTAGTGGTTTAGCTGCCCAAACCAGTTAATGTGGTCCACATCAACAAGATGACCGAAACAAGAATACTTGAATTTCTTAAGCTGATCTCTGAAAATTCGGCCTCTTATGTTAGAAGGACACCTCGTCGTGTATGATAGACACGAGATGGTGGCAAGAAAGATCTCATCTGGCAAACACACAAGTTCCGCCATAAGAGAAAATTTCACTTTCGACATGCAAGATTTCCAACACAACCTTTCAATCTAACAATGAGAACCATAAGGTTTTATACGCACATCAAATTAATAACATAAACATGCACGCAGAAAATGCATAGTAAATACACATTATATGCTCAATCTACAAAGCATGTGCAGTTTTTCATCAGGATCAAATTCAACCAATTCATGAACCAAATTCAAACAAGTACGCCCAACATCTACACCATATCATATGCACAGAATATGAACCAAATTCAAGCAAGTATGCACATCTACACCAATTCATTAACCAAAGTACAATTGAATCAATTAATTTTCAGCAATATCGTATTCACATGCACATAATATGTGCACATATTCACAAATGAAAACTAAATATAGATCAAACAAACCATGATCAAAATTAACTTCAAAATACATGCAATTACACAACCCTAAAGCCTAATCCGTTAATTTCCCCAATTGAACTGTACAAAACCCTAAATTCCCAAATTGACAAAATGTAAGTTCAAATAATAAGAATTCAATTCAAAACATTGAATCGTTAGGCACAAAAGCATAAGATCTGAGTTAAAACGGCGTTGATTGTCGGATGATTGGAAACTTGGCATCGGTTAGAAAAGTGGAAAAGGATTTGGAAACTTAAGGTTCATAGAGTTGGGGATCGCGCCGTTCAGTGTTAGGGTTCGTTGAGCTGGGGTCCCTCCGGTTGGGGGTTTCGGACAAGGAGTTGGGGGTCACGCCATTCGGAGTTCTCAAACAAGGAAGGAGAAAATGTTGACCAGGTTGGACAAACTAACTCATTTATATGGGAGGGCAATTTGGCCATTTCAAGTTTTAGGAAAATCTTATATCTGTCGTATTATTGTGCATGTTCTGTATATATCTCAAAAATTCTATTTTAGTCCCAATATTAAGGAAATGGCCCCCATTTTCTGTCAAATTTCCTTTTTTTTGTGTATATTTTTAGTTTAATTTTTATATTTCTGAAAAATGGGCCCAAACCTTGTACAATTAAAACTCAAGGATTCCTTCCTAATGGCTTGTCTCAGGCTCCCAAAATCTCAATGTCAGCCCTTGATTAATCTCATATCCTCAACCAAGTACAAAAGAGAAAGCAAATGCCTAGGCTTCCCTGTTTAAACCAAAATCGGTCGGAAGTGGAGGCGTAATTCAGTTAGAACTACCTACATATCTCTGCCGATGGAGAATCAAATCACGGGTATAGTTCTAAAGAATGAGTGGTGTGATGTGTGTGACATCATGTACCATCCTTGATGAATAACCTATGGCGTGACGTGTAGGAGATGATTCTCCCAAGCTAGAGTATGTATAGAGATCTTGAGAGAGCAATCTCAATTAAATTGGAAGGTAATCTAAGATAAAATATCCAATCCAGCTAAGGTTATGATTCCATTGTCTAATACCTAAGATATCCTAATTTGACTTGAATAAGAGTTTCATTACTTGGAAGACAAGTAATATCTTCAATGGGCTTAGAGCTAATGGAACCGTGTCGGACTACCATGACATGTGGTAGTCCGATTTGGAATACCCATATAGCTTCTACCTACCTCACTTTAAGAGCTTTTCGATCATTCTAACCACCCTGAGTACCACATGTCGTGGGCTGAAAAATTTATTGTCCCAAACATGCCATTTTCATACACACTATGTTTGTGTGTTTTTATATGTCCCTCTGTTTTTGTTCCAGCTGATTAATTAACGACTATTAAGGTGAAAGAATGTCAAGAAGAGATAAATTTCCGAAATTTGAAGCTTTGAGTGATTGGGGTCTTATAAACGAAGAATTTGAACTGAAAAATTATGAATAATAAAAACCGAATTAGTTAAAAACATTTTCACTAAAAACGTTTTCAACTATTTTAAAAGTACTTTCAAACGAGCTTTATGATTGCTTTTAACACTCCATGCCACCCAATAATTTTTCTGAAGTAATGTATAACCAAATGAAGCATCCATGGTCTCACAGTATAACCACATCCAAGGCCATACACTAGAAGAGCAAGTACGGTACATTGACATTATAACACCTCATGTCAATAGTATAACGTCATATGAAGAAAAACTTAGAAGTGTGAAATCATTGGCAAAGGATCTCTGTATCTTCGCCATGAAAATCCTCCATACAACGGACTTGCCGAGAATCACGTCAGGACGTGATGCTCCCCTCGATTCAGTACTACATGTGGATTAATAACACGCTGGCGACGTAATGTAATGCAGTAAAGTGATGTAAATAAAGTATTCAGATTTCAAAACACTAAAATTACTTGGATAAATATATGAAAAGAGTGACAAATGTTTCATAGGAACAAACAAATCAAAAATCTATCGCTAAAGTAGTAGCCTGGAATGGAAAGCACGTTTAGGAAGAGAGCCAGTAGCAGCAAACTATGACAGCAGCGTTACAACAAATAGTCTTAAACAGATCGGATTTTCGAGAATAAAACCATCGGGAGTGTTTAAAATTAATCAGGCCGGGCTCTCTTGTTGCTGCATGAAGGGCATTTGTACTGCTTAATCTGTTTTGCCCTTGCGGGGGTCATCTTCACGCACTTCATGTGGAACCACGTCTCACAAAAATCACAGAAAATCCAGGGTTCGTCCAGTGAGGACGGTCCTCCTCCACCACATGCCCCACATGTCTCTTCACGTTCATCTTCCTCCTCTTCGTCCAAGCCCTCATCTTCGTCCTTTGGCTGCACTACTTCTGAATGTCTTCCGTGCAATTCTGATCCTCGCTGCTTTTTTGCCACAAAAATAAATAATATAATTGTTTCATGTCCGTTAACTATGCTTAAAGTGTGACAATGGAGAATCTAATAAAAGGTCATTTACATAAACTACAGCATCATCTCATTTCAAAACCGTGGTGACTAATCACGCCACTGATCACATAGTTAACGTGACCTGCCCTAAAGGGCACGCCAACATATAGACAGTAGCCATAAATCTAAACTCCACATAACTAGAGCACCCATTATATGTAAATTTCTTGAAACAGAAGTACACATGGAATGTAACTTTTTACCGCTTTGGAGCTTGACTTGGATTTGTTGCTGCCATGATTTGAAGATGATTTCTCCTTTACTTGTTTTTTTGCTGTACCAGTCACAACTTCAAATATCGTTGGCAGTTCATTAATCATATTAAAAAGTCGCTTCCTGCAGCGAAAACCAAGATACTATACATTGAATAGAAGCTCAGAACCACAAAAAAGCATTGAAAGAACATAAGGAGTTTAGATTATTATTTATCACATGACTAATACTTATTAGTTATTAGCAGCCACCGTCAACCAAACAAAAAAATAATAAATAAATAAATTTAACTGAAAACTACCAATTTAGCGTTCCATATAGAAGGAAATGCACTAAAAAAGATACACCGATGTTTATCTATCAATACTTCTACCAGAAAAAACATTTACAAACAAAAAATGAACTTCATTCACAATCATCCAGTGTCTGATCAAGAGAAATTGTATACAGAGTGGTTGCAACTTACCTGTCAGCCTTATCGAACCCAAATCTGGCACCAAAGTAGAACGCAACAGAAACTAGCCAGGCATCACTATGAACAGCAACCAAAGATAGCCAGTCTTTTTCTGCCATACCATCTCTTGCAAAGTTGATACCCAGTGCAGGCTCTGGCAGCTCTGGAGGCACTTCTTCCGCAGGTAGGTTGACTTCCCACTGCTCACTAGGATATCCATATAAGGAAAGATTTTCCTTCTCTGTAAGTACAAAATATTTCATAAAGATGGTTGAAACAGACAGCAACAACATAGCCACAAATAGGAAGTAACAACCAAAAATGATAATTGACGAGGAAACCAAATTAAATACGGCTTTAATTTCCAAAAAAAATCTGAACATAAAGTATCACAGACCAAATTTCACAAGGCCTTGAACATATATGAAGGTACAACAGTGCAAGGCAACGAAGTACCAGTGATTCATGGAAACCATACAAAACCATTGAAACAATAATGCACAGAGACCGACAAAAATTACAGGAACGCTATATCATAACAAAAATAATCATCATTGCCATCAGGATGCAACATATTTAAAACACAGTAAACGGCAGTTAATTCTCCTTGGACTACAGCTCCTAAGAAAATTAAATATAACTCATAACACAAGCATGCATGTCACAAATTTCAATTGAATCGATCCCTTGTACAAGCATGCATGTACAAAGCACAGCATGTACATTGTACATATACGTGCACACAAAGAAAAGAAAAGAGTTTCTTCCTAATTCTCTCTAAAATCTTTAATTAGCTGTTTCCCTTTAGACATTATTTACCTATTAGAATGAAACAACATGATTCAATCCTATATTCCAAAATTCAAATTATTGACCAAAAATGTTCCTGCAATATGCTAAACTCATTTGAACTTTTTCCAATGAGTAACAGCCTGAGCAACTCCATTAACTTGTTTGAACAAGGGTTTCCATGTAGAGCTTTGTTGCAAACAGCTAATTAGATGACCAATACAATAGATTCCTGAAAGTAATAGGAAAGATGTAATGACAACCTAGTTAAGTTCCAAATTTGTTATAGATCTCCATTTACAACTCCAAGAAACAAAGGAACAGCTCATACATAGCTCGCATGTTAAATAAATAGATGCCACATTTATGATATAAATTCATAAAGCATATAAAACTTACCAGGATCACACATCTGAAAGAATTTTTCAACATCTGCAACAAAAAATCGAAATCATATAAATCAATCTACAGTAAAACAAAAAAAAACAAAGTTCTTAATGCAAACTACTACAAGTCCAACAGCATTTTCAAAATCCTTTAAAACATAAAACTGTAATGGTCCATTACGATGAAAAAATATTACATAATTCAAAACAAACAAAACTCATGCAAAACGGGATTTTCTTTTGTCATGGCTCTCCATTCAACAAATCACAAGATGTTCATCTTATACGACAGTACTCAAATCTAGTTTCTCACATTTTGATTTTTTGTATCCCTATGTTTCTTCACTTCCAAATAGAGGTTCATTCTATAAATAAAAACAAATAAAAAATATTCATTCACTTTGGTTCATGTGTTCTTTATTGAAGCCTGTAAAGGCGAAGTCATCCTCCAACAAATTAAGGAACAAATAAATGGCTCCAGTTAAGAAAGCTTCCAGCATAAAGCGTAGCGTGGGAGGTTTCGCTATGCAATCTCACGCTATGTAGTTGTTTCGTGTAAGCTATTCAAGACTTGCATAGCGCAAATTAGTATTGAATAAACATATAATAAACTTGCACCAAAATACATATAATTTAAGATAAGTTATAATTTGCACCCTCAAGTTTGGTGCAAATACAATCTCAACTCACTTTTTTATACATTGTCATATCATAAACAAAATTGTGTTTCAGTTACAATGTCATACATCCTTATAAAATTTAAACCGTCCAATAGAACAGGTTTAAATATTTAACAATGTAAAAAGTCAGAATAATCATTATAAAATATCCAAATCCATTATTAATCAATTTAAAAACTTCATAAAATAATCTCATCTTCTTTTCCTAGAACGATTTCCCGCAACTTCTCCTTTCCACACATCCCAGCAACTCCTCCCACCAATCGCAACTACCTGGCTATCTTCCAACCCCCCCCCCCCCCCAACCCGCATCTACCCGACCAGCCTTCCACCTCCACCCCACAACCCACACCTACCACCAACCATAACCCTTGACTGTGACCCCACCACAACTCTGGTTCTTGAAGAATCACCATAAATGGCGTCGGCCAATAGTAGATCTCGGTTCAGAATCGAAAATACTGGCCGTATTTGGCCATTTTGAAATACATCATCTGCAGAATTCGGGGTTGGTGCAGGGGAAAGAGAAATCTCGTTATATTTTTGCGCTACATCACAAAAACCTCTCCGCAACAAGAGATATATTGTGCGATATCACCCGTTTTTTCAAAACTTGGTTTCTAATCCGTTATCTGCTTTTTCACAGAAGCTAAACATTTTTCCCTTTTACAAGACAAAGTAAAAAATCAAATTCAGAAACATATTCTTCCAGTATCCCTCTCTTCACTCCCAATACAAAAAACACTAAACACACTGTAGAGACAAATGTGTTAAGAGGAGAAAACGTAAAACACAAACTAGTCTGAAATTTACTTCCAAATCACAGACAAATACAATAACCATACATGAAATCACATTTTAGCTTCTCTCAAGCACTAAAGCCGAAAAACAAAGTAGAATTCCAAAATCAAAATAATTGATTTTACCATCCTCAATGAGCTTGAAACCTAAAAGCACATAACAGAAATGAAAGCAAAGGGAATAACTTCAACCATAAATGCACTTAAAGCACTCAATTCAGTGAATTCAACAATCTTCTATCCTTTCATTTCCTCGATTTTCTTGGAAACCGAACAGAATTTGAGAAATGAGCTAAACCCTATTCAGAAGGGGGGAAGTGAGAATTCCCTATCACTCAAATTCTAATTTGAAACAAAACAAATTAATCCAAACCCAAAACTACACTAAATGTAAATATTCAAAATTTACTTCCATTTAGTTTTCTGGATTTACTCTCAAACCAAACACAGTAGCAAAATATCCATTTTTTAAACCCACTTGTCAAGTCAACAGAAAAAACAAGGAGACGACGAAACAGAAGACTAATTTCCAAATCCCAAATCAAATAATCTCACTAATCAGTGAAAAAACACCAATTTCACTTCTGGGTTTCCTCCAAAACCAAAACAACTTCAATTAGTAACTTAAAAAGTTCAAAAAAAAAACAAAATTTGAAAGATTCGAAGTAAAAATAAAGACAAAGACGAAATTACCTGAAGTGAGAGCCTTGATCATTCCAGTTCTGCGGCCCTTGAAATCTCTGAAAACCTCCTCGACCGTTCGAGGGTTGTAGAGCGCCGCATCAGCTCCCTTCATTCCTCTCTCTCTCTCCCTCTCTTTCTCTCTCTGTCTGAAAAACCAAGTCAAAAACTTATGAGAGAGAGGGAGACTTTGCCGAAGGTGTTAACGCAGGAATTATTGCAATTTTGGGCCTGAAGTTTGTGTTAATTTCAACTTTAGTGCTTGATATTTGCAGTTAGATCATTTAGGGTTAAAAACTTCATTTTCACTTGTTTGTGTGATATTTACAATTTGGTCTTTGTGTTTTCAAATTTGAAATTTGAACTTCCTTTTCTGATCAAGATTTCAACCTCGAACTTACTTTAAAGTTTGGAAGATAGTATCACTAGACTAAGACGTAGTTGTAATTGATGCTAAAAAAGAAACTTGAATCAGAACCAAAATGGTAGGGTAAATTACATTTTACCTTCTCAGGTTTCGGTGTAATTACAACCTCATTCAACATTTTTAAAACATTTCAATCTCATGCATTTAGTATTATTTTTTGACAATTTCATACAACCGTTAAAAAATCTGTTAAGTTAACCGTTAAGTGATGACGTGGTAAATATAGAGTTCCCATTTGTACTGACGTGGCTGCCACATTTGTGTCACGTGGCTAAACACTTAATAAGAAATTTAATATTTTAAAATAATGAATTAAAGAAAAGTTAAAAATAAAAAAAATAATAAAAATAAAAAAAAAACCCAAAATCCCTTCGTCTTACAAAAGAGGGAGAAGATTGCGAAGCAATTTGAGGAGGTGGTGAAAGAGAGGGACAATTTGAGCGTTGAGATTGGGAATTCGACTCATATGCTCATGTCTGGAATGGACAAGATATCGGGGAAAGTTAGGGCTTGTTTAGTATCCTATTTGAAAAAATTTATAATTTCTCAAAACATTTCTTAAGAATTTTTCTTGAAAACAACTTTCTTTAAGACTCAAAAACTTGATTGGTATGCGATTTAAAATTTTTAAATCTTACAACTTAAATTGGACAAAAAAATCCAAAAAAGGGGGACGAGAGAGAAATATGAGAGAGGAGAAAAGAAAGTAAGAAATGATTGGAAGAAAGAGAAAGAAGTGGGAGGATCAGAGGAGATAGAGAGGAAGAAAAGTGAGAGAAAGAACCTAGAGAAAGAACCGAGAGAGTGAAGAGAGCGGATTGGAGGAGAGATTAAAAAGGTAAAAAAAAAAGATGGAGAGAGAAAGAAGAAAAGATAGAGATATATTTGGAGTGAGAGGGATAGAAGGAGAGAAAAGAAATGAGTGAGTTTAAGTTTAAAAACTCTAAATACTCACTTTTTGTGTTTTTAGATAATATACTATATTTTTTAGTTAGTCTTAAGTTCAATTTTTGAAAATAGTCCTGCCAAACAAGTTTTTAAGGCTTAAAACTTGAAAATTGTTTTTGAGTTTAAAAAGTTGGATTCAAGTAGAGTACCAAACATGTTCTTAGCAATTTCAAGAATTTTGGGGGTGGGGGTTGCCAAGGTCGCAGAAGTACACCGGATTTCCGGCGGTTGCCTACGGAGTGATTAATGGGGGAAGGGGTGGGTGATGGGGATGGGAGAAGGGGGTGGGCTCGGGTGGGGAAGACGAAGGGGATTGTGGGCAGCCACGTCAGCACAAATGGGAAACTCATAGTTACCACGTCATCACTTAACGGTTGTATGAAATTGAAAAAATATAATACTTAATGTATGAGATTGAAATGTTGTAAAAATGTTGTATAAGGTTATAATTGCACCGAAACCTAAAGAGGTAAAATGTAATTTACCCAAAATAGTAACTTGAACAAAAATTAGATTTGGAACATAAACCGGTGATAAAACTCGTACAAATCTGGATACTAATACCAAACAAGTAATGAAATTGGTATATGATATGATACTAAATTGATACAAATGCAAGAAATGAAATGGAATCACAACTTAGATATGAAAACAGTGAGTGGCGACCGACCATGATGATCTACTATTACGGGCGGGTCAAATGATGTTGGCTCTAAATTCGTACTTAGGATCTACACCAGCAAATTATAAAGTTACGACTAGTTAGTGCAAATGATCATTGACTTATTTGTCTATGTATATACAAAAGAATATTATGATTGGGGCCACAAAATTATTTTCTACTTCAATGAGAGCTCAATCAGCGAAGAGAAAATTTACCGATCTCAAGTGATATTCGAGAGGGAGGAAATCGAATTCTAGACCTCAAATACAAGGTTGAATGCTCTTAACTAAGTGGAGCTATAAGCCACAATGAAAATTATTTCCATTGACCTATGTCAAAAATGAAGTTTTCATCAACCTATTGCTGAAATGTTAAGTTTTCGAAATAACCCATACCCACCAAGAAAAAAAAAAAATGAAAAAGGGTTTCAATACACCAACTTCAAAATGTAGGGACGAATACGCAAAACAAAGAATTTAAATCTTTAAGAAAACCACATTATTGCTAGCCCATTGTGAGACTATGCTCACCCCTTTCCGTTAGATCAATCATCAACTCCAACCCTTGGAGTAAGTCCTATAATTTCCCTTGTATCCCCCTTCCATTCCAACCCTAGTTCTAATTTGAAGTTAAGTGCTACAATCGGAAAGAATGCCAGATTCTGGCCAGGAAATAGGCCAAAGAAACATGTGGGGCCAACCAGTGAGAGTGGAAGTGGGCGCATAAAGGCCAGACGCCTCTAACGAACGCGCGCACGCAAGCAACGCGCCAAGCTCAGCCAACGGCATGGCCCCACCCATGTGGGCGATATTAATGAGCCGTAACAGCTAGTTTTGTGCGTATCCAACGGCCTACATTCAAATTTTTATTTTTATATTTATATATTTATTGAATCTAACAGCTAAGATCGAATATAATCAAATCTAATGGTAAAAAAAAAAATCTAACGGACCAAATTTAAATCCAATGGCTAAAATAATCAAAAAATTATTTAACTCAAAAACATTATGGCTAGTGGAAGGAGCGCCGCAGAAGTTGTGATTGGTAAATATGTTGTGTGATGTTGAGGAAACAAAAACACTATGAAAGTTGGATGATTGGTGAATATGTTGTATGATGGTTAGCTATTCAACCTATGCTTATATAGAGGATGATTGAAGGTTTGCGTTTCACGTATGTAGGTTTGTGTTTCATGCATTTCATGCGTTTCATGTGTTTTGTATGTATTTGGTATGTCTTTCGTGTGTATCATGTGTTTCACATGTTTGGTGTGTTATACATCTGCATTATGTGTTTTGTGTATTTCATGTATTTTGTGTTTATACATCTCTATCATCTGTTTCATATTCTTCCATAGTGTTTCATGAGTTTCATGTGTCGATTTAATGATTTTTCAATATTTATAGGAATTTAAATATTTTTAGGCTAAAATGTTCATAAAATTAATTTAGGATAGTCTACATAATATTTTTTTTTAAAGTTAATTTAAAAAAATAGTCTAAATTCATTCTTTAATAATCTGGGGATAAAATTTTAAATCGGAAGAATTGGAACAAAAAAGTTGTTTCTAGGTTAAAACCTAAATTTTCTAGGCTAAAAATTTTAGGTTTTACTCCAAGGATTGGAGATGGTCTTAGTGTAGATAGATACTATCGTTTATTCAGAAAAAATAAAAAAATATACACTAAAGAAAATAAAACAAAAATACAAGCCTGAACTTATACGTAGAACAATTCTGTCAGTGTAGCTTAGGTTGTTTTTTCTTTTGGTCCCAAATTCATTGCACTTGCATTTTCAAAAAGTCATGATAGTGCAATGAGTCCATAATATTTACTTTCCATGACCAAATTTGACCACGGCAAGATCATAACTTGGTTTTCCGTGAACGCTTTTAACTACTTGAACTACAAGCCCGTTGACTTGTGTTGTGTTTCTGGTTTACCATAACGGCGGCCACAACCAGTCCACGGAAGGGCAAGAGATCTATAGTAGTGATCAAGAAAGTAAAACTGGGTGTGCTTTTACTATTTGTATTGGTAATTTAATAGAAAACCTTTGGTCTTGGCCAAAAGACGGATAGAAAAGAGAAGACAAATTTAGAAACTTTTATGCTCTTTCAACAGAACTTCTAAAACCAACAGGTCAATGCACACACACTTTATTTTTCATAAAATGCAGAAGATCTTCAAAGACAAAGGTCAGCTGTCTGCACAAATACGCAGATTATTCATCACACAAGAGAATTATGTTCTTTTCGCCAACCATGTGTACCAATTTAATCATACTTCATCCGGCATGCTTTGTATTTGATCGAAAACTAAATGGGAAATAGACGGATTAAAGTTAACTGCAGGATGTAAGGGTTAACAATGACGATAGAGGAACACCAGGAAAGGAAACTGAGCCGAGGATGACTTCCCAAAGGAATTAGAGCCGAGAATGACTTCCAAAAGGAATTAGAAAGGTAACTTTTAACAATGCCGAAGGAATTCGAAGGGAAACTTCAACTGAGCCAAGGATGACTTCCCGGGGGAACAGTAGCAGCCGTGTTCTCCAACAGAACACTGAACACAGACTGCTATGATGATTGTTCACCGGAGGATGGAATGATGGTGCTGGTTCCCGCCGCCACGCACATCAACAAAAGGAACTTGCATGGTCCCACCAATGTGAGAGGGGTAGGCAGAGAACCTGAAATCTTGCCGCGGAAATACGTCATCACTGTTGGAAGTGCTTGTGACTTCAGAGCAAGAGGTAGTGGAAGCACCATCTCTATAGTTGTCAGGTTCGTGAACTTCAGATTCTGACATATTTCCGATCAAATGTAGCTGAGCAGCGCCTGAAGCATTCACTCTGAGGTTTGTAGTATTTGCCTTGGAATCTTGGACCTTCTTCATGTTGAGAAAGCGCCCACCAGTTCCTCTAGCCCTCTTCAATGCATGAACATGCCGAGATTCATGAAGATACGGCTGCACATATTTCAGAAAGGTCTTCCTTAGCAAAACCAGTGAAAAAAAAAAGTACAAATCTCCGTAGCAAAAATCAGAGACGGGCATTTACAAATCAATTTCAAACCTTCCCATACCTTACGAACTTTGACGAATTTGTTCTGAGCTTCAAGCTTAGCGCGAAATTGCCTCCTCCGGAGAATTGCACGGTACTGTTTCGCGTTTACATAAATAGGTTCATCTTCTGTAAGATCAAGAGGCAAGGGAACCCTACCAGGAGTTATCCCCACCACCTGAGGATGATGAATCTGGAGACATTGAAATGGTAAATACCTCATAATATCGCAACAAAAGAGGAACATTCTTAAGCAAAAACAGCCACAAGTGGTGTATTTTAGTGAACTTCAAGGCATGGTTTGACACTAAAGGAAAAAAGAATCAGAATCTATATCAAAACCACTAAATTGCATATTATATCTACTTTTGTATTTTGACCCTCACAAGAATAGATCTTCAAGATTAACCCCACTTATTTTTGCATCTATGCCTTGAAGATTCAACTTCATAAAGATATATTCTAGGGTTAACAGGTAAGCAAGAAGAAACTTTAGTACTATATAGAGATCAGAATAAAGAATAAGAGCAAAGGAGATAAAGAGAAAAACAGAGTCCCGAAATTTATAAGATACATTGGAACCCCACTTTAAGAATATCAAACTAGCAGTTACGTTGGCTTTAAATAATTTGCATGACAAGATGCTTAGGAAGGTGCTACATGGCTAAATCCTAAAAAGATTGTATAGGTCCAACCCTTGATAACATTTCTGATGAGTTTATATGGATCAGTCTCCTACCAAAAAAACACATATATAGCCAACTCACTGTGAAAAGAGAAACAAGAGTTTGAAGTGCAAGGTGCACGAACATTGTCGAACATAACATTCCAAAGTGTCTTTTGTGTTCATTTTGGCAGTATTGAGGTTGCATTGGTCATAGTGAAAGAAGAGTTAATTATTAATTTATCCTCAAAGTTGGTTAAAAGAACCTACAGTTATAGCATCTGCATCATAATTGGAAAGCTCTTGAAAAATTGAAGTAATCTATTATATGTGCTTTCCGGTTAAAGGCACGCCCTTTGTGATTACTTCTATTAGTTACCTTAAATAAATAGTATAATGCTAAAAGCACCATTTAGTGTTCATGATATTGTGCAATCACATTGAAAGAAATAACCAAGCCTTATGTCACTACTCACAGGATTAGCAGGTTCTACAAACCAACCTACCTCTGGGGTCTCTACTGATATAATTAAGTTGGCAAAACAAAAACACCCGAGAAAATAGGACCTATTGGTATTTACTTTGAAGCACTTACCGTAGCTTGTGGCCCACAAGCAGTAGCCAGTAAGCTTCCAAAGTATGGCTCAGCATAGTGGAAAGGAATATGACCCTGAATTATTAACCAGAAAAATATAAGATTCCCACATCCATTGTGACCAGAAAAAACACAGGCAGGTAAAACTTACAATGGAACGGCTAAAATCAATTTGTGAAGGGAAGATAAAGCTCTGATTTTCCATTGGTGATAGTGATTTAATGTGGGCCCCAACAGGCTTCCCTTGTGTTTCATTATATCCTGTACCAAGAACAAGGGTAAACCAAATTAGATATATGGATCTGGCATGGTAACAAAGAAATCAATGTGAAGAACCAAATCGTTATTAGGGGAAGTTCTCCAAGTAGTATCGTGGTATGCGAAGTGAGATGTATACAAGTTTTGGCAAATTGATAAGGAGCATAATATTAACTTATAAAGAGGAGTGCAATGACCAATCACGGGTAAGGGGCGTGTGCAATTCCTGACCGTAGCGAAGGCCTAATATGTGTTGTCCAACCGTCCAAATTATAATTGACGAACATTACTCCAAGTGGTAACTTAAAATCAATTTATCCTTTTACAGATATTTTGTTTCTTATTAGAGAATAAAAACAAACATTGATAGAATAATGCCAACATGCAGAATTTAGGAGCAAAAAGTTCCGTTGAAACATCAATTGAAGGAGAAAGAAACAAAGGGAACAAAGATATGGGGCAACAAATACATCAACCTGATTGTGCTGAAACTATGCCTTGCCCACAGGGGTTGCCTTCTTTCATACTATCAACTTCAGAGAGAGATTGACCTGTCGACAGAGTTGAGGATGAATCCTGATCTTGAAAGTTAATTCGAGATTGCTTGCTGTTATGATAATTATGTAGTGGCACACCCATGTTCAAGATTAAGCTATTGGAGGAAGATGAGTGTTGGACATGTGTCTCAGTAGAATTCTCCCATGATGAAGATCCAACAACGAATGGAAATGTTGGGTGGGCAGAACCAAAACCAGAGTTTTTCTTATCCAAATTCTGCATTTTCTCAAACAACTATTCAGGCTCGTCTACAAAAATATGGCGTTGAAACTTTATAGATCTTCAAATATGTTCAATAGAAAAACCTGAAGGTTCACTTAAATCACCGACTCATCAGCAACCAAGAAGTGCAACCAGTCGAAATGCTGCCCAAGTAAAAAAGAAGAGCACCAAACTTTAGTAACTAATTTACTTCATACGCACTGAACAAACTATAATGAAATCAATTCAAGAGGAAGGAAGGACAACACAAAACTAGTTGAGTGAACAAAGGTACTGATAGTAAGCATATGCAAAACTAAAGACATGTCACTTTCACTGTACCAACAAGAATTGATGCAGTGACAAGAATTGATGCAGCACGTATTATTACACAGAATGCACCAACTAAAAGTGTCCACGATCCTAAGTGCCGGATATAAAACTCCAGTGCCCTCGACCACTGTAGTCACATTCATCATCTAGTTTCAAACCAACTGATCCTCAGTATTGCATATCAGCTAGGAAAACCTCAGTTCATCAATTAGAACTCGCTACAAGGGCCAAATAGTTATCACGGCTACTCATTCTGCGGTGTATGAATATTTCTAAACCACAGTACTAATTCGGATCAACACAGAAACTCAAAATACATGCGGCAATCAAATCACTACATAATCAGACTTCTGTTGATTCTATAAATTAAATAATCCAATCACACAATTACATTAACCATGAAATGAAAAGCACCACAAAGATGGAAAAGGCAGGGCTGAAAATGTTTGAATAAACTTTTTTGCGCTAAAGTTCCATGATTTTTTTAACATCCCATGCTCAAATTGGAAACAATTAAACCCAAGAACAGGAATTGTAAAAAGAAGTTCAGACAAAATAAAGGAAAATAAAACAAAAAAAAAACAGAAAATTTACCATACAGTCAAATTTACCATTGGAATTCCCTTTTATTTTGTTATGAAAAAAAAAAACAGAAACATAATAAATTGTAAAAAGAAGTTCAGACAAAATAAAGGAAAATAAAACAAACCCATTTCAAGAAACTAAAAAAAGGCATGAAATTTACAGCAGAAAGAGTGAAAGAGTGAGTGAAAAGGAAACACCTTTGAGATTAAATATGGTGAAGGTGATTGGAAACTAATAAATGGGTTTTGCTGTAAGCTTTGAATTCTGCATGCCTTCTTCTCCTTCCTTAAACCCACAAGAACTCTCTCTCTCTCTCTCTCTCTCTCTCTCTCTCTCTACTCAAAAACTTACTCTCAATTGGATCGGCTTATTTGGTGCAAAGGCTCCATCTTTCTTCACCGCCTTAAACGACAAATTTCCTTGCATTAAACGCACTCACAAATTCAATCTCTCTCTTCTTTGTCACCAGCTTCCCACCACCCTCACTTCCCTGCTCTCTCCCTCTTCCACTCCCTCTCTCTCTCTCCCCTCCCTTCTCTGAAATAAAGTAATATGGTTCTACGTGTCCATTAACTAATTAAACATTTAAACTTGTGATAATAATTTACTGCCTTAAAGGTTTCTTTATTGTTTGGATAATATATTTTTTCTGGTTTGGTACTTCGTCTGTTTCCTTAGCAGGTCGCTGCCTTTTGTCGTCTTCTGCTAGTGCTAACACAAAGCAAGTTAATGACTGTGTTTTTCTTGTTTTGAAAATGACATTTCAAAATTATTTTTTTTTAAATTAGTGTTCAGCTAATAAATAACATTGGTATGTTGGAAATTTGTACCATTAAATTCGTGTTGGAAATAGGTGAATAGGGTGTTGAACTAAGATCATTTTCAAATAAGACGTTAAATTAGAACTGTTAAATTACAAGTGATGGTTGAAGTGGCATTCTGAAGTTTTATGTCAAATTTTGTACTTCTTCAAACGAATTGTTAAATGTTATTTTCTGATTAATATAGAGCTTTAAATGATTGTATTTATTTCAAAAATTGTTGAAACAAAACTTTTATCGGTTGAAATATTAGTGGAGTAAGGGACCTATCTTTAAAATTATTATAAATAAATTTAACTATGATGTCAAATTTGACTCACAAAGGCTACAAATTAAGTCAGCAAACAACACTTCGGTTGGAATTATTTTTTATGTCAAATATGCACAGTGACATCTCCTCTTAAGATTTGACATCATCTTTTGGAAATGTTCTAAGTTGACAATAAGCCATTCTACATACAGAGAGATTTTTTTGTACGACTAAACACGGGGGCAAACACCACATATTATTATACAATTTAAGGAAAGGTTTTTTTTCAAGTGTCCGAATGACATTTCCAACTAGAGTTCATATGCCACCTGACTGAATAGTAAGCGTCGTTTCGTCCAATTGTATAATGATGTATGTATATCGCCATGTGTTTGAGTACACTGAAAATTTTCTCATACATTTGGTTATGTCAAAATTTAATTGTCTACTTAGATTATTTTCCTTTTTAATCATAATAAGTTTGGAATGCACAATTAAATTTTTAGATAGCCAATAATAATTCTCTTTTTATATACGTGTAAGGCTATTAGTTTTGTAGTTAAAAGTTACATTTAACTCTAAACTGACTTAATACCTCTCCAATGCGTCAAAAAAGTAGGAGTCATATATGACGCTATATACAAAATCATATCGGACTTTAGATAAATCTACAGTTAAAAGTAGGACCCTTTAACTTTAGAAGATACAAAAGCTAAATTTAACTATAAAATTACTTAATCTTTTTGTGATGCATAAAAGTTAAAAAATAAAATTAACTCTACCTGCATTGGAGATATTATAACTTACACCATCGCATTTAGAGTCAAATATGATTATATAACTTTTGGACTTTGTCGTTTTGGATTAGAGAAAGCCAAAAGAACTATACTTATAAGAATCAACGCTAAATTCATATATTAAAATCAACTATTAGACTTGTAAATGTGGAATTCAAATTTTTCAACCTAGTATGTGAGTTGAGTGTATAGGAATCGAGCCCAAAATTTCGGGATTGTGAAAGGTTTGAGATAACATGTTTAAGCTATGTTGAAAAGTAAATATCTAAATAAACGCGGGTGATATGAAAATAATTATCGACCTACTCAAATGCTCAAAATAAATAAATAAAAACAAAATAGATGAATACGTAGACATTCACTACTTGGATAGGCAGACGATTACCTAGTAGCCACCCTTGGTTGGATATGCATCTGCTTTTCCCACGCGCCATTGGTGCCCATGAAATGTAGACTAGATTCATTTCGTCTAATTGTATAATGACATGTGTATTCCGTCATGTGCCTATGCACACTTAAAAATCTCTCCTACATTTAGTTTTATGTCAGAATTTAATTGTCTACCTCTTGTAAGATTATTTTTTATTTTAATCATAGTAAGTTTGAAAAACACAATTAAATTTGTAAAGTGTTAATAATAATTCTCTTTTCGTACATAGAAATCGTCTTTATAGTGGTGTAAGGCTATTAGTTTTGTAGCTAAAAGTTATATTTAACTCTAAATTGACTTAATACCTCTCCAATGCGTCAAAAAAGTAGAAGTCATATATGTCACTATATACAAAATCATATTTAACTTTGGATAAATCTATAGTTAAAAGTAGGACCCTTAACTGTAGAAGCTAAAAAGTTATATTTAACTATAAAATTACTTAATCCTTTTGTGATGCAAAAAATTTAAAAATCAAATTAACTTTACATGGATTGGAGATAGTATAACTCATAGCAGCACATTTAGAGTTAAATATGACTTTATAACTTTTTGACATTTTCGTTTTGGATTAGAGATAGCCAAAAGTACTACACTTCAATGAATCAAGGCGATACTCGCATATTAAAATCAACAATTAGGCTTGTAAATGTACAACTCAAATTTATATGTCTACAATATGAGTGAAGTGTCTAGGAATCGAGCTCAAAACTACGCGGATTGTGAAAGGTTTGGTATAACATGCTTAAGCTATGTTAAAAATTAAATATCTAAATACACCGGGATGATATGAAAATAATTATCGACCTACTCAATTGTTCAAAATAAATAAATAAAAACATAATACATCAATACGTAGACATTCACTACTTGGCCAGGCAGCGACTAGCCACCTTTGGTTGGATCTGCAGCTGCTTTTCCAACGCGCTGCTGGTGCGCGTGAAATGTAGACCAGATTCGTGGTCAACGGCTGGATTTTCTTCGGCCGTCCGAGTGCTCCGGCTATCAAGGAGCCGTTTGTAGTCCACACCATCCAACGGTCATATCTTCCTCATATGTACCACGTGTCAGAAATCCATTGCCGTCTTTGTATGACATTTTTCCTAGGCTAAATCTACTATGTCCAGTGTTACGGAATTGGGAACATTTTTCTCAATAATCTTAGGACGTGAGAATGGTGGTAATAAATCATTATATGAGGGGCAAAATCATAATATTATATGTTTTTATTTCCTTTCTGCAAGGGAATTCTAGTTTTTTTCTCTAGGAAAAAACCTTTATTAGCACGGCATATTTTCTCGAAAATTATTTTAAAAATAGTTCTAGTTCCATGGCATTTTTAAATTAGATTTTCGTAATCCAAATATCGAGGCTCATTTCAATCAATTTAAGTCTTGAAACCCCGAGCCTCATACTCTGAACTCAATAATACAAAACTCAAGGCTCTCATTTCACAGTTAAATTAAAGGGTTAAATGTCAAAATGGTCCATGTGTTATATCCATATGACCAATTTAGTCCTCGTGTTTTCGATTTAGCTAATTTAGTCATTGTGTTTGTCTATTTTAGCCAATTAAGGACATTTCATTCAATCTCTTTTAAAAAATTCATGAGAAAAATCATATGAGAAATAATTACCTTTTTCTCTTTACAGAAAAATACAAATTAATGAGAAATAACACACATAAAAAAATAAAACTTCCAATCTGAAAAACGATTAAGGTTGTGACATAAAAATTTAAAAAAAATTTAAAAAAAAGGGTAATGTTAGGGAGGAGGTCAGAGAGCTGGAGGAGAATATTTTTTTTCTTTTAATTTTTAATTTTATTTATAAAATTATAAAAAAAAAATACATAAATTAGATGGAAATGTCCTTAATTGGCTAACAGAGATAAACACAAAAACCAAATCAGCCAAATTAAAAACACAGATGCTAAATTGACCCAATGACTAAAACACGGGAATTATTTTAATATTTAAACCTAAATTAAAATCAAACGATAAGTGATCATGATTTCGTTAAATCGTGAAGTTTCATAGAATTATAGAAACTGAATGAAGGTAAATAGTTCATTTTCATCTATGAAGATGCAAGACTTCCAACTCCTAAACTTGCTTGCATAAAAATTTCAGAAAGACATTGATACGCACGCGCTTGGAAAGAGAGTGGAGCAATTTTTGAGTTGTTTTTACCATCACCATTAAAGAAAAGTGATTAAAAGCTAAAGCACTTAACCAAAAGATAAGGATAAAGTAGCTGCATTGCCCATCCACATTTCACATGATCGCAAAACCAAAAACAAAACAAAACACATATTGTCACGTCATCCGCCATTTCTACCATTATTAAACCAAGTTTAATCGATGTCGAGTCTTAGTTTAATTTTGTAATTAAGGAATATTATCCTTGATAAAACAACTCATATGGCTTTCCAAAAGCTCCAAGGGTTTCACTAATTAACTTCATTACATACATCCCATGATTGTTTTTAACTTTTTTGGCTTGTAATTTTTTGGTTATCCAAGGGCATGGTTCAACTGGATTTTCTAATATACTTCGGTGTATAAGATTCAATCTAAACTATTTTATCAACGATTTAATACTAATAATAATTTTTTCATGAGAAAATTGAGCATTTAAATAAATTTTTTTGTTTTTTTTATATTCCTTGAATTTTTATCTAGTCATTAAAAAAATCCGCACGAATGACATTTACGAGTATTTTCATCTAATTACAAGAAGAGCTTGACAACATATCTCTGAATTCTACTGCTCTTACCTCTTCAAAAATATCTAAATCTAACATTTGAATTGTTATCTAGTCACACTACACTTTAATTAACACTTAATGAAGTGTAAAAGACATAGAGTGCAAAACTAATTTCATAAAAATAAAGAATATTAGAGGAACTACATGCCTCACATTGTGCATGTATATTAGAGCCTCTCCTTTCATCGATCCATATGTTCATTTTAAATTGCAAGTGCAGGACAAAATGCTCTTAACCACTTAGAGTGAGTCTTTTACAATTAGATCATTATATTAAATAAATTTAATCTAGTTTTATTACAAGAAATGGGAAGAAAAAGGAGGAAATGGCAAAAATGGCCATATATGTTGGTTTTTTTTTTATTTTTTGTCATATATCATTTTTCAGTGACTGAAATTCCTATCTAACATGTGACATGGATATGACTTTTATATTTAGCCCACTGCGCTATGGATTCGAACTCTCCCCCATTTCAATGTTTAGATAAATTAAGCATAAATTATTTATCGTTTTGTCAAAAGTCAATTAACAAGGTTATGATTGTCATTTTGTTATTTATTAATTAGTTTACCTTTTCCTCCTTCGTAGTAGGAGAACTAATTATACTATAAAGTGAACATGGCTTGATACAAGAGATATTTGAGGAGTGATTCGAATTTGAAAGGCGAATGAACAATAGAACATTAATTTAATAAAAAAAAATGCAAGGGAATCTGCATAAAACAAACAAGATAAAATATTGTAAACCAAAATAATAAACAAAAGAGAAACATTTGTCAAACAAATTCGTTTTAATATTAAAGGGTTATCGGGCCATCTGTCATTTAGACAACTAATCATCACCGTCGCATGTTTATCTTTCTCAACCCGAATTTAGTAAAAGCTTAATTATTCGGATTTTCTATTGAATAAGATGTTAGAAAGTCAAGCCTTAATAAATAAAAATTGGGATACTGTTGTTGTGCCTGTGCCATATAATTTCGAACCGCTTTATGTTGAATACATCTTATGACTACGAAGATATCAGTCGCCATAGTCAGGTTTGATAATTTTTCCACGATCCATTAACGTGACATAAAAATAGCATGTTTTGAGTAAAGGTTTAACAGTTGAGTCGTTATCGGATTAATCGTTGAAATAACGGTTTGACACAAACACCACAAACATGATTCTTTTCATTGATGTCGGCCGATATATCATTTTATTTTCGTTCACTTTGTTAGGTTTTTAGTAGATAGACTCTGTTTGGGTGATGAACAAAATATTAAGAAATGATGATGACGAATATAGAATATGACATACATGTCAAACATAACCTCAAGTTACACACGCCACAAAAAAAAAAAAAAAAATTCACAATATCATAATTATAAACTCATTATAAATACAATACACTTCCTCAATGACAAGAGACCCACATTCAACAAACAAGAATATTAACACTTACAAGAATTAAATACGCACCCCTCAATTTCAGACGAGTTCACATAACATATTAATTCGAGTTGTTAAAGAGCTAGTTTCCCAGCCACTATATTACGGTCTTACTGTTTTCTCTCTCCACTTGTACTAGGAAAGTCTTAATTTCGACTTTCATGAATGAATAATTTGTTAGCAATTATTGCTAGCACATCGTATAACATAGTCAAACTCACCATCCTACTGTATAAAAAGAAAAGCTCATTTCAGCATTGTTCAAGTACACGAGGACCACTCATTCAATCTTCAAATCAAAGCACACAGGGAAAACGACGGGGATCCATTGATTCTAGCTTCTCAAGATACAAATTTCATACAAGTTGTTTACTAATTCATCGCGATCGGATTTGAAACCAATCTGATTGCTCAAATGTCAATTTTCCAAATCATGCAAGGACTTTATTAGGTATGGTTGGGCACAAGTTGAAGAATTCAACTAACAAGTTTAAAAAGAACCAAGATGATGAGACAAAAGAACAATAAAACATTTTCCATGGCCAGTTCGTCACAATCCACATCAAGAAGTAACTTGGAAATATTGTCCCAAAGAAAAATCTAATTATTCCGACCCTTATGTGTATAAAACACGACATTAGTGCATCAAATTACGCATCAACCAAAGAAACGACCCACCCAGTCCAACATTTGAGACAATAACACAGACAAGAAGCTCCACAAAATATAAATGTTTGCATAAATTAAAAAAAATAAAAAAACACAAGTGACAACAAGGATGTACTGTATCAAGTTTGAGAAAATCCAGAATCAAATTGTACCGGTTAAAGCGTAGGTGACGATGGTATATCGGGCACGAATAAACTTTCCCTTGCACACACAAGATTCAACAACGGTATAGGATCTTTTTGGCCTGGAGGACTCTGCTCCTTCAAAAAACTGTTCCAACAAGTCTCCAAGGAGTGTTATTCTTTAGGTGCGGTGCGGCAGACCAAAACAACCACAATGAGTTCGTCCAACCAATGGCTAATAATCTCATCCTTTGTACGGCATTTCCTGTAAGACAAATCCAAAACAGAATACATGAACATCTTCATACCCGGTTTGACGCAAAAAGAAATAAATGATAATCTCATCGACTATATATCCTCCAATGGTCTCCAAAGAGAAGTTACAGGAAGAATTTTCACGCATGTAACTAAACTTATAATTTCTTTCCTTTTGCTCATTATATTGGAGTGACTGAAATTATAATTAAAGAGAAATTCTAGATCGATCAAGATACGTAATTTCAGAACATCATGAAATTGCTTACAGGTTGGTAGTTTGGCATGTATAATACTTGCCTAGGAACCATCTGTTGCCCATACTGCAATTAAATGAAGATATGTAATTAATAGCATGAATTGGCATTGTGCTGTTATTAACACCATTGTAAAAGAAATACCACATGACCACGAAAAATAAATTTAAAGAATCACACCTGGGGCCCATTTGGATGAAAATAGGCTTGGGGTGCTTGCTGTGGATTAAACATAACGGGTTGGTGGCCGAAAGCGGGCCCAACCTGCAAATATCAAGGGCATTAATGAAAAACGAGCTGAAATCATTTATTGAACAAACAAAAACATAAGGTGAATTCAAAGTCGCATAATCATCCGAAAAGTGCTGGATAAATGAGGAGCCCTTCATCATGATCTATACAGCAAGTGATGAGGGAAAGTGGGGCAACGGGCTAGGATTAAGATAAGTCCACGGTTCATTTCCCTCCAATGTAACAAAACAATAAATTGTAATCCATATATTTATGTAATCTCTTTAAAGAAAGAGTACAAGTTTGAAGAATAAAAAAAAATAATAATAAGAACTCAAGAACATTGGGAACTAACTATAACTTACAAATAATTTGATTCATTAGATTAGAAAATGCAGTCTAATTTTTGAGCTGATAGTAGATGGTATTTGCATTTATATAAAGGTTTATGTGAGCAACAGTGTCTTCACTCATGAAAAACTAAGATTTCAGTCTACAGCGGTATCACAACAAACATATATTATCTGGAAAAACGAAAAATAAACAGTTGAATTGACAGTTGGTTCTTATGGGCCAACATCTCCGTGAGAACCTAAAATCAGGGGGAGAAAAGGTAAAAGAATATGTTTTAGTACTTACTCCAATAGGCATGCCCGGCATATGTGGTACAGCAGGTGCATTAGTTGGATAATAGAAGGAGCCATCAAACACGGGGGATGGAGGCCTAACAGGCGCTTGGGATGGAACAAAACTCTTTGCATGCGGATTGAGTTTGAATTCCTGATAACAATATTTAAGGTAAGGAGAAGAGCTGGATGAATCAGCTATTCACTAGACAAAAGTACCTAGTAGCATGTGAGCATATCTATGATAGTGATAATTGTTGGAACTTCAGGCATAAGAAAGATAAGATTGCATTTACGTCTGAGTTTGTGTTAAATGTGTGATAACGGAAAACATAAAAGTATATCAATCAACACCTTCGCATGGGGATTCAATGTTGACTTTTCAGAGGACAACGAACCCCGAGATGAGCTTGGTGATAAACCAGGTCCACCAGAAGCTGAGGCAGCAGCTGGGAATTCCGAATTGGAAGATGCAGAACTACCAGGTCGTCCATGAGAATTTACTGTCTGTGTTTGAACGTGTGATTTGCCACTCACTGGGTCACTATAACCCGTCTTCTCATGACCTTTTGATGAAGCCTGACCAGGAGCATAAGAGGTGGCACCGGAGGATAACCCCCCTTTATCAAACGCATCTCCCTTCCCATTCAATGATGGCTGTGAATCTACATCCCATAATCAACAATATAACTTCACAACTACTGTAAAGACAAATATTAAAATAATGCTAAAATGGCAATAAAACAAGCTTCTCATTCATATGGAAAAAGAAGGAAGAAGATAGGACAAACTTCGCCGTTACTACTAAACCCACATCTAATAGTAACTACCCTATTAAGTCCAAGGAACCAAGAAACACATAATGTAGGGTAAAGTAAACAGAAAGATAAAATATGGCACTCACCGTCTGGTTTGGATGTTTGATTGTCTTCAGCTAGCTGCATTGACAAGAACATAGAACATAGAACATAAGCAATAACTTTAGAGGCCAGTGGCAGTGAATCACAAATAATTATACAAGATTGTGAATTATCACAAATACGGAACTCTCACTCACCTTCGCCTTTACAACAGACCCAGCAGCACAATCTACCTCGCCATGTTCACTGAATAATATAGCACATTGTTTAATGAGGAAAAAAAAAATAGTTGTGTAATCACAATAAAACTTACTTGCAATTATTATTTAGAGTTGGAAAATAAATAAAAGACCTGCTTTCACCATCTGTACTGGGGAAGCTCTTGAAAAGTGTTTCTGACGCCAGCTGTCTAGCATGGTCATAAGATCCAGAGCGACATAAATCTGGGGCAACATTTGACTCAGAAGATTGTGAGCAATCCTGCATAAAAATTAAAACATATATCATCCGCATTTAATCAGGAACTTATTATCAAAGCACATCATAAAACTCACATATAAGCACAAAAGAGAAAATCAATTCACAATCCCCAAAGTTGTATTAAACTTTGGACCAAACTAATGACTTAAAAGTAAATGATGAGGGGACTATAATCAGGGAGAGCTTACTCATGCTTGTCAAAATAGATTCTCAGTTGCTTACAAACAAATGGAACAACTAAGAACGCTTCAAAATAATGAATTTGTTCAGATTTACAATAACCAAGAACTAGTGGGAAAAAATATTTGATCTCCAACTATGAGCAGGAAAAGATAAGAATATACCTACTTTCTCATGACAATTGGAAGTAAAGAAAAACGGAATGAGAGAGAAAATAAGTAGACCCCCTACTGTAACAAAACACTTTATTTACAGTGTATGTGTAAAATTCCGACTGGATGGCACATCAAGTTCAACAAAATAATCCTTAAATAGGTCAGAAACTAATGTCCCCAGGGCTAACTATGCTGTCTATATTATGGATAAGATTAGTGAGGGAACTACCACAAATGAAGAGCTTGATGGCGCCCCATTGTTGCTTTTTCCAGTGGTCCAGTCCATTGAACTCTTCCTTAAAGAACCGGTAGAATCTCCAAAGGTTTCAGTATTACGTGTATCCAACAAAATATCCCCATCTTCATCAAATCCACTATCATCAACTACTTCCCCCCGATAAACAGAGGAGAATCTTGTCTCCTCATCAATATCCACATGGAGGTGAATGCCTCTTTCCTGTATCAACAAATCAACACGCAAAACATAAGGGACCTCGACATCAAATGAATTTTCAAAAGCACAAAATTATCCAACAAAGCCTCACCTCTGCCATATGCAGATCAGGTGTATCCTCACCCTCAATTTCTCTTGCTATTCTTAAAGCTTCCCTTTCCAACTCTTTTGTTTGAGGGCCTTTCGCAAGTTTAGTTGTGTAAAGGTCCGCGTCAAATGTGCTTTTTACCCCAAATAATGTTTCATTTGTTTCAAATTGATCCCATTTCCTGAAAGGAAAAGAATATAAGGAAAATGTTGAGCAACATAATATTTCTTTACAAGAGAAAATACAAGCAAACATTAATTAACATGAATTCTCAGAGAGTTGAGCACAGGTCAATTAAATTCCAGAAACAACCAATAAGCCAAAAGGCAACCACTGAAATTTGGCCAAAAAAATCCTCTAATCCCATATTACTCTAAGGCCATTACATTCCCTAAATCCATGTCTAACTTGCATCGCCTCAAGCAATATTTTGATACCATTAAGGCATTTATTAGAACCATACAGCTAACTGTAACTAGTGAATTGATTGGAATCTCTCCGACGTCATCCACTTTTTCAGTAAACTACATCGTATGAAGAATTTTGGCAACATACAAAAACGGAGGGATATGGCCCCTTAAGGACCGACCCTGTCAAAGAAGTTCAACATCAGGCAGGCAGAGAAAGCATCGTCTCTTCAAAACATGTATAATGAAAGGCCTACGTTGCAAATAATGCTATCCCTCACAGAGATTATTATCTCAAATGACTGGATTCCACCACCGGATATTTTAAATATTCAACAAGAGCACCTGCCTTTAAATTAAGTTAATAACATTTTCAGGTTCATTCGCTGGCAATAACTCCAAAGAAATGACAACTCAAAAGACCACAATGTTACTCAAAGCACCTTGACAAGAAAACTTAACAAGAATAAACCAGACAGGATCATAGAATTATAATCTTAGATAGTTAAAGCAGAACATGACAGTTTAACATGAAACCTGAAATAGTAACGTTTAGAAAATAAAAGTCAGGTCCCTAGTATAAATAATAGTGTTCCAGATGGCGCATATTCAAGTAGAGGCTATCTGACCAGTAGAACAGTTACCAAGATATTTAGGGAAAGAAAATTACTATAACAAACCTATTCCAATGTCCATCAAATATATTTTCCAATTCAGGACATTGTGGATCATCTTCATCAGGCACCCACGGTTCCAGCTCTCTCTCCAACTCACCGCGGCGGGATTGTGATATTAAGGAATCTATCATAAGTTCCTGATGTTTTTCTTGCTGAACCTCATTTAACAATCCATCCCTTGTTATCGAGACATCCTGTCATCATTCATTTAAAAATACAATTAGTTCAAGGGAGACCAGAGAAACAAAATATAGAAATAGCTGCTTATTCTACGTCAACATCTTACTGCTTGTTATTACTTTTATAGACAATAACTACACGCCAGAGCAAGTGAATCAAATTAAGAAGATAAAGACGGCCATTATATACCTGCCCATCCGCACCCCGGCTCTTTTTCTCTTCCTCCTCCCAAAACCACAAAAAGAAAAGAAAAATCCAACCCCTTGAAAACTCGGCAGGACAAATGATGGCCCAAACCCACAAAAAGAAAAAAAAAATCCAACCCCTTGAAAACTCGGCAGAACAAATGATGGTAATCTGAGATTCTTAATGCTATTAAGAATAATTTACTTGGGTCAGCGAATAGCAGTAAGAAATGAAGCAGAACCTTTGCGATAACTTGTACAAGTTCTTTGGCAGGTATAATTAAAGTCTTTGAAGGAGCCTTGCTAATTGACTCTGCCATAGACTTTTGTCCACGTACTAAACCATCCTTTATCATTCGTGCCATTTTCAAGATGATTCCTGAAAGTGACAAGTAAAATAATGTAATGTTGGCAAATGCAATCAACCACATATAAAACTGCATGGAGCTGTGAAAAACTAATGGCAATTGGCAACAGTATTGCTGTTATACAAAATCTAATTATAACACTGGTGATGAATACATTACCTCTCACCAAACCAAAACTTATGTTAGTGTAAAACGAAGTCTCTTTATCAAAACCAAAATCGACTAAAAAAGAAATTATAATAATAATAAAGTCATTTCAAAGATAACAGCGCAAAGTGACCAGAAGTGAATGTTGATGGATGCACTTAATTGCACATGATAAAAAAGAATGTTGATGGATGCACTTAATTGCACATGATAAAAAAAAAATAAAAAATAAAAAAAAGAAAAAGAAAAAAGAACACAAACACCAATTTAGAGCACTAGTGACAAATTCATGATATCCAAATGATCCAAAACAGATGCCAATGTAAATGACAGTCCCATAAGACAACCGCAATCAATACAAACAGGAAGACAAACAAAAACCGTAAATAAAAACCAAAAGCAAACGAGCATACCAAAGTCTTTTTCAGCGTTTGTTGCATGAAATATTCCAGAGTATACAGATCCATTTTTCACCTGGACTTCCACATTATGCCCAATAAGACATGTGGTCATATATACTAATCGATCACGTGAAGGACTCTCAGAGTTCCCAGATTTGCTGCCTGTTTCAGCACATATAAAGTTAATAGGCAAGTTACATAATATCAAGAAAAATTTATATGTATAAATTTCACCAGTACTTGTTAATCTGCTGTGGTTTTCTGCTCCAGACTTTGACTTATTCTCGACCCTAGACCCCCCTTCTCTTTCACCTCTTCGACGGCCAAAACCATTAGCAGAAGATTTATGATGGGGAGCTTGTTGTGCATTCATCCTCAGTAGCAGCCTCTGATCTATTAAAAAGAAATCAAAAGCTGATTAAATCATATTGTTATAATAAAGGATATCAGATGAGTGGTATACCTTCCAAAAAGTAAACACGGTGCTAAAGGGAATGTACATATTCAAATACAGGAAGCAAGAAGCAAGGATGCTATATGAAGATTAGCGCACATATATACAGATGGTCGCATGTGCATTGCTCTTCATGGAAAATGAAAAGAAAATCTATGTTATTACTCAAGCGCATACGGTGACAATCAGATCAGCATGCACACACTCAAGTACAGACATCTGCATGCACAAAGAATCACAGGCATGCAACATAAAACCAACAACCAAATAAACTAAAATACACACATTTATTTTTCTTTAAACTAACGCACACCAAGGATGAAACATTAAATTGAACAAATTACCATTACTGATAGGTCTCAGAACATTATCAACTTGTGCATGCTTTTATAAACAAAACTCTACCCGCAAACTACTGGCAACAATCTCTACATTTCCAGGCAAAACTATGTTCCAACAACACCAACATTACAGAAACACCAAACAAGAATTTTTTTTTAAATAAACCAATATCTTGATAAATCATGTATACAACCCCAAATGAACTTAAAAAGCAAACAAGGAAAAGAATACTGAAAATATAGACAAACAAAGCCTTATCATATTTAAGCTTCCAACAAGGTGGGGAAGCGTGCAATTACTAATCTGACGGAGCGCAAATAGAAATAAAAGTCTTTCTATGTTTTCGAATTTTTGGCACCACAAAGGAACCGATTTGACGCAATGCAACACATCAATAATTTGATTCATTAGCTATGTCATTGAGTGTAGAGACAGTAAGAACATGGCAGGCAATACAAAAAGCTCTAACCTTGGAATTTTCATCGAGCAAAAACCCAAAATTTACCGTAACTAAACATAATTAGTCGCAATACAAGAAATTTTCTCTCATCTTCTTCCATTTTCCTCCGGTTTCTCGACAACCAAACGCAATATAAAATACAACAAAAATGCTATTTGCGATGCGAAATTAGAAAATACGATCCTTACCTTAATAAGCTTAATCAAGCCTATAATTACTCCGAGGCTGCTTCCAAGCTGGAGGAGAAGATGCTGGGAGGCGCCGAACCCAGTGCGTTAGGGTTTGTTCAATTTAGGGCTCCTTTAGGGTTTCGAAAGCGCGAAGATGGTGCCGGAGCCCGAATCACGAGACTGCTTGGAGAGAAAAAAAGCGGCGGAGGGAGGGAGGAGGGGGGACAGAGAGAGAGGGTGGTGGGTCGGTCGGTCTCGGCGTGATCGCAAGCGAGAGGAGGAAGAAGAAAGCTCGATATTTTGAAGAATTTTTGATGAAATAGAAACGAGGGGACCGCTGTACAATGCGTGCGTAGGAAAGTGTGAGTTTTCCCCTGTGGTCGGGTCTATAATAAAATAATGGACTTCATCACTCCTAGTCCATAACTTTATGACAACTGGGCCAACTTTTTTTAAATTTTTTTTTGTGACGTAAGGGTTGGATCACCCAAAATTAATCCAATAAATTATTACAAACAGTTCGAATAACACGAGTGTAATGATAAATAACGATAAAGAAAACTCGAACTTCAATCTCTTGAATGCAAATTAACAACTCTCAATGTGAAAAAGTGTCAAAATCGAATTATCATATGTATATGTAAAGAGATAAATCATTTTTAGGCGAAACGGTAGTTGTATGCTAAGGAAACTCCCTTAAAGTAAAACTCTTTATGGACTCTCTATTACCTCACAGTGTAACGTTAATTCCCGTATCAATATCACAAAACATTGTGCAAAAAACTTGAAATGACAAATAGTCTATTAAGAATTCCACTTTTCAAAGAGTCTCTTCAGCATTTCTCAAAAAATTAACTAATGTTAAGAAAATAAGTATTTTACCACTAATGTTAAAAGCCTAGAAATTTACATGCGTTAGGATGGTAATGATGTAACTCTGGACGAAAATGCCCGTCCCTACTTTTACGGTTTTATTAATTTTTAAAAGCATGAATTGACGAAAATGCCTTTAGAGACGAGGATGTTTGACTTTCGTTGACCGTTCGAAGTCACAATTGAGGTTTCCAAATAGATCTTGAAGTTATGAACGCATAGGCGAAAGCCGTTTGCAAGTCCGGATTATAACGGTATAGTTACGGATGTTTGAAATTGTTTACTCAAATTTTAGTTTATAAACTAATTAAACTCCCACCATGTGGGAATTGTAACCAATCAAATTAAAGGGGGAATGACCAATAAGAAATTAAAAGAGAGAGATAGCCAATTAAGAGAAGGGAGAGAAAGCTCCCAGCCTTCCTTTTCTATCGACCCATCTGTGCACCCACCTGACCAAATTTCGGCGGTTTCTGCCATTTTTCCCTTCGAACCACCATCATCCAACACCTGCAATCTCTTCCACAACCTCCCCTCTACCATCTCCACCCAAATTCGAAGGTTTTTAGGTCCCAAATTGTGTAGAACTTCACCGGAGCATCGGAGGTGCTCGACGACGATTCCTCCGTTTCGGCGAGTTTCACCACCCACCATCACCCCTAATCAACTCCCCTTGGACCCAGGGACAAGACCCAACCAGCGATAGGGGCGTTGGAACACCGAGGAAGGAGAATCGAATAACACTCACCTTAGGGTTTCCGGCGGGTTCGAGTTAAATTGGGGCTTTTCCCGGCCAAATTGGACTTGGCCACAGATATGAAACTTGCTCTACTTGTTGAGATCTTCATTCCTATAAAATTTGAGATTTTTTTGAAATAGTTGAATTTTTTAGCAAGTTGGGGTGATCGAACGCCATGTGCGGCGGCGCGTGGGTCGAGGCACCCCTGACCTTCATAAGCTAAGTTTGATACCCCAATTCCATAGGTGAAGTCTGATTGATGAAATCTCATTATTTGAACATAGTTTTGATAGAGACTGCTACTTGATCCTTATATGAATTGACGATCCGACCGTTGGATCGTCACCAAACTTTAATACATTATAGTATGTAATATTTGAGAACAATATGAACTCACGGATCAGGAATCCGACGTATGGATCTTCCCAAATTGGATTTGTAAGCTCGTAAAATAAAAAGTCAGCCGTCACTTAATTTTAGCAATTGGTGGAAATCCGACCGTTGGATCGCTCCGAAATTTTAGTATGTTGTTCCAGAAGCATAATGTGGATCTTTGAAAGTTGCCGATTGGAAATCCAAGTGCGGATCTTCCGGATCGAGTTACGTAGGGTTGTAGACCCTACTGTTGATCTTTTGACCAATGGTTGATTTTTAATCAATGGGTTTCAAATCATTCTAGAACTTCCTTGGGGATATGTTTTATGTAAGTTACGTGTTCTATCGATAAGAATTCTGAGACGTGATTTGAAAATTGTTCTAGAAAACGATCGTTCATGACGCCTTGATATTCGTGCTAGGGAGTTGTAGCGCGAACTCTAAGTGATTGGGTCTTTTCCTTATTATAGTATGTGTGTGTGTGTGTATATATATATATATAACTTTATAGTTTCTTCAATTGACTTATGCATATCATGCCATGATTAAATAATGTTATAACTTATAAGATATGTTGCACTGTTGTGAAATGCCAAAATGATCCTACATGATGCGCAGGTAAGTTTATTATATTGGTTAGAATTATTGCATCATTATGTCATGCTTATATTCATGTAGTGCTTATCATTGTTGCACCCTAGTGTTAGTGCTCCCGCCTCGGGCCAAGGCCAGTCCTTCACGTGTATGTTCACCTCCTGCATCGCACGCTAGCCTTGGATCCAAGTAAGTGCTAGCTTGTCGTACAGGTCACATTAGGCGACTCCGACTCGTAGATGATCGCGCATAGCGCTAGCCTTCATGTGATCGTAACACTAGAGCGTATATTATTACACCTAGCCTGTCGTACAGGTCGCATTATGTCACGCCCCGCCCCGAAATACTAATTTTTGTTCGGGAAATAATAATGTTAGTGATAGGCCCAACTAAAAATTTATTTAATTTGCTACCAATTCCAAATATAAACTCAAAACTATAATTAAAATACTTAATTACCAAAGCAAACTTCCAAAAAAAAACATACTTGGGAATAATGAAATTCGCATAAAATAAAAGGTTGGGCTCCTGGCCGTGCGCCGCCGCACCCGCCGCCGCGGGTGGCGGTCAACCGCCCCTAATCGCCGGAAAATACTAACTATATCAAAAAATCACCAAATTTTACAGGTAAGTATATCTCAACGAGTGGAACAACTTTCATACCTGTGGCCAAGGCTAATTTGGCCGGGAACCACCTCAATTTCACACAAACGCGCCAGAAACCCTAAAGAGGGTGTGCTTCGATTCAACCTCCATACTCACTCCGATGCCTCCACAAGGGCTTGGGCTTTGTTCCTGAGGTTGAGAGGAGTCTATTGGTGGTAGTAAGTGGAGGAGATAGCTTCAAATCATGGCGGAATTTGTCCCAACCCGTGCGCCCCATTTCGCACGGTTTTACCCAAGTTCACCTAATTTCTAACATATTTTCATATAAAAATGGAAGAGGAATTGGTTGGCCTCATGGTAAGGGTCATTTTGACACTAACCTTGTTGTCCAAGGTGACCGGAGATGGGAGAACCCACCGGGTCGGGTCACGGGTCGAGAGAACACCCGTTTTCTCTTCTTTTTCATTTCCCCCTTCCCATTTCGACTGATCCCTCTCCCCTTTCTCCCCTTATTCCTTCCTACCCCCTCCTTTCTTTCCTTCCTACCCCCCTCCTTTCTAACCTTTTCTTTCCTTGACAGCCGTCCATCCCATTTTCCTTTTAATCCCAGCCACCCGCGTGGCAGTCTTCATAACTCCAGATTTTCTGGAGTTTTCTAAAGGAACTTGAAAATTACCAAAATAACCCTGACTTTGAACATTAATAACTTCTTCGTTATAGCTCCGTTTCATGAACGGTTTGCGCCTACGCGTTTATGAGATCGAGCTCTATTCAAAAATATAAATTTTGACCTCGAAAGTTCTACGTATTTTAAATAATTAATGTCCAAACTTTAAACCTTGTAACTAATTTAATTTAAAACCAAACTCTTATCAATTCATATAATTTCTCAATTCTTTCCACATATTCATAATTATGAATATCCAATTCATACATTTGAATTTTTCAGGGTATTACACATTAGATGACTCCGACTCGTGTGCTTGCATAAATTGATGAGCCATAGGTGCAGTCATACAAGTCACATTAGGTGATTCCGACTTGCGTGCTAATATAGATTATTGAGCACATGATTATATTATATTGCTAATGAGATACCGTGTTGTGGCATACTTCTGGATTTACTGTTAGCATGCATTTGGTTTCATACTTATACGTAGTATGATTTTATAGAAACTATACATGTTTTATGGCGAGGGGTTATAATGTTTTCAAAGGTTTTTATTAAAACTTTATTTTTATGCCCACTCACCCTTGTTTTTCGCCCCTCTAGGTTCTAGTAGCAGAGTTTTCGTACCGACAAGGATTATTTGCAAATCTTGGTTTAAACGATTACCATCGATGATATAATTATTAATTATCACCCTATTTTACTGTACTATACTTATGCTCTGTCATCACGTGTGAAATAGGTTCATTCCCGCTCACTGCGCACTCTTGTATTTAGGCACTTTTAGGTTTAAATTTATTCATATTTTCCATATCACTACACTTTATGGCTTCGTCACCTTTCACTTGTCGGCCAACAATGCTCAATTCGGAGTCCTAGTGGACATCCCGAATTAGGGCGTGTCAATTCGCCAACAACTGCTTAATTTAGTGGTACATAAACTTCACTTTGTTGGAAGAGATCCTAAGTTCAAATCTCATATACAACAACAGTCATGGATTAATAAAAAATGAAAATTTGTATGTAACTGCGACAGAGAATTGGCCACATCGAATAGTATCTCGATTTACAAATTGTAACAAAAAAATGGTGACAAAAGGCTAGTGTGATGATATCCAACATCTAATTTTCAGGGTCTCTCACCAAGTGAATTAGTGTCCCCTGCAGGACATGAGCAGCAAGAACTCACCACATTGTTCATATCCAAGTTAGTCCTACCCAAAGAAAGTCTGATGACATCCTCTTACAAGTAGCCAACATATTTGTTGACTAGGATATAATCTCTTTCTAGAGACAAACTCTTCACACTTTCAGTTTAAAAGTGGTCTACAACTTTTGGACGGAGATGGTCTAAAACAATTATCTTGTAGTTAAAGCTTGCTGCTCTCGTTGTTCAATTTCTCCTAGGGATGGTAATGGATCGGTTTTGGGACGGAAATGATATATTCATCCCCATAACCACGAAAATTAACCATATCCATAACCGCAAGGTATTATCCCTAATCATACTCACTGGATGACGGATTCCTCATCGATTAACGGTTAAATCCAGCTTCGTCAATACAAAAAATATATTCGTTCAATTGACGCATGATAATTTAGTAAATATTAATTTCGTCATTAAATATTTGATGTATAAAATGATTTAATTAATGGATATTGTGGAACATAAAAATTAAAGCTAAACATTGATAATGTTGGTTGATCTTTGATATCTCCCATAAGTACCATTGAATTCTCATAGATTTTGATTCATATCAAAACTTTTGAACTTTGCCACAAAATGCAACTCACACAATGCAATTTTTGTATTCTCAAGGTAAGATTCGGTGAATAATGAATATACATATATTATATAATACTTTAATATTATATATAATTTTATTACATATTATTTGGTTCGGATTCGGGTACGGATGTAGATTGGGGACCCCTATAACCATATCCAAAACCATAACCGAATAATATTTACGGTTTTTCCCCATACCCAAAATATACTCGAATTTTCATACCCAAACCCAATTCATTCGGACGGTTGTCCACGGTTATTGAATTTAACGGTTAGAATTGTCATCCCTAATTTCTCCCTCCACCAATATCGTTATTCATTAGCATCGAAAAAATAAAATATAATGAGTTAGGGGATGAACAATGTGGTGATAAAAAAAGTAGGCATTAATTTGCATATATGAGCACGTGTTCCATAATTTTTAACATGGTTTTTAATCAAAGAACTAGTAGTCTTACCTGAAAGTCAATTCCTTCAAACTCACGTGAATGTTCTTTCGAAAATGACGCAAAATTGGAATCGTTGTTTCTTGTTGATCATCATCAACATTTGAGCTAAAATTTAAAGATTTTAACCTAGAAAATTTAGGATTTAACCTATAAATAGTTTTTTTTCTCTAACTTTTATGTGTCAAATTTTTAACCCGATATTATTAAATAATGAATTTAGAATAATTTTTTTTCTTATAGTAACTTTTTTAAAAATAAAAAATTATGTAGACTATCTTAATTTAATTTTATGAACATTTTAACCTAAAAATATTTAGATTATGCTAACTATTGAAAAATCATTAAATCAACACCATGAAACTCGTGGAACATTGCGAAAGAATATGAAACACATAAAATAAACTTTTTAATTACTTTAATCGTTGGATTTAAATTTGGACTATAAGATTTTTTTTAACCGTTGGATTCAATGAATTTATAAATATAAAACTAAAAAGAATATACATATATGGTGGGTCAGTCCCACTAACCCAGGGAGAATTCTTGGCTAAATTGGCCTCAGAAATGAGTTTTGAGTTTTAACTCATATTTGCCCTAAATGTTGAAGCAAGTTGGGGTAAATTTAAAATCTAAAATTTAAATTTTAATTGGAGTAGCTCTTAAGAAATAGAAAATTATAAACACAAAATCCCGACCCAAGCGACCAGGACTGAAATAGAAGAAATTCCACGGATTCCTTTTACCCACCATTAGTAGCAACTAGTAATTCCACAACTTCCTTATAAGCTACTTTTTCAGAATTAAAGAGTGAAATAGCAGAAATGAACCGCAACAAATGACTCAGTGGTAAGAGTGTGGATTGCGGCTTTGTAATAAACAAAAAATGTTGAAGGTCTCGAGTTCAATACTCCTAGCTGGTGAGTTTGCTTTACTGTGGCCACCGGCAGGATGAAATCCCCATAACCTCTTCCGCCGGGAATGAGTGGATAACCGTGACTTGCCACTAGTTGTCCCTTTTTTAAAAAAGATAAAAAATAAAATTAGCAGAAATGAGTTTCAAAGACCATGATGAATGCAAAGTATTGAGAAAAAACACATTTTATCGCGAAGTAAGAAACTGAGCTTACTTTGGGCTTTCAATGGATGGGCCGTGATCACCATAGATTGGACACTATATCTAATCCACTTTCACTCTCTGGGCTCTTTAGTGGATTGGCCCAATCATCATTTTCTGAAGACACTGGATTACCTTGACATTGGTTGAGGAATTGATCAAATATTGGCCATCCAGATTCAAGAGCATCATGCTATTTAATTTTTCTTCTATCGTACTTACCATTAAGTGGTCCAACAAGTCAACGGCTAGATTTTGCACACGATGACATAATGAATTTACTTTATGGTAAATTCAAGTTTGTGAATGCAAAAGCTAAAAGCTCTTGTTCTTTTGCTTTTTAGGACTAGGTTTTGTATTACCACCATGGCAGGGTGTTAGGAACCCCACGTTTGATTTGCAAGGGGTCATTGATTGGTAAAAAGGGCGACCCCAACTCAACAAAGCTCTCTGTTTTTGGAGGATCGGGCAAAGGAGGGAACATCTATCCTTATTTTTTTTAAAAAGACTGTTTCCACAATTTGAACACATGACCTTTCGGTCATAAAAGAGCAACATTTTTGTGCTCTAAGGATTATGCTGCGACAATGTCGAGGCCTTAAGTAAGATGTCATACCCGTTTGACAATTTGGATGACTAATTAAGGAGAATTTTGACATATTTGTTGTGAACACGAATTCATGAAATTCACGGCCACACTCATTTTCCGACATTGCCGCACAAAGAGATTACACACGGTGACAGGCATGATGAGTGAGAAACTCGGTATGTCATTCTATGCACGACATAAGGGCAGCCTTTTTATGTTCACTATGATCTCATCTCACGCAATGCAAGCAAAAGCATATGAAAGTTTCATAATTTAAATGTGCAAAAAAGTGCTACCCACCACAAGCACCAACACGAAAAGGAAAAGTATAGGCCCCTGCATGATATAATTATCTCTCCCATTCGAACAAAATCCAAAACTTAGTATGCAAGGAGACAGAAAGGTGCTCTAACTATAGACTTAGTTGGAAAACTACATATTACACTCTAAGAAAATGAGAACCTAAAAAGGAAGCACATTTGGTTTGTTGTCACCCTAAAGAAAAAGCATAACACAAATCATGGAGCTTTATCTGCACTAAGTGCCATAGACTTTGATAGGTCTCTATGCATCTACTCCAGAAATGTCTGCTGGTTATGAATTTTTTTGTATGTGAGATGAACGTTGGGGTACTTCTTATATTGTCAATTTGTTAATTTTTTTATAGTATTGTAATAGGTTATTCTGTGTGTGACGGCTGCAGGTGTTCCAAGTACCGATGCCTTTTGTGATAAAACTCCACACCTGACGGATTGTGCAGGTGGTAATTACCAAGTAGGGGACAATATCGATGTTGTTGGAAGTAGGCCTTCGGCCCGTCTCTCAAATTGTTGGAAGTTAGGTTTGAAAATTCATCGAACGTAAATGGCATGTTGAGAGTATATATGAATTCCACATTGGGGAAATAAAAGTACCTTGTTATGCTTATAAGACGTTGGATTATTTTCAAGTTGCTAATTAATTTTAAGGTGCAACCTCAACTTCTTCACTATTCTTAAAAAAATTCTCCAAGTTGAAAATCATACTTTTCTATTCCTTTAATGTAAATACACATTGTTGTCCACGTTGAACAATCATAGTTCTCTATTCCTATAGCATGCATGATATTTTAACCATGAATCTTGAGTTAACCACCTGCATATATAATATTGTGAGCAAAGCAGTCGTGTCGTTCTCCCAGTCCAAGGCTACAAACAATATCATAGCTAAGCTTTCCCGATTCTCAAGATTTTTGTTCATCCTACATGTGGCCTAATCAACACCGCAAATGATTTGTGTGTTATGTTAATGGTAATGCTAGAGAGACTAATTATGTAGATTAAATTTTATAAATAATACAGCGTGGTTGTTGATAAATTATATTTACGCTTTACTGAGACTAAATAGTAAAAAGAAGCAATCTTAGAAACCAATCACGCTCCAGAATAAAATCTCATTTCACTACTAGGACTAAACATTATGTTTACCCATTAGGTCTGGTTTTTAAATTGATGGTGTGGCAACTGAGAAACTCGTTTTTATGCTCATGACACGTGTGTTTGAAAGAAACCATCCTGACTCCTGGGTCCCGAGTCCTTCACCATACCAACCTTCCCATATTGGTTTGGGTGAATTATAACATGCAACTAGTTGTATACCTTGTATACCTCCTCCTATCTCCACATTTAAAAATTAAAATCTCGTAGCTCATTTCTAATACAACATCCAACCTTTAAGAGACAAAATGTAGTAATCTTTTATACTTTGCACTCAAAATTGGTGTATTGACAAAACGAAGATGCTAAGAGCATCCCCATTGAAGGGCTCTATATAGCGTTAGAAAAGTGGTGGATATAGTCCATTTTAGAGCTAAGAGGAATATTTGGAGCGTTATAAAAGAATATCTCCCAATGAGGAGCTATTTCTTTCGGGCTTTATATATTTATTTATGTACTAATTATTTTTTTTGTGTTAATTTTCTTAAGTTAATTTTTGGACGTGTTATCTTAATTTTTTTTATTTTTTATTTTTGAACCTTTCAATCTAAAAAAAAATTTTAATTCTGATAAAATAAAATTTCATCACTTATGAACCGTTCGTTGGATTAAATTATCTTATCTCAATCTTATTCGTTGAAAGATACAAACTCTCACTTCACCCTCTGAAATAATTTGATTCTCACGTACAACATAACAATTTACCTAGCATCAATTGGTAAATTAGTATCATACAATTTTGAAAAAAAATATTTGAAAATTTCACCCACCATTGCCCATGAATGTTAAATCAATATGAAATTTTAGTTCTTATGGAATTTAAAACAATCATTAATTAGCCAAATTGCAAGAAAAATATGTAAGAAAAAAGAATTTAAAAAAGGAATAAAAGGAAAGTATAAGTGTATTTGCAAGTGGATGGAGAATGATAGAATTTTGCTCGCATGAGTTGCTACTTTTTTTGTGGGACCCACTGTATTTTGGGGCTAGATGTAACCCAATTTTATGCTACCCAAAAAAGGAAGTTGGTAGCCCAAGTGGTGGATCTAGCCTCATTTTCTGGCTCATTGAGGATAAAAATTTTCACTAAGGCTTGAAATGTAATAGCCTCATGGAGGATAAAGCCCTCATTGGGGATGCTTTAAGGAGGCCAATTTTTTAGATCATATTTTATAAAACACGTGATGTGGTGGTTGTTTGGAATTGTATTTTTAATGATTTAAAGAAGAAGTTTACTCATCAATCATCACATGATGTAATCTACAAAATACAGACATAAAAATAAATAAATAAATAAAAAACGATGAAATGGAAGCTAACGACCAAATGTCATTGGAAAGGACAAAATCAAATTTGAATTTCGGCTGGTCAATATTGTGGATGCAAATTTTCGCCTTCTTCTTATTGGACGAAAATGCACCTGCAAAACAATTAACACATTGGGTTAAGGCCAAGAGCCTCACGTGCCCACAATGAATGAGGAGCTTTGGCCGAAGAACCTCCGATGCCAAAGTTAGAATTTGAGGGAAAAATGTTTAGAGAAATGTGGAGAATTTTGCAAGAGAGTTCGAATTAGGTTTTTGGGAGAAATGAGAGCTATTTATAGGGGTGTGGCCGGCCGCTCTTTGGAGAAAAGGGGTCCGGTCACTTATGGTGGTTTTTGGGTATTATTGCAAGATATTATGTCAAAATAATATCTTGCAAATGTGGAGAATTTTGCAAGAGAGTTCGAATTAGGTTTTTTGGAGAAATGAGAGCTATTTATAGGGGTGTGGTCGGCCGCTCTTTGGAGATAAGGGGTCCGGTCACTTATGGTGGTTTTTGGGTATTATTTCAAGATATTATGTCAAAATAATATCTTGCAATCAATTAGGAAATTAATCAATTAATTAATTAGAAAATTAATCAATTAATTAGAAAATTAATCAATTAATTTAGGTAATTAAACCTATTTTGAATGAATAATTGAAGGTGACCTTGTGGGGAGGATTTGATGAGGATGGATGAAATATGTTTTGAATAAATACCTATTTTGATCACTTTTGACCTTGATTGAGTCGTGATTGTCTGCTGCTTACGCGTAAGAGTTCTGGTGTGCCTCGAGGATAATTTTGTATTTGGTAAAAAGAATCCATGTGTCTCCTCCATATTTTTCTCGATTATTTTTTGCTCTACAAATGCCCCCACATCTGTTGGGCTGCTCTCAGGAAAGGGCAGCAGGTGTAGAGATCTTCTTGCTTTAGGGAACATATGATTGTTTCCTATTTTGATGTAGATTCCCTCTTTAATAGGAAATTAGATCCTTCTAGGAAAGGGAAATAAATTACTTTTAAAGTCTATTTAAGTCTACCTTAAGTAGATTATTAAATCAACTTTAGAGAGCAATTTATTCTAGCCTACAACAGAGAGAAAGCTAGAGGATATTTGTATCCCATCCCCTAGTTATCTTCTACACTTGCCTGTGCAAAGGATCGTCTTTCGTTGCTTTCTTTGTCTTCACGCCGCTCCAAGGTAAGAAAAAAATTAATTTTTCTGTGTCTTCATAATTTTTGGAAGCCTCAGGGCTTGAAATTTGGCTTGACGGGGGTCGAGGAGGTATGAGAAAGTGGTTGAAAAGCCACGGTACAGTTGCTACCGTAAGGTGGCTTTGGCGCAATGGTGGCTCGGCTCAGGTCGAGGGCTGGCGGCGCGGGCTTTGGCTCAGCGCGCGGCTGGCAAGCATGGGTGCTGGGGCTCTACTAGGGGTGGGCACGGGCTGGGCCGAGGCCAAAATTGGAGGGATCGGACCCGACCCGCTTGAAAATACAACGGGCTGGGCCGGGGCGGATTTTACTATTTAAAAACTAAGAACCAGTCCTAACCCGGCCCGTATAAAATGGGCCAGTTTGGTTACTTTTTTTTTCGGTTCTGATACAGAGCTCCATAACCTTGTCCGCACCGCCGCAAACCTCCTTTGTTTCGCGGAAATCAGCGCCGGCATCCTCTTTCTCTCCTGGACATTCACTCGTCTCCCCTTCGCCCTCACCTTCTCTATCTCTGCTCCTAAAAAACATGAGAGAAGAAAAACTGATTTGAACAAAAATCCAATACATGAAACATTCAACCAAAACGTAAAAATTCGAATAGCTCAAGATGCAGGAAGCTGATGCCGAAAGAAATTGAAAATGAACTGGTCCAATACATACTTAAACATTCTAGAATAGTAACCAATATCACATCGATCAAATCCAATGAATACCAAAATCGAAAAAAAAATTGAATTGCTAAAGAAATAAAATTGCAGAAGAAAAATGAAATGGCAGAAGAACCTTTGGAGGTCCAGGACTGATCAAAGGGTTTGGAAGAGAGGCGATCATCGGGCAAATCGAGCTTGTCTTCCGCCATTGAAAAGACTGCATCCCTCTCACGCCTTCCTTCGCTGGATCTACCTCCCTCTGCCAAGGCCACGCCTTCATTCGTTGGATCCTTATCCTTTGCGCTGGACTGAATTGGGCTTGTTTATGGCGCGCGGCTGGGCTCGCTGCTGCAAGGTGGCACGAACCTGGGCTTTTGGCTGCAAGGTGAGGCCTTCACCGTGAGTCCCTTTTTCACCGTGAGCTGCCACATCGGCTGCCATCGTGGTGGCTGCCGTAGGCATAGCCACGATGGTGTCCCTTGGGGGTGGTGCCACTCCACTCGTCGTCGCGTTGATCATCGTGGATCGCTGCGGTTGAAATTCTTAAACGTTGGAACCGTTTGTCATGGTTTTCGAGTTTCTAGTCATTGTACTTTTTTTTTTTTACGTTTTATCGAAGAATTTTTATAAATAAAAATTCCAAGAATAAGAACGTATGAAAAAATCTACAAATGAACAAAAAAAATGAAAAACCTTGAATGTGAGAGTCTTTTTTCGAGCGCTTGATCAAAACTCTCAATGAAAGCACCAATTTATGGATGCAAATTTTTGCCTTTTTCTTCTTGGACGAAAATGCACATGCGAAACAATTAACACCTTAGGTCAAGGCCAAGAGCCTCACGCGCCCACAATGAATGAGGGGCTTTGGCCGAAGAACCTCTGATGTCAAAGTTAGAATTTGAGGGAAAAGTGTTTAGAGAAATTTGGAGAATTTTGCAAGAGAGTTCGAATTAGGGTTTTGAGAGAAATGGGAGCTATTTATAGGGGTGTGGCCGGCCGCTCTTTGGAGAAAAGGGGTCCGGCCACTTGTGGTGGTTTTTGGATGTTATTGCAAGATATTATGTCAAAATAGTATCTTGCAATCAATTAGGAAATTAATTAATTAATTAATTAGGAAATTAATCAATTAATTTAGGTAATTAATCTTATTTTGAATAAATAATTGAAATCAATTAATTTCGGTAATTAATCCTATTTTGAATAAATAATTGAAGGTTACCTTGTGGGGAGGATTTGATGAGGATGGATAAAATAGGTTTTGAATAAATACCTATTTTGATCACTTTTGACCTTGATTGAGTTGTGATTGTTCGCTGCTTGCGTGTAGGAGTTCCGGTGTGCCTCGAGGGTAATTTTATCTTTTACCAAAGAATCCACATGTCGCCTCCATATTTTTCTCGAATATTTTTGACTCTACAAATACTCAGCACGCTTAGGCCATCTCCAACCGAAGGGTCCAGAGGGCCAAAGGGCTGAAAATAGCCCTAAAACCGTCTTCAACCGAGGGCTAGGCCAGAGGGCTCAGGAATCTGGGAGGGCCCCACAGAATTTCAAAGGGCCAAAGGGCCAAAGGGTGGCTGGCTATTTTTTTTTTATATTTTCCCTATTGCTGTCGGTTATAACCGACAACACTAGTTATGCATAGGCAATTTTTTTTTTTATTTACTATTAGTGTCGGTTATAACCGACACTAATAGTTTGAATTTTTTTTTGAATATAACGGCTAGCTGACTCAGCTAGCCGTTGTGTTTGTTTGTTTTTTATTTTTATTTATTTTTTAATTTAAACCTTTCTTTTCTTTATAAATATGGTGAAGTTCTTTCAATTCTTCACTTCATTTGCAATATTTCCTTCTTCAATATTTCCTTCAATATGTTTCTCAATATTTTTCAATATTTCCTTCAATATATTTCTCAATATTTCCTTCAATATATTTTCCAATATTTCCTTCATCTATAATAGTAGTTTTTAAATTTAAGTTAATGTTGTTTTTAAATTTAATTTGTAGTTTTTAAATTTAATTTGTCGTTTTTAAATTTAATTTGTCGTTTTTAAATTTAAGTTAATGTTGTTTTTAAATATAAGTTGTACTTTTTAAATTTAAGTTGTTGTAGTTTTTAAATTTAAATAATAAATTATGTTTGGCCCTATGGCCCTTTGGTCCTCGGTTAGAGACAGTTTTTTGTGACAGGGCTAAAACGAGCCATCTGGCCCTCGGTTGGAGACGGAGGCAAATATGGCCTTGTACTGTTTATTAAAATATTAATATCTTGGAGAATCTTGGAGGGCCAGAGGGCTCAAACGAGCCCTCTGACCAGCCATCGGTTGGAGATGGCCTTAAAGATGAACACAGAGAGAATCCTTGCAAATAATTTAGCCAAGATTCAGTCATAACCCACATATTACAATTTACAATTACAATATCACGTGTGAGGTTAACACTTTCTTAATTAAGAACATAATTAGTAAAATGCAGAACAAGTATAATACGTAAAAAAATGCGTATATGTATTATTAGGAAACTTTGTTAAAAAGACTAGAAATTTGGCCTTTTTTTATTTCATTTTAATTTTTTTCTTCAATAATATGTTAAAAATACATATTTAAAGTGTATTACTGGAAAAATATGTCAAAATAAATTGTATTAAAGTGTATTTAAAGTGTATGTAAAATGTATTACGTGTATAAGATGTTAGAGTTATAAAAAAACGTGCAATTTAACAAATCATTAAGATGCATACAAGAAAATGAAAATATTTTTTAAAAAATACGCATGTAGGTTTATAATACGTGGACTATATGAAAATTTACGTACTATGATTTTAGAATATGTGTTTAGAGAAAGAAAAGAAAAGGTTCAAGCCTTACCTTGTGACATATTGGGAGGAGTTCTCATGCGTGTCTTAATGCTTAAGCAAATTTAGAGTATAAAGTTATAAACAAAGGTTTTGAAGCAAACTGATTCGATATTCTTCTTTAAACATTGCTTTCTCTATTGGAACGAGGCTATGACTTGAAATCTATAAGATCCAACTTTTTTCTTTATTTCTTTAGATAGTCATTTCGTACTTTAGTTTTCTCTTTTTGTACTTATCTTTTTTTCTTCTAACTTATTCAATCGAAAGGTTGAAAAAGAAAAGAGAAGTTAATGAAAAAAAAATAGAAGTGTGAAAATCGCTATAAGTTTGAATTTGTTTACGATCACTGACCAAACAATTGTAAAACCAATTACAGATTAAGTCAGGCTCCAACCTGACTCGAATCGCATCACACCTAACCCTACTTATCGAGAATTTTTTCATTATGCTTGGAACACAGATGATACATTACTTATTATTATATAAGTGGTGGGAGGTTTTATTTTATTATTTTTTTAACACAAAAAACTCACTAATTGTTTAATGACACGTGGTCTAACTCTTTGTGTTTCGGACACCTTGAAAATCTCTCATACTTATCTTCTATATGAGTAATTGTTTACTTACACTCAGCACGATTATTTTTTTTTGAAGTACTAATTACAACGTCTCTAACTTCAATATAAGAAAAAAAATGAAAAAGTTGAACAAATGTCAAAAACCAAAAGGAGTGACACAAGCACACGCCAACACACAAGATACGAGAACAGGGTAATGTCACTGCACTAGCTTCTGGTTTCCACCTTTTTCGGTCGTTTAGGGTGGCGCTGCCTCCCTGGTGCCCTTCGGGCCGCACACATGACGCTGACCCACACACCCACATACGATGGCCCACATCCATTCACTCTCATTAATAAATACATTTAATTATATTTATTTCATATCGTATAGTACTACGGTCTAATAATATTTTTTTTCACTTTTAAATAAGAGATATTAGATTTGTTTCTCGTTGAAAGTGAATTTAAAAGTTCATGTGTTCTCTCATATCTTAATGTAAATAATATCGTTTGTTAAAATAAATTTTTTTAATTATTTCATATGCCCCACTCCCAATGTCCCACCACTATTTTTGCAATTTGCAAGTGCCCAAATCTCAATGTCCCCCACGAGCCCCTATGCCCCAGCATCAAGCAAACTCAAAGAGAGAGAGAGAGAGAGAGAGAGAGAGAGTGACAGTTGTAAGATGAATTAGTCTTAACTGGGATTTGTTTTATTTTATTGTCCATTTGTTTTTAGGGAAAAACCCCGAAGAAATATAAATGATAATGGAGTTTTTGTTGCATAGGTTAACTGAAAAATGTTCGTTTGAAAATGTTTTCAAAATGATTGAAAGCATTTTCAGTGAATTTTTTTTAAAAATTAATATTTAATAAAAATTCAAGCAGAATTTTTTTGAAGAATAATTCAAGTAGATCTTGAAACAGCACTCTTCCAACAAGCACATATACAATTATAGTAATTTTAGAATTCAAAACCATTTTCACCAAATACGGTTTCAATTATTTTAAAAATACTTTCCAAACGAGCGGATTTAGGTTTAAGTGTCATTCGGATCCAAGACACGCTCGCAAATCGCCGCAAAGTTACGAACATGACCCTTTGGCTTGGCGTTTTACCTTCATTAACGGTCACCTGACCTGACGAGCCCCTCTCTCCTCTCTCTATCTCTCTATCTCTCTATCTCTCTGTCTCTCTGTGGATGTTCCCACCAGACCCCATTTACCATTGTCCATGTCGAGGTTCTCTGAGAACGAGATCTTCAGCATACTGGGCTGGCCGTGACTGTGATTGCTAAGCGGGGACTAGCTTCGCCACACCTGGCGGAGACGCTGTGATCTGAAATCTCGTTCAATTTTCGTTCGGGAATCGGTGATGCTGAAGTGTATATCCTGCTCCAAGCAGCTCAACAATGGATCTCTCCACCACCAAGACGACGACGACGACGCTGTCGCCGGGACTCCCAGGACCAAGCAAGCCATCAAGGCCCTCACTGCCCAGGTAACCAATCCTAAGATTCGTAACTGATACGTTTTTTGAGAGATTCTGTTTGGTACCCGAGAAAATGTAGAGAGAAAAAAAAAGGAGTTCGGTGTATGCTAATTGGCCTTTTGGGTGGAATGAGGGAATGGTACTTGTGAAAATGACAGACCCAGAACCTTTTTCTCTGATTCTCCCTTCATTTTCTCGGGAACCAAACAGGGGGTAATGTTTTGTTTTCCGTTCTCAGTCTTGTTAGATGGAACAGTGGAGGTGTGAAATATTTAATTCAGCTGAAACTTCACAGTTTTGGGAACAAATCAATGGAATAAAGAAAATCCAGATTTTGTTTTCCTGCGTTTTCAATGGAACAGTTGTGTTTTTGCAGATCAAGGATATGGCATTGAAGGCCTCGGGAGCCTACAAAAACTGCAAGCCCTGTTCACGGTCCTGCACTGACAACCGTCACCAAAATTATGCCGACTCCGATGCCAACTCGGAGTCGGCGAGTTTCCATGGCTCGTACAGGCGGACGGGGAGATCCAATTCGACCCCGAGGCTATGGGGGAAGGAGATGGACAGTAGACTAAAGGCGCTTTCGAGTGGGGAAGGGACGCCGGCGTCAGTGAGTGGAAGGACGGAGTCCGTTGTGATAGTGGAGGAAGATGAGCCTAAAGAATGGGTGGCACAAGTGGAACCTGGTGTGATCATCACTTTTGTTTCTTTGCCCCAAGGAGGAAATGATCTCAAACGTATTCGATTCAGGTACTTTCGCTTGTTTGGAGAATCTGAATTTCTGTGGAGTGTGATGAATGTGTGATCACATGCTATTGCTTTTGAACAACTGTGTGTCTTTGTCACTTTGTGTGTTGATATTTTTCTGTTTATTCTTGATCTGGAAGCATATAGTTTCCGACTCCTTCGAGTTTGATTAGTTGTTTTAAGCGTCGGACTGTTGATTGGGGTTGAAGTATTGTGACATTGTCCTTTGTGTTTTGACTTTAACAATATAGTTTGATTGGGAGGGTGTAGCAGTTAAATAGCATGTGAACTGTTATTTTCTCACAATCATTTGTGTGGTAGGTGGTCCTATGCTAAGAACCAGCTATTAGTCTTCATAGGCTTGATGTGTCAAACAGTCAGTGATTTAATTATTTCATTTTAGGATCATAACATTCTACTATGTTCCCAAAACTTGATGTCCTTGTCGGTCCACCCTATTGACCCTGACCTAGTGACGCCTCTCTTCTTTTGGTAACTTCACTTGCCTACTAGTATTCAGTGACTTCACTCACTTATTAGTAGTCCATTCTCCAGATATTCCGTTACTATCGTGAGTGTTGGATGTGGTATCAAGGGAGACGAAGACTTGATTATCTAGCCTTTGAAACTATGATACACTCTAAACGGGTCTTAAATATCTCACTTTTAACCAGAAATATAACTGGAAAATAATATAGAAGAAACCATAATATCCCCTCTTACGGAATTTGATTGAAGTTGATTTTTGAAGCCATGATGTTAGGATATTTGTCAGTACCATTGCTATAGGGGATAAACTTACATTTTGACAATGTGCTATTATATTAACTGGTTGTTAGGCCATAAGTAAGAGTTATCGATCACCACATATAAAAAATAGAGTTATAAATCAACAAAAGAGTAGTCCCAGTGTAGAGTTAACATCATTTAATTGCCTGTTGAAAGCATTACAAGTCTTGTTGCACAGTCATAATTAGCAGGACTTGGTGCTTCGCAGAGTTCTGTTTTCTTGAATGAATTCTTGTTCATCCTGTAATCTCTTCACTGAAACACTAACCTATTGCGAGGTTTAGCGGTAACTTTGTTGTTACTTGTTTATCTTGTTGTCGATCATGTTATGATAGCTTGATTCGGATACTAAATCTACTAATGACTGTTGTAAACTTAATCAGCCGTGAGTTATTTAACAAATGGCAAGCTCAAAGGTGGTGGGCAGAGAATTATGACAAGGTCATGGAATTATACAATGTCCAAAGGTTCAATCATCAAGCAGTCCCACTTCCAACCCCGCCTAGATCTGAAGACGAGGTGAGCTTACCCCCAATGCATTATGCAAATACTTTCTTGTTGGCGACCTAAGGTAAGTAAGGGTCAAATTAGTTTCCTTTAGGAGTAATTCATTATTGTTACTAAACAGTCACCTACAGAACTCCATCTGTCATAATCTGTGTATGAGATTGAGACTTTCCATTACCTGTCAAAGTCATAATATGGACAAATTTACAAATTTATGTGTTCTCTGTTGAATTTCAGATCTTCTAATTTAATTTAGAATATGTTGGCTACCTCCCCGTGTTGCTACTCTCTAAGTTTACTTGTATTTACTAATGATTTTGCTATCTTAAACCTCAACTGTGGTTATCTATTGAATGATTGGATGCATTGGTTTCTACAAATTGTATAAAGGGCGCAGCTAGAATCACCTTCTATTGTCGATGGTATGCATTTCTAATGTTAAGAAATACCTTTTTCTTCCTCTCCCCCAATTGCAGAGCTCAAAGGTCGAATCTGCTAGGGACAGTCCTATGACTCCCCCATTGAGCAAAGAGCGCCTGCCCCGAAACTTCCACCGGCCAATAGGTATGGGGTACTCTTCGTCAGATTCACTTGACCAGCATCATATGCAATCACGTCTGTACTGTGAAACCAGTGGTCTAGCTTCAACACCTAAACTTTCCAGCATCAGTGGGGTGAAAACTGAGACATCATCTATAGATGGTTCTGTAAGGACTAGTTCAGAGGCAGATCGCTCAGGAGAGTTTTCAATTAGCAACGCCAGTGATATGGAGACTGAATGGGTTGAACAGGATGAACCGGGAGTGTACATCACTATCAGAGCATTGCCAGGTGGCGCTAGGGAGCTTAGGCGTGTCCGATTCAGGTAATTTGGTTTCTATATCATGGATGGTTAAATAATTTAAATTCATTATTGCTAAGTTTTACTTTGCACTGCCTTTTGTGATACCATTGTTGTCTGAAATAGTGAAACAGTGACCATGAGAGTACCCTTTGTAGTTTTATTTCTTACATTCTCCAGTTTATTCAGCACTATCCTCCTTCCTCCTACCAACAAAATTTAAAGGAAACAAAAGTGTAATACTGGATTAGTTAAGTTCTCAAACAATATTACAGTAACATATATGATCAAATTGGCTTGAAGATGAATTCATTTCCGGCATCCTTCTCTTATGCAGCCGAGAAAAGTTTGGCGAAATGCATGCACGATTGTGGTGGGAAGAGAACAGGGCCAGGATCCAAGAGCAGTACTTATGACTTAGCATATCTTCGAGGTGGTGGCTCTTATATTAAACAGCTGTATGTTCATAGGCGCAATCTCGTCAACAAAGCTTTCGTTTATCAACTATGACCCAAGTTACTTGACTTCAGTTAAATATATATCTATGTGAACTGTGGAATTATTTTTTTCTTTTACGGATGGATAATGTTATTGATTATTCGTGGGAATTCGGTGAAAGGGTGCAAAAAATGGGGATGACGAAAAATGTTTACGGGAATGAAATTTGATCTATAAAGGCATATACTTTTCATCAGACTCTTACTATAAACTGGTTTACTGGTTTCAGTTTCTTCATCTGAAAGTAGAAGTTTATAACACTCTCTTTTGAGTGTGTAAATACTCAAGTCGATTCGGCATCATGTAGAGGTTGAGGAAGTCGACTCGTCGGCACTGATTCTGGGAACACACTACTCTCAATAAGGTAGGAATTTGCATAAGGAAGTAAAGGCTCACAAAAAACCCTATGGCTATGGCAACAACCCAAGTAAGGACAAAATCCATAGTCTAAAGAAATATCCGTGAGAAATGCAAAGTTAAATGAAACGCCTATGGGACGTCATCAGGGATATGATCAACCCAAGGTGGGTGACTCGTTAAAACCTTAGGTAGCAAAAACCCAGTGAGAAAAAATGCTCCTAATCGTAGGGAAAAGAGTACATTAAGATCAAGTAAATATATTTCAGGATACTCCCCCTGAGTTTGGCACAATTTCAAAGAGAACTAGCAATGTTACAACTCAGAAAGTTTACGCATACCAATTCTATGAACAAGCTTCTGAAATGTCGCATTCGGTAGTGATTTGGTGAAGAGGTCGCCCAGATTGTATTGTGAACGGATTTGCGTGACTTCAATCTTCTGATGCTCTTGTTGTTGATGTGAGAAGAAAAACTTCGATACAATATGCTTGGTGTTGTCTCCTTTGATGTAACCCTTCTTGAGCTGTTCGATGCATGCTGCGTTATCTTCATAGATCGTCGTTGGGACATCAATGACGAGGTAAAGATTGCAGGAGCTTCGAATATGGCCCATAACTGCTCTCAACCAAAAGCATTCCCGATTTGCTTCGTGTAAGGTGGGAATTTCAGCATGGTTAAACGAAGGGGCAACTAAGGTCTATTTAGTTGACCTTCAAGAGATTGCGGTGCCTCAAACGGTAAAGACATAACCCATTTGAGAGCACGCCTTGTGCGGATCAGACAAGTATCCTATTTCGGCATAATCAACAAGGCGAGAATCGACTCGAGATATGGGGGTGCAACATCACTCGAGGATCCGTAGGGATAGAATAAGCCCAAATCCGTAGTACCCTTAAGGTAGCGGAAAATGTCTTTAACACCAGTCCAGTGTCTGCGTGTTGGTGCATTACTGTATCTTGCCAAAAGATTAACAGCGAAGGAGATGTCGGGCCAAATGCATTGAGCTAAGTACAATAAAGTGCCTATCACACTTAGATAAGGAACTTCAGCCTCCAAATTCTCTTCATCATCCTCCTTCGGAATGAAGGGATATTGTTTTGCATTTAGCGATCAAACGACAATAGGAGTACTCGAAGGCTTCGCTTTATCCTTGTTAAAGCGGCGCAACACCTTCTGGTTGTAGTTCATTTGCTGTACTAAGATTCCATCTGAACAGTGCTGTATCTCAAGACTGAGACAGTATCGAGTCTTTACTAGATATTTCATCTCAAATTCTGACTTCAGGTGTGTGGCAGTTCTTGCGAGCTCTTCAGGAGTTCCAATAAGGTTCATGTCATCGACATATACTACAATAATCACAAAATCGGAATGTGACGTCTTAATGAACACACAAGTGCATAGTTTGTTGTTCACATATCTCTGACTAGTCAAATACTCACTCAGATGGTTATACCACATTCTTCCAGATTGCTTCAAACCGTAGAGTGAACGCCAAAACCGAATTGAGAGCGCGTTCCAGGGTTTGGAAATATTTGATCCAATCAATATAAGTTCTTCGGGAACTTTCATATAAATTTCCATATCAAGATCCCCATAAAGATATACAGTTACTATGTCCATCAGCTGTACCAAACTGATAAGGTAGCGAAAAGTAATCACATCCATAACAGGTAAATAAGTTTCGTTATAGTCAATCCTGGGGCGTTGTGAAAAGCCTTGCGCAACAAGACAAGCTTTGTAATGCAAAATTTCGTTCTTCTCATTACGCTTCTAAACGAAAATCCATTTGTACCCAACATGTTTCACATGTGGAGGAGTAAAAGTTACAGGTCCAAACACCTTACGTTTCGCAAGTGAATCAAGTTCGACTTGAATTGCTTGTTTCTAATTTGACCAATCGGTTCTACGTCTTCATTCATCAATGGAACGGGGTTCAATGTCATCGCTTAACATGATCTCAGTACCTACTGCATATGCTAATGCATCGTCGACGATCATCTTATTTCTACACCACACATCATCTAAGCTAGCATAATAGACCAAAATCTCACGTCTCGGGAGGTGGATTCGTCTCTTCAATGACGCTTCTATAATCTAGAATTTCCTCATGAGTTGGATAGAATGAGTAAGTGATAGTCGGATTCATGGTAGGCTATTTAGATGCCTATGACGTGGGTTTCCTCTTCCTGGGGTGTGAAACATTTGAACCAAGTGGTCTGCCACACTTTCGTATAGGGGCAGATGATTGGCTAGCCACTAATGTACGTGGATCATGAAAGTTGGCATCCCTGGCCTCCAGGAGAGAAGTCCGTCGTGCATTTGGTACATTCATCTTTGCAGGCACATTCGCAGCTGGAATATGTGATCTTGTCATTCGCATTAGATCGGTGAAAACATCTGGCTGCTCTGTGATATGCTTTGAAGATTTAATATGTGTTGCACTTCAGTTTCAGACTAAGCGGTGCGAGGATCTAAATGAGACAAAGTAGGAGTCGTCCATGATAATTTGCGTCATTCATCAGGAACGTTGACGTTCTTATCTCCCCTTAACAACAGGAAGAATGTCTTATAAAAATGACAATCTGCGAAATGAGCGGTAAACAAATCGTCTGTCAAAGGTTATAAGTAACGAATAATCGAAGGAGAATTATATCTGACATAAATTCTCATCTTTCTGAGGCCCCATTTTTGTACATAAGGGCGACAAACTCGACACATAGACCGCACAACCAAAAACGCGTAGATGCGATATTTCGGGTTCGTATTCGGTAACCAACTGAAGAGCGCTATATGGTTGGGCTGCAACAGGCCTTAGATGGACCAATATGGCTGCGTGCAATATTGCATGACCCCAAGCAGCAATCAGAAGCTTGGTACGTACGGCCAACGATCGAGCAATCATTTGTAAGCGCTTAATAAATGCTTCTGCCAGACCGTTCTGGGTATAAACATGGGGTACTGGATGTTCAACTTCAACGCCAATTGACATGCAATAGTCATCAAAAGTTTTAGATGTAAATTTTCCAGCATTATCCAATCGAATAGATTTGATCGGCTAATCAGGGTGGTGAGCCTTGAGCTTGAAAACCTGAGTCAACATTTTGGAAAATGTAGCGTTTCTTATGGACAACAAGCACATGTGTGACTAATGTGTGGAAACGTCAACCAAAACCATAAAATATCTAAATGGTCCGCATTAAAGGTGAATCAATCCACAAATGTCACCCTGAATCCTTTGTAGAAAATATAAGGATTTGAACGAATCTTGTCATAAGAAGGCTTAATAATAAACTTTCCTATAAAACATGTTTGACATGCGATTCCTTGAATCGAACCTAAACTTCAGGTTAGTGGATGCCCATGTGATGGTTTGAGGATATGGCGTATCGTTGTTCATCCAATGTGTCCCAAACGATCATGCCAAAGTGTAATTTCGTCCGCGATTTTATAGGTAGGACTGGCCACGTAGTGGCTTTCTATGGGGCGTATGGTCGTAGTATACAGACCATTCGGGATACTCTCAATCTTCTCTAGAATACGCTTCTGGTCATATTCGTAGGAAGTTATGCACATAAATTCAACTCCGTTTTCTACATAGGTTTCAGTGTGGTAATTATTATCTCTAATGTCCCTAAAACTCAACAACGTTCTTTCGGAACGCGGAGAATAAAGTGCCTCATCAATGGTCAAAATTGTATGATTGGGCAACATTATATATTCCTTACCGTATCCTTTGATCAGGTTAGATGAGCATGAGAGGGTTGTTAGAGGTGCATTCTTAGGTATGAAGTTAGTGAAATAAATGCGTTCACGCAAAACAGTGTGCGTGGTTGCACTATCTGCCAGACAACTAACTTTCCCACTAGTCATATCTAGAATGAAAATTAATTTGAATCGGTCACATGCATAAAAGTTCTAAAAATAAATATCAATTCAAAATAATTTTAAGTATTCAAGGACGGTAATGAATTAAAAACTTAATATCCAAAAACAAATCACCAACAAATAATCCAAACATAAAAGAAAATTGTTCAAAATTTAACCAAAAAAACACAAGGGGGTTCGCCCACTAGGTGGAATCGGCCCTATTGTCTAAATTTGAACTAGAAAAATAGTTTATATATAAGATTCTAATCTTCCATAGGGGTGGTATCCTCCTGAAAATCAGAAACCTTCATCTTGGTACTCTTCGATTCATCCACTTGCATAAAGTTTTATTCAAACTTCTTACGACGAGAATGATATTCAGCTATAACCTTCGGGGGAGCTCCGCAAACACGGGATCAATGGTCATTTGAACCATAGTGATAACACATATCCGCATCAATGGTTTCAAGTGTTTTACCCTTATTCTTGAAGTTTGGGGTCTTGAGAACGAGGTTAGGGCGCTAATGGGCTTTGTTTCCTCCCTTAGAAGGGGCTTGACTTTATTGACCTTGACGGGGTGGCTTCTGGTCGCCCTTTCCATGCCTATTTTTGGTGTTTTGAGCATTTGTTTGTGATATAGTGTGCTTCAGGCACAACAGTCGCCCAGTAGGTCGAGCTTGATGATTTTTCATCAACAACTGATTTTGCTTTTCAGTGAGAAATAAAACAGAGATCAAATCCGAGAATTTAGTGAACTTCTGAGCTCTATATTGTTGTTGCATGACAATATTAGTAGCAGAAAAGGTCAACTAGGTCTTCTCCAAAAGATGTTCTTCAGTCAAAGTTTCGTTACAAAACTTGAGAAGTGATCGGATTTGACAAATTTCAGAATTATATTCATTCACAAACTTAAAGTCTTGAAAGCTCAAATGCTGCCAGTCATGTCTTGCTTCAGGCAAGAAGATGTCATTTTGGTGATCAAAACGATCAGCCAAAGCGACCCATAATGCTCTTGAATCCTCCTTAGCAAGGTACTCGATTTACAGTGAGTCATGAATGTGTCTTCAGATGAAGACCATGGCAGTGGCTTTCTCAGCTTCGCCAACCAGATTGTCTGTCTCATCTTCAATGGCGGGATGCAAATTATTTGCAGTGAGGTGGAGCTTCACATCTTGGACCCACTTGAGGTAGTTTCTTCCAGAGACCTCCAAAGCGGTAAAGTCGAGTTTGTTCAAATTCGACATGTTCCTATCACAAAATAAAGGACAAGATGTGATTAGTGTAGTGGAGAAAGAAAAAAAAATCAATCCATTCACATATGAGTAAAACATTCAGGTTTTAATAGACATGTATTGGTTTAAATTTGCATGAAAAAACTTCGGGTTTTCATGGATGATGTTTTTAAGGAAAACTTCAGGTTTTCAAACAAGGCATGTTATTAGAAACTTCAGGTTTCGAAATAATTATGAACTTCAGGTTCATATGTTCCTGCAGACAAACGCAAATATATAAACAGAAATATGCAACAAGAAAATATGTAAATAGAACTTTAGGTCCATAATTATAATTGAATTAATTATTTGGACTTCGGGCCAAATTTAAAGTGTGGGTGAAAAATTATAAAACCCAAATTGTCTAAAAATAAAAAATAAACAATTAAGCACGGGGTCCAATAACTTGGACCAAAGCCCACATGTGGGCTGAGTAAATTGGAACGGTGCGCCCCAGGCCTAAGAAATGGGCTGGAATGGCTGATCAGGCCAAGGGGGCTTTAGGCCCAATATACCAGAGGCCCAAGGCGGGCGTGGATCAGGTGCGATGAGGAGCACAGATACTCCAGCGAAGCTAGGGTCCTGTGCGGCACACATACATACACCAGCAGAGGCTGGAATTTTGTGTGACGTAGTGGACTGGAGAAACGATAGGAGCTCAGAAAAAGGCTCAATTGGTTTTCGGGCAGGGTTATCACCAAAGCCCAAAGGGCTGGTGATGTAGATTAAGGCAATAGGCACAAGCAGGCCCAGTAGAAGGGTGTTGTGCGAGATGGACCAAAGAAAACCTATTCCCATTAGGGCTCGGGTTTGGATCTTTAGGTCACCCCAGCGGCGTTGGGTGTGGGGATCTACTAGGGATGGTCAACGACGCCGCTTCAGGCGGTGTTCCATGGTTGGTGCAAACCATGGTTCATCGCAGAACCAAAATTTGATAACAGAGGTTGAGCCTCAATGTCAGGGATGGTGAGAACTGAAAGGATTCAAGTGAATCCTACTAAAAACTCATGAAATTCTTCTGGAAATTCAAAGATCGTTGGTGAAAATGATGAGTTTCGTCCCAATCACACGACTGCCGGTCGTGTTTTCATCGGAAAAATCGATGGGGAAGGGGACCTGGGATTCAGACCGAGGGTTCCAAGTTGGGACGATGGTGCCTAAAATGCACCGTTTGGTTTTGGCCTTGCTGCCTTGAGGTCCGTGGCTGGGTTGGGCTCGCCAAGCCGATGTAGGCTGCTGGCGGCTTGCACGGTTTAGGTCATGGGTTCGAAGAACCTTAGCAGTTTTCGATTATTTTGTTTTTTTTTGTTTTTTGTTTTTAATTAAATTCATATTTAAACAAATAAATTAATGTATAGACATATATTTGATGCAATTAATGGCAATATCAAATTCACATAATTCAACAATTATGAATATAATGCATACACAATTTATGTAGATTCTAAAATTCGAAAAGTGTAAAGTTGAGTCATATTATGGTGAATGTTCATGCTATCAGGGCTGCAAAAATATCGAGAGAAAAATCGTTGTTTTGGAAAAACCTGATTGCGTGATGATATTGATGAACTGGTTTGATGTAGAAAACTTCCACGTCAGATTCCTAAGCGCAGCGGTAGGAGCGTTGGCGGCACAGAGACAGAATAGAGAGATATGTGTTTGTAGGGTTGTGTAGAGGATGTGTTATTCCCCCTACGCAATGCCTTTATTTATAGTAATAAGGGAGAAAAGAAATCCTTCATCCCCAAGGAACACAAGTCCATATAGGAAAAAATAACTAGAATAAAATCTAATTTAAGATTTATACAATTACATTTAAACTGGAAGTTTATAACATTTTATCTTTTTTTGCCTCAGAATTAGAATGATTTCAACTGGGCCTAAGGCCCTAAAGTGAATTGGGCAAAGATCACTGTAGGCAGTACCTGGATTTAGCGCAAGGCCCAAAATAGTGTTTTTTTGGTGTAGTTAGCCTTTTGAGGGGTTTAACTGGAAAAAGACCAGTTCGAAATAATATTTCTTATGAGTAGACATTGATGGCAAATAGGAGTGTGCCACGTGAAATTCGAATATATTACTAGACAATGGACAAATTTAAAACATGGAGACCATGCCTAAAACGTATAAACCAAAATTCAGCAATAATAGTGATAAGGGGTCTCTAATAAGTATTTCGTTTTTAATTTTTAATTTTAATTTTAATATTAGATTCTTATTTGGTAATTACATTCTATTTTTAAGTAAAGAGAGTGGAAAGTGAAAAATAAAAACTACTTTTTTAGGATTCGTTTGATAACCGTTTTTGTTTTTAGTTTTTAGTTTTTGTTTTCAATTTTTTGAAAACTGAAATATTATTTTTGTCCTACATTTAGTTTTCAAAAAACAAAATAAAATCGATTAAATTTTCAAAATATAGACATTGAGTTTTCGATTTTTGTTTGAAAATTGAAAACAAAATGATCATTAAATGCCTCTAATTTTTTAAATTAGTATTGAGTTTTTTGAAACATAAAATAAAATGTAATTACGAAACAAAATTTTAATTTAATAATAAAAAAAAACAAATAGTTATCAAACTGGAAAAAGGGTTTCAAATTGGTTCTTTCTCACCGAGCACTGGTGAACTTTAGAAAGAAAACTAGGGTTTAAATCCCAAATCACCTCTACGTACAGCGGCAGTCCCAATTCTCAGAATTTCAGGATTTTGCCCCTGACAAGTCTTCGAGTGGTAAAACGTTTTCAAAACCCTCTCTCTCCCCCTCACATTTCTCTCGTCGGATTAGGGTTTTGAATCTGATTCCGCCATATATATTGCCCTAGACCGTATACCTATCGTACAGTGTTTGGGTTTTCCGTTTTCTTTTGAATATTTTTTTTAAACTTTTGAATTCGGGACGGAGGTAGAGTGAGAGATGGTCGCTGGGTCGCGAATCGAGGGTGGGACTCAGATAATCTCAGCAGGAGTGAGAAAAACGATTCAATCAATCAAAGAAATAGTGGGTAATTACTCGGATATTGATATCTATTGGGCTCTCAAAGAAACCGACATGGATCCTAATGAAACTGCCCAGAAATTGCTCAACCAAGGTCTCTGCTTTTGACTCTGTTTTGCCTGGATCTGTGGTACTATTGCTCTGTGTAGTGATTTTTTATTTTGCTCTACTGTTTTGGGTAATGAAATTCTGTTTTTCGATTGGGGTTACTTTCCTGCTTACTGACTCCATTGTTGGGTGTTCTAATTGTTATCGTGTTTGGTTATTTTAGTTATTGATTTTAGGGTTGTTTTGTGGAATGTGGCACTTGTGCTTTTGTTATTGAGGCTTTGCCATTGTAAAAATTCCGCCTTTACTTCATTTTTATGAGCTAATTGATTGAACTTGTTTTCGGGTCAGTTTTAGTGACAGTGGTAAACCGAGTTCGATTGTATTAAAGTAGTATTTACGGTTGCCTTGGCGATTATTACCTCATTGTACTAGTACCTCTAACTAGTTAAACTTTTGGGAGTAGCTAGATTGAGATTTTGATTTTTGGTGACCTCTTTTTTGTGTATCTCCTTCTATTTGAAGTTTCTTTTTGAGCTATATTTTCACATATGTACTTATTACATGCTTCCATTGAACTTTTGAAGCTGTATTAGAGGAATCGTATTTGCTTTATTTTCTTGAGACCTATCAACACAATTTCTCATTGTTGATTGTGTAATACCATTATCTTGCATTTTTCATATACTAGCTCAGTTTCTTACTGTGAATATTTTCGTTTGGTTTTACCCAGACCCATTTCATGTTGTGAAGAGAAAAAGAGACAAAAGGAAGGAGGTATCCTCTAATGTAAGTTTTGGTTGGCTTTGAGTTACTGTTCATTTTCCTGTGGTTTCATTTTCCCACCTTTAGCTTTATATATTTTAGCATGGTAAACGTAAGACTACATGAACAGTAGTTGATATGTAGAATTTACGTTCTGCATGAAGATCTTAACTCTTTTCAGAACTGGTGTAATGATGCATGGTTAAATACTGTTGAGTTGTGGCTTCCTGTACTATACAATTCATCAGTCAATACTTAATAGGGACAGGCACACATTAGTGTTCCGCTAATCTACTGGCTCGTTTGACTAATCAAATTCATGATCTTTTTTGGCGAAGTGATCCCCAGAAAAGCAGTAATCAACATTATGCTGTTACCAAGGTTTTTATGTTTTTGCCAAATGAACGCCTCCCAAGAAAAAGAATACTGCTATCATTTAGTCTAAGTGAGATATGAAAGGTCTTTGGCAATCAATTAATGCCTGCGGAGTAATTCTATGTCATGTGTTTCATTTCATCAAGAATTGGTGGTTCTCCTAATTAAGCTTGTTAGTTGACTTATGTCAACCTTGAAGACATTGTTACTGCTTTCAAATGACCACATTGCGAAACTGTTATTATTATTATTTTTTATTGGTTAGTTGTTTGGGAGATAGTCGTGGTTTTTGAGGGACTCGCTAAGTTTTTATTTTTAATTACCATAATCGTATTGTTTTTTTATGTTGATTCAAATAGTCCTAAAGGGAACCTATTGCAAAGCAAAAGTTTTACTGGTTTACTGTACTTGTGGCTTTAGAGTAATAATGGGCACAAGGTTCCTGCGGATGCAAGGAGACATTCTGAGAGTGCAGGCCAAGGACCCAAACCAAATACATCCTCTGATCGTCCCTCTTCTCAGAATACAACTTCTGATCATCCCTCTTCTCAGAATACAACTTCTGATCGTCCTTCATCTCACAATACATTTTCTGATCGTCCCTCATCTCGCAATACATTTTCTGATCGTAATGTTAGAAGAGGAGGTTATGCTCGTGGCGGTTCAACTGGTAATTCATTTATGTCCTGATTTATTACAAGCTCTTTAATTCTTCTTTCGGCACTTTTTTTTTGGTTATTTACTGTAAACAAAGCCTCATGATTATTAGTTAGTGTCTTTTTTCAACTAGCTCTTTTTATTCACGTGCCTAGTTGAAATCATGAAAGAAATAGACGTTTTTGAATTGGCTCTGAGCAATACATTATTCCTTCTTAGTGTTAACTGGGCTGATTGCATTGAAAAAGATATATGTAGGCTTATGCTTCATTGTTGATTGAGAAAAGTTGTCCTTGAGGGTAGTGGGAGTTTGTTGTATTGGTTGCTTGATTTGCTAATATGCTCTATTTGGATATTTGTCTTGTTAGCCACCACATCACTTTTATTGTATATTTAAGTATTTTTGAAAATGGATGCGTTATAGAGGAGTGGTCTATGCTTTGAAACAGTGTGATTTAACTAATGTGACATAAATGGCCCTTTACATGGAAATCAGTATCTAGATTTAGGAACCTCGGGGAATATTTCGCTCGGGTTTATGCTTCTTTGTTACCAAAGTTTAAGGGATGGGGGAAATGCTACTTCTTACCACCTACTTGTACCACAATACCAATACCATCTTATGTGGCAGTTGAGGTGGTCATCCACATCAATTAAAATGTTTTAAATTTGTAATCAATTTATATACAATTAAAAGTACCAAAAAAAACACAATAATCATGAAAACTTCTCCTGCTGCTTCTACCTCTCTCCTCCAAACAACCCACCTACGTGAGAAATCTTCCATCCCTCCCTCGAAACAACCCATCTCATAACATCGAAGGGAAATAAGTTTCATGTGCCTTTTGATAGCTTCAAGTCATATTCGACAATACAATTGAAAATAGACTAGTAAAAGAGGTATTGTGCCTTCCTGGGAGCAGTGGTGAGTGGTCAGAAAACTTAGTAGCTTTGAAACTAATGAATGATATCCTCGGCCGGTGAATGTAATACATTATGACAATCTCAGGCTAACATATTCAAAGATATCACCAGGAAAAGAAGGTAAACTAACAAAATGTGGAGAACTATTGTGCTTTCTCCTATTCAACGGTAGCTATAATGAGGAACCTGAACTGTTGATTCTGATAAGAGCTCCATAAAGTCCAACTTTGTAATCCTTGCTGCACCTCAAGGAGTTGTTGCAAGAAAAAGTGCTTTGCGTTTCAGGGAAAAGCATTTGAAAGTGCTTTGCGTTTTTCCGTGTTTCCGGATACTTTACCCTCTGTAATATTCCTTTGAATTACTAGCTAATGATAGACTCTTCCTAGGTACAAGAATCAGCATAGAATTCCGTGTTGTGAGAGACAACCGAATTAATGGTAATGTCAATAAAGAAATGAAGCCTGCTTCACCAAAATGTACAACTCCCACCAATGAGCAAGCGTCAAATAATTCTGGAAAAGGGTATGTTTTCTATCCTTATTATCATGTGTCTTTATGTGTGTAGCTACATATTATTCTTGGCTATATGTCAATGCCTTGCCATAGAATATCACAATTTATTGTCGTATAAACCTAGAGGAGACTGAGTTTTGTTGCTGTTTCTGAAGACCTTTAGTTTCAGGGGTTATTTGTATTTAGGACTTTTGGTATTTATACACATTTTCCTGCTTTTATTTGTCCATAGTGTTGAAAAATATGTATTTGTATTTGCTGTGTTATTTCTGCGTTAACTTATGATGATTGTTTTAATGTGCTTTCAGCCCAACAGGAAGTTCAAATAATCAAAAGCCATCTAGCAGACAAAATTCGTCTCATGGATTGAATGGGCAAACTCAAATTAGAAGCAGTGGAGCTAATTCAACTGGTACTGTTAGAAAAGAGACATTAGTGGAGAAGCGAGTTACTCTTCCAAATGTAGCTTCATGGGGGCAAGGAGGGAAGCCAAACAATTCCCAACCGCACTCTCCAATGGTGATATCGAGCAACTCTGTTGTTGGGGTGTATTCATCTTCCACAGATCCTGTTCATGTGCCATCTCCTGATTCCAGACCAGCTGCTTCTGTTGGTGCTATTAAACGGGAAGTTGGTGTTAGGAGACAAACTTCTGACAACTCCAAGTCATCTGCTCCAAGTAGCTCTGTGACTTCTGTCTCAAATTTACTTTTGGGAAAAGAGGGTTCTACCGAGTCATTTCGACCTTTTACTGGAATCTCTAAAACTGATCAAGTGAGCCAAACTTCTGAATCTGTGATACCTAGCATGTCGGGCAGCAGACCGTTGTTAAGTAATCATGTCAGGCCACACCAACAACCTGTGGGACATCAGAAAGGTAATACTTGCTTTAATTATGGACTTTAAATTCATTCCTCTTGACGTGAATTCGTCTACATACGAAAACTATAATAACAGAATTAAAGCATAAAATGTTTGTTCGTGTCAGAAAACCTCACCATTAACCTGCATTTGGTTTAAATTTTATGTGGTGGTGTGAATATTAACTTTTTCCTTTGCCAAAGCTGAAAACATCTGTAAGTGTCATAAAATATCAACAGTAGCTATGTTGTCAGCATTGAATAAATTAAACAAGATCTGTTTAATTTTTTTGGTTTAACATTTAGATATTTTTCTTTATCAGAAATTAGGTGGAATTGGAATGCTGCTGTTAGTTGGTTTTGTGGAGTTTTGTTGTTGTTGTTGGACTTCTTGTCCACCTTGTATTTTTATTGTTCTGTGCAATAATTTTTTTTCAAAAAAAAAAAAAAAAAAAAAAAAATCTGTACTTTTGTTTGAAAGATTTGTCTTCACTTTTGAAGCCTTTGAGTCATGTCTTAATGGACGTGTTGCAAGAGTATTAATCATGTTTCCGGGTGCAGCTTCCCAGCCTAATAAGGAGTGGAAACCTAAGTCAAGCCAAAAGGCAAGTGCTAATAGTCCTGGAGTCATCGGAACACCAACAAAATCTGTTTCACCTGCTTCTGGTGATCCTCAGGTTTCAGAGTCAGAAGCAGCTAAATTGCAAGATAAGCTCGCGCTAGTAAATATATATGAGAACTGTAATGTTGTCATATCACATAGTATTAGGGTCCCAGACAGTGATCGTTTTCAGTTAACGTTTGGAAGCTTGGGGACAGAGCCTGATTCAACAGGGAACATAGTTAATGGATTTCAAGTGGGAGCTTCAGAGGAGTCGAACAGGGATGCTGCAGCAAGGTAGGCGTTATCTATTTATAGCAAGTGATGAGTTAACTTTGCTGTGACCTGTCCATGTAGTTTTTTGAGAAATTTGTTTGCAGTTAACATCTGTTGGCATCCTGTGCACGTTTGACTTATAAATGATTCTATTGTACAGTTTGTCAGTATCAGCTGCAGAGTCGTGCAGTGATGAGGCTTCCGGCATCAATCCGGTGGATTTATTAGATCACCAAGTTAGAAGTTCTGGATCTGATTCCCTGCATCAGGTGCAGTTGCTGAACATCAATTGCCTGAGAATAAAGAGACTTCGAGTCCTCAGAATTTGGGCAATTATGCAGATATTGGTTTGGGTCAAGACAACAGTTCATCCTATGCACCTTCCGACTCACAGCAGCAAGATCCACCAGAGTTAGAAGGTTTTTCGGTGAGTTCACTGGTCAGACTAGTGTCACCTTTGTTGTATGTATAGGTATAAGATTAGGGTCAGCTTTGCAATTTCATTGTCCAGCCATTTTTTCTGATAGTTGTTGGATGTGATTAATGGTGTTTTCTGGACCTTTATTTTTTGATATACTGGTAAAAGGCCTTCATTTGGAAGAAGTGTTTGCATGTTATGACATATATTTACATATTTGTGAATGTTCATTCTGACATTTTCTATTTGGAAGCAGGCATTTGATCCTCAGACTGGTTATGACATGCCTTATTTCAGACCAAATATGGAGGAAAATCGTGGACAGGGTCTACCTCCTCCTCAAGAGGTATGCATAGAACTGCTGCTTGGTAATGTTGTGTTATGCTTGTGTCCCTTTGGAAGCACTAAACCTGCTTCTTGATATCTCTGTGAGCGTTGGTGTGCACAATCTATCTATGTTTTGTAGGAACTCCACAATTTAAAAATGATATTCCTGGCATTTTTAAGACAATACTGCAGGGAAAAATACTTTTTCTTCTCCATAACCCGCATCTTTAGAACTTTTATGCATCAATCAGGTCATCAGTTTTTGCTTTCATAAACTGCTTTAAAAATATTCCGCGTTAGACATTGTGGGTGTAATGAGCGTTTGATGATGGACAGACACCATCTCTCTCCCTCCCTCTCTCTCTCTCTCTCTTAATTTTACATTATGTTCTACCTTAACCAAACCCCATTATAGTGAATTGGATTTAAACAGATGCTATTCTCTGGTTACAGGCCTTGAGCTCACATACTATCAACAGCATGGCTGCATCAACAGTTGCCATGGTACAACAGCAACCACCCCCAGTGGCGCAGATGTACCCACAAGTTCATGTTTCACATTATGCTAATCTTATGCCATATCGCCAATTTCTCTCACCAGTTTATGTTCCACCGATGGCTGTGCCTGGCTATTCCAACAATCCTGCGTATCCTCACCTGTCTAATGGCAGCAGCTACTTGCTGATGCCTGGAGGCGGTGCAAACAGCCTCAAGTATGGAGTGCAGCAGTTTAAGCCTGCCCCTGCTGGAAGTCCCACAGGGTTTGGGAATTTTACGAATCCTAACGGGTATGCAATGAACGCCCCTGGTGTTGTTGGAGGGGCCACTGGGCTAGAAGATTCATCTCGAATCAAGTACAAAGATGGCAATCTATACATCCCAAATCCTCAGGTTAAGTTTACCATTTTATGTAGGTACTTACAATGAATGCAAAAATTAGAATGCTGTCTAATGGGCTATTTGCTGATAAAGAAAATGATTTTAATTGTTGAAAACGAATCGCCTTCCATGAAGTCTGTATGATGAGAGAGCCGGACAGGCTTTGATGATATCTCGCTTTTACTGTCCAGTGTTAATTACAATAACACGTCGTGTTAATAATGTTTTAACGTTTGACATGGCAGGCCGAGACATCAGAGATTTGGATTCAGAACGCAAGGGAGCACCCGGGCATGCAATCCACTACGTACTACAACATGCCTGCACAATCGCCTCACGGTGCTTACATGCCATCTCACGCTGCTCATGCCTCCTTCAATGCAGCTGCGGGCCAATCTTCTCACATGCAGTTCCCAGGTTTGTACCATCCTCCTCAGCCTACCGCAATTCCCAACGCCCACCATATGGGACCTGCTATGGGCGGTAATGTCGGTGTTGGGGTGGCCGCAGCGTCTCCTGGGGCACAAGTTGGTGCGTATCAGCAACCCCAACTGAACCATATGAATTGGCAATCGAACTTCTGAATAAAAGAAAAGGGAAAAAGAAAAATGTGAATCTAACTCCGTGGTTGTAAGGGGTGAAGTAGAGGGTATAGAGAAGGGTTTTTCTTTCTGTCAAATGAAATATAACCCATAATCTTTTTCTTATTTAATTAAGGAAATTTTAAGGAAAAGCTTACGGTATTGTTTATTTTAACGAAAAATCATATTTTTACACTGAAAAGTCAATTATAGTACTATTCACTTTATCATTTATTTTGTCCTTATCGTTAAAACTCAAAGTTTTAAAGTTATTTTCATTAATTTTCCTTTTAATTAATCAAAGGCTTCATGTGGTGTTCCGTTTTCAATTTTTCTTGTGTCAACCCGAAGAGCACGCAACAATTACATCAATGTGGCGGTATCTTAAGTCTTATCTCGTGCAACCATCCATGTGTTTTGGTACAATATGCCGTCACCTTTGTGTCTCAGTTGCACAAGTTCTTCTCGAACTGGAAGGTGCTTCCTATCCTTAAAGGTGATTTACAATGTGGCCAGTTTTCTAGATTTGAGTTTGAAAAACCGATTCCAGAAGTACAAGCCAAGGTAAACCACCCATTGTAACTTTCTTTAAACCTTAAAATAAGACAAAAAGGAAAAAAGTAGAATGGTGCCTTTTCTTTTTCTTAAAAATGATTTCTACACTCGTACAAACTAGAATAAATGAAGTTTTCGGAAAAAACCTGCTAGTTAACAATTGGATTGAACAAATCGGAGAAATAATCAATCAATGCTTAAAATTAAGAGGTGCAAAATGTGGGAATTATTGTGCACAAACCCCTTTATTTTCTATTTTTCTCTAAGAAGAAAAAAATTAATGCAAGTGGTGGACCGCCTCCTTTCTATTGGTAGCGTTCTGGTTTCAAATCCTTCTTCCGTCTCTTTAGAAAAAATTAGTGTAAAATATTGTTTATATTAATTAATATATATATATCTTTCTTAACGAGAGATGGAAGAGGGAGAGATGATGTGTGGGGTTTTATGAGAAGAAAGAAGAGGAAGGGGCGTGGCTTTATTTATGCTTTGTGTCATTCTTTACGTTAAAGATGTAATAACAAGAGAAATGTTCTCATTCCCTCGGGATTGCCAAACACATGCCCTTCCTCTTCCTTTTCCTTTTTTGTTTATATATTCTCTTCCTTCTGCTGCACATGAAACACAACAACTAGAACCCCACAAGGTCGAAGCTGAAGCCCCCACCTTCCAAATTTTCAGAAGAGCTTCGAGTTTCCCACGATGCATCCATTGGCTATGGCCTGTGATTGTTACCTAACATTTGGAAATTCGGTTGTCTTGTCTATGTTAAGCATTCTGGCTTGCTATCACTTAGTATTATGGTCTAGTGTTATTCTTCTTCACTTACAAGTGAAGGGATCTTAGATTTGAATCACGTGAATGACGAGTTCGATACCAAATTATTCTCCTTTTAGCATTATGGCTCACTTGTTTCTTATCTTATGACATTACCATATTGGCATACTCACGACTTAATCTTACTAGACCAGTCACGCATGTATTTTTCTAGTAAGTAACGATACTTGTCTTTTTAATATCGAGAAACGTTCAAGTTCGAATCCCCACTCCCGCAATAGTAATCTCATAACTAGAGTAGAGGGGGAGAATCCAAAGCTCAAATCCTTTTGTTAGTAGTTAATTATAGTTAAGTTGTTTTAGATTTGTAGGTTAGGTTCTCTTCGATTCTATATCATGTTTATAGCCTTTTTAGGTAATATTCCATCCACTTCAAAATTGTACTTAATAAATAATGCACGTGTAGGCCCTCACAGATTATTTGCAATCGCTGGTGGTCCAAACTTAGAGCATTTCCATTACCATAAAAAAAAAAATAAATAAATAAAAAAAAAAAAAAAAACTTAGGAGCATTCCCAACAATTCCCAATTGCCCTTCAATTGGTAGAAAGGCATATATACTGCTAACGATTGCAGGAGCTTGTGCCTGAGTGGAGAAGCAGCAGACAAACGTGGGCCCCCCAGGTGGTGCACAAAAGAGCCACATGGCTCATTCCTGATCATTTGGATCTGTTGGATTTCTAACGGTCATTTCATCTGGACGGTTGGTTTTCGAACGGAAATTTTTTTTGGCTTTCTGATCAGCTGTCACGTGGCACAATCCTAACCTTCGAGCAGTTAGAATTTTGAAAATCAACAGCCAAGATTATTCTAACGGTAAAAATTTCAAAAAATACCATAAAATACATATTTTTGGCCTACTAAATCAAATGAAGACTTGGGGAAGCCTCCGGGTCTTAGTTTCTACCTTTTTCTCGTTATGTCTGGTGTTGTTAGCTTGTGGTGGCTTTCTGTAACTCTATTGGTTTACGGCCTGATTAATTTATTCTTTAGTTTTTCAAAAAAAAAAAAAAAAAAAATCAAATGAAGGTTTTTTTTTTTTTTTTTTTAACACCGAATGAAGACTTATACGTCTTTGATGTACGGAAATGATGTCATTCTCTGATTAAAGATTACTTAGCCATTTGTATAAGAGAAAATTAAATGGAGGTTTATTTGTGATCACGATTTTAATCATGATAATACCAGTTCATAAACATAATTAACTAGGACCCATATATTTTTTAAGAAAGATGTAAGCATTGTTATAAGGATTTGAATCATGAGCAATAGTGCAGGCGAGGAATTTTATATGTAAAGTTGTGCGTTTGTTTATGCAGTTGTGAGTTGTATTACTTGGACTAGGATTCCCCCCATTCTCTTTTCATCCCCTCCTCTCACATTATCTTATTTTGTCTTTCTCTTACTATAAAAAATTAATATAAGATGTTGACGTGACATAATAGTGACCGTTTAAATAGGAGGGGAGGGAAGGGGAGGGAAAAAAAGATGGGAGAGAATCCTTCTCCGTATTACTTGGCTTTACAATGCCATGATCGAGAAGGGGGGCCAAGCAATCTAAGGTTTTAATAGGAGCTATATAATTAGGGTTTGAGTGATCCATGCAAGGTGAGAGACTTTTCAATGTGCCCGGAATACAGAATGGAACATCACATGTCATTATACAATTAGAGGGATACTTGAAAAATAAAACTTTCTTATTGTATAATGATATGTAATATTCTGTCCTGTGTTCCGGTCACATTAAAAAATTTCTCATGCAAGGTTGAAAACAAGATTGAGAGGAATGATGGAAGCATGGACACATTAATAGAAATTTCCAACCATCCTTTCTAGGAGAGGATCCTCTCCGGACCCAAACTCTTCGGATCCTTCTTCTTTAAAGGCAGCGTTGGCGTCGTGGCTTCCCTGGACTCTACATCGTGCTTTCCAGAGTCAGCGTCGTGGTTTCTCTGGAGCTAGTTACCAACAACATCGTAATAGTCGTCGACGATTATGATTCTATATAAAACTGACCATGTAGAAGTTTCCTATAAACATACAAAAAAAAAAAGTGAAGACGAAGACCCAGGAGTGAAGGAGAAGGATAATTGAAGGATAAGAATTGAAGAAGCAGCAGCAGAAGCAAAACTGCAGAAAAAAAAGAGGAGGAAGGAGGATCCGGAGAGGATTCTCTCCATCCTTTCCAAGCACGCAGGATGGATGGTGGTGTAGCATCGAGGTGTTAACATCATTTTTTTTCTTCAAATTATCATGATTAATGGTAAATAATGTAAAAAGGGAAAAAAGAAAACAAGGAAAAGTCTAATTTGGTCGATTTTTCTCATCTATTGTGGATCCACTAAAACACCACTTGGGTTACACCAGTTGCATATGCATGTAAATCAAGATGTCAAAAATATCAAATCAAGGAATATATGCTCATAATTTAAGTGCGCAATGTTCCTTATCGATGACTATAATTCCAATATATAGTTTTATGCTTGTATGTTTGTATAATTCCAATATATATCAAACAGAAGACAAGCAGAAATCTTTAAATCATCACATATATATCTACTCTAAAGTTCGTTGTTGTTATTAATTTCACTTATGTACTATAAAACAAATTGATCTTTTGCTTCCCAAATCTGAAAAACTAACTAGGATGTTAGTTTACACTTTTATTAATTAGGGATGAAAATATATGCTAACTAGTACCTACAATTTCATAACTTAATTAGTTAACATTCATAAAAAGTATCTAAAGAATTATGAGTTCAATACATCCTGCGATTAATTAGTCGAATGTATAAACAAAATCATTTGATTATTTCCTCTAATGGTTAAACAATATTGATCAAGTGAACTTTTCTGATTTTAGTATCTATATTTTTTTCTTCATTTAGGGTAATAATCGAATCGCGCAGTGGATGTGAAGACTAGTAATCTACGAACTCAATTAAGAAGCTCTCACGTTGTGATAATTTTGATTAATCACTTCAACCTTAGTCATTTTTATTCAATTCAAAAATCATAAGAATGAAATTTTATTATGTATATAGGGATAAATATTTTACTCTTAGAGTTAGAAACTATGGCGTTACGATTAAGAACATGAGTTATTTTGATTAATAATTAATTATTTAGTAAGATACATGCATGCCATGAGATGTGATGTGTCTTAAGTGATCGATTCAATCGCAGTGGACGGTGGTGGAAACTGAAGTCTACATCCACCAAGTCCAAGAGTATGGTTTCAATACGTACATAATGATGGTGGTGGAAATATTATTGCGGTACAGGGATAAATTTTTTTTTATTTTTTTTTCTTCAGATTAGGGCATGTCAATGTAACATTGAACTGGTTTTGGGTCACCCAACTAGAGAAATTTTTAGTTGTGATGGGAACACGGATAATACATCACGTGTTTTTATGCAAGTAGTGGAAAATTTTAATTTTTATGTTATTTATGTTTTAACACATATAACCCACCATTTATATAAAGACATATGATGTATCACCTCGTATGACAATCACACTGAAAAATCTCTTCCCAAACTGAACCAGTCCATGACCTGAATGGAATCTTCATCTACTTGCATATTTCTCACGTAGCAATCCCCTTATGCCGGCCGTGACATGAACGGAATCTCAAACCTTATCATCATTACCCCTACTCTATATATTGTACCTCCTCATAGATCAAGATAGGTGTTCCACCAAGGCATGCACCACCAACTTGTGGTGCAATTACATGTGATAGACTTTGGAAGCTCAAATTTATATATTAATAGTTTGGCTTTTAGCAGCAATAATTATTTTTGTAAAAAGTTGCTCTTTTGATCAAATTTGTCTGTGAAAAATTCATAATACCCTTTATTAATCAGAGAGGGGGCAAAAATGCAGTGGCGCCCTAATGAAACCCAACGACACTCTCCATTTCAATGTTAAACCACCACTTATATAACAGCACCACAACTCCACAACTACAATCCAATGATTTTATAAACAACCAAAATCTCATTTCAAAGAACCCCATTGAACGAAAAATGATTTACATTTCAACCAAAATTATTAGGGTTCAAAACCACCACTGCAACAACAACAATCTCCTTTTATGATTTTGAACCAACACAACCACAACAATAATCTGATGATGCCTCAACGACACTCCAACAATGCCCCCCTTTTAGGATTTTAAACCAGCATAACAACAATAAAAATTTGACGATGCCCCAACTATACTTCAACGATACACCCCCATTTTTAAATTTCAAACCACCATAACCACAATAATTCATTCAACGAACCCTCCTTCATTCCACAACACCACAACCAACTTTCAAATCGGAAAAAGTTGAATAATTGAGCTAAAGCAAGATGAGAGAGAGAGAGAAGAAGAAGAAGAAGAAGAAGAAGAAGAAGAAGAAGAAGAAGAAGGGACCTGAGGGGTGAAGTAATTAGAAGTTTAGGCCTTCTCCAACCGATCCGGCCAGAGGGTCATAGGGCCGAAAGTAACCCGAAATGACACGAAAATAGTCTCCAACCGAAGGCTAGACCAAAGGGCTCGTGGGTCCCACGGGTCACAATTGCAGCATCGGGCCAACCTGCTGGCCCAAACCAACCAACCAGCCAGCCCGGGCTGGTCCATAAATTTGAAGCCCAACGGTTACTAGCTGACGTCATGCTGATACCAGCTAGCCTTTGGATTTGAATTTGAATTTTTTTTTATAAAAATTCTAATTTTTTTTTATAAAAATTCTAATTTTTTTCCTATAACTACTTAAGCCATTAAACAACATTAAATAACATTAAAAATAAACAAAATTAAAACTTAAACAACATTAAAAAAACATTTAACAACATAAAACTTAAATGCCTACTTCATGCTTCTTTTGGCCCAAAGATGTGCAATAAGATCTTGTTGTAGGTACTTGTTTGTGGCACACGAACGTGTCATCCTATTGTGCCTCATGTACTCTTTTAATGAGATATTACCAGTTTTTGGATCGAAAGGCAAATTAGGTCCATAATATATTTTTGCACGAGCCCTTCTTGACCTATTTGGATAATCTTGGTCGTCATCAGATTCTCCATCAATGTAGCTATCACGCTTATCCTCCACAATCATATTGTGTAATATGATGTAGGACACCATGATGGATTTCAATTTACCTCGACTCCACCCTCTTGTCGGCTCCTTGATGATCTTCCACCGTGCTTGTAGAATACCGAAAGCTCTCTCAACATCTTTCCGGTATGCCTCTTGGTGTAAGGTAGACCACATTTGGGCATCATCCACAGGGTTTAGAATTGCTTGGACAAGTGTCGCCCACTTTGGGTAGATGTCATTTGCCAAGTAATACCCCGTATTGTACTGACGACCGTTGATGTAGTAGTCAAGTTGAGGTGATTTACCCTCCGTTAGGTTATTGAAGAGGGGTGAATGCCCAAGAACTGTTGTAAGATCCCACATCTCTACCTAGCATGAGGCCTTTTGGGAGCTCACTGGCTTCGGGTTCCGTATGAACTCCGAAGTTAAGTGAGATTGGGCCAAGGCATTACCAGGATGGGTAACCCACTGGGAAGTCATGCTAGCGTGAGTTCCCATAAACAAAACTGTGAGGGTGTGGTCGGGGCCTAAAGCGGACAATATTGTGCTATGATGGAGTTGAGCCCGGGTTGGGATGTGACAATTTGGTATCAGAGCCAATCCCTAGCCAAAAGTGTGCTGACGAGGACGTCGGGCCCTTAAGGGGGTGGATTGTAAGATCCCACATCGCCCAGGGGTGTGGATCATGTAAGCCTTATATGTATATTCTCATCTCTACCTAGCACGAGGCTTTTTGGGAGCTCATTGGCTTTGGGTTTTGTAGGAACTTCGAAGTTAAGCGAGATTGGACTAGGACATTCCTAGGATGGGTGATCCACTGGGAAGTCATGCTCGCGTGAGTTCCCATAAACAAAACCGTAAGGGTGTGGTTGGGGCCCAAAGCGGACAATATCGTGCTACGATGGAGTCGAGCCCGGGTTATGGTGGGGGTCGGGATGTGACAACTGTAATGTCATTTTGGGATCTAGGGACTCCAAAGAAAGCATGCCAGATCCATGTGTCAAACGAGGCAACCGCCTCTAACACAATAGTTGGCTTTCTTGACCTTCCGCTAAAGCCTTCTTGCCATCGGTGGGACAGTTCTTCCATTGCCAATGCATGCAATCTAATGACCCTATCATGCCCCGAAAGCCACGGTCTTCAGCTTTGCGAATGAGCTGATCCAGATCTTCTTGATTTGGTTCACGGAGGTACTCCTCTTTGTAAAGGTGAACAATTGTGTCACAGAATTCAACAAGAGTATCAAGGCATGTAGTCTTAGACATACCATATGTATCATCCATCGCATCAGTTGGGGAGGCATAGGCCAGCATTCAGAGTGCAATAGTAAACTTCCTTATCGACAGCAAATCTGCAAAGTTACTCACTTATCGACACATGTCACTCGAAATCAGAGACGTAAAATTATTGAGATTCCATATCGACAAGAATCTGCAAAGTTACTCACTTATCGACACGTGTCACTCGAAATCCTATCTGAAAAATTATTGAGATTACATCTCGAAAAGTTATTGAGGTAGTTTAATTTAAGTAACCATAGTAATTCAATTAAAATAATAAATTATGTTTGGCTTATGGCCTGGAGATGATTTTTTGTTATAGGGCTATGTTTGGCCTATGACCCTTTGGCCCCTCGGTTGAAGATGGTAAGAAATATGGCTTGACACTGTTAATTAAAATATTAATCTCTTTGAGGGCTATAGGGCTAAAACGAGCTCTCTGACCGTCTTTCGGTTGGAGATGACCTTACTAGCTACTTCCATGTGTCTCATATGTTTTTATTTACCTCTCCAAATTTGATTAGTCAAGGCGAAGCAACCAAATGAATGGATATAAGAATGGATCTAAAAATTGATCTGAGAGTGACGTTGGGTGTCGTTAGAGTGTTGCTGCTTTTTTTGGTGGTTTTTGATTAATGAAGGACATGTTGACCAACAAAACGATGAATAAAGGGCAATATGGACTATTAACACGAAAATTTGATCAAAAGAACAATTGTTTAAAGAGAGTTTTAACGAAAAGCCCACGGTACTGTTCACTTTAACGAAAAACCACATTTTTACACTAAAAAGTCAAACCTGGTACTATTCACTTTACTCTTTATTTTGTCCTTATCGTTAAAACTCAAAGTTTTCAAGCCCTTTTCATTAGTTTTCCTTTGTTTAAAAGTGGGATTAAAAGTGCAAGCATTGTCCAAAAAGGAATTATTGCTGCTAAAAGCCCTTATAATTTTATGTGATGAGCATTGATCAAACCTTATCACTTAAGCTAGTTTCAGTAGATCATTTTCCTATTGTTTGACCGAAATGAAGTTATCAACCTCAGTGGCGCTCAATGTACCTTACAGTATATCCTCAAATTTATAACGAAGAGGTCGACTTTTGTTTTCCATAAAAGTGTTTCAACTAACCCGTAAAAAAAAAAGAATTTTTTTAAAAAATAACTAAATTTTGGATTCCATATAGATAGCCACAATTTTAATTTTATGATAATTATAACCAAAACTTAATGTAAAGATACTAATGTACCCTTAATATCAGAATTTCTCACAACCACCAAAACACAACCTATAATACTACATATCTGAATATAGATGGAGAGAGTTTTCACATTACCTTTGACAAATTGGCGCCAATTTGCCAAATTAGTCTATATTATTTTTTGTTTTCATTATTGTATGTAACCTTTAAACTACTTTCGAATGTCTGCAACCTGTAACTACACCTTTGAATGTCAGGAACATTTAAATAATAAAAGTATGAATTAAAAACAAAAACAAAAAATAAAAAACAAAGCCTTCAAGATTAAATTGTTAAGCATCTTGGTACTTCTAATAAAATTCTGAAATTGATATGTGAATGAGAATGTATGTCAAGTTTAATCGAAGCAATTTTCTAATGTTATTAAGGCTAATATCTTCTTTTTTTGTGTGTTTTGAAGAATGTATCCATGTTTTGGTACAATAATTTTTTGTTTTTGTTAATTTTGATGAATGTACCCATACACACACAATATAATAGAGAGTATAATTTATATTTTATTATTTTTAATCACACAAATTATGGATTATATTTAAAATCTTATTAATATAAACAAATACAAATACAAATTTCAATTTTTAATTTTTAATTTTAAAAATATAGTAACTTATACTATTACATTAATGTTAGTGACTTCGATAAAAAACTAAAAACAGACAAGGTTTCAGTCAAAGAATATTGATAGCCTAGAGACCGCATCCAAAATGTCCCGTATAAATATATCAAATGTAACGTTTCTAACACTAAATGAATATTTGGAAATAAAATTTAATTATCTTGACATGTAAACTATTTTTAATATTGAAATAATTAATGACGTTTATTGAAACTAAGGGACCTTGATGAAAAATTGAAAAGGTATAAGATTTCAATCAATGAAGTTGAAACAAGAGGGATATAAACCTAATTTCTCCTATAATTTTTGCATAGTTGTTGCAACTTGAGCCTAGACCTCTATCTCGAAGGAAATCCTAGCCACTCATGCCTTCTCTCTCGCACAGACTTCATCTCGTCGCCAACCCTTTCTTTTGGTTGGGGTGGTGGCAATCCCCATTTATTTCTTGCTTTTTGATACGCTTCTCCTCCTTTCTAGTAGCTTAACTTTGTTTTCTCGGCATTCTTTGTCTTATTTTCCACGTGCTGAAAAATCGGGCCAAGCGTACTGCGACTTTGCTCAAGCGAGGGTGTTTTAGATGGCCCCGTAGCCTCATTCCCGTCCTTTTTTTTTGTTTGTTTTTGGTTCTACATGCAGGGGCATGTGATGGTGGCTTAGACAATCTCCAACCGAAGGGTCCAGAGGGCCGAAAATAGTTCGAAAAATCGTCTCCAACTGAGGGCTAAGCTAGAGGGCTCTGGAATATGAGAGGGTCCCATGGAATCCCAAAGGGCCAAAGGGCTAGAGTTTTTTTTGTTTTGTCGGATTTCCTGTCGGTTATAACCGAGAGGAATTATGTATATTTTTTTAATAGTGTCGGTTATAACCGACACCAATAGCATTTTCAATGTAATTTGAATTGCAATTGTGTCAGTTAGACACTAATAATATGAAAAATTTGAATAGCTAGCCAGTCAGCTAGCCATTGTATTCAATTTTTTTTTTTTAATGAATTTCAACCTTTTTTTTTCTATAACTTCCTATAACTTATATTTTACAAAATTTGTTTCAATTTTTTTTCCTATAACTTCTATTTTACAAAATTTGATTCATATTTTTTTTTCATATAACTTCTATTTTACAAAATTTGTTTCATATTTTTTTAAAATTCCATTTTTTTCCTATAACTTCTATTTCACAAAATTTGTTTCATATTTTTTTTCAATTCTATTTTTTTCCTATAACTTTCCTAGGCCCTTATACAACATTAAATTAAATTAAGTAACATGAAACAACATTAAATAACATTAACCAACATAAAAATTATACAACATAAAAAAAACATTTAACAACATAAAAAAAAAAACATGCTGACGTCACTTAACCGTTGGATTTGAATTTAAGTTGTAGTTTTTAAATAATAAATTATGTTTGGCCCTATGACCCTCGGTTGGAGACGGTTTTTTGTGACAGGGCTAAAACGAGCCATCTGGCCCTTTGGCCCTCGGTTGGAGAAGGAGGCAAATATGACCCTGTACTGTTCATTAAAATATTAATATCTTGAGAATCTTGGAGGGCCAGAGGGCTCAAACGAGCCCTCTGGCCAGCCATTGGTTGGAGATGGCCTTAGACCCGTTGGCTCTTTTCTAGTATGGTGATTTTAGTGCCAAAATTTGGTTGGGCGTTCTTCCTTATTGCGGGTTCATAATTTTTGTGCTGCGATCCCTTCATTGAATTCAAAGTGTAGTTTTCTTAGTGCTGCTACCCTGGCGAGGTGGTAGTGGTGGCGGCTACAACTGCTTTATCTGTTTGTAGGATAAAGATTAGGGTTTTTCATTTTTATTTTTTATATTTATGTTGAATGTGCTTTTGGCTATCCCCAATTTTTGTTGAACTTGCTTGTTGTAACTTGTACTGAGTCTTTTCTCATTCAATGGAATCTTGTGCTTTTTCGGAAAAAAAAAAAAACTAACCCTTGAAAAATATTATCCCTTAATCTCAATTGTTTTTTTCTTTCAACAAATGATATTATCTTCACTGAGGGGGTGGGGGAGTGAGCTAAGCCTCACAATAGGCTAGCAATAATGCGGTTCAAATTCGCCTTTGGCGAGAATCGAACCTAAAAGCCTCTCACTTACAAGTGAAGAGGAATACAAGTACATCTTAGTACTCTTAATCTCAAAATTAACGTCTCTAACTTAATGCAAGCAGAGGTCTTAGGTTAGAATCTCTTGGATGACGAATTTGATACCAAATTAGGCTGCTTATTATGTGGCTTAGCCGAACTCCTCTCTCCTTAGTGTAAAAATATCGATGTATAAAAATAAAACAAATAAAAAAACTTAATGCAAGCAGAAGATAAGAAAAAAATGGATAATTTTGGTCACATTTTTTTTATGTTAGTCTGGTGTGTACATCTTTACCACCATTTTCTTTTTGTTCATGTATACGTTCAAACTTCAAACTCGATAGCCACCATATTAATTATTTGATTAATTTACTTTTAACTTTTGGCATGGATGATGGAACTTGCCAACTAAATGGGATTTCATGACTGCATAGCATGATTAGTTTTAGTAAAGTAGTAGGGTTTGGTGGATTATAAAAATACGTGAAGTAGAGAATATATTATACAATGATGGGGAATTTTCTTGAGCTTGAAGGGAATACATCTGAGGAAAGGGAAGGGAAGAAGAGCCGACGGCACACACCCACATTGCTTTATTGGGAGGCAATGTTTGTTTAGCGTATTAGCTTAATCTTACTTTTGCTCTTTTCTCTACACACACATTCTCTCTTTATCCCTATCCTTTGAAATCTCATCTAACTAGCTTTGGTGTTTCAAGCTTCGTTATTCGTTTTGGTATTTTAGATCTCTATCTCTATCTCACCACTTTGGCCAAAAGGTTTAGGGAGCCACGAGTGCAATCATTGTGCAAATAAACATCCACTAAGAACTCTCTCTCTCTCTCTCTCTCTCTCTCTCTCTCTCTCTCTCTCTCTCTCTCTCTCTGAGTTAAAACGCATGCAGCTAGACACAGGTTCTAACGACTTGAGTGAAGGCTCCACTCAAAATTCCATTCTTTGTAAATTAGATCTATATGACATGATTATATTGCAACAAGTTTCATGGATTCACACACGAATATTGAAAACTGTAGCTTATCCCCAGTTATTCCTTTTTTTTTTAAGAAAAAGCAGAGAAAGGTTCAATTAACATCAAATTTAAACAAATCATATTTCAAGTTTCACTTAATATATTATCTTTACAACATAATACCCAAGTCGGAATTGATCAATCGATTGATCGATCGTTGAGACATCTAATTGTAATGAACATAGTACTTTAAGAAATATTAAAAGTTCATTATGAGAATTAAATGGCCAGGTAATAGTTTCCGATTGAAATGAATTTTCAAAGATTATATATGATGAGAATAGCTGGGTAAATAATTTTATTTGAGAGAACCTTCTGAGGTCCGTCTTGAATTTTAATTCAATGATCCAAAACAGTATGTTTTCTAGTTCTTCATTTAAATTATGCTCGCAAAAAATGAGACAAATCCAAAACCCGCTAAAAAATAGTTCGCGAAAATGATATCTAGTGCAACAAGAAAAATTTCGACCATTCATCTGACGAACACACCCTAAGCAATTATTCCAAATCAATAAACAAAACCAAGGCACAAAGCAGTGAGTGGAGATTCCCTGCGGAGAGCCCAATGAGCGGAGACCTTCACGTCCAGACTCGCGGATCAACCCATAACGGATCAGTAATTCTAGTTGCCACTAGTGTTCAAAAGCGGAAACTGTTCCAATGCAAAAGGTGTTTCCAGTCACGAATCAAAGTCACCCGAACCGTCTCAATAAAAGCTAATTTTTTTGTAACAACTGAACTCACAAGAACTTTTAATATTTACTTCAATGACTCTCCAAAACCAGCTCGTCCATTGTTACAAGAGCAATTAACATTAACTTTAATGTACCCTGTTTGCGAAAGCTGTCAGTAAACTGGAATTAAGAGGGTGCCGTAGCCAGAAGTGGAGAAACTTCTAGCAACAAATAAATAGGTAAGGAAGCCGAGATAGATCGCTTACCAGTTCACCTGATATCCAACATGGTCGTGTTCTAATATATAAGGTCACGTGGTTTGAATACACACACAAAAATTATTGTGACATGCATGGCTAGCTGGTTTCGATGGTAGTTGAGTAGTAATTTACCTACATGCATGCATACAGAATATAAGGTTAACCCTTACATATCATTTTGTTGCTAAGTATGCGTTTATGTTTTATGATTTTTCCAGTTTGGAATTGGATTGAGGACGGCCAGACCATCTTGGCTTAATGACGAACTTATTTCCAGTATAAACTATGAATCCTCATTGAATAAAATATTCATCAGTTTATATAAAAAATACAACAGCTTTGATAAAATTGTTTATAAAAAAGTAAAGAAATTTGTCAACTTTTATGTTCTCGGAAGTTTATATAGTTATCGGAGAGCCGCATTAGTTGACCGTTGAAGGCCAAGCATGCAAAACTGCTAGGGCATGGCAATATTAATACTCTCTCATACTACTCTACTGCTTAGTGCTTGATGATATTTCTGTTCACGCCCAATTCCACCTTCCAAACCCTCATCATCTTCCTCCAAGCACACAACTCCCAACCCCGGCCACCTGTGTGTTTTCACTCGACACTTAATTAGTAAGTTTAACGATAAATGTGGCAAGCATAGTTTTTTAAAACGAGCCCTTAGTTAAGAGATATTATTCATTCTAATGTCGGAATATGATACAAGTTCAAATCTCCCATCTTTACAGTTTCAAATTTGAGAAAAGGTAATTAATTTCTTAAGCTATTTGCTTCGTGTGGATTTTGGTAAAAAAAAATTGTATATTGATCTCGTAAGTAAGATTTTACAATAGACAAGAACATATAGATGGAAGAAAGTAAGAGAGGTAAACAACTACAACAATCCTCTCCATACTTTAAGCCATACTTAACATCACTATGAGTGATTGAAAGAAAAACAGCTATTGGTAACCACAACCCTAACAACTAGGTAATAAGATAGCAGCTACAACCATACGTAATCTTCAATTCTCCTCCTCAAGCTGGATAAAAAAGATTCATTGATCCAAGCTTGAAAAGCAGATGTTGAAACTGAGCAAATGCTAAGGCCTTAGAAAAGATGTCAGCGATCTGATCATGGCTACAAGAGTAAGTCGTTTGAATCATCCTGGATTGAACTTGCTCACAAACATAATGACAGTCCACTTCAATGTGCTTTGTTGTTTCATGAAACATTGGATTGGAGGCAATGTGCATAACTGCTTGATTGTCACAAAAAGAGACATAGGTAGGCTGCTTGGAAACCTTAAGTTCGAGAAGATACCCTTGGCCCTATACTCAACTTCTGCACTAGAACGAGCAATTACATTTTGCTTTCTGCTCTTCCAAGTTAATAAATTTCCTCCAAGAAATGTGATTTCCTATCAAGAGCATTGTCTACCCAATCAGCATCTGTTATCCTATGATCTGTGTAGTACCATTGTCCTTCATGAGAATTCCTCAACCAATAAAACCCTTGAGATACCGAAGAATTCTTCTGACAACATCTAAATGTGTCAAAAAGCATGCATGGATTGACTCACTAAGTAGACAACATAAGTGATATCATGTCTTGTGATAGTAGCTAATATTTTTTAGTTATTCTCCTTCCACATCCAACTTCAGTTTGCTGTCAAGAGAAGAACATACTTTCTTTGATTTAAAAATAGCCCATTGTGAAAGGTAGTCATTTCAATGCCAAGAAAATATTTTAACACTCCTAAGTCTTTAGTTGTAAATTTCTGACGAAAAGAATGCTTAAGAGTGTTAATCTCATCAATGCTATCACATGTGACGATAATATGATCAACATAGATGAGAATTATTAACCTTCCAGTTGATTCATTTCGAACAAAAAGAGATGAATCAACGTTACTTCTCTTGAATCTAACAACTTCAAGTATTGAGCTCAACTTGGCATACCAGACATGAGAAGATTGCTTCAATTCATAAATGACTTGTGAAGTTTGCAAACCATATTAAAATCATGAGCTTGTGGTTGACTAGAAAGTAATTGTATGTAAACTTCATCTTCAAGGTCTCCATGCAAGAATGTATTTTTCACATCCATTTGTTATAATGGCCACTCATGATTAACTGCAATGAATAATAAAATCCTTGCAATATGAGCAAAAGTTTCTTTATAATCAACTCCAATTTGAGTAAATTTACCTCAAACCACCAATCTGGCATTGTGCCTTTCACTGGAAACATTAGAATGAAGCTTTTTCTTATAAATCACCTGCTGGCTATGAACTTTTTTTCCTTTGGAAGTTAAACAACACTCCATGTTTTATTATCGTCTAAATCTTGCAATTCTTCTTTCATCGCTTGCCTCCACGCAGCTTGAAGATTAGCTTTCTGAAAAATTCTTGGTTCATTCTCACTAGATATCTTACTGAGAAAAGCAACATGAACAAATAAGACCTTATGATAATTGATGAAGTCGTAGACTGAATACCTTACAGTATAAGTAACATAGTCATGTACTCTTGGTGGTGGATGACTATATCGAGAAGGATTTCTCCTAGGTGACATTGAAGTCAAAGAGGAGGGTTCTACAATATAAAATGAGATATCAGTGTTAATTGGAACCTCAAAAACTTCAACTTCATCTTCAATAATCACATTGTCATTTTCAATAACTAACATATCGATACTGAAGGAGTACAATCAGTACTTGTAGAGGGATTTAGCAAGGAAAAGAAATCAAGTAAATTCTCCCCCCTGACTAGATCTCTCTGGTGACTTGCTAAAATAGAGTTTTGTTTCATCAAACTTAATATATCTAGACACAAGATGTTTCTTAGCGCTAGGATTATAACATTTGTATTCTTTTTTAGTAGAAGAGTACCCCAAGAAAACACATGTCAAAACCCTTGGACCTAGCTTATCTTTATGAAGTGATTGTATTGACCGACACATGTACATCCAAACACTCTCAAGTGTGAAATCAATTTTTCTACCTTTCATAACTTCATAAGGTGATTTTAAGTCTAAAACCCTACTAGGCAACCTGTTAATAAGATAGGTGGCAGCAAGTACCCTAGGACCAAAATTAAATTTTGGTCCCATTGCTCTTGTTTTTCAAGTAAATCTTGATTTTTGCCTTCACCTAGCTACCCTTTTTTGTTGAGGTGCACCGACATAACTTGTTTGATCGTTATATGTGGTCAAGTATTGTGACATGGTAGTGGATATGTTCTTAGTGCCGTCATCTAATAGTAGTATTTGAATTTGTGAGAAAAACTGATTTATAACAAGATTATGGAAGTCTTTGAAAGCATTCACAACTTTACTTTTAAATTTCAAATGATGGTAAGTGATTATGGAGAAATAAAAAAAAGTAACAAAATACTTATAACCATCAAAATATTCAAGGAAAGCTAGATTTCAAACATCAGAGTGCACAATTTCAAAAAGTTTAATAGCTCTAGACTTGGAGGAATTTGAAGGAAATCTAGAAAATTCTGAGATTTGACAAGTTTCACTGATAGGTGTTTCACATAAACTGGAAAACAAGGTGGACATAGCAAATTATGAGGGATGGGCTAGATGTTGATCCCACAAATGATGATCTTGAGCTAGGCTGGAACTGGCTTGGAATCCCTTTGAAATTTTAAAATCCTTTGACAAATAATACAATCCATTCAAGTATAGCCCTTCACCAATCGACTTCTTGGTAACTAGATCCTGAAAAATAACATTTTGAAGGGGGGAGATTGCAAGGCAGTTTAAACATTTGATAATTTTTACAACAGACAACAATTGGAAAGGAAAGGATGGAATGTATAAATCTATGGACTAAACATTGTCTAAGATTGATTTTATCTTCCTTCAACCCAAAACTACATAAGCTTTACCATTTGAAACATACACTTGAGAAGGTTTAGACAGTAGCTGCATTGTTTGCAGCAGCTATATAGTTTGATTTGTGATAAGGATTATGTGGATCTTTCTAAAAAATCTTATGCTCTTTCGAAAAATTTGGTTTCAATTTAGGATGTAAGATCTAGCAGCGAGCTCTAAAATGCCACAAATTGTTGTAATAATTGCATTTCATTTTCTGACCTCTTGCTTTTGTACGTTTTCTCTCTAGCTTGCTTATGGTTGGACACATAAGCTCTATATTCAGATATAGTTGCCCTTGTTTCCACATTTATTGACTTTGTAAGAACTTCTTCTCGTTGAATAGTGGCACAAACATTTGCAAAACAGGGAAGCTTTGTATTCATTATGATGTGATTTCGTAGATCTTCATATTCTAAACCTAGGCTTGCCAACAACTGAAAAATCTTGTCTTCTTCAACTATTTTTTCACAGTACGGGAACATCAATATGTGGGATATACATCTAGTAGACCTGGCATTCGTGTCGTGTTTCCCGTGTTCGTGTCGTTTTCGTGTCATACCCGATATCTTAACGGGTCGTGTCGTGTAACACCCGTTAAAATAAACGGGGTAAAATGACCCGACCCGAAATAGACCCGATAATATTAACGGGTAATATGACCCGACCCGTTACCCGTTAAGGAGAATATAATTTAAACCAATAAATAATTAAATAAAAAACATAATACTTTTTTTTTGAGTAAAAACGCATTTTTCTTTTAAGTATTGTCACATCCAAAACATAAAAACGCATTTTTCTTTTAAATGTATATTTACATATCCAAAATAAGAGCATAATAAAAAAACATTAGAACATTACAAAATATCAAATGTTCAAAAGATTTGCAAAATTAAGGACATTGGAACATTAGAACATCTTGCACATTTTCTTCCAATCAAACCCTTCAATGTAGAAGTATAAAAAATATAGAAAAAAATATATAAACACTCGTAATAACAAGCTTTACAACTTTCGTGAAGAGCTTAACTTCGAAATTCGTCACTATAATCACATAAATCATAGATCAAAATTTAACCGTTGATTATTGTTTACATTTACCCTTCATTTTTCTCGTCAAATTTTGTTTTTTCAGATTTTCTTTATTGAAAATGTGAGATCCCACATCGCCCAGGGGAGTGATCCTTATATGTATATTCCCATCCCTACCTAGCGCGAGGCCTTTTGGGAGCTCACTGGCTTCGGGTTTCATGGGAACTTCGAAGTTAAGCGAGTAGCGCACGAGAGCACTCCCATGATGGGTGACCCACTGGGAAGTTCTCGTGTGAGTTCCCAGAAACAAAACCGTGAAGGCGTAGTCGGGGCCCAAAGCGGACAATATCGTGCTACGGTGGTGGAGCGGCCCCGGGATGTGGTGGACCCCGGGTCGGGATGTGACAATTTGGTATCAGAGCCTAACCCTGGCCGTGGTGTGCCGACGAGGACGTCGGGCCCCTAAGGGGGGTGGATTGTGAGATCCCACATCGCCCAGGGGAGTGATCCTTATATGTATATTCTCATCCCTACCTAGCGCGAGGCCTTTTGGGAGCTCACTGGCTTCGGGTTCCATAGGAACTTCGAAGTTAAGCGAGTAGCGCACGAGAGCACTCCTATGATGGGTGACCCACTGGGAAGTTCTCGTGTGAGTTCCCAGAAACAAAACCGTGAGGGCGTAGTCGGGGCCCAAAGCGGACAATATCGTGCTACGGTGGTGGAGCGGGCCCGGGATGTGGTGGACCCCGGGTCGGGATGTGACAGAAAACATGATCTATTAGAGGATGCAAGCAGATGAACGGTTTGGATCGTTGATATTATGTTCAGAGTTTTACGATTAGTGAAAATATTGCTTGATGTTTATAAAGTTTCTCCAAACTATATGACATCGACTCATATTTCAGTTAACCGTAAATATCGAAATGTGATATCAAATATATGAACCGTTCATCTTCTTACATCCGCCAGATGATCAAGTTTTCAAAAAGAGAAAATTTAAAAAATGAAATTCAGTAACAAGAATAAAGCATAAATGACAATCGACGACTAAATATAAATTTAAGGTTTATGGATTATAGTGTTGGAATTCGAAGCTGACCCCTTCATGAAAGTTGTAAAGCTTGTCATTATGAGTGATTTGATATTTTTTTTTACATTTTTTACGCTTCTATAATAATTATTATTAATTTTTCCCTCAAATAAAAAACATTATTTATGAGGGTTTTGAGGATTTTAAAAATCTAAACAATAATGTAAGTGTAACCATTATCTACTCGTAGAGGAATAATGATGAATCACAAGTGTTTGTATATTCTTTCACATTTTTCATACTTGTATGTATGTCTTCTTAGTTCTTGCCTATACAAATACTATACTAGTTTATTTTAATTTTGGACAAGAACATGTTAAGTAAAATTTATTATCCTAGTAATGATAATAAAGAACTCTCACAATAAAAATAAATAATGACTAAATTTTTTTTTAAAACTTATATAGAATAATAATACAAAACTATATATTTAATATAGAATATATTGTATATATTAATATGGCTATTGTATTTTATATTAATTTTTTTAGTAATTAAACTTTAAAATTATCAAAATATTTTTTTTCTTAACGGGTCGAAATGGGTCACCCATGTGTTACTCACGTGTATACCTGTTAAGAACCCATTATTAAAGGGTTCTTAACAGGTTACCCGATACTGACCCAATAAGTTATCGTGTTGATCCGAACCCCGTTATTTTCGTGTCGTTTTCGTGTCGTGTCAGAAACTGCCAGGTCTAACATCTAGCTCATCCCACATACTTTTCATGCTACCTAGATGTTGAACAAAATGCTCACCTTCTTGTGGGAGACCAGCAATATCTTTCTTGAGCTGAAAGATACGAGCAACATTATTTTGGTTGCCATACATTGCTTTGATTGCATTCTATAGATACAAGGAAGACTTAGAGAAGCTAAAGATTTCAGCAACATTCTACTCCATATAATTGAAGAGCCATGACATAACCAGTAGATCCTTGCGCAGTCAAACTTCATATATGAGAGAAGAGATTTCAGGAGCTTGTATGCTCCCATTGATATATCCAAGGTTGGATTTCCTCTAAGAACAAGTGTAACAACTCTTGGCCAAGGAATATACTTGAATTCATTCAAAAATACAAAACAAAGCTGTTAATTTGGATTTGCATCAACCTTGGAAAAACTTGAAGACAGAGAAGCAAGTGAGCTCTCAGCCTCCAAACCAAAAGGATTGTCTTCAGCCATGCTTGTATAGAATGTAAGAAGATAAAGATGAAAACATATAGAGACATGACGATTAAGGTTCCACTCTGATACCGTGTGGATTTTGGTAAGATAAAGTTGTATATTGATTTTGTGAGTAAGATTTACAGAGTAGGATTGTCTCCCCTTCTATTCTCATCTCCTTCCATCCCTTCCTCTCACACTTTGCTTTTTGTCTTATTGTCTCTTTTAAAAAATCAATATAAGATATTGACATGACTTATTCGTAATCGTTCAAGTAGGATGAGAGGAAAGAGGAGAGAGATTAGGAGGTGAGAAAATTCTCCTTCAAGATGTACAATGGACAAGAATATATAGATGGAAGAAAGTAGGAGAGAAAACAACTGCAACAACCCTTTCCATACTTTAAGTCATATCTAGCATCATTACGAGTGATTGAAAGGAAAAACAACTATTACAAATCTTTTGGTAAGGTGGTAACCACAACCTTAACAACTAGGTAAGGTGGCAGCTAGAACCATACGTAATCTTACAACCAGGAGGATCCTCTTCAGATTCTCTTTGTGAGGATCCTCGTGTCTGTTCATCGTATATTGTGCGGTCAGTTTTCGTTAGGTACTATTCATATTTAATTTTAAATAAAAGTATTTAAAATAATTTATGACCGCATGATGTACGATGAACAGACACGATTTGAAGATTCCCACGATCCTCACAAAGAGGATCCTCGTTCTCCAACCAATACTTCGGCATGCACCTTTGGATTGAGGATGAGTTTGCTGAAAATTTGATTTTGAGAATTGTGCAGGGTCCTGCGATAATAGGTATTTAGTCGCATACCTTCCGTCAAAGTTTTGAATCTCCTTTCTCATTTATTTTCATTTGATACTCTCCCAGAAAGAAAGAAAACATTTTCTTATGAATTTACATAATATTGATTGGAAGACCTCACATGGATTAAAAAAATTATGAAACGAATACACAACTACCGTAACTTTCAGACCACTATACACGATATAAAAGAACAATTTACACGACTTCAAAGAATTGGTATGAGATGCCCTATTAGTATTGTATTGCGTCGTATAAGTTATTCTTTGTCAATTATGACAAACTTAAAATGTCTTTGAGAAGATAATCAAAAACCTTGTAGTATGGTATCAATTAACGTTAATTAGGATCAACATTCTTTTGTTTTTAAATTTTTTATGGATTAATTAAAAGCAAATGTTGGGGGTCACCTTAACTGAATTCAGCAGCTTCTGGCAAACCGTGTGCATGTCTATGTAGGCGGTAACACAGAACAGAGCATCAGCCGCAGCACCCAAATGCCAAATCCAATCATGGCAGAAATTATAAGAGTTCTTCAAATTAATAATTAATTTTAATTAACAATATTCCAGGTCATGATTGTCAAGGTGGCCCCCATTCCAGCTTGGACTTTGCATGCACGCGCTATCCTTCGCTCCCCTTGTCCCTTATAAGACCGTGTGAAAAAAAGGGAATGGACTCACTCTCTCTCTCTCTCTCTCTCTCTCTCTCTCTCCCCCCTCTCATCTTTTTGCTTTGTTTTGTGCTGTGTTCTCTGTTCCTAGCAGCAGGCGTGGCCTCTGGTTTTCATTACTCTCTCTCTCTCTCTCTCTCTCTAAAATCCATCAAGAACCCATCAAAACTCATGCTTTGTTTCTTCTTCTTTAATCCTTACACATACACAGACACAGAGACACAGTGATCATCACCATCATGAGAGAACAAAAGCAGACCGAAGCTCGACTCTTTGCCTTCTAATTCTCCTCCCATTAATCATCTCAATTCTCTCTCTCTCTCTCTCTCTCTCTCTCTAGACCCAGCAGACAGAACAGAGAGATCTCCATAATTGAACATCATTACAAACCCAGTACAACTGTTTCCCAATTTCGTACTTTGAACCACTATAAAACCAGACAAAAATGGAGAGGTGGGATATCAAATCACTCCCAAAAAACCGAGAACCCAGCTCCAACCGACAGAGCAGAGACAACCCATCTTTCTCCTCCTCCCTCCTCGACTCCATTTACCGTTCCTTCGACGAGACCACCGCCGGCCGCGAAGGAGTAGCTTCGAGGAGCGAACAACACCACCGCCTCATCTTCTACAAAGAAACCATGAAGAAAAAACAGAGCAGCACCGCCGCCGTCACTACCAGCGGCCGACATGGCCATGCACGCTCTAAAGAAGACCAGCAGCACGAAATCATGAATCTCCGACGAGCCTGCTTGGTGGAGAAGTGGATGGAGAAGAAGAAGGCTGAGAAGTCCGTACCTGTTCGACGAAATTCCATTGCGGATTTCGAGACGAAAAAGTCGAGATACAGTCACCAGAACGAGTTCCTGACAAATTCTAGTTCCAGTTCTTCGGATTCGAGTGGTGGATTTTCTTCCTCGGAGTCGGATTCCATGTACGGATCAAAGTCGAGGTCCTCATCGTCATGCTACAGCATGCACAGGCCGAAGCCAATTCGAACCAGCATTTCGTCCGAAAAGGTTCTGTTTGATGATAACCAGAGAAATCACCATCACAATTCACAGAAGAAGAAGCACGAGAATGGCTTCATGAAGACGAAATCGAAAGCGCTGAAGATTTACGGCGATTTGAAGAAGGTGAAGCAGCCGATTTCGCCAGGTGGTCGGCTGGCCAGTTTTCTCAACTCTCTGTTCAATGCAGGACACGTGAAGAAGTCCAAAATTGATGATTTGGGTGCGGAGAGAAAATCGTCATCAAAGTCTGGACAAATGGGGTACTCAAACCCGAGTAGTACTTGTTCGTCAGCCTCTTCGTTTTCAAGGTCTTGCTTGCGAAAGGCGCCTCTTTCGAGAAGCGAGTTGAGTGGCATCAGCAGCAATGTTGATGCCGCGAAAAGATCGGTGAGGTTTTGTCCTGTGAGTGTGATTGTGGATGAGGATTGCCGCCCGTGCGGACAAAAGACTCTGCTTAAAGAGGAGTCGGATTTAATGGCCGCGGCAAGAGCTGCTGCGGCCATTAAACCTCCAACAAATGAAGATGTTGGAGTTGAGTGTTGTGTGATGGATGTTGATGAGGATGATGATCATCGACGTCGAATTGAGGAAGTTGCGAGAGATTACTTGATGAAGAATTATCAGAAGAAGCATGACGAAGATGATGAGGATGATGATGATGCAGAGAGCTATGCAAGTTCTGATCTCTTTGAGTTGGATACTGCTGGGGTTGAAGAAAGGTATCGTGAAGAACTGCCTGTGTATGAGACTACCTTTTTCGACAGAAATCGAGCCATTGCTAATGGTTTGATTTTGTAATTTTCATGGGGGGAATAGTTTGGAGGAAATTTTATTAGGTTTTTAAAGTATATGGTTTGGGGGTTTACATGAGAAAATAATATAAATCAATTTCTCTCGTTCTGGTAGTAATTCTTATATCGATCTCTTGGCTTTTTCTGTTTTTCATTTTGTTTCATATTTTTCAATGAAGGGTAGAAAGTATGTGATTAATAATGTTTGAGCGCAATCGAGAAATTTGGTTACAGCTTATATTTCCAGTAACATAACATTTTATTAGTTCGATTTGAAATACTAAATGAAGATTAAAAGATGACGATCGTTCATACCATAAACTTCAAAATAAATAAAGAGATTTAGATGAGGTACTTAAAGATGAGGGCAGATTTTCTACCCATTTAACATGTGGACCTCCCTTGTATACTTAACGTAACACTATCTTTCATGCACTACATAGATATACGATATGATCTATGAAGGACTAATAGTCAAAAAGCCTGATCTTGTTAATCACCTTTTTATCATTTATTCTACATTTTATATAAATAAAACATGATTCTAATTAATTTAGATATAATTTTGAATAAAGTGACCGATCGGAGAGTGGTTCTCATTGGCGGCGTGGATTTACCGGCAGTGGAAAAGAGGTGAATGATGAGTTTAAGGGAAAGAAAAGAGTGAGATAAATGTATGGTCTCCAAAGCTGTGGACAAAGGATCTAAATTTTTATCTGGCCGATCTATATCCCTTGATGTCAAATTCGGTTGCCTTCGAAGCTAAGAGATTTTCTATATATCTAAAACGCTGCTCATAAACTTCACTGTCAAACCAACATGAAATATATCAGCCTAAAGCCATATATTTTTTGTGGTATCTCTCGAAATTTGCTTTTTAGTTTTCACCAAGGGCGTAGCAAGAATTTTTTTTATGGGTGGGCTAGCTAAAAAAATTACCCTAAAATCAAATCATTTTTTTTTTTTTTTTTTTTTTTTTTTTTTTTTTTTTTTTGCTACATACATATTGTATGCAAAAATTTAAGTTTAACTTCTATATTTGCATACTTAAAATTTGCTTGGTATGAACTCAATTAAGCTTCGCACTTGCATATAGCAAAAATTACAATGAATCATCAAATTTACATATATTTAGATGCAAACACAAGAAGAAGATAAAAAAATTGACATCTCAATTACAATCACATAGCTAGCACAAAGCAAAACATTGAAAGTAGATGTAAAGGCAATCTTAAAAAAAAAATTGATTGAAACTAATATAAAGCCCACTTAATCAAAGCAGAATAATCTTGAACAAAATGGTATCACAATTTCCATGATAATTTTTCTATTTCTAGTTGTGCTAAATACTCGCTGGGCTAGTTTCATTAAAAAATAATTTTTCTTGCAGTTTTTTTTTGTCTATTTTATTAGACTGGGCTACAGCCCACCATAGCCTTTGGTGTGGCTATGCCAACTTTTCGCAAAAATATATGAAAACAAAGGCAAGAATTCAAACCTACATGGCTTTTGTGATTTTGAAGACAATCACGTAGCATAATCAATTTATGCACGTACATATTAAATAATTACTAATATTATAACATATGAATTGATTGTGTTGCATACATGATCGTGTTCTAATACCACTAAGTAATTAATCATATTTACAAACTTTTAAGATGAATAACCTCAAATAATATAGATTGAGGTTATAAAAAAAGAAACTATCCCTCTCATACAAGAAGTAATTATATATAGCCATTTGGGTTAATGAGTTTACTATTTACAAGATTTCATATGTTCGTATTTTAAATTAACACATGATGTATTATTTTGGTTTTAGTGAATTCAATGTATTGAAATTGAAAAGCTTTATTTTATTAGTTTCGATAGATGATTGTGGATGCAAATTTTTTCCTCCTTGTTCTTGACAAAATTGCACCTACAAAACAAATAACACCTTAGGTCAAGACTAAGAGCCTCACGTGCCCATGATGAATGGGGGAGCTTTGGCCGAAGAACCTCTGATGCCAAAGTTAGAATTTTGAGAGAAAAGTGTTTGGATAATTTTGAGAATTTAGCAAGAGAATTGGCCTTTTTGTTTTGGAGAGAATGAGAGGGCTTTTATAGGGGTGTGACCGGCCTCCTTGGGTGAGAGAGGACCGGCCACTTGGCTCTTTTTGTGGGCTAGGTTCTTGATTTGTGTTTAATTGAGAATAATTGAATAATCAACTAATTAATTAGCCAATTAATAGAATAATTGCCTAATTGACTAGCTAATTAATATAATAAAAAGGGAAGATTTATGAGTTACCTTGTGGAGAGGATTTGATGAGGATGGATGAAATAGGTTTGGAATGGTTACCTATTTTGGGCACTTTTGACTTGGTTGAGGGATGATTGCCCACTGCTCGTGTGTAGGAATCTCGATATGCCTTACGGGTATTTTTGCCCTTTTTTTATCTAAAAATCCACGTGTCGCCTTGAGATTATTTTTGGCTCCGCAATGATGTTTTGTTCAATGGTGGGTCATTATGATCACATCAAAATAATTACGCAGTACAATATATAACCAAGCTTTTTTTCTCTTTTCCTTTCAGCATTTTCAGAGCATGCTATAGAAGCTTAATTAGATTTTAGTTTAGTGAGGTGAGGAAAAGGAAAATGATGTTTTTATGTTAATTTGGTAAGAAAAAAAGATTGAAGAATTTGAGGTTTCACCATAAGATCAATTGATAATATAGAGAGCAGTCTCATTACTTAGCAAGGTCCTTCATTTCACCGATGTGGTACTAATACTCTCAACATGCCTCTTCATCTGTGGCAAATCTTCAAATCTAGCATGTGAACAACACAAATTGATTGATGTAGGGCACGTGTAGCCGTTAGGCTTCACAAATGAGACAACTTGCTCTAATACCATGAAGAATTTGAGGTTCCATCATAAAACTAATTGGCAATATGGCAATATGAGAAGTAACCTAATTACTAATAAACACATGCAAGCTCTTTCCTTTTACTGATGTGTGGTTAATAATCTCAACACAAGACACACATATTGCTTGATTTTATTTCATTTTTGTGTTAGTTTTATATATACAATAGTTGGCATATTGTCTCTCCATGATTGGCGCTTAGAAGAGCGGCAAGTGCTTCAGATCAAAATGCAAATTGTCAAAAGACACACAAGCTTTAACAGTTGTGTTTCGAACCAGTTACTTCACTTGAACACAAGGTGGTTTGAGGAAAAAGTTTGGATAGGGACACATCTTTAGAGGTTGCCACAACTTTGTTTGAATTGAATATCCAAATACATGGGAAATTTTTTGGAAGATGTGAGAATTTGGTTGCTGAGAGTTTTTGGGAAGGAATTAACAATTAAGTTAACATATAGTTTTATTTTATGCATATATTCTGATAGACTTGCGAGGACCACAAAATCATAACAGTGTGATATGCTAAATAAATTATCATGGCATCATTCTTAACTAAATTGTTTAAGTTTAAAGCTAGCTTGGACTGTAGGAAAAGAAAAGGCTAATCTCTGGTCAAAAGTGGTATAGGATGAAATGGCTATAAATAGATTGGAAAATTGGCTAGGTGTGGGAATATAACTTTTTTTAATAATTGATAATATAATGTGTTAGTGCTTGTTGATACAAGTGTATGGAATATAAATTTAAAATTATTTTATATTTGCTTATAGTTTGGTTGGTTAAGAATATCGAAATTTGTACTGTTTGCGATCTCAAATTTATCAATGATTACGTGAATAACAAACACTTCTAATTAAGATTTGAAATATTAAATATCCATTATGTTATATTGTAATTAATTAATTTTGTAAATAGGTAATATAATTCAGCCAGGTAGCATTATATCACTAAGATTAAAGAAATATATTCTGTCATGAAATATAACATTAATTTTAGTTTGTTTTTCTTTGTTTTTTAATGGGATCGGATCCGTGACACCACTTTTTGCACAACTTTTGACAGACGTTTTTATGGGGCTCACTCTGTAATGTATTTCAACGATCCGAATTGTCTATATTTTAGGTCTTTCCTCAATATCATGTCTATAAAAATTCACTAAGAGACCATATGACTGTTGGATTAAGTGATCAAAGTTTCTTTGTAGAACCGTATTCGTCCATTTCACTACAAATGAATGTCTTAATAGTTTTAGATTTGTCTAATTTTTTTACAAGGATGATCTATGAATGATATCTTAAAAGATAGACAGATCGGACCGTTAAAATACATTATGTGAACCCTACAAAAACCTGTCAAAAAAATTATGTAAACAAATTAGTACCACGAATTTGCCCCCCTTTTTTAACACATACAATATTTATTTACACTAAAGAGGATATAGTTTATTTCTCTTCTTTGGAATATGGAGATCAAGATGATAGTTGATTTTTTGGCTGCATGCATCTGTGGGAATAAGTGCTTTATTTTGTATGTAATAAGATACCATTTGGTAATTTTGCATCTATGGTTTGGTGAAGTGGGAGAAGTTGCTTTCAGAAGTGGGAAAGGTAGTCCATTGAAAATAAATGAGTGGGAAGCTGGGAAATGTAAAGCAAAAGATGGTTAGCATCCCCTTAGAATGATAGTGGGCTATGAGGCCACCTACCCAATCCATGCGTTGACCAATTTGTTGGATATTAAGCTATTAACCCTAATCATGTTTGTAAATCGCATAGCCCCCTTAATTAGTGGTATATAAGCAATGTATAAGGAATATTTAAGGGTTAGCAGAAATTCTTCAAAAAAAAATTCATGGTCGATTCACAACATTAAAATTGGTCATATTGTAATCACTAAGTGAAAATCATCACTGTAGAAAATTAACTAAAACTAAAGTCACTTGGCTAATCAATTATAGCAAATAGAATCAGCGTTATAAAACTACAATTGAGATTTGGGAGAGTATAACTTGAAATAAAGAAAGTTCCAACTGCTTGGACCACATCAACACTAATATAAAATCTTAGGTGATGCTAATTATAGCAAATAGATAGATTGTTCATTTAGTCAATCAACTGTAGTATTTCAAACTATCTATCTATTTACTACAGTTGATTGATTTACATGGCAATATTTAATTGATTTATAATATGGCCGCTTTCGACCATAAGCCCGAAATTATGTGAATCAATTATAAAGAGATTTGGATAGGAATATTCCTACTCATCGATCCTTTAGTAGCTAAGTATTGTTCTATATATAAACCATGGTTTTGGCTGCAATTTATTTTCAAGCATACACTGTCAATAAGCAAGCCATAATATGTTTTACAGATTGCTAGGTATTAAAAAAGTTATGATATGTGGGTGCAAATTTCCGCCAGGGATAGATTGACACTGTTAGGCAATTGACGAACACTCAATTAAAAGGAGGAGGGTGTCCACCAAAAGGCCTTCGATGCCTAAGTCATAAATAGTTTAAAAGAAACTAAACAAAGAGAATTCTGAGTAGTAAGTGGCGATTATCCTTTCCCAATTTATCTTGATTATTTATAAGAGAGACTCCTCGTAGGCAACCTGGAAGTAAGATTGCAGATCATGCTAGGCAGACCTCTGTGTTCTGCTAGCGATATACAAGCTACACTAGACTAGTGGGGCATTCTCTGATGGTAGGCTCGATCATTGGCAGATGAGTTTGCAGGAGTGGGAGGACACCAAAGGGAGTTTTAGAAGAGTTGATGCCTGCCTTCTTGGGTCGGGAAGGCACGATGGAAGGAATGGGAATATGAATATCATGGGCCCGAAGGACAGTTTAATAAATCCGTCATATTTATTAACACTAATCGAAGAAAAAGAAATACAGAAATGTTGCAGAGAGTTTTCAAGAGAGAAAGAAACTGAGTAATATGTGTATATTGCAGAGAATGAATTGATACAACTAACAGAGAGACATTCTCTATTTATACATGCTTCATGCTTCAGTAGTAAGATTCTAACAAACTAATAACCACCTTATCACTTCCTACAATCCTAACTGTCAATTTAACCGACTCTTGCTGATGTGGATAACAGCCTTGCTGATGTGGACCTTGTTGATGTGTATATCAATCAACAATATTGAGTTAATTGTCCACATGTTAACTTTCAACAGAGAAAAAAAAAGTTGGAAAAAGAGAGTATATGCTGCTTAAGAAAAGAAAGAATGAGTACATAATAAGAGGAAATTAGCCAATGGAAAATTACTGATGGGATATATGTAGGGTACTACAATTTAATATCATATAATATGAGATATCCCACTGTCTTTCTTTTCATTCAAATGGAAAAAAAAGTTACTTAAAGCTACCACAAAAATTACTGATTATTCTTGCGAGTTCTTACTGTATCATTCTTGCACGCTCTTAAATCTACCACAAAAATTACTTAAAGCTATATAGTTAAGCATATTTAACATCCCACTGTCTTTCTTTTCATTCAAAACCTTTTATAACGTTGAAAATCGTTCCCAGTACACGGAATTAATTCTTACCATCATTTTTACGGATTGAAAACAAACAATTATTAGTTGAACTATTTCCATGGAGACCTTATTTGCTGAGTTAGGGTTAATAGTATATATACTTAACGTTGTTCTGGATGTAAGCAAAACATCAACAGATGCATGCAAGATAAGAAGAAGACTTACCCAAACTATAATCTAAGAACTCAGGTCTAGCTAAGAGAATCGATCTCATCGATTAATGGTCACCTGCAACCTGTTAGTGTATGAGTGTTTACTGTGTATTTCAAAGGAGGTTTTCTCCAACCTTCGAAAATGGCAGAGAATGTAGAGAGAATTTCAGAGAGAAGATGATGGAATATATTTCTAATTTTTCACACTACAAACATGTGTGTGTTTGTTACCGTTATACATGGAAAGGAAGGGAGATCCTTCACTCACCAAACCAAGATACAATCTCAACTCTTAATTGCTATCACCCTATGTGATGATGCCACTTGTCTTAATCTATTACTTAAGCTAGTTACAAATTTGAGCTGCCATATGGACTGTGATCCAATGACTCAAATTCAAACTAAAAACAAAAATATTTAAATTGATCTTTGCCGCCAAGCTTTAGCTGAAGGGTTACACACCAACACAACCACCCAATTAATGGGTCTCAATCGATTAATCCATCAGTTGAATATTAATTGTCGTTTTAACAGCGTCCATAAGGCAACATATACCGACCGTCTAATAAAAACGACAAGTTGTTGCCATCATTATTCATGCAAGCACTACGGTTACGCATTTGTGGGGAAGCTTATGCATGGACATATCACTTCCAACCATGCACAAGTCACTGGCATAACTAATTCAAATGAATCGATAAGCAAAATTTTGATCGATTTATGTGGCTCTTACCAATTTGGTTAGGATCCAAGCATATACGACAAATGACTTGATCTCTAAGCTTTGCCATGTCCATATACAACGGTGCATGATGGGGGTCACAGAAATTAGACAACTCTATGATCTAGGCAACACTGTGTCCCCAAGTGATATTAAGGATGTATTATTTTTCCAATGGTTCTCAATAATTTGGGATATGTACTCTTTGATTGGTGTGTTGTGATTGCTGGTGGTCTGTGTTTATGTTCTTTTCTGCATGCATGAATTTTTTAAACAGTGTTAGTTGGTTTCTGTCGATTGCATTTCTTAGCCGTTGATTGATTGGTTAAGGCACAATGTTGTGAGGAAAGAAAAAGGCTTACGAACTTGTAAGGTGGGAAGGTTGTACCCAAGAGGAGAACAGAAACATCTGCAGGCACAAGTGCTTGCAAATCGAAAGCACTTTGTCTTCGCTGCTTAAAATATTTTTAGGATAAGAAGCAGTTCGGTTTCTATATTTTAAAAATAAAAAAAATAAAAAAAATCTCTAAAGTTACCAATTTTTTTTGGGTACTAACAACAGTGAAAAAAGTGAGAATCGAACTCAATTGAAGATGTTGATTGCATGGATGTGCTACAATCCGCTTGCTAAAGTTACAAATTGTTAGCACTATTTGTCCCTCCATTCATCGGAATGTCAAAATTGACTGCCATATTTTATATGACTGTTTGGTGGACCTATGTTTTGCTTAAGAAAATAAGCTAAGTGTTATGTCAAAAACACAAAAGTAAACTTGATTCTAACTAATCTTTAACTTGATTCTTACACTTCTAACCCAAAAAGAGAATTGATCAAATCAAATCAAATCCCCCTTTTATTAAAAAGAAAAAATGTTTTTATTTAACCCTTCTATTTTGCTCATCTTTGCCCTAATACACTCATAAATTCCAATTTGAAAATTCCTCTTTTGAGCTGTGCTTTTCATATATTCATTTTACTTTTCAGATGTCGGATTGAATAAAAGGATCAAAGAACAGAAATTAAAAAAAAAAATGTGTACAAATAAAATATAATGTGTGAATAGAAAACATAAGAGAAAAGACTTTTTTTATCTTGCAAGTTACAACAAAATAAAAACAAAAGTCTAAAAAATGAGGGGAAAGAGGGCCCGGTAGGGTAAAATATGAGCCCACCAAAAGCACTGGAATCCAAGCGTGATACAGAATACTTGGATTTCGGATTTGGAAATTGGAAGGCTGGCCAACGCAAACAAGTCCAGTGACTTTAAGAAAAGGCGTTTTCACCGCACGTGGTGGGCTGGGCCAGCATGTTCCAGTCCTGTCGCGCATTCACACGTGTGCAATCTCCTCGTTTATCGCAGATCCCGAAGATATCCGCTGCCATTCACCTTTGCCCCCCCTATTGCATGCCAATCAAATCACCACCACTCATGACACGACACGTGTGCTGATTCATAATGCATTTGCCTTTGTTAGCTTTGATGAGGAAAAGTACAAAAAAGACCTTGGAAATTGTATGTGGGACTTTCTTTGCGATGGGTAGTTTTGGGATGAGGGAATTTGGAGCGAGAGGGCAAAAGAGAGGAGGAGGAGACAAGGCAGCTTTAGTAAAAGAAAAGAAGGTGGTGGTTTTAACGGTGTTTGTGTGTGGCAGTGATAAAGTGAAAGTGAAGAGAATTTTGGTGATCCCAAGAAGATTGCTTACAGTGATAAGGAAACATACTCAGAGAGGCTGCAGCCTTTTTTTGCCCTTTATTTTGAGAAGGGAGAGAGAGATTTTTTTATTTTTATTTTTTTTATTTTTTTTAGCGCTTAAATAATCGTAGATATCAATATATGAAATTTATTGTGAATTTCATATTAATTAACGGTTGTTAATGACTTAAACACGGTCATTATATTAGATTTGTGTCTACTATAACATATCAAGGAGAGTTTGCAATATGTATCCATCATAAAAACTCTTTTAATTCTTCAATTTCCCTTGAACTCAACATTTGATAGATGACACGAGAAAGAGTTTTCTACACCTGTGCGTGAAAGATGTCTCACATTTCTAGTCATGTGCTGCTTTTCACACGTGAGACACTCATTATAAACAATGACTGCATGCAAGTTCATCTCTTATAATGTAACTGAAAACAATGAATGAAAGTTCTACTGTAATCATAATATTTTTTTTTTACTCTAACGTAGTGATTCTTTTTAGGGCCGGTCTTTTTAAATCCTTGTGCTCTTAAGTCTTGCCTAGCGCTTTGAAGAATAGTATACGACCAAATCCTGCAGTAGAACTCTCTCAATCCATCTCTTCCTCCTATTTCAGAACAGAAAAATTCTGAAAATCCACATATTTTCATGCAAAGAAACATGCACTAACTGCAGTGGTCATGCTAGTCCTATAAAATCAGGTAACCATGACAAAAAATGTAGTGAAAACAATTTGGCTTTGCCGAATTACTAACCACATACAGCAAACAATTGAATTGAAAACGATTGCCAAGGACACGTACTACTTATAACTTGTGCTATAGTTTTCAGCAAAGGGTGGCGGTGTGGAAATTGAATCTGATAAAGAAAAGATGGTGAGTTCATATATATAATGGTGAAAGCAACAAGCCTAGAGAGAAAGAGAGAGAGAGAGAGGGGGGGGGGGGGGGGGGTGGGTTGGTTGGAGACTGAGAAAAAGCCATCAAGAAAAACCAAGGCCACCAGCTTGAAGTGAGGGATGTTGACATGAGAGAGATAAGAAACCCTAACCCTAGTGCCAGTGGGGAATATGAAGTTTATTGGGATTTCCTCCAAAGTGAAATTATATCATGTGTGGTGGCTAGTGAAGCAAACGACAGCAGTGCAATTCCCACTATACACATCTTTTTAGCATTGTGCTAAATTTGGCCTTACAATCTCAGTCGATCACAATTTCTTGGTCTGCCTTCAAGAATCATGTGTAGATACACATAGAAATGTCATCATCAATTCACATTACTCTATAAAGCTGTATAGGCACTTTGAATTTTCCAAGTAACAAAAATAAGAAAATTTCGTGCCCATCAACCTTTTTTCTTGATGTGAATTAATTCAGTTCTTAATCGCAATATGTTATGTCAATTACCTGTGCTGTGTACTGGCAAACTTGAAAGAAAAAAAAAATTGTTTGGCTACTTATACCTGCATACCAGACATGATACAATTAAAACGAGGTCTTACAAATAAGAAGTCACGAATCGAAAATTCATGGTCAATAATTCTTGGTGCACTTCAATGATGAAATGACTCCTCACCTGCAAACCATGCATTTATTGGTTAACCAACACTGTAGATCTTATATTTTTATTTTGGTAGAGAAATTAACCGTCCAATATTGCAGTCTAAACTATAGTTGACAGCAGCATTTCGTGGTGTGCCTACAAATTCACATTCTAATTTGGAATGTGTCTTATCAATTCCTACTTTACTGCATGTACAGAGCAGTGCCAACTCCAAACTCTTTAACCTATTTTTACTGTTATTTGAATTCTTAATCATAATATTTTGAATAATTGCAGAATATCAATGTCTTGCACTAAGGAACTTGTGTACAATTTTCTATCTTCATTAAGAATTTATCTTGATAATAAAATTCATAGTAAATAAACGATATTGGACCCAGTTCAAGCAACACTATCATCTACAGAAATATGACATATTTAGATTCGTACAATGAGATTAGCAGTCTAAGAAGTCGCAGTCTAACTCAAATCACACACAGTGTTGCCAGTGGCCTTTTACCAGAGTGGTGGAAAAATGTTGAGCCTTGCATGACGGTGTGGGTTTGAACTCCGTTGGTGACTAATCTAAGATCTAATTTAACAAAACCTATCGTTTAACAAAAAAAATCACACATAGTGTTCTGCAAAGTCATTCAAATAGTATAAACCTACAAAAAAAGCCGTTGCGTGTAAGCACATCTCTTGTTCGTTAGCGCTTTACTAATGACATAGAAAAGGCTTTTCTTTCTTCTGGTGTTGACTGCACCAAATATTGAAGCGACGGCTGGTCATTTTGCATAATGAAAGCAATTGATGTGTTCAAATATCAACAAAGAAGTCATTGATTTTGATTGAAGCTAGAACGATGTCTAGCTGAACATATAAATGTAGTTATGTTTGTGTACCTACTGATGGAATTTACCCGCCCCAAAATTACACTATAATTAACAGTAGTAGTAGTAGTAGACGACGAATACTACGTAGTGGTCTCAAAATCAAGCCCCTGTTGCATGCAATTGTGGGATTTAGGCATCTGTCTTTGTTGCTATCGGACTATAACTATCCAGATTGCCATACCAAATTTACTGTAGTTAGTCAGACAGAAATCAGAATGAAAATGAAGGGGGAATTATTATTCATTCAAAGACTTGACCTGACCACCCTCACTTTCCAAATGCTTATTGTCTATTGCTTCTTCCATGCATGCATTATGCTGCGGCTACAGTCTCATGTGATGTACAATCCCGACTTAATCGAAAAGGGAAGTGGTAAATTTATTCATTGGGTTGTTAATAGGTACTCATTAAGACCAACTTAATTTGATTTCACCTTACACCAGTGGCTACCCACATAGAGACTTGGGTAGGGCTAGGGCCATCCTGGAATTCACACACACACACAGATATATATTGTGAGCTTTTCATTGGGTTGTTAATGGGTACTCATTAAGACCAGCTTAATTTGATTTCACCTTACACCAGTGGCTACCCACATAGAGACCTGGGTAGGGCTAGGCCCATCCTGGAATTGACAAACACACACACACACCCACACACCTGGGTAGGGCTAGGCCCATCCTGGAATTCACACACACACACACAGATATATATTGTGAGCACACAGATACATATTGTGAGCTTTTCCTACCATAGGGATTGGGTGGCCTATTTGTTGTTAAGTTTGACAACATCAAAGGGGTGATGGGTTCGAAACTTGCGGTAGCCATCAACATCTCCGCGTTTTTTTTATAATCCAACCTCCCGTTTATTTTTATAAAACCTAACCTTATAACTAAGTTTCATAAACCCAACCTTATTTCATTTTTTTTATTTTTATAAACCTAACCTTATAACTAGGCTTCTATTTAACCATATAAAATTCAAAAATTCAATTCATTCTTCTGGTCAGTACTTATAAAACGAGGTCAATACAATTTAGAAGATCAAATCATGTTGAAAGGAAATCTCATAGAAATAGCTTTGATTCTTGACCTTAAATTTTTGTACGAGCCTTAGTCCTTCTTAACCAAAACTCGTAAAGAAGTTATGTTCTTATGATATAATCTACTTGAAACCAATTTTTTCATACAAATTTAAGCTCCATCACATTTGTTTGATTAAAAGTTTCCATGCCAATAAAAAATTAGTTTTTCTCCAACTAATTATGTTGCTATAAGGCCCTTCCTGGGACCAATTACTAGCTCTGCCACTACCTTACACCATCATTAATACCAATCTCACCTCCATATTATGATGATATCAAATTAAATGAGTCTTAGCGAGTACCCATTAACAACTCAATGGATTGATTTGCCACATCTATGCTTGCACATCTTGTTTACTTTTAGCGTATGAATTGAATCAATTATTCTTCATTGAAAGAAATTGATAAAAATGTGCACAAGGAAAACAATGGGTGTGCATGTATCATTGCTCAAATAACAATGGGCTATTAGTTAGTTCTCTTTACACATAATTTTTGATGGGCCTGTCATCTTGGGCCTATGCCCTATTAATTGGGCTAACGTATTCTTTATAGTCATTAATTATGGCGTGGGCCAAGTACTTTCTTGACAAATGGAGATTCAAACTTAGAATATTTACATAATTGCAATATTATACAACCACAAAAAAATTTCATTTCGGTTGGTTATGCAATTAAACTGAGTAACTTCAGGCCCTCAATTATTTAGAATAACCAAACTCTAGATTCCAACTCAATCAAATAATTTATCATCTCTGATGTAAAATTTCATTCATATAAGGGGCTTTTAGATCCAGGTCTAAAAAGATAGAATGTTTTTAGGAATGAGTCCAGTTATCTAATTATATGTTTTTATTTTTTTATACTCATTTTATATTTTCTAAAAATATTAAAAATCAATTAAAATCTTCTAATATTATGCATTTTCTAACTCCAAAAAATATAATTAATATCTTATAACAAAAAAAACTAATATACTAACATAAATTTATCTGCAAAACATTCTACCCTAACTCAAGTAACAAATATATGAATGTATATTATACCTATACGTGAGATATGAAATCTAATTAAAAAATATAACATACCTACAAGTAAGACACATTAATCTGTGACAAATTGAATATAATTTTTTTTTTTAAATTGTCATATAGGTAGATAAATATAATTAACCTGTGATATAGGTTGATTAAAAAAATTAAAAAAAATTAAAAATAAAATCTATAAATAAGTTTAAAGCGGAAAAACGAGAAATAACAAAAAGATAAATAAAAAGAAATAATAAGCAAAGAGATAATTAGGAAGAAATTTGATTTTTATAATAAATCTTATTATTGAACAAATAACTATTGATAATTAAATAATTAAATATAACAAATTGGACTTAGTTTAATAAATTGGACTATTCCTACTATTGGTTCAAAAAATTGGACTTATATCAAGTTTCCCCTTCATATAAAAATGAACAAAATAATTTTCTCATCCGTGTCGAGAAAAATTCTCAAGATTGTTTGAGTCTACTAAAATCGGCATATTCATATACTCATTTAGTTATAGACGCAATGAACTATAAACTCTCACTTGAATATTTTTATTGATGGGAATTAAGAATTAATAGGCTGAGATCTGTTTCTTGTTATACAATGAGAGTTAAAAGAACTACATAATGATCTCTTGTATTAAAAGTCATCACTGCAACAACCCGTCCATAACTTTATGATTTTATTAATTTTAAATGAGTGAATTGATGAAAATGCTCCTAGAGGCGAGGATGTTGACTTTCGTTGACCAGCGTATTGTGAGACGTATGAAACATTCTTTTAGCGTATCCTCGTAGTGCTCATCACTACGAACGCGTTCAACGGAATCGAATTCAGAGTCACGACGAAAATTTTACGAAACTACGAACGTGAAGGGCGATTTGATAATTTCACGCTTACGGGAGATTTTCTTTCTGTTTTGTCTTTTATGGGATTGAAGTGTCAGCAGAGTGGGACCCACAACCCACTATTTTTCCTCACTCCCATGTTCCCTTCCAAATGCTCTCGGCCTTTCATTGGTTACCACCTCACTCCTCTCCCTCACCCATCACCTCTCTCTCTTCATCTCATTATCATCTTCTTCTCTAAAGAACAGAGGCCAAAAGGCCAGGAACCAACCACACCACCACCATACCGTTGCCACTTTGGCGAGGCGGCCACTGTCACAACCATGTTCGAGGACACTCTTATTTCCTTTCTCTTCTTTGTTTTCTCCCTCATCTTTCTCGCTCTAACACTCTCTCCCTCTCGGAAACCACACAGCACCACCACCCGATTACTCCGGCGAGCTAGACCATCAGACCACCGCCGCTCCTTGTCATTCCCTATCTCTGTTAAGTTTAAACCATGAACATCAAACCTAAACGTGCAGCTGCACTACACAGTGGTCATTGCCACTGTTCATCATCTTCTCCGACGAGTTCTTGTTAATCCCGACCAAGGTAAGCGTTAGGACCTCTTTCTTCCTTACCTTTTTCATTGTCAGTGAACAATCTCAAGGTTTGGACGCATGTTAATAAGGTTCAGAAGCTGTTGAGACGAAGGGAGGACTTCTCTAAAATTCTGGAAAACTCAAGATCTGTGGCCATCTGGCCTCTTTCAGTCCCATTTTTCGGCTACGTCAATGTTGACTCGACCCCCAATAGGTATGAATTGATTCCTCACATTTCTAGCTTTACTCTGGTTTTTGAATCATTGAAAATGACTGAGATTTGAGCTCGTTAAGAGCTTTGGAAGTTGGACCAAAAACCTGCAAAACTGCAAAAACTCGCGAGGAATGCGAGTACAGTCGTCCTCGCAGGTGCGTGGGCGCGTGTGGACATGTTAAGGTGGTCGGCGCATGTGGCACATGGCTGCTGGTGCAGCCACCTTGTGGCAGCGCGTGGAGGAACCTAAAGTCCCTCATTTGGTTTATCAACGTGCGGAATCCAAATCCACCGTCCATTTGCCGAAATTCGACCGTTTTAAAATAGTTCCTTTATTAGCCATACTTTGTACAAAAACACGTTTATATGTTAGTACGTTATATATTTATGTTAATGGTTTCATTTCTAGGCGAAACACATTGCAAGGATCTTCGAAGCCCACGAGGCGGGTTCGACCCGATGATATGATTTGTGAGTGGGTCTTTTCTTTTATATAGTATACATATAATTGTTAGTTTCCATTTATACATTTCACAAAGAGTTTTCTACAATACGCCTAGATTAACATGACGTTTATAAAATTTAGTGCATTGATAAAAATTATGAATTATGTTGCATCCTATGGGATGCATAGGTATGCATATTATTATTGATGCCTTAACTATACTTATAGCTATGAATAGTATTACGGTGACGTGAATTATCGATTTACCGTTGTATGATTCTATTTACGTTCTCTGCTCATCGTTGATGCATCGGTGTTAGTACTCGCCCGGGCCATGGCCTGTCTTTCACGTGTATGTTCACATCACATCGTACGTTCACTTTGGATCCATTGTAGGTGCCAGTCATGTCCTAGATTTGTATAGGCAATTAGGACTTGTATGTGATGCTCATAGTGCCAGTCTTCACGCGATTGTAGAGCGTAAATCATTGTTACATCCAGTCATGTTCATGTCAGAATACCTCTGCATAAACTCGTGTGTTAGCATGTGTCGATGAGCACTCGATGTGATATATTTATTTCTACGAGATATTATGATTTCTAGAAGTTATATGCTTATCTACAAAATTTATGACATATTGAAGTACTGAGATATTGCAGGCTACGGTAAGTATTTTCATACTATACGTAGTATGTATATTTTGGAAACTATACTTGTTTTACGGCGAGGGATTATAATGTTTTCAAAAAGGTTTTTATAAAACTTTATTTTTAGGCCCACTTACCCTTGTTTTTCGCCCCTCCAAGTTTAGTAGCTGAGCGTTCGTGTCGGCGAGGATTCTTGGTAAATCTCAGTATATGTGGTTATATTTGATGGTTTATTTCTCATCATACCTTCCTGTAATTTACTTATGCTCTGACATCACGTGTGAAATGAGTTCATTCATTCTCACAAGCGCACTCTTATATTTAGGTACTTTTAGGTTTATATTTATTCACATTTTCCATATCACTACACTTTATAGCTTTGTCACCCTCTTGATGTCGGCCATCACAACTCGATTCAGAATCCAAGTGGACATTCCGAGTTGGGTGTGTCAGTTTGGCATCAAAACATAAGTTTGGGCAGTTGTGTTCATCACACGCGTGATGTAAGCATTCTTGGTTCTTGAACTTAAGTGTTGAATCTTGCCACCTTGTCTCGAATATGAAAAACGTGTTAGCTTTTTCCTAAGTTTTGGGCATTTTAGACGACTTATCGATGTCCTAGAAGAACACTTTGGCAACCACCTCTAGACTTTAAACAAAGAACCTTATTGCTAAGGAAAATCCCGATTCGGAGACAAGTTTGTTGCCCTGAAGCAGGGCTATTGTGTCGATAATTGTGTACCATTAAAGACTTTACTCATCAATTCCACTACTACTATCTCGTCATCTTTACCAACCATTTCGAGTTAGAAAACCAAGAATAGTTTTGATTCCTTGGCAGTATCCGTTAGTATACCATCTATCAGAATTCCTACGAAGTTTACTTTCGTCGAGATTCCATAAATGTCTTGAGCGACAACTTGGTGCTCAAGTGGTAGCACTCAACGGAAGAACATCAGAGGGATAACCACTTTTGGCCCCCGATAACATTAATCTTTTCAAACGCACAAGTTATCATTCCGGATCTTCAGGAGGAAGATCGACTTCCGTTTAAGTTCACTCTAAAGTAGATTATTAGCAAATTGATTTTTCAGACCTTGGAACACTCCAACCAACACTAGTTTCCATAATTTCTTTTGATGTTGTCTTTTCATTTTGATGAGTATGGGCATATGAGTACGAGTTGTTATACCTTCGGGTAGCAGAAATCCTAGAAGCAGTAAATAATTTCCTTTAGAACCAACGAAACCAATTATTAGGACCAATTTCCTACCAACCATCTGAAACCATCCATCCGAACGGGCTCTAACCTATAATCAGCCTACGGTGGTGCTATTAATTACGATACTATCCGATATCCAAGAACTGTCAACCAATATTCAGGCGGTATGATTTCTGATACCGAACACAGGTACTAGTATATGGGAGTGATACCTTTATGCCATAATTTCGGTTCACAGTTTCAGGGTAACGAATAATATTAAAATATCTTAAATGAGTTAATTAGTGGCACGACTGATAGACTGACTAACAGTGACTACCTGAGCCGAAGAAATTATAATCGTGGAAACTTAGGAGCAAGCATTGTAGGAGGATAGTAAACTCGTAGTTGTTTTAGCCTTACCACCTATCTAGATAATCAAAACCTCTTTGACCACTTATATAGGTAAACATTAGAATTGAAGCACGAGTTATTTTTCCCGCTGTAAGAACAATTTGAGTATCGAGAAAGCTATGAAGACTTACTAGTATGCAACGTAAAGAAAGGAAGTTGTGTGGTATGTTTCGAGGACGAATATCTTTGGCATCATTTCCCAAAATTTTCTCTAGAATACCACTGAGGCGGGAAGTAGAATACACCAAAGATCCACTTTCTCGTACTACACAAATTTTCATTGCATTATATCGAACGACTCCTTCAACTTTGAGAAACCTAGTTGTAAAAGCTTTATGATTAGGAATCATCCAACCGAACCCCTTATCTAGGGAACCTCAAACCTATCCGCGAAGGCAAAAGGCCGAACCTTAGGATTGTACCTAGATTTTAACAACACAATTGGGTGATGATTAAAACCGTTAACCCCTACTTCAAGTTGATGGTCTCTTTGACCAACTTTTGGAACTCGAGTTTTCTTCCATAACTTGACGACTTTCCCACCTACTTCAACAACGAGATCAAATTTTCTAAACACCGACAATTAGCATTATACCAAATTCCTCAATTGTAAACTTTGATTAAATTGATATTTTGGGAGACGTGATCTCAGTAGACGATATTCTTTTCCTTTTTCCCAAAAGGTTGTAGTGGGAGAAAGTCGAAATTCACACAAAGTATTGTGAAATTCGAGATATCTTTGGTCTTGTCGATTTTATCGACAATTTGTTAGTGATTTTTCGACTATAGTGTTCTTTCCGCACTTATCGACTTAGGAAAGTTAGTTTAGTTTGGGATGTTGGATATGAATAAAATTTCTGACAACCTAAGTGTTGTCTCCTCCCGAGCATTATTCTTATATTTTTCGACTACGTCAATAATTTGGAAATCCACGATGACACTTTCTCTGGATGTTTTGGCAGGATAGATGCAGCATGATGGAGTATCACTTATGTTTCCCAATGGTTGAAATCATATAAAGTGAACCAACTTACTCTTGACTTTGAGTCAACCATTATCATTCTTACTTGAAAAATCGGATGATACTTCTCTGTGGAGAAACACGTCCAAAATCTTTACCAACCTCACAAACTTCTCAAATACACCTTCTCCTGAAAAGAGCTAAATTTATGACAGCGACGATGGAGAAACCAAATCAACGCCTATGATTACACTATCGTGTATCACCACAGTTGTACAAACGTAATTACTGTTACCACATCAAAAGGCATATATACCCTTGAACACTTTCAGCATGTCCTATCCCATTTCAGCTAGAATTCACAAGTATTGATATGATGTTACTTACAAACAATCAAAAAATCGTTCGAGTGTTTATGATGATGTTTCGGTGATCATCGACCGGCTTGAAAAGTCAGCTCACTTTTTGTTGATCCAGATTAAGCACATTTTAGACCACTTGGTAAAATTTCTTATTCTTGAATTTATCAGATTTTATGGCGTTTCAATCAACATCTACTTTGATTGCGATTCTATATTCAACTTTTATGTCGAAAGGCATTCCAGTCAACTTGGGGTACGTGTCTACCTTATTGCACTTCGTTTTAATTTTGAAGTAGACATACCGTTTATGTGAATTGCTTGAACATTTAAATTTTAGTTGTGACCATTAATTCTTCGATCACCTAACAAATACTCTGCTGAACGAATTGTTACCGTTGGTGATTGAATATTTCAGAAGTTATCGTTGTAGTGAAATGACATGCATTCATTCCAGTTACCTTGTATCCTAGATTTTATGGACTTATTTTGACCCTCAAATTCTTGAGTGTTCCTTTAGCCTTCTCGACATAGTTCTTGCTAAATCCAAGAGAAATTCACTATGAATATGTTTGCTAAGGCGTTGTAGACTACTTGGTTCGGCTACATAGTGTGCATGTCACTACTTTATCTCACCGTGATACGTGTTTCACTTCCAAGTCTTGGGAAGTCTTCTTAAAGGCTATGAGTACAAAGTTTTTGTCCAATACCTCATTTTGACCATCAGACTAACGGCCAGTCTGAACGAATTACCCAGACCTTGGTGGACGTGCTGCGTCTATTTGTTATGTAGACTTAGTATGGTTGTAACAGATACTTATCTTTATGAGAGTTGCTTATAACGACGATTATTATTCTGGTTTTGGTATGGTACAATTTGAGGCATTGTATAGGGATTTTATGCATAGCACGTAATTGATAGATGAATATTGCGAACAGGTATTCGATTGATCGAGATTACGATATAGAAAATTGTATAATATTGACGATGTTGCCGAGAGGGTAGTGCGTGAGCACAATCGAGGCTTTGATCAGACGATGTATGCGTATTTTCCAATGGGGGGCATGATGGTAATATTGCACCCTCGAGAATTTATTACTTGCTTATCGAGACAACAATGCGTTGTTAGTATTTCGGGCTGCAGACCATAATATTGATAACTTATTTGTTGGATTCGTTAAGCAAGTGGACAAATAGGTCGTCTACGTTAGCATTTGTATTGTTTATTTAATTAGTTATTTATTGTTTGGGCTTAACCCAAAGATACTACACACTTATCTTCGAAGTACGTGATACAACGAGTGCGTAGGTGAAAAATATTCAATGTTCAGTTTTAATTTAAGTACAATTATTTTAACTTTAGGTTATTATATATATGTATTTTGATGTGAAGTTATTATACATATATAAATATTTTTCAACTTTATGTTTTTATAAAAGTGTTATAGTATTGTACTAAAGGAGAAGGAAAGTATGAGTTTGGAGGCATGAAAAAGGAATCATTGCAATCGGATCGCGACGCAATGACATTCTCTTTTATGCAACCGCTCTAGCTTGATTTCTTCCTTATATATATTTTTCTTCTATCTTTTCACAATTTTACGCATAGCAAGTTATTGGAAATTTCAGGGACAAATTTTTTTTAAGGTGGGTAGATTGTAACAACCCGTCCCTAACTTGACGATTTTATTAATTTTAAATGAGTGACTTGACGAAAATTCCCCTAGAGGCGAGGATGTTGACTTACGTTGACTAGCGTATTGTGAGACATATGAAACATTCTTTTAGCGTATCCTCGTAGTGATCGTCACTACGAAAGCATTAAACGGAATCGAATTCAGAGTTACGACGAAAATTTTACGAAGCTACGAACATAAAGGGCGATTTGGTAATTTCATACTTAACGGAGATTTTTTTTTTTTCTGTTTAGTCTTTTATGGGATTGGAGAATATTATCATTTGCTACCTCCCTCAAATCTTCTAAAAATGGAGAAATTAGTGATAGATGAAGCTCATTCAAGTCTTCTTCGGCTCAATCCAGAGCTTCTCTCAGATCTCTGCATTTTCTCCATGACGGAGTGACCTCTCGGACTCCAAGCCGCGCTCTGCTTCCTCCGCAGCTCCTAAAGTCGGAGCCTTTAATTCGAGCCGTCTCTCAGGGGTTAAATCAAACACATTCACTGTAATATGTTTTTATTTCTGATATCGAATTGGGAGATTGGGGAAGGAAGTTGAGCTTTTTGGGTTTCCTTTTTTCTTTTTCTCATTAGCATTATCTCTGATATCGAATTGGGATATTGGGGAGGAAGTTGAGCTTTTTGTTTTAATCATTAGCATTATTTGTATTTAGAGTTAGCTGCATCCTCTATTTTTCTTGTTTTCGAATGTTTCGCTTCGTGAATATCGTGAATGGAATGATACTTTTGTAGGAAAATGATAGCATATTTAAAAACCGGTGAATTGAAGGTCTCGATTCACTGTTGCTGTCATCTAGGATTGTTCAAATTCAAGATTGTCCAAATTCGAGCTTGTTCTTGGTTATATTGAACTAGATTGCATTATCTAACCATGGACTTTAAGGGAAGGGAAAAAAAAGGAAACTTAAAAGAGAAACTAACGGAAATTTTAATTTTGGGTTTAATTTCTAACGGACTTCATCATAAAGATTTAAATCCGAATTTTTTTTATTATAAGAGCTATTTTTCGAATACCGTATCACCATAATGATCATTTATCCAATTACGCCACACAAAAAAAAAGGGAATTCAAAAGGATTTTTTTTTGGTGAACAAGATATTGAATTATCCGGGCAAAGATGCCAAAGGTTACAAAGAAGCCTACCCCGAGGCAAACAAGCCAACTACAACAACTAGAAAATAGTGCAAGGAGGTACATTCGACACTGCATCTAATGCTAAAAGTGTCACTCCTCGCACTACCAACTAGAACTTAACGGGGACAAGGAAGACCATCATTACATAGAACATGCACAAGGGAATATGGGGGTTTGTTGACCCATTTATAATCACATACTTCCCTACTTTGCCGCGACGCCATAAGGTCTGCTACCGTATTGGCCAATCTTGGAACCCAATACCAGCGGCAGTCATGAAAAGCCTCCCCCAATCCTTTGGTCTTTGCTCAAATTGGGAATGTTTCCCAAATGCCCATCGTTGCCAAATCCCGAAGACAATAAACTAATTCCGAAGAGTCAGACTCAACGATGACATGGTTCCAGCCCATATACCTCCCCAGCTTGCATCCTTGCAATATATCCATTGCTTTCGCCATTGCCACCCTAGAAGCAATCACCTTATATCTACACGCAGCCACAAACCTTCCCACTTCATCCCGAGCCACCACACCCAAGAAACCTGAACCCCAACTCTTCATCCAGTTGGCATCCATATTTATTTTGGTGAATCCCGTACATGGAGGAGACCATTGGACATCATTTCCCATACCTGGATTAGTGACCAGAGGCCTGAGGATTGGTACCCGAGTGGTCCTTGAACGTACCCACCGAATGGGAAATAGCGACGATTACCTGCCAAATGTAAATAGGTTGTTGATTGAAAAGGAAGTTGCATCTTGACTTCCATATATGCCAACAAGTGACTGCAATATTTGAAAGCAAGTTGCTCCTCTCACTCTTCTCGCCATTTACCAAAGCAGAGATAACACCCAACCAGTTCACCCAAGTTGTAATTTCCTCCCTGCATAAACTTCTAGTCAAACTTCCCACGTACCCCATTGCCTCCACCCACGCGCATTAAAGAAAGAGGTGTTCTATTGACTCTTCAGTCGAGTTGCAGAGAGGGAAAATAGGTGAAGGAGAAGATCACCGATTAAACAAATTAACCATCGTTGCCATTGTCGTATGTAAGGATTTCCACATGAAGTATCTAATTTTCGGTGGTACCTCAAGATTCCACACACACTTCCATAAATGGTTTGGGATGATGGCTAACCTATGAAGGTTAACATTCCTGTGTAGTCGAGTCCTGGTCAGTGCCCAATGATATCCAGATTTGACCGAATAAATCATTTTTTTCTCGAAAGGCCACACCAATTTGTCCTTCAAAGTCGGGTCACCCGTATGAGTCTCTAAAATCGCATTCAACTCCTTTTCCACCATAAATGGTTTCAAGAAATCAATATCCCAAGCCCCATTTTCAGTGCATATCAGAGAGTTGACCTTTGGGTTCTGTCAGACTTACACCATGCCCAAAATGGAGGGTTTTCCCGAATGAATGAATGGTAGCCATCCATCTACCCAAACTCGGACCTCTTTTCCATTCATTATCTGCAAGTGTGCACCCCCATGATTAATTTCTCTTCCAACTAGAAGACTTGATCATGCCTAAGAAGCTCTTCCACCCTACTTTGCATCGAAGAAAGAGCAATTAGGGAAGTATCGGGCTTTAAGTACCGACGCCCACAATGAGTTTGGCTCCATTGACAACCTCCAACACTGCTTTGCCAAGAGGGCGTCGTTGAACTCTGCAAAACACCTCAATCCTAACCCGTCTTCTTCTTTCGAATGACCCAACTACTTCCTCAAGACCCAATGAATTCGGTTTTCCCTTTCTTTTTGTCCCCACCAAAATTTTGAAATCATTGCATTTAATTCATTGCAAAGTGTCGTAGGAAACTTGAATAGATTCATAGGGTACACCGGAATTGCTTGCGCCACTACCTTTATTAGAACTTCACGCCCCGCTTATGAGAGTGTTGAATGCTTCCATCCTTGAATTTTTCCCAAAAGCCTTCCTTTAACATAAGCAAGGCCGCTTTTCTTTGATCTACCCCAACTCTCTTCATCCTAAGAATGGCAGCCAGTTGGATTGATAAAGATTCCGGCACATTCCCCCTGGAACAAAAAACACTTGATTTCGACTTATTGAACTGTTCACCCGAGGCCGAGCAATACTCGTCAATTACCTGAATTAGATTTTTGCAATTTCTCTCCTTGGCCTTTAGGAAAATCAAAGTCTCATCAGCAAAAAAATATATGAGAAATCATGGGACCAGCAAGATCCATTTGAACACCCTCAATCTGCATCTTATCACTCGCCTACTGTATAAGGAGTGAGAGCACTTCACTGGCCAACAAGAATAAATATGGGGAAAGAGGGTCACCTTGTCAAAGCCCTTGTGATGGTGTAAATTTGAAACCAAGTTGACCATTAAGAAGAATGGCAAAATTCACTGTGGAAATGCAACCCAAAATCAAACTTCTGCATCGACTATCAAAACCCATCTTCTCCATTACTGCCAATAAAAAGTCTTATTCCATCCTATCATAAGCATTATGCATATCCAATTTCAACTCTAACTTGCTTGTCGTCTTTCTTGTTTTGAGGAAATGGAATAGCTCATGCGCAATGCCAATGTTGTCTTGAATTTGTCTTCCTTCCACAAAAACATTTTGGGTTGGAGAAATCAACTTCGGTAGTAACCTCTTTAACCAATTGGCCAAGACCTTGGACAGATTTTTGTAAGAATAATTGCATAGACTTATGGGGCGAAACTGAGACACTGACTTTGGGTTTTGAACTTTTAGAATTAAAGCAAGGTGAGTAGTATTGATTCGCATAGGCTGCTGAGACCCAATCATGAAATCCTCGATCATTTTATTAACATCCACAACAATTATATCCCATTGCGACTAATAACAAATCCCTTGAAATCCATCTGGGCCAGGAGGTTTAAGACCTCCCATTTTCATAGCAGCAGTTTTTATCTCATCCCAGAGACCAGAGTTGTTAACATTACATTCATCTCCTCAAAAACCTTTGGGGTGACATAATCTAGGATGGCTCCCCCACTCCCTGTGTCCCGACGAGGTGAAAAGTTCCACAAAGTGCTCATCAATCAATCGTCGTACCTGACCTGGATTGTCCATGCAGTCCCCATTACTATTTGTAGGAATACCACCTTGTTTCTCCTTCTTCTGTGCAAGGTAGATTGATGGAAAAACTTTGTATTGGCATCCCCTTCCTTTAGCCATTGAACCCTTGATCTTTGCTACCAAATGCTCTCTTTCTGGCTCCACAAATGGTCAATAATTTTTTATAGATCTTTAATTTCTTGGGAATTACTCCTCCAGTCAAGTTTTTGGAGTTGAGCCAAAATTCGAATCTACACAAAGTAAGAAAGACGATCAGTAAACTGAAGTCATGGAACAACTTAACTTTGAGAATCTTACCATCGCACAAACTGCATTCGGGGAACACTGAGTAGGCGTGCATTTCATGGAGCATATCACCTCTTGGAAAAAATGCGACATGGGAAAAGTGAATCCCAGCATGAAGTAATACGGATGGAATTTGATAGCTCTTTTCCTAGCAGTGACACTCTCGCCGCAAGGCTCATGGCCGCTATCATCTTTCACCTGCTTGACACGAACTACTGACGGAATCGAGTGCTTGTACGCCTCAAGAAAATCTTGAAATAGCTCAACGAAATTGATCTTGACATGCGCAACCTTGAAATAACCCACCTTGCCGGAAAAAGCGCCTTGACGGTACAAAGGTGGAGGATATTCGTCACTTTTACGATCGGAGGAAGACATCTCAAAATCTCTGCAAAAAGTACGAAGGAAAATATTTAGAAGGCAGCTCAAAAAAACAAAATACTGAGGACCGCAGAGCCCAGCGCCAGGCCCTACAGCCCAGCTCGCAACCCTCACTCTCTCTCTCTTACACGCGGTTCGCGCCGTTGAGCCCAATACGGGAGAAGGCCCATGCCTTCATCCCCTCTTCCCCACGTGCCAAGTAGCCTAGGCAGGCACAGTAGCCTTGCGGCCTAGTCCAATAGAGAGGGAGAAAATGCCCCACACTTCTCTCCTTCTCCTTTACCCCAGCCAGGCCCAAGGCCCCTCGGCCCATTCTATCCACAGGAAAGATCCGACCTAAGCCATTCTCTCTCTCCCTCACCTTGTGCATGCACAGGCCATGCCCAACAGTCTCAAAAGCCCGCCCACGCTAGCTGATCCCCATGCCACACCACCTTGCTGCCCACAGTGCACAGAAGCCCCGTGGCTCCCTTACCATGTGTCACCCACGTCCTCAGCCCCTAATGAGCCAATTTTTCAAGTCCCAAGACTAACAAAAAAATCAAGAAGAAGAAAATTCAAATTTTTCTTACCTGGTGCGGCACGAAGAAGAACAACAACAACAATGAGAGACGACTCTTTGCAAGGGCAAGAGAAGAAAAAAGCTAGGGGAGGGGGAAGAAAAATTTCCTCTGCTTCTCTTCCTTGTTGGAATGATGATTGTTCTCCAAATTTATTTAATCTCCTGCTTAAGGCAAAAGTAAATAGGTATTGGGGGCAATTGGTTTCCTTTTCCTAGAAGAAGTCTATCTCCCAATCAAGAAAGTAGATTAAATTCAAATTGGGAAACAATTTCACAAGCCTAAGCAACTTGGGATTCCTACACCTACTATCATTTTCCTGCGTGCAGCGTAGTAGGTGTGGGGGCACTTGTAGAGCCTAAAATAATCTCAAAAATTCTATAGGCGACACGTGGACTTTTGCTCAAGAAAGACAAGATTGCCCTCAATAAATGGGTAGGCCTCTCAGATGCTCCCACGCTCAACTCACACCCCTGAAGGTCTCAGCAGCTGAATACGACTATGCACAGCTCAACTGCCCTTGGCACAGAAAAGTCAAAGCATTAAAGATAAGGATTAATTACCCAAATCCTATCTTTAATACATTCCCAATTGAAGATTGACTCCAATCAAGTAAGTAATCCCAATTTAAATAAATTAGGGATAATTACTCCATTATCTTAAGATATTGTTTCTTATTTAATATCTTGATTATATTTCTCCATAAAACACTTGGCCAATCGGTTGCCGCCACGTGTAGGGTAAAACCCTAACACTATGGTTTGCCTTATCCCTATAAATACCTCATATTCTACCAAATTTCAGAAGCTTTTGCTACCTTAAAAAAGCCCTAATCACTTTATTCTCCTTAGAGAAACTGACTTAGGCATCGGAGATCCATTGGCCTAACCCCCCCCCCCCCCCCCCCCCCCACAACACCGGGCGCGTGAGGCTTAGGTCCTTGAACAAAGGTGTTAATTGTTTTGCAGGTGCATTTTCATCAGACTGAAGACTGAAGAAATTTGCATCGACACCCACTAGACATACCTAGAAATAAATTGATTGAATTGGTCACGTGCATAAATATAATTTCATTCATTTAACTAATATATTCGAGAAATAATATCCATAGAATAACAATCCATAATTCAAAATAAACCAAAACCAAACAAATTATTCCAAATACATAGAAAAATTGTCCAAATTAAACCATAAACCTAAAAATTCGGGGGAGGGGTCCGGCCACTCCTAGTGGGTTCGACCACTATGGGTACAACACCCTTAAAATGTCTAGAAGAATACAATTTATTCGTCCATATGAGCTGATGCCTCCTGAAAATCTAATACCTCCATGGATGTAGTAGCATCTTCCAGATGTTCCACATGTGCAAAGTTAGACTCACGACGGGAATGATACTTGGCAATAGCCTCGGGGGTAGCTCTGCATACGCGTGACCAATGACGGTAGCATATGTCCATTTCAGTGGAAGCCGATTGAATGGTAGATAGTAAGTCATAGTCGGAGTAGTTGCGTTATCAAAATGCATGTTATTCTCTTTCAATTGTTTATCCTCTTGCCAGTTTAACGTTTATTTCAAAAAACCTGATGAGTCGCTTTTATACTATATATTTTACCCTAATCTCAGTATTAATTTATTGGTTATTTTGGTAGAATTTTGATACTTTGGTTTATATTGTCAATGTAGGACATTTGACTTCCTCTGTAGAAAAAAAATGATCAAACAGATGAATTTTGGAGTGATTCTAATTGGAGGATGTTCGTGTGTCTTTCAAGATGATTGTATCAAAATTCCAGATTTTTCTACTAAGCCGTTTGACCGTGGCAATGAAATAAAGACCCAGCACGCAGCTTTCTTAGATTGACATTTTTGGACGTTTTGGGTATTTTGGAAGTCAAGATGGCATATTTTGAAGAAGAATCCTTCTGAGGATTTGTTGGGGACGTCTCAAGATTTCAAAAGAGACCTTTTGGGACCAAATTGGAATTGATTTGGTTAGTCAAAAGTGTGATTTCCTGAGAACTCCGAATTTTAATTCAAATAGGAAACCTTTTATTTTCTGTTTTATTATTTTATTAGGCTTCCTAGTTTTATTCTAAGACCTTTTAGGGTTTTGTTTTGAATAGTATAAATAAGGCTTTTTAGCCATTAGGTTTTTTAGGGACGCAACATTGAGGAGGCACTACTTTGGAGAACTTAGCTAGGTTTTGACGATTTGTATTTCAGGTGTTTTCTATCCTTTTTCTATTTCAATAAAATTCCTTTTGGTTTATGTTTGTTCGTAACTAGTTTCGTTTGCTAGGGCGAGGCCACGAGCCTTAGCAAGCATATGTAGTTCCTTTTCAATTTGCTTATGAATTTATGCATGCAAGTTTTGAGTTATTAATCACTTTGCTTGAAACTATCTAATTGTCTTGATGATTGGTCACCATTAGGATATTTAGAAAAGTAATTTGATGCAATTTTGGCGGAGAGTTGTCCCTGAAATTGGCACTGGCTTCTTGTGGTTAATATGTGTAACTTCTTAGGATGGACGACACGTCTTAAGGGTTATATGATTTTTCCAAAGGTTTTCACAAAACTTAATGAGTCTTGCATGTTCACATTCGATCTGGACGCCACGGACGGGTTGCATGTTAGATATACGTTCTATGTTGGAGGTTCCAAATAGGGCATACTTTAGGAAAACCTAACCTTCAAATATGCATGTATGATTCATAAGTAATTGGAAGAACTATGTAGAATTGTTAAGGTGACGGCGGAACCCTAGTGCTTAAATAGATTGCAAAACTATTTTCTTTTGTTTTTCTTTACTTTCTAAATTTATTGAATTGTTTTTAATTAAATTCGTTTTTAATATTTTAGGTAATAAAATCAACATCTTTCCAATTTCGTTTTCAAATAATTAGTTAAGATTTGATTTTAACATAAATTATTCATTCAATCCCTGTGGAGAACGACCTTGCTTGAGCTGCTATACTACGACAACTGTGTACTATTGCAAGTATTTTTAAGTGTTTTTATCCTTACTTTTGCAGGTGGTAAAATCTCTATCAAAACCAAAGCTTGGACAACAACTGTAAACTAAATAAGATAAAGTTCTGATCAGTTTATGGTTGTTATCTAATACACGAAGAAAACATTAGAAGTCCTTAACAAGCAAGTACATAAAATGATCAAGAACGAGCCAGAACCCCACTGATCATGACACTATCCCTCGATTAGAAGTCCTTTTAATTGCGGTGTAAGTTTCTAATAGTAATAACTAACTGCCAACAGTGGCATGCCTATCACACATACAACTCATCTGAGGAGCCTTGGCCTCTCATTGGCCTCCAGTGGCACTTAGGAAACATTCAACCGAACAACTCTCGCGGGGACTTTTGTCTTGCCACCAACAAGATTTATAAAAGAGAGAAATTAGCCAAAGAAGAAGACAGCAACAACAGGACATTATATAATCTTACACGATTGGGATAGACTACATTGAGGTTCTGATATTTTCTAATCCTGTGGGTGTGACTTCCATGGAATTCTCTTGATCCTTATGAGGTGTAAATGCAAGCTGGTTATCGCCGGAAAGCAGTCGGTCAATCAGAGTACGGCAGATGGGGCAGCCCGAATGAGAATCAAGCCACATGTCAATACAAGGTGCGTGGAAGATGTGCTTGCATTTTGGTAGCCGTCTCACAATTTCCTCATCTTCCAAACCTCCCAAGCACACCCCACATTCGATGGTAGTACTAGTTTTACGATATAAAGCTTCTTCATCATCTTCGTTTTGATCAGGATTACCATCATCACTCTCTTTCTTATAACTGAATGTGATTAAATCCGGCTTCAACCTCTTATCAACCGTGCGTTCGATCTTCTGGACACGCTCGTTGCTAGTCGGAGGAGACAATGGTATTCGCCTACGATATACATACCATCCGATTACGACTGAAATGACAAGCACACCAAATACAACGATGCCTGATACGACTAACATGGGTTTAGGTTTCGCTTTAGGTTTAGTTTGTTGTTGATACTGGAATATTACAAGTTTTTGGGAATCTTAATTAGGGGGGCCCTGCTTTAAAGATTCACAAAGAATCTAAGTAATCCAAAAGTGTTCAAGGATGTTGAATTATTAAATAATACGATCCGATAAGAACAAAGACATATAGTAGTGATAGAACTTAATTGGTCTATATATTGTCTATGCCGGCTTAGCATCAAGGGTGTGAATGTGACAGATTGAGGTTTACTATGATGCTTCTCCACCTATTGTTTTGTAGGTTAACTCTTGGCAAGATTTATTTATTTATTTTTTTAAGAAAAAGAAATCTTCTTTTTGGTGAACAAATATTTAAATTAAAAGAGAATCTTCAATTTGTTCAAAAAAAAAAAAAAAAAATCTTCAAACCTCCTCTTTGTTTTCTTCTATTTTCCCTGAAAATGAGAGAGAAACAGTATGGACGAGAATGTGAGCAGTGGCAGAGCTAGAATTTCATGTTAGGAGGGGCACATTTTAAACCAAAATGGACATAATATATGTAGAAACTCTCATTCTTTTGGTCGTCTTGGTATCAAATTTAAAGGTGAGTGACCATGCATTTATTCTTCATTATAAATGGTCAACTATATCAAGAGTTGAAAATAAAACATTATTAAAAGCACATTCATTTATTCTTCATTCTTGATATCAAATTCAAAGGTGATTGACCATGCATTCATTTTCTCATAGTGACCAAGAGAACATTTTTCTAAAAGCATGAAGGTATGAGAGCATTTGAAGGGTTTTTTGTGCTAATTTGGAAAAAGGAAATATTTTTCTCTTCTTTATTTCATAGACGATCTAATAGAGGGAAATGAGAAATTAACCAAAATAATAGTCTGCAAGCAAAGGCAAAAATTGTATATAGGCAAGAAACAGAGAATATGATCAACTAATATTAGAATAGAACTATAGCCTTCGAATCCTTAATGTAAAAAATTTAAGGCTTTGTATTTGTTGGATTGAAGTTAATTGGACTAACCAATACAATTACAAATTCAAGTTGATAGTGGTATTATAAAATTAATTAATGATAGTAGAGGTGTTAGGAAAAAATAATTTGAGAATAGGCCCGAGCCTATCCTAGTCTAAAGGTGGCTTCGCCACTGAATGTGAGGTGGTAAAATAGTAAGATGTCAGTAGTATTTGTAAGTAGGCCTGGCAAATGGGTCGTGTATGTCGTGTTCGTATCGTTTTCGTGTAACACCTGTTATCTTAACGGGTCGTGTCGTGTCACACATGTTATCTTAACAGGTCCTTAACGGGTCGTGTCGTGTCACACATGTTATCTTAACAGGTTCTTAACGGGTCGGGTCACTTTACACCAACCCGTTATGACCTGTTAAGAAAAATATTTTTTTTTCCTTAAATTTGCACATACCACACATTGCCACATAAATATTACTTCAAAACATTAAAGCACATTTATCGTTTAAGTACTACATCTACACTCGAAAATAAGAGCCTAATAAAAAAACATCCATACACTACTATAGTCATTTTTTTAAATTTAATTTAATATATGGATTCACTAACACTTAAGAGTTTATTCATACTTTCATTAAATATAACATAAGATTTTGTGGTATCCACTAGTGTAAATATTTTAAATTGAAGATCGAGTTCATTCATTGTATTCATATAGGGTCAAGGAGTGTAGCTGTAAAAAAATCATCAAAATCGGAGTTAAAATAACCGTTAAATTGTGATTTTTCGTTGATAACCATCGAAAAGTTTTGTCTCGTTACTTGATCTCTGAATGTTTGTTTTTTGCGATTTTTGGCGTATGCAATCTCGAAACATATACAAACAAGTTTGACGGTTGGATCGTTGAAATTAGTTTCATAGAATGCGTATCCCATCAAAATGATGGATTCACTAACACTTAGAGTTTATTTACACTTTCATTAAGTATAACATAAGATTTTGTGGTATCCAATTGTGTAAAATATTTTAAATTGAAGATCGAATTCATTCATTGCATTCATATAGGGTTAATGAGTGTAGCTGTAAAAAATCATCAAAATCGAAGTTAAAATAATCGTTAAATCATGATTTTTTGTTTATAACAGTCGAAAAGTTTTGTCCCGTTACTTGATCTTTGAATGTTTGTTTTTTGCGATTTTGGGCGTATGCGATCTTGAAGCATATACAAACAAGTTTGACGGTTGGATCGTTGAAATTAGTTTCGTAGAATGCGTATCCCATCAAAACGATAGATTCACTAACACTTAGAGTTTATTTATAGGGCAAAAGACAGTTTACTACCCTCATATTTCGTGGTTTTCAACATTTAGTACATCAAGTTTTTTTCATCCCAGAGTCATACCTAAAGTGTTAATTTTGGAACAGTCTCATACATCCGTTAGTCAAACCGTTAATCCTCCTGTTAAGTGATGACGTGGCGCCATGTGGACAATGACTGGACGCCACGTCATTAAAAAATATTAAAATAATTAATTAAATAAAAGTAAAAAAAAAAATTTAACCCTCGTCTCCCCCGTCCCCAACCCAGAAGAAGAGGAAGGAAGGAGGAGGGAAAAAAAAATATCGAATCTGCAACCCAGAAGAAAAAGAAAAAGGAGGAAGGAGGAGGAGAAAGAAGTAGGAATAAGATGAAGGAGGAAGAACAAAAAAGAAAAAAAAATGAAAAACAAAGGGAATCTGTAACCCAGGCGAAGAAGAAGAAAAAAGAGGAAAGGAGGAGGAGGAAGAAAGAGGAAGAAAATAAAAGAAAAGGAAAAAAAAAAAAAAACTGGATCTGGGAAGAAGAAAAAGGAAGAAGGAAGAACAGGAGGAAGAAGGAAGAGGAGGACGAAAACCCAGTCCATCCCCCCCTCGTCTATGACTTACTACTTTGCAGGATGGCCATTGGAAATTTCATGGGTGAGGTAAAAGTTCAAGTCCTGCACAAACTAGGGAGTCTCAACTTTTATGGTGATTTATCCTACGAACTCCTTATGTTTGGATGCGAAGCTCAGAAATAGAGAGGGTAAGGTGGATTTGCTTGCTCACACTAAACAGGGTTAATATACAAAAATGTATGCGAATTCAAACAAAAAAAAAAAAAAAAAAAAAAAAAAAAAAAAAAAAAAGAAAAAGAAAAAAAAAGGGAATCTGTAACCCAGGCGAAGAAGAAGAAAAAAGAGGAAAGGAGGAGGAAGAAAGAGGAAGAAAAGAAAAGAAAAGGAAAAAAAAAAAAACTGCATCTGGGAAGAAGAAGAAAAAGAAAGAATGAAGAACAGCAGGAAGAAGGAAGAGGAGGAGGACGAAAACCCAGTCCATCCCCCCTCGTCGCCCCCTCCCCACCCCCGGCGACCCACTTCCCGCCGTCACCCCCCCCTCCCCCCGGCGATCCACCTGCACCTGCAGATTCGTTTTAATTCTTTTTTTTCCTTCCCTCCTCCTCCTCCTCCTACTTCTTTTGGGGTTGGTTGGGTTTTCCTGGGTTTCTGTTTTTTGTGGGGCGCGGGTGTGTTGCTGGGTTTTGATTTTGGGGGGTTGCGGGGATTCCAGATTTGGGGGTTCGAGATGGGTTGGGAAGGGGGAGAAGAGAGGTTTTTTTGTTTTTTGTTTTTTTATTTATTTATTTTTTAATTTTAATTTTATTATTATTATTAAATTAATTTATACAATTAATTTTTTAATATTTTTAATGACACGTGGCGTCCAATCATTGTCCACATGGGCGCCACGTCATCACTTAATGGGAGAATTAACAGTTTGACTAACGGATGTATGAGACTGTCTCAAAATTAACACTTTAGGTATGACTCTGGGATAAAAAAAACTTAATGTACTAAATGTTGAAAACCACGAAACATGAGGGTAGTAAACTGTCTTTTGCCCTTATTTATAATTTCATTAAGTATAACATAAGATTTTGTGGTATCCACTAGTGTAAATATTTTAAATTGAAGATTGAATTCATTCATTGTATTCATATAGAGTCAAGGAGTGTAGTTGTAAAAAATCATCAAAATCGAAGTTAAACTAACCGTTAAATCGTGATTTTTCGTTTATAACCGTCGAAAAGTTTTGTCCCATTACTTGATCTCTGAATGTTTGTTTTTTACGATTTTTGGCGTATGCGATCTCGAAGCATATACAAACAAGTTTGATGGTTAGATTGTTGAAATTAGTTTCGTAGAATGTGTATCACATCCAAACGATAGATTCACTAACACTTAGAGTTTATTTATACTTTCATTAAGTATAACATAAGATTTTATGGTATCCACTTGTGTAAATATTTTAAATTGAAGATCAAATTCATTCATTGTGTTCATATAGGGTAAAGGAGTGTATCTGAAAAAAAATCATTAAAATTGGAGTTAAAATAACTGTTAAATCGTGATTTTTTGTTTATAACCGTCGCAATTTTTTGTCTCGTTACTTGATCTCTGAATGTTTATTTTTTGCGATTTTGGCGTATGCAATCTCGAAACATATACAAACAAGCTTGACGGTTGGATCATTGAACTTAGTTTTGTAGGATGCATATTCCATCAAAACGATAGATTCACTAACATTTGGAGTTTATTTATACTTTCATTAAGTATAACATAAGATTTTGTGGTATCCACTAGTGTGAATATTTTAAATTGAAGATCGAATTCATTCATTGTATTCATATAGGATCAAGGGCTATAAAACATAATCAAAATCGGAGTTAAAATAATCGTTAAATCGTGATTTTTCATTTTATAACCGTCGAAAAGTTTTGTCCCGTTACTTGATCTCTGAATGTTTGTTTTTTGCGATTTTTCGCTGATGCGATCTTGAAGCATATACAAACAAGTTTGACGGTTTGATCGTTGAAATTAGTTTCGTAGAATTCGTATCCCATCAAGTTCAATGGTATATATATATTTATTAAGTAGATTTAAATTTATTTATTTTGTACGTATAAGTTTATAACACTTGAAAAATTAAATGATATGTATATTTAAGCCGATCCAATGGTCACCAATTTTTAAAATTTAATTTAATATATATATATATATATATAATTATAGTTTTTAGGGGTATAAAATTGTTAAATTAATATTTTTCTCATCGTGTATCGTGTTACCCACGTGTATACCCGAACCAACCCGTTATCTTAACATGTGTTTATCGGGTTACCCGATAACGGCCCGATTCGTTATCGTATCGACCCGAACACCTGTTAATTTCGTGTCGGATTATATGTTCGTGTCAGGAATTGCCAGGCCTACTTGTAAGTAGGACATCATAAATTTGACTCCTTTAATAGTGAGTTCGATAGGATTAACTCTAGCATATTGGTAGCTGCATTTTGGAAGATGTTGTCACTAGCATTTTGGAAGCTGCCTTAGGTTTAACTTTCCCTGGAGTCGATCATACTAAAATTGGGCAGCTTGTGATTTTTTTGTTTTTCTTTGTGAAATTATTGCTTGGTGCTTGTCTTCTGAATTCTGCATGCATGTTATTTTTATTTATACACGCAACCAGTGGCGAATGCATCAAGGGCCAGGGGGTCAACTGATCCCCCAAATTTCGGTGAACGTTCATGGATACCTTAGGTGCTGACCCTCCGAACTTCGATGAATGTCCATGAAAACCTTAGGTGCTGCCCTTTTGAAGATTATAGTTGGCTTCATACATGCCCGCCAAGTTCCAACTGACTTCAGGCCTACCAAGACTCAGTGAATGTCCATGGATACCTTTGGTTCTGCCCCTGCATACATTAACAGGTGTGCGATATGCCTTTTCAAATGACTTCAGGCCTACCAAAACTCGATGAAATAGCGATATGCATGCTATTTTTGGTAAAAAAAAATTGCGCGTTGCGCGCTATTCTTACTGACCCTCTTAATATTATTTCTTGAATCCACCATTGCACACAACATTATAGAATGAAAAAAAAATCAAACTCGAAACATTATGAATAGGCATAAATACTCTTAATTAATTTAACTACAAGTCGCTTCATTCCTTTGTCTGAATGTGTTGAGGCAGGTTTAGTTGTTGAATAATGTTATCCAAAATTATGAGATAAGTTAGAAAAATTGGTTGCACAAAGTTTCAAAGAGGGTGACAATAAACAAGTCAAATATATAGAAAGGCGTTCCCTTTTGCTTCCAAATTTAATCAAGACCTAAAAAACTACGATTTGTTATGGCATCTCTCTGGAACACCAGTAAATTCCCAATTAATATTTGAACACTAAAGTTTCCAACCTTCATGTTCCACTTTTTGAAATGTGGCTAAATGTTGCACTTATTTAGTGTTCTTGATCATTTCTCGAGTCCGAAAAAATTAGTAGAATTCTTGCGAATATCTGAACTTAATCAAGTTGGCTACAATATTGTGCTCTCCCCTCTGCACCTAGCTACCTGAGTTCGAGTTCCTGTACTTATAGTTTTAGATGAGTTTAGCGTAGAATATCGATCACATAAAAAGAGAACTGCATACTTTTCTCAAAAATTGTTCTTTTGGCGATTATACACAGGTATTACAAAGGTGTGATATAACTGAAAACAGTTTTTGTTATGGAGCAGTTTAAGGTTGCTCTATGTCAGTTGTCAGTTACTTCTGACAAGAATCAGAATCTTGATCGTGCCGGCATTTCGATAAAAACTGCCGCCGAGCAAGGCGCAAAGCTACTTGTTTTACCAGTGAGTTAACTACCTAGTAACTGCTTATGTGGTTGCACCCAAGTTGTTTGAATAAATGTCTGTGAGAAGTCCTCAGGACATAATACATGTTGGTTTTGAATTGCATTTTTGTGTAAGGAAATGTGGAACTGCCCTTATTCAAGTGAGTATTTTGCAAAATTTGCTGAGGATTTTAAGAATGAGGATGCCTCGCCGACGTTGTCCATGCTATCGGAGGCTGCTTATTGCCATGGGATCACAATCGTAGGAGGGTCGGTGCCTGAACGGGATCATGGCCGGTTGTATAATACTTGCTGCATATTTGGACCAGATGGAAAGCTCAAAGCTAAGCATAGGAAAGTAAGAACATGTTAATTCGATAACATTAGACACAAAATCAGGAGCGTCAAATTGGATAGAACTCTTGAAAAGAAGGTGTTGGTGTTGCTTCATTTGCAGATACATTTATTCGACATTGATGTTCCAGGAGAGATATCAATTAAGGAATCTGACTTCTTTTCGGCAGGAGATCAAACTACCATAGTGGACACAGGTATGCATCCGAAATTGTCCTAAACTTTCCTCGAGGAAATGTGTGATGTCAAATTTTTCATTTCAAGATTTTATCCAGATTGTCTATGAGTCAAGCCGCTGTTGAGCAATTGTAGAATATTTGCAGAAGTTGGTCGTATCGGAGTGGGAATCTGTCATGATTTACGGTTTCCTGAACTTGGTGCATTGTACAGGAAAAAAGGTACTGAATTTTGTTAAATGTTGGCTTAGTTTCTAGCATCTTATCTGTAGATTTCGAATAACAGTATTGATCGTTATGGTATAAACGCAAGGCGTTCATATCATATGCTATCCTGGGGCATTCAACATGAGCACTGGTGAATTGTTGTGGGAGCTCGTACAGAGAGCAAGGTAAGAGTATATACCTTATTACCTACTTGCTCACCATTTTCCTCCGAAACTTGTATGTTCTAACAGATACTTCCCTCTTTTCAGGGCAGTTGATAACCAGGTACGTATAAAGACTGACTTGTCCTGTTGCTTTCGACTTTGTATCTGTACATTTTTCTACCGTTCTACAGCCTAAAAACAATTCTAACATGACCTTTCCCTCCCCCTGCCCTCTTTGGCTTCGGAATCATGGGGTTAGTTATTCGTAGCTACTTGTTCACCTTCTCGAGACTCCACTGGTTCTTACACAATATGGGGACACTCCACGCTAGTTGAACCGGTACTATATAGTGTATAACGCAAACGATTGATGAGCATGAATGAACAAAAACACGAACGATTGCTTTCTTCATTTGTGTGTTTTGTGCTGTAATTGGCAGTCGGGCGAGATAATTGCAACCGCAGGGCATGAGGAAACTATTGTAATCGCCGAGATCGATTACTCTAAAATTCGGCTCCAAAGGTAGGTAAGAGTTTTTGCAGTTAAAACTGCGGTATGTTATGTTCATCTTTTTCTGATAGATATGTTGACGTTGTGTGTAAATAATGCAGAAAGAGCCTCCAACTTGATGAACAAAATCGGGAAGACATCTACAAGTTGATCGATGCGCATGAACTAAGTCCTTGAAGCCTTGAAGGATATAAACACTGAATAACATGTGGTTATGTTTTGTGTAGTAAATCATTGGAAGATATTAAACAGACCACCGTTTTGTAACACATTCTCAGTTCTCTTTCTCATCCTGCAATGTTACATGATGATTGAAACCGTATACTATCTAGTTCACCATTTAAAGATCAACTATGCAATAATCAACTAAATTAGAAGTCGTTTAATCGTTGGATTAACGTTGTTTCAGCATTTAATGAATAATATGGTTCGTATATTTGTTGGATCTCTTAAATAAATAAAACGATATCAAAATTGATTATTTTTGGCAGCGTTCTGAAAACAGATGGTGCGAATTATAAGGGAGAGATTATAAAAGGGAGCTTTAATAAAAAGGGCTTGAACTAAGTTTATTTTAACCAAAAACCATCCTATAACTTTTTTTAACCAAAAACCATCCCAGAACAAGGTAAAACCCACCAAACCAACAGACAGCTCGACCACCAGCCAGTCACTCATGGGCTCTCCTTTGGCCCTCATCCTCCTCCTCCTCCTCCTCCTCCTCTTCGTCTCGCTGAGTACTACAACTTTCCTTTTTGAATCACCCTATTTCGTTGAGTATTGAAGAAGTTATATCTATTTGAATCTTACCCAGTTTCCGGCGACCTCCGAGGCTTTCGAGGCATTTTCCGACCAAACCACAACGAGTTAGCCATTGTGCAAGGTACCATTCTCTTCGTCTCTTCGAGACCTACGATTTTCGTTTGTGAATCACTCGATTTCGTTGAGTATTGACAAAGTTATGAGCGTTTAAAGTTTGTCCAACCCAGTTTCCGGCGACCTCCGAGGCTTTCGAGGCGTTTTCCGGCCAAAATACAACGAGTTAGCTATCGTGCAAGGTACCATTCTCTTCATCTCTGCGAGAACTACAATTTTCGTTTTTGAATCACTTGATTTCATTGTGTATTGACAAAGTTATGAGCGTTTAAAGTTTGTCCAACTTTCCGGCCGAAATCCGGTCTTCCCTTCCGTTTAGCTCCGGCGAGCAGCAACCACACCAAGCCCTTTGTGCCATGCACAAACAAACACTGTATCTGGAAAGAAAATGAACATTAACACTGTCGCTGGAAAAACATAACACTGTCGCTGGAAAAATAACATTGTCGCTGAAAAAACTAACACTGTCGCTGGAAAAATAACACTGTCGCTGGAAAAACTAACACTGTCGCTGGAAAAACATAACACTGTCGCTGGAAAAAAAACACTGTCGCTGGAAAAAATAACACTGTCGCTGGAAATAAACTAACAGTGCAATGACTTAAATTCCAGAAACAGTGACTTAGATTCCAGAAACAGTGTTACTTAAAATCCAGAAACAGTGACTTAACTTATAACATGGTTTTTGATTAAACAAAACTTATAACATGGTTTTTGATTAAAACTAAAACTTATAACATGGTTTTTTATTAAACAAAACTTATAACATGATTTTTTATTAAAACTAAAACTTTTCAAGCCCTTTTCATTAATTTTCCTTAAAAAATAACACTGTCGCTGAAAAAACTAACATTGTCACTGGAAAAAATAACACTGTCGCTGGAAAAATAACACTGTCGCTGAAAAAATAACACTGTCGCTGAAAAAACTAACACTGTCGCTGGAAAAACTGGAAAAACATAACACTGTCGCTGGAAAAATAACACTGTCGCTGAAAAAACTAACACTGTCGCTGGAAAAGCATAACACTGTCGCTGAAAAAAAAAACACTGTCGCTGGAAAAAATAACACTGTCGCTGGAAATAAACTAACAGTGCAATGACTTAAATTCCAGAAACAGTGACTTAGATTCCAGAAACAGTGTTACTTAAAATCCAGAAACAGTGACTTAACTTATAACATGGTTTTTTATTAAACAAAACTTATAACATGGTTTTTTATTAAAACTAAAACTTATAACATGGTTTTTTATTAAACAAAACTTATAACATGATTTTTTATTAAAACTAAAACTTTTCAAGCCCTTTTCATTAATTTTCCTATTATAAAATGAGAAAGAGTACCGAACAGGTAGGATTAGGGGTGGGCAAACGGGTATAGGAACCGCGGGTCGGGGCGGGTAATCACGGTTCGGGACGGGTACGGGCCGGTTCCTAATATTTTAGAGAACAAACGGGGCGGGCCGGGCCGGGCCCTTTTTATTTACGGGGCGGGCCGAGTCCGAATACTTAGAAAAACGGGTACCCGGACCGACCCGTTTCTAATTATAATGAACGGCCGAGATTGAATGATAACCTATCATCCAATCTCAACCGTTGATTTCTACCCTAGTTTCTACCCGAGTCCAAGGTTCTAGAATTCATTCTTTGTATCAGCTGCCTTTCTATCTCCCACTGTCTATCTCTCTCTCTCTCTCCCCCTCTCCCCAAACCTTCTTCTTCTTCTTCTTCTTCTTCAAGTTCTTAATCCCAGATGGGTTTTCCACAAATCATGCATTTTTAGCTTTTCGCCCAAATACCCAATCTGGGTTTTGCTAATTTTCGCTGCGAGGACTGGACCTATGAGAGCGTCATCTTCTCGACGCCGAGGAGGTAAAGGCTTTCGTCGAGGATCGATTGAGAGAGCTCCTGAGAGATTGATTGAGTTTGCTTGATGGGATTTAATTTTTCATTTTTTTTTTGTCAATCACCTAAAGTTAGAGAGATTGGTTTTTGGGTATTTGGCTGCTTTTTTGTGAGTTATTTTCTATGTGTGTTAATATTTGTGGAAAAAGGATAGTGAAATCTGGGAAAGGTGGCAAATTTGGAGATGATGAGATTGGAATCGGATTAGTAGAGAAAAATGGGGTTTTTGTAATTTGATTGGGGAATTTAGCTGCTTCAGATCTGTCTGCCATTTGAAAAATTGGGTATTGAATATTAAAGGGGTGTGTTTTGTTTTGTTCTCTTCCATTAGCGAGTCGGAGAGCAGAGAGGGATGCAGTCCGAGACGGAGCATGTGCCACCAGAGTCGGAAAGAATGGAGGCATTGACTGCGAGGATGTAGGCCATGGTGAGAAACTTGGAGGTGCCGGCGCAGGGGCTCAGTGGTGAAAGTGGAGTTGCGCTCGGCGGAGAAGTTGTGGTGCGGCAACGAAGGCGGCATGGCGGTGGTTCTGGAGTCCTTTCCGTGGCGGTTTAGCAAAAGCAAAAGAAAAAAAAAAAAAAAAAACAAACAAGGACCCGTGGACCCGGCCTGGACCGGCCCGTTTTAAACGGGCCGGGTTCGGTCCGATTCCTATAGTGAAATATGTTGTACCCGGCCCGGTCCGGCCCGTTTCTTTTAACTTCCGGTCCGGTCCGATTCCTTCAAATTTAGGCCCGGCCCGGCCCGTGCCCAGCCCTAGGTAGGATAATTACAGAGGCACCAAGTTGTTTACCACCGTTTTCACGTCAACTGATGACAAATGGTTTGCGTTGGATTAAATACATAAACAAAGGGGTTCGGCAGATGACAATCGAATGCCACCAACAATGTTCAAATCAGCAGCATGACTTCGAAATTCATTCCCTCTCGAAATTCATTCCTTTATGTTAGCATTACCGTAAAGCAGCTAAAACAAACCCACACTCTCTTACTCAAAGCCCCAACTGAACCCAACCGCCGTTGCCATCTCTTGGCTCAGTTGCTCCAGCGGCTCCTGCAACTCCCTGGTGACAACCTCCGGTATGCCCACAACCTGTTCGACGAAATACCCAACTGCAGAATTCAGTTCCTCTGGACCTCCCTCATCCACTCCAATGTGCTTCACGATCGCTTTCGCCAATCCATCGCTTTATATGCTCAAATGCACCGGGTTGGCGTATCGCCATCTGGGTTCACCTTCTCTTCCGTTCTCAATGCCTGTGGTCGTGTCCAGGCGGCTTTCGAAGGGAAACAAGTCCACGCGAGGCTTCTGCAGTGTGGTTTCTTGGGAAACGGGATAGTGCAAACTGCGCTTCTTCATATGTATGCAAAATGTGGCCTTGTAAGGGACGCGAGGGATGTTTTTGATTCGATGGAGGATAAGGATTTGGTTGCTTGGACGGCCATGATTTGTGGGTATTCGAAGGTGGGACTGATGGGCGAAGCGCGGTGGTTGTTTGATAACATGGGGCAGCGCAATGCGGTTTCTTGGGCTACCATGGTTGCTGGGTACGCGAACAATGGTGATATGGAAAGGGCAAAGGAATTGTACGAAGGAATGGTGGATAAAAATTCAGTGGCGTGGGTGGCTATGATAGCGGGATATGGGAAACGTGGTAATGTAGTGGAGGCCGAGATGGTTTTTGACGAGATACAGATGCCAGATGCGTCATGTTGGGCAGCAATGGTGGCTTGTTATGCTCAGAATGGTTATGCAGCAGAAGCCATTGGGATGTATAAGAAAATGAGGGAAGCAAAAGTGAGAGTCAGTGAGGTGGCAATGGTGGGAGCTATTTCAGCTTGTACACAACTTGGGGATGTTGAAATCGCAGCCACATTGGCAAAGCATGTGGAGGAAGGGTTTTGTGGTAAGTTCTAATTTAATCACTTCTTTAAATCGTTTGGTGTCAAGGATTCAATTGGATTGGCTAACTCATTAGATTCAATGTATGTTGAATGAAGAAATGGGTGTCAACGTATTTGTTTTAATCTTCAAAAAAAATGATAGGATGGGGAAGCAATAAGTTTCCTTCATAGCTAACATGTTCAACCTTCAACTTAGACGAAATTTGGAAGTCTTCATTCAACATACATTGAATCTAGTGAGTTATCCAATTCAATCTAAATACCGAACGAGGCCTACGACTTGCTATCTTTTGCATTGTTTACATTCTGTAGTGCTGATGCGTCCTCATTTACCAAACACCTTCAGAGAGGACAATCTTTGTATCCAATGCATTGGTCCATATGCATTCCAAATGTGGAAACATAGACCAGGCATGGAGAGAGTTCAACAGAATGAGCATGAGGGATGTCATATCCTATAGCGCGTTAATCACTGCCCTTGCTGACCACGGAAAGGCCGAGGATGCCTTGGATCTTTTCTCGAAGATGCAAAAGGAAGGAGTTAGACCGAACCAGGTAACATTCGTCGGTCTCCTCAACGCATGTAGCCATGCCGGACTGGTTGAGAGAGGGTGCCGGTATTTTGAGCTCATGGCTCAGGTTTTCGGCATTGAGCCACTGAAGGAGCACTATGCTTGCATGGTTGATCTTCTTGGAAGGGCTGGGATGCTTGAAAAGGCATACAATCTTATAATAGACAATGTCGGTGTCGCCGATGCAAAGATTTGGGGGTCCTTGTTAGGAGCTTGCAAGGTCCATGGCAATGCTGAGTTGAGCGAGATTGCAGCCAGGCAACTCTTCGAAATAGAACCGCGCGATGCAGGAAATTACGTGCTTTTGGCAAGTACTTATGCAGAAACAAATAAATGGGATGATGCTGAGAGAGTGAGAACGATGATGAATCAAAGAGGAATGGTAAAATCTCCTGGATGTAGCTGGAGAGGTTCTACCATCTAACTGGGTTATACCCTATCTCTCTCATTACGTGAATAATAGACTGTAAACTTTCTCATCGAAAAAATACTGCTCTCTTTCTACAAATGTGTGCATCCGATTTAGCTAGATAGGCTCGGAATCTACGCTTGGCACGCGAGCAAGATAAAGCCGTAGAGCGTTTTAGAAGTGTATTAAGCACCATCTCCAGAAACAGAGATCATGGTGCAGTACATGTTCAAGATTCCAAGTAATTAATCTAAACTTACAACACATGGACCAAAAAATCTACCTGTTCCAAAAAGCACGACATTCTAACACCAATTCTTCTCTTCAGAATTAAGCAAATGGTTTGTTTATGTCGTGCCGTAGGCATCTCAAATAGATCTCATCAGCAGATCATTCTTCTGTGGCGGTTCACGTACGAAACTCGGGTCTGCATGGTATGCCTATCAATGATACTACTGCTTCAGGGGAGCCTTCTTCACTCTGTCAGATATACGAGCAGGGTCTGTTGAATGTGACTTGAACCGACCCCTCCCTTCCCCTTCCTTGTCCTGGAGAATCCAAATGCCAAATATTAGATTGTTTTCGAAAGAATATTTATTTCCTCATCCGGTTGCAAAGAGAACAGAAAGCAGTAAGACCCAACAAGCATCTGAAATCAGAATAATCATGGGACCCCAAAATTACGCAGAAAAATCAATGCGATATTGTATGTATCTATAAGAAAATTTTACTTGCAATGAACAACAGAAAGACCGGTTTACCTTTTTCTTCACAATTTGGACCACGTCTTCATCATTCAAAACATTACCGAGGCCACAATGCTGTGGGTAGTGCCTTGCACTTGTACCCCACACTAACACGTATTTGACTTCCTTCACCAAACTCCTGTGTATGTGATTACAGAAGTCTCCAACAGTGCAGCCCCCTCTATCCTACACATACATGCAAAGAGGAATAAGAGAAAACAAACAAAGCCAGAAAGCTCATATGATGGAGAGCTAATTGATCCTATAAAGATACACAGAACAAAAATATTTGCAACTTACAGCAGAAAGAACTACTGGATCACCGAAATCAGGTTGCTGGCCCTGCGGCTTTGTATAAACTCTAACAAGTCCCATCTCTTCCCACATTTTTGCAAGTAGTCTGTCAAAGTTCAGCTGTTGAGCAAGATAAAAACACAAAGTTAATTTTCCTGAACCGTTTCATAAGCGATAGTATTCATTGCTATTTATTAAGGGGCCGTTTAAAAACCATTTCACTTTTAGTTTTTGGTTTTCAGCTTTAAATTTTTATTTTTTTTTTAACTGAAAACTTACCAAACAAGATTTCAGTTTTCTGAATTGAAAACGGAATGGTTATCAAACGGCCTCTAAATAATTTGTAATGTGATTTTTACACGTGTTGAAAATTAGGGTCCAACAAAAACACAATTCTAATGGAAAGAACCACAGTAGGCAATGTCTTCTGTGCTCTGAACAAAAGTTTTTCAATTTTGCAACTGCAGAGATTGCTCAAGGTTTCTTACTGGTAACACAGATGTACTCCGTATCTCATTTGAATAAAAACAAGAAGTGTAGAACTTGCCTTGAGATTGCAACTAATGACAACAGAATTCGGCTGACGGGCTAATTTGTCCACATCATCAATACCAATAACGTCTATCTTGTTGTACACATATACACACTTCATGTATTTCCGGTTTCCCTCAATCACATCAATAAGATCATCCACTGTCGCATCCTCGCGAAACAGCAACTGCATTAAATTTATTATACATGAGTATTCTTTTCCATGGGATGAGCACAGAAAAGAAAGTATCACCCAAATGAAAGATTGTACAGTGACTTAAAGAAAATCATGTACCATTAGTTGTGTATGCCCAATAAAAGAATCACCATTAGCTTTGATAAAGGACAATCTTGAATAATCCTAAGTACCTCAGCATTGTGAATTTTGTATTCGTGTAGAATTTGATAACAAAGCTTCTCATCCACATGAGTCAAAGTGCAAGTGCTGTTGAAAGAAATTCCTCCAGTCTTTTTCTTTTTGAAGTATATCTGCCCATGGAACAAAATGCAAAATCCAGCTTAAGTCCACAGCTAACAAAGCAAACATAACAAACAATATATGGAAACAGCTAAAAACCCGACAGAAACTAAGACCAAGTTCAGTCTGTTTTCAAAAATGCTAATAAATATTAAGAAGATAAAACTTACCTGAGGCGGCTTCTTGTTTAAACGTAAGCCCACAGCTTCCAGCTCCTTTGTCAATATTTGCCGATGACCTTCACTCTGAAACATTAAAACGCAAGTGTTAGACTAAATAACTGGCAGAAGCCAAGCAAAAACAGGTAATCAACATAAGGTGTCAACAGGACAGGGTCAAGAGGTCGAGCAGGTTGCTAAGAATGAAAACAATGAAAACAATGAAGGGTCAGTAAGCAGACGAGTAGTAAACTTATTTATCAGTTATTGATATACCAATAGTAACAACAGCATGTTCTACAGAATAAATACTTACTTTTGAGGCATCAAGGACCATCAACACAATATCTGAAGACTTGGCAACAGCAATAACCTGCAAGAGAGAGTCTTATCAAATTCTATACATTTCCACGATACTTGGAAATTGGAGCAGAAGAGAAGATATTGAATTGCCAAGGGCCAAAATACAAGTCATCACCTTTCTATCATGAGGCGTTTATTTAAAAATCTTGTTGTAAAATTCTCATAATATTATTGTACGATAAACGAATAATGACATGTTATCACAAGAGGAGAAGAATCTTAAAGAGAATATTCACCTGCCTCCCACGACCTTTGCCTTCTGAAGCACCTTCAATAATTCCAGGAAGATCGAGCAGCTGAATTTTTGTATCATTGTAATGTATAATCCCAGGAATGCAGGTAAGAGTTGTGAACTCATAAGATGCAGCTTCAGAGTGTGTGCCCGTCAACATAGTCAAAAGTGTCGACTTCCCCACACTACAAACAATAGGCAAAACTCATAAGGACTGGCCATGTCTTGTTGCTTTTAAAGCCAAAACATTTCATTTTGTTTTCTTTAAACGATACACAATGCATGTTAAGGATATATAAATATCGCAAACCTTGGAAACCCAATAAGCGCAACACGTCCGTGACCAAACTTTGTAACTTCGAAACCATCTCCACCTCCGCTAGACCCCTGAATTTCAGTTTTGAATCATTAAAAATGGAAACTCTAAACCGCAACCACATGAACAACAAAATTATTGTACAAAGCATTACCAAGAAGCTCATGGCCGTCAAAGTTCCTAACGTTAATACAGGAAAATTCTATATTCACATCAAATTAAACTAATAAGTGTGTGTGTGTGTGTGTGTGGGGTGTGGGTGTGTGTGTGTGTGTGTGTGTGTGTGTGTGTGTGTGTATATATGTGGAAAAGTTGCATACTTTTGGAGGCTCCAAAAGCTGAGTCCTGAGCTTGGCAATCTTTGCCTTGAGCTGGCCAAGATGATACTCTGCATTTTTTCAGCATTCCAATTAAATAAACAAAAAATTAAGATATAACCCAATTCATAAAAGACCATATTATATTTAAATACCCAATAAGTATAGGGAAATTAAGTAAAAAGGGAAATTACCAGTGGCTTTATTTTTCTGAGTCCGAGCCATTTCGGCCTCAATTTCCTTGATCCTTTCGATGATCCCCATTGGTACTGGATTGTTTCAGCTCCTACAACTAAAAAAGCAACAGCAGGAACAGTTGAGATATACAAAACTACTAATTGGGTAATTGAAAAGAAATCGAAAGGTCTGTTTGGTTGCCGAGAAATCGTCGATCAACAGCGATGTCCCGGAAACCAAACAGAGTGGATTACAGTGAGAGAGAACATGTTGAATTGCTGTCAGGGAGGTTGAATTCCTCAAGGAAGAAATGGTAATTTACGAATTGGAGGGAGTGGAAGAGCTGCGGTGGAGGACTCACCGTGACTCAGTTGGCGACGATGATGTCTTTGGAGCTGAAAGTACCAGAGAGAGAGAGAGAGAGAGAGAGAGAGGAGTGAGAGAGTTAGGGCTGAGAAGAGAGAGAGTATGGGCTTTTAAATGTAAGGATCGTGGGTTGGATAATGTTCGTCTTGGGCCTCCTTCTTGGGTACCATCTCATCAAACTTCCGGTCCTTTTTTGTTTTTCCTCCTCATCGGGGAGAGAACCCAACTTCGTATCTTTCATATAATCCTAATGTGTTTTTACAACAAAAGTTTTGTGCCATTTGGATAACTCATAAATTTCCTTCCTTAAGTTTCAAATCCATCAATGTGATCTTACACTTTCATCCATATCGTCCAGTTTCATCCAAAATTTTGAAGAATTAGTAGGAATGATCCCTTTTTGACATTTAATCACAGAAATGATTGTTTTTAATAACGATGACATATTAATTATATATCGACGACACAACGATGACATAAAGACCACACAAAGATGATATAATGAAACCTATTCATTTATGCAACTAAATGTCAAACAGTGATCATACATACATGTGGCAAGTATGTGAGACCCACAACATATCAAATAAGATCCTCTCCGGATGATCCATGAATCATGTTTGTTCATCGTACATCATGCAATCAGTTTTTTATCAAGTACTGTTTGTGTTTAATTTTAAATAAAAATATTTAAAATAATTTCTGACCACACGATATACGATGAACGGACACGATTCACGAATCTCCATAATCCTCACAAACTTAATATGGTTAGTCTCTTTGGCTAACTCCACAAATTTAATTCCATGAGTCGAATGGTTCATTATTTAGGTCCTAATTCAAGATTTTCTTCACCCAAATCCCAAATCAGATAGCCTTAAGCCTTTTTTGGTTCAAAAGGTAGTGTAAGCCTTTGGTTGTTGCCTTAAAAAGTTTTATTATTTATTGATGACCTATTTATCAACCAAGATATTTATCGACTGTAACAAACAAATAAAGGGTAATAAGTCACTTTAAACATGTTTGAGATTCGGCTGATCAACAGGCAAGTGTACGCCTGTCGACTTGCCGTGCAAAAATTGATCAATTTTTAACATCAGGCATAAACCCTCTCATAATAAATTAATAACTGAGTAAGAAATTGTATTAGGAACTTAGGAGTCAGAGAATGTATCATAAACATGTTTAAGCCTACATATCAGCAATCCCTCTGTAACAAGTGAATGTCAGCAGAGAAAAGCGGTTACACTCCAGCAGTATCCTTATATACAATGTTACAAGAAGCCAGGTCGCATTTGATGCACGCTTCGACTGCTAACAGTGGCCAGCTTGCTCGGCCCTAGATTTGGCGGTACCTGCACCTGCACCTGCATCTCAGCAAGCTCTCTTACTTTTAACAAAATTGATGCCGGGATGGGTACTGAAGCATGTTTCCGGGAGTTTATCTGCACAATTCCCCACAGACAAACCAAGTTAAGTCGGTACTCAAAAGAACATCCGGAGAGAAAATCATATTTGCTTCCTAGTACAGACGCCAAACATCAGTTTGCAAGTTACGATGAAGTAAACCACCATAGGGCAGCAGATTTTGCAGTAGATAATAAAAATTCAAATATGCCAGTTCAAGTTGTAAAATACTATGGAGACGTGATCAAAGTTCGAAAATTTTATTTACAGAATATTGGAATATCTGGAAGATAACATTTGAATGCAATATTAGTATTTAAAGGCTGAGCAAAGAGTTCAAAGAAAGCTTGCATTTGAAAGAGATGGGAAGTTCCACACTTCCCGTCTAACCAACTCATAAAAGAGAGGTAAGGGGAATGTACTCACTCCATCATCAGGAGGCGTTTGCGCAAAGCTAGCTTTCAGCAGGTTTCTCCACTTGTCCTGCAAAATGACACATGTTTTCTCAGTGAAAAGTACTCACCATTTTTTTAGTATAACTGGATGCCAAATGAACTTGGTATCTTGAATACAAATTGTACAGCAAAATCATACCTTGAGATCAACAGAAGTGCGATATGAATACGATGCAAAGGAAAGCCTTTTGATCTCAGACCACCTCCCAGTGCCACACTTAGAGACACCCTCAACTAATTTTATAACCTCAACAAGAGTCCAAGCTCGATGGTGTTTCCTTCTCATTCCACCTTTCGCTGTGGGAACCTGGGCTGTACCATCATCTGAATTGTCCTCGGATGAATCTGTCTGTTTAATGCCCCAGTTCTTTCGCGGTTCAATTGTGCCCATTACTGAGCGACGCTTGTCTTTCTCTGGTTCAGCAGTACACTACATAGGCAACCAATTAACATAACAAAAAAATTAGCATGCAACCAATTGAAAGGTAATTCAGTATAGCACTCAAACAAAAGGGAAACCATGATATTAAAAAAAAAAGGTTATTACCCCCGTTAGTCCTCAATAATACAAAATAGCAGTCCAAAACTAATAGCCGGCTACACTAACGTTATCAACACATTAACAAATTCAAACACACATGCCCATAACTCAATGTGAAGTAAGAATAATGGAATCCAGTTAAGCAAACTTGCTCTTACCCGTGGTTTCATCCGTTCAGAAGCAGATCTGACTTTCAAGACTTTGTCTGCATGCTCACTCTCTGATACAGAACTACGCACACTAAAGGCCTCTTTTACAAGTTTAGCTGTCACACCCATTCCGCTCATATCGAACTTCTACAAATAAAAAATCGAACGCATTCAGGTATTGTGTCGTACAGATGACTTATAGTGCTATATCATAATAGTAATTCCTATGCTTAAGAAGAAAAACAAAAGAAATGATAAAGCAACTCGCATTGCCATATTATAAAAGGGTTTTACCTACCATAAGGGCCATAATATTTTTCCTTGGACGGCTTCTACGAACTCGAGAAACATAAGGAACCTGAACCCCAGATCCGCCAAGAGAATCCAACCTGGTGACAAACGTTCTCTCATTTGAAGGGACATTTGTCACATTTCCAAGAGGGTCCGACCTGGTGACAATAGCTCTCTCATTTAAAGGGACATTTCCAAGAGGCCAACAAGATTTTGGAGATGTTTGTCGTTGTCCCGCACTTTTAACTGGACTAATCACTTTTGGGCTACAATCTTTTGATTCAACTTCAGAAAGCTCTTCAATATATCTCTTAGTGGGCTTTCGAACTCGTTTGGCAGCTCTCTGATCTGTTTGAAGGTCCTCACTTCCACAATCCAGTTCTGCACTAATGTTTACCGATCTCTTGCCCGAAACAGTGACATGATTTTCCATTTGGCTACTGTGGCTAGTTGGTGAAGTTTCATACCCAAGATTCTTTGCTTCACCATCTGACCCCTCAGTGAGCATACCATCTGCATTCTGAATGCTATCATCTTTACCCTTGTTCACCAATTTGTTATCTACGATAGTGAAAGAAGTTGTTGAAACATCACAAGAGTTAGTCAACCCCATTGTGATCCTCCTCTTAAGCCACAACTTGTCCTTAACAGTAGTTTCTCTCCCAAAAGTTACCCGAAATAATTCATGAAGTTCTCTAATTGAAAGGTTGTCCAAGCATATCTCCCCCTTTAGTGTATTAACATCAGGCTTTGGACTAGTGCAGATGACAGAAGCTGATGACCCACTTTCTATTGGTCCATCCGGCGGTTGTTTTGAGCACTCCCCAATTCTCCCAGATTCATTAATATGGCTTCCATCTGGACTCAGTGATGAAGAAGGAACAATATCCTGCAAAGGAATTTCAGATTGCAGCTTCTCATCAATAGCAGGTAATTTATCATGCTGATCAGAACACTGGATGTCTACATTCATAAAAGCAGAAGAATGATCAGGAGATCCACATGCTAAGCGGAGCCTCTCTTCCTGTTTGACCTTTTGCAACATCTCCTCGATGTACTACAAGAGATTTTAGAGGCCGAGAAGGATCTAAGACGATTAATAACTAGATATGCTAAAATTGTACACATACTTGTAAAGATGCAAGAGAATTGAAAGAAACTATCTATAAGTTTAAGAAATGAACAATCAAACCAGTTGATAAAGAAATATGCCACTAACACATAATGCAGACAATAAATTTCAAGATCAAGAAATTCCTTTCTACAAGATTAAAATGCATAGCAGCTAGGAAATATAACTGCTGTACAAGGTGTATCTGTAAACATATCCAAGCACTTGAATCAATTTATTAAAGAGACATAAAGATAAAGTTATCCCAAAGAAATATGCTATTCAGAACAGTCATAGCAGACCATAAGTTTATGCAAGATAGTACTCGTCCATCTGATTCTACAACAGGAGGAAATTTTATCCAGAGAAAGCAAGTCAATACCTCAAGCCGTGCACTTAATTTCACATCAGCTTCTGTGTTCTCTGAATGTGAGACACCTGGAAATGTATTGCTCTGTGAGAGATGAAAACCATTACAGAACCAACACCATAAGATATAAAAATAGAATGTCTTCAAATAATTTAACAAACCAAGTTCTACAACTAGTTTCTCACAAAGTCATTTTTCATTGAAACAATACTTCACTAAGTGAGGGAAACAAAAGGTATGCAAAACATATATTGAATATAACTGAAAGTACCCAAAAAGTAATCACTTTGGTGTTGAATATAAATGAACTCCAAAGCCATTGAGGAGAAAAAGTAAGTTGGAATAAGATTTGTCATTGAGTTTTGAGATGCGCATGTAACTTGAATGATTCAATACAAATATATGAATAGATAAAAATCAGACTCCAATAGTCATTATATACAGAAGTTATAGCTTAAGGTTCCAAAGTTACTACGTAAAATGATCCATAATGATACAGATGGAAATGAAATAATTAGTCACAACAATAAACCAAATAGACCTTCTGAGCTTTCTTTCTGAGGTTTCCCAGAGGAAGACTCTTCGTTGGAAATGCACCGACCATTTCCAGCCTCTGTATTAACAGGTAATTCAACCATCTCATCAACAAGAAAATCCTCAACTTCCATTACTTCATCATCTGTTGCTGGCACTAATCTCCCATCACCTTCAACCTGGAATCAAATAAGATGTTATGAATCTAAAGAAAACAAAATAAATGGCAATGAAATTTTTAAACATGAAGTAACAAGTCCATGGTTGTAACTGCAGTGCAATTTTAAGTTTCCCCCTTAAAGCATTATGGAAAACCTGTCGCCAAACCAAAAACTGGCCTCTCATTTAGTCCAAGTATAAACCTTGAATTTAGAATTGGTGACAAACTAAATCCCCAAAATCAAAGCGAACATATCAAATTGTAATGCTCAAGCTTCAATTTGTATCTACTATTATTTTCTAAAATCTGATTCGCCCAGAAGGCAGGCAGCAGCCTGGCTGCTTCTAATTGTACTCATTAATTGATGGCTTGACTGCTTCTAATTGTAATTTATGAATAAAATAACTGTTAAAATCTCTTGATCGATATACAGTCCTTTATAGGCTCTAAAGCAGTATCATGAACGCCCATTACCCAAGCCTATCAAGTTTCTGTACAAATTTAAAAGTTAAACCAATCATAAGGAATGTTCACACACTTATACCCCGAAAAGAGAACAGAAAGAAGCGGGTTACACTCCAATTTTATGTGCACAAAACTACTAGCACCAACAGAATAGTTGAACTTTTAATGCAAATGAAACATACCCGAACGAGCTTGTATACAACAGGATCTGCAATCTGCTTTGGCGAAGACAAAGGAGAGCTACTTTTCTCAACCCCACTCTCCTCACACATCCCTTCATCATTCCCCTCAACACCGACCACTGTTTCCATGGAAAATCCCCCACATGCAACTCAAATACACAAACTGAAACGTCAAAACCAAATAAACAAAAACAAAAAACAAAGTAAATGAACAAAGTTAACTTCTAAAATTTTCACAGGTAATAAAAATAAAATCTTATCCACCAAAATATAAATGCACCCAGAATTCAAAACACATAAACAAAATTCTCCAATTCAAATACTCAAACCTGCAATTCAAAATTCAAAATTTTCGAAAACCGAAAAGAAAACAGCAAAAACGAAATTAACACGATATCAAACTGCATTTCCTCCAAAGACTGCAAATTTCCAATCCCAATTACATAAAACTACATTTCTAGTGAAAGAAAAGTACCATTTCAGGCAAAATTGCTAAGTAATTCAAATGATATCACACTAAAAGCTGAGAATTTACATGCAGAAGTACCAAAACACTAGAAATTGTTCAAAACTTTCACATTCGGAGCAAACTTGAATAGCAGATGAAGCGAAATTAAGTAGGACGGGGCTCACCATAGGACTGAGAATGAGGAGCGAGTTGACTCAGTCCTTGCGAGTGTAAAATTGCAAGGATAGCGACCGATTCGAAGCGCGCCGGGCACTGAGTTGGGAAGAGGACGAGTCGTTTTCTGAGAGAAAACTTGTGCGGGAAGCTTTGAGGAAAGGGAAAACAATCGGATTGGTCTGCTGCTGCACTGCGCCCGTCTGTGTGCGCTTCTGCGTTTTTGGCTCGCTTTTTTACTACGCTGTGAGCTTAGTGTCGTACGGTTGCGGACTCCAAACACTACTTCCAATGCAGTTCACAAATGGGACTTGGCGTCCGGGTCTCTTTAAATTTTTTTGTTTTTGTTTTTATTATTTTTCCTTTTGAGTATAAAAGTTTTTTTTTTTTTTTTTGCTTAAATGTCAAAATAATTTCGGTGTTCTACTCATTGCGTCAATTAGTTTCCGTGTTTTTAATTGACCAATTTAGTTATTGTGTTTATTTCCGTTAGTCAATTAATGATATTCAATCCAATTTATTTATAACAATAACTATTTGATTTGCAAATTTGAAAATGATAAAAGTAAAAATTGGATGAAAAATTACTCTACTGCAACACCCGGACATTCTGCCTAACGTTCTCGAAAAATTACTCTAGCGCAACTCCCGGACATTCTACCTAACGTTCTCTCATCTCCCATTTTGCTTCTCCTCCACCCCCCCCCCCTTTTTTTTTGGAAGGTTTAATGAAAAGGTCCCGGTACTGTTCACTTTTAACGAAAAACCACTTTTTTACCTTTAACTGACACTATTCACTATACCTTTAAAAAGGACTTTTCGTTAAAAAAGAAGTTTTTTTGGACTTTTCATTAGTTTTCCTTTTTTTTTTCCTCTATCACAACCTAAAATAATTTTCAGATTTTATCTCTTATATGTGTCATTTCTCATTAATTTGCATATTTATGTAAATTTAAATTTAAATAAAGAGAAAGTGTAATTTATGGTTCTTTCAATTGCGATTAGTTTCTCAATTGATTACATGGTCAAAAATGAGGTGGTCAATGTTATTTTTCTTCACCACAAGGACTTAAATCCTAATTTTTTTACCACATGAATTATTTTCCAACTACCCTACCACCAGAGGAACTATTAACCCAATTGACACTTAATACTACAATCTAATCGCATTCCTTTTCACTTATAAATAAGAGATCTTTGGTTCAATTATCGTCACAGACAAATTTGAACCACATTATTGTTAATCCATTGTAAAGCTTATTAGTCCATTATGAAGCTTAACGCACCCGCCTTCATCTTAAAAGATGAGGTTCTTAAGTTCACGACTCCCAACCCCATTAATCAAAAAGAAAAAGAAGATTTCTCTTGGAATTTTAACCATAAGAGTAAATATGCATCCAAGGCAATCCAAAAAAGCGGCAAGAGAGAAATAAATAAGCGTTATAGATCACAAAGAGACGCAGCCCAATACTATTTCCCACACGAAGTTAAGATTCCAACAGCACAAATCGGGAGGACATAAACGCGGGTAACATACAGAGCTTGAGTTGCTTTTTCGATTTGCTGGCTAAGAAAATTACAATTCTAAAGACATAATCTCATTTCTCATATTCTAATCGGGTACTAACAGGCATCCAACTAGAAATGAGATTATGCGGAATATGAGAAATTAGTATATTAACAAGGCCAACTGGTATTTCATTTCAGTTGCCACAACTGGGGGCCTGATCTGATGTAGTCCTCTTTGGGTTGGTGGAAGATGATCAGATCAGGTAGGGGTGTTTTGGGGCCTTGCTTACCCTTGGGATCCCAATCGAGCGTGATTTTGACCTAATCCCAAGAACACCGTGAAAAATGGATGTACGAAAAATAAGTAAAGATAACGAAAGCACATAAGAGCCAGAATGGTGGAGGAGCTAACCTGTCTAAGAAGCACATGCGGCACAGCAGCATCGATATATTCCTTAACAGGCTGGCCAGAGGATTCATGTATCCATACTTGAATTTCATAGACTTGGCACGCTGAGCCCTGAGTTTGCGACTAACAATGATCCACATGTTGTATAGTAGAAAAATTCATTCTACTATGTTGGTGCATCCTAATAAGGTCAAGTGGAAAGAAACAGCTTTTGTTCGCACCTCGCATCCCTTTGCACCACTTTCCATGACAAATATACGAAAGCCATAGCATGTCCTAACAAAAAAGAAGGTACATGGATGATCAATAGAAGTCGACAAACCCATATACCTAGGTAATAACTAAAGCATAATGGTTGTGCAAAAACAGATCTGTACAAGCCTAATTATGGCATAAACCAAGCAACACAGAACAAGGAAACAGTGTATCAATATATGTGGTCAATCCCAACAGTGTAGGTGAATGTCATAAGGACTATGGTTCTGTTAATTGATTAACTCAGGATTGAAATTAGGGAACTTTAACGAAAAGCTCCCGATACTGTTCACTTTAACGAAAAACCACATTTTTACACTAAAAGTCAATCCTTGTACTATTCACTTTCCACTTTATTTTGTCCTTTTCGTTAAAACTCTTCAAGCCCTTTTCATTAGTTTTCCCTTGAATTAACCTCAATTAGTAATGCGTGTTTAATTAATTGATTCCCTCAAGCACTCTAACAGTTAATGACTATATTAGGATTGGTTTTTGACCCAAAATAAAAAGTATATTAGGATTGGATAATACAGGAATGCTATGAAATGTAGGAGTTCCCGAACTCCAAGAACTATTAACAGTTCAAACAGACTAACAAAACTCCAAACACATAATGTAAGCATTCTTGAGGATCCTCTTAACCCATTATTATATTGTAGGTAGGGAAAATGTAAAAGAATGCTAATAAATTTGACAAGATATTGGGCACGGAATTGACAAATGTATTTTCCTTTTGCAAGACTAACCCATATCCCAAAATAAATAGATGTTAACAGCTTAAGGGGTTCTCTCACAACAGTGGGCTTGGATTTTGCAAAAAGTGATAAGTCAACTTAAATAGGTGGGATCATGGATACTGAACTCAGATATTTAAACTTATAATTAGCATGTAAAACATTGGCCACTACAGCTTAAGGTTTGGAGCTGCCAAGTAACATTTCATGCTGATGTACAATAACTCGTATATTAGCTTTGGAAAACACAGGAATGTTATGAAATGTAGGAGTTCCCGAACTCCAAGAACTATTAACAGTTCAAACAGACTAACAAAACTCCAAACTGCAATTTAAGCATTCCAAAGGGTCCTCTTGACCCATTATTATGAGTAAAGGGAGATAAAATCTGAATGCTATAGCTATTAATGATACCATCTAGAAACAGTAGACATGTGAAATTGTTTTCTATAGAAAGAGATCATCTCTGTTACGTGGATGTACAAACTGTACTTAATTAATTGTAGATGTACATACATAATTATTTGGACAAAAAATTCGCGAGTAAAACATAGTTGCAGTCTATGGAGTAAAACTTTTGTTATTATAGATTAACGCTAATAGATTCCCATGAATATATACAAGTGTGCAATTTCAGGAAGTAATTCGATAGTTCATAGAGATAATGCATAAGAAATCATGATATGTTGGATACTAAGAAATTTGACACTTATCATTCCAACAGGAGTAACATTTATGTAATGCTCAATCATGTTTGAAACTTAATTAGTCGTAAATGTTTGTACTTCATTTATTTCCCTCAATCACAGTGATGTTCAATGACTGGCAGTTTAGGTTTGGATAACACATAAATGTTATGAAATGTAGGAGTTCCCGAACTCCAAGAACTATTAACAGTTCAAACAGACTAACAAAACTCCAACCTGTAATGTAAGCATTCTTAAGGATCCTCTTAACCCATTATTGTGAGTAAAGGAGATATATTATTGAATGCTAAAGCTAATAAAATTGATATGTATGAGTGTGTGTGTGTGGGTGCATGCGCGCAAGTTTGAGTTTGTGTATTGCGGGTGATACAATAAATGTAGAAAGAAATCGTATAACATATAATGAGATGATGGAGGTCACATCCCCAACAATAAAAATCTCAAATGGAGTGGTACCTATGTGACAATAATTAGTGAAATGCTTTTTCTTAATTTCATTCCCTTAGTCAAACTAAGGTTCACTGACTAGTATATTAGATGCGGAAACACAGGAACGGTATGAAATGTAGGAGTTCCCGAACTCCAAGAACTATTAACAGTTCAAACAGACTAACAAAACTCCAACCTGTAATATAAGCATTCTTAAGGATCCTCTTAACCCATTATTGTGAGTAAAGGGAGATATATTATTGAATGCTAACGCTAATAAGACTGATATGTATGAGTGTGTGAGTGTGTGAGTGTGTGAGTGTGTGAGTGTGTGAGTGTGTGTGTGTGTGTGTGTGTGCGAGCCCATGTGCACAAGTTTGAGTTTGTGTATGTGCATGTGCGTGTGATACAATAAATGTAATAGATTCGAAAGAAACCACATAAGATATAATGAGATGATGGAGGTCGCATCCCCAACAATAAAAATCTCAACAGGAGCACCTATGCGACAATAATTAGTGAAACGCTTTTTCTTAATTTCATTCCCTTAGTCAAATTGAGGTTCACTGACTAGTATATTAGATGCGGAAACAAAGAAATGTTATGAAATGTAGGAGTTCCCGAACTCCAAGAACTATTAACAGTTCAAACAGACTAACAAAACTCCAACCTGCAATGTAAGCATTCTTTAGGACCCTCTTAACCCATTATTGTAGGTAAAAGGAGATAAAAACAGAACGCTATTAAGCTGACATCTGCTAGAAAGAGTATTGGAAACCATTTCCTTTTACCCAGACTAACGTTTATAAAGCATCTCAAAACCAATAGTCATACAGCATTGTACCAATAGGTAAAGAGATCAAGTCAGTTTTCAGCATACCTCCGGACAGCAAACCCTCCTAGAAGCTTGTAACCCAAAGACTGCCTGAGTAACGGCACAGAGCCCTCGGTTGTTGACTTTCTCTGCTTAAAGATCAACACTATTCTCGAAAACTTAAAACGCTTCTGAACAACAGATGTCAGTTCTTATATTCTTCTTCCCTTCTCACCTAAACCCATCAACAAAAAAGTCTAATCAGGAATCGCAAACTTGTCAACTCATGTTATAAGCTAAATCAGGAAACCTTTTTTTTCCCCAAAACTCTCCATAAGTAGAAGAATGCCTTATCCATACCGAACCTATTGCGCTGTAATTTTCCTTTTAAGAAGAAACAGATTCTATTGCAATATCTATAGTAAAGAATTCAATTCCGAAAAATTGAGTTGTGGTGAAATCTTCACTGCACTTAATAAGGGACACATATTTCTTTCTTAAATAATCCCATCCTACGAAATTATTAACACTGAATCTTCACATTTTCTTATGAATTATTAACACTGAATCTTCACATTTTCTTACGAAATTATTAAAATCCACATAAAATCTCAAATTCAACCAAAAATTAAGAAAAATAAATCAATGTCATACCGATAACGTTTTGAGTCCAGGTGGCCCTGACGATGATCTCGGTCCACACCGGCGTAACCCTAACTTCAACGCCGGAGTAGCCATCCTACGCCAGCTCTATGGTCAGCACCTCGTTCGGCTCCGTGAACAACACTCCGTCGGCCACAAACTGCGATATGCAAATGAAATTAGATAACAAATCGTATTCTTTCAAATGGGTGGAAATCGTCGGAAAATTTACATTAGGGCGAGCATGGGCGTGGAAACCGTATTCTTTCAAAGGTGAGACCTTTCGCTTTTTGCTCGTAGCCGCCATGGTTGGTCGGCGCCGCTTTTTGGGACGTTCAGTGAATTAAAAACCTCTACTGCTGCTTAGCAGCTTTTGTTAGTTGCTTTATTTGTATTTGGAAACCCTAGAAAGTTGAAGGATTATATAGGAGGGTAAGGGGTGATCTGACCGTTGATACTATGAACGTTCGAGATTAAAACTTTAAGTGCATCTCCTCCCGAAGACTCGGCATATCCGCAGGGTGGACAAGGTCCGGTTCAGTCCGATTCACTCCTCAAATCGAAATTGGAGCCATAATAAAGTTACGGTTTTGTCCAATTTGATTCATGTGAACATGACCACAAAAATCAAATCAATTGAATTGGTCCGCTCCGGTTTGAATTGAGGGTGGACATTTAAATTGGTGAATCAATCTGGATCAAATAGAGAAAAATACAAATTATCGGTTTTGCTTTGAATCAATTTGTTTCTTGTTTTTTATTTTTTCGGTTAAAGGGGAAATTTTATTACTTTATTTTTTTGGTTAAAAGGAAATTTTATTACACTGCTAACACAAACTTACACCACAAGCCCAACATACATTTATAAACAAACAACAAAAGCCTAAAACAAAAGTAAAGTAGAAAAAGAGCCCAACAACAATAAGGCCCAGAAAAACAGCACAGCTTTCGCCATAAGCTACCACTGCAATCTCCACCAACAGAAACAGTTTCTAGTTCATCTCCCGATTCCCTGTTCACCGTCGAGTATCGCCTCCACAAACGCCACCTCCAACCCCGATTTGCAACTTAAGCACAGCCATAAACAATGGATAGTCGGCAACAAAGCAAAAGAAGCTGACTACCAGTATGAAGCTTGTGAAAACCCACGAGCAACACTGCCAGAACCAGCAGACAACAAGGACTAAGTGGTGGTGTTGGAAACACCTGAGCCGATGTAAACACTGGAACTCTACACCCTATCTCACTAGGAAACATGATTGATGATCGGACCAAGGAAGAGCTGGGAAGAGGTTTACCCTTGGGGTGGAGGGAATGGGTAGACCGGAGTGAAAATTGGGGTGAGACAATAGTATAGGCAGGGAGAAAATAAGGAAAAGAGAAAAAATAAGACGCGGCAACCGACCCCTGCCGAAGCTAGGATCGGTGCCACTGAAAAATCTTAAATTTGAAAGACTCACAAGCAGTGAGAAGTAATCTCAGGTTAGAGATAAAAAGCTCTCAACTTGGAGAAAAACAGAGAATTCAATTTGATTCTTGATTTTAGCACTTAAGAAATTGATCTAAATTAGTTATACGATCTCAATCTATATGCTTATATATAACTCAATGCTTTTATAAGTTTGAGTTTCATTTTGCTCAACGGTAAAACAGTTGAAGATTACCCAAGAATGTTAATTAATATATGATGCAGTTCCTTCCAATATGAAAATACAAATTGATCATAGCAAATTTTTGTAAAGAAAATTGGTAAGTGTGATAAGTTTTCTTTTTTAGCGTGGTTTAGTGGCACTCTCTTTTATTAAGGTGAGATCAACTTGGCTTTTTTTTTTCAGTTTGATGCGAGATGAATAGTGCACTTAGGAATCCAACTTTAGAATAGATCATTTTTGTTTCTTTAAGAAAAAAGATTGTCCATTAATTTGGATGATTTTGTGAGGATTTTTTTTTTAATTTAAACTACATATTAATAAAACTCTTTTTGTCAACTAAAAGAGAATGAAAGACAATTTAATTTTCTACCATAAAATAAAATTATGGGCAGTTAAGTAAATTCACACGAACTAAATTTTACAGTTTTATTTTAAAACCTTACCCACGGGTGATCCTAACATCCTCTAATTTGAAAAATAAAAATACAAACTTCTCTCTCCATTCCTTTTTTTTCTCCCTCTCTCCTTCCCATTTTAAAAACAGATATTGCCACACACAAAGCGTGGGGCATTATGCTAGTAATAGTTAAGAAAATGAAATATTTTGATTGTTACTATGTTGATGAGAGGACACATCCTACGTCGAGGAAATAATAGACATAAAAAATTAAATTACTCCACATATTATCAATTGATTTATAGTGAAAATCTAAAATTTTGGCCAACAAAAAAAATTGTACATTAATGAAAGCATTTATCATAGAAATTAGGGTAAATTCAATATAAATCCAATTTTATGAGTTATTATCAGAAATAGTCCACTTCTTCAAAATAGGTCTTATGACTGTTATCTTTTTGTTATAAAAATGAAAATTTTAAAGAATTGTAATATCCTAAATCATAAAAATTAAATTCCTTGAACCGTGTTGCATTTAGTCTTTTTAGTTATTTAATAAACCTATATCATAGATTTCTTTATTGATAATCTACCTATATAACAGATAAATCGCTTTTTCGCTACCTATATATAGATATATTTTTTTTCTTGTAATCTACCTATTCAAATTAGTTGTATTCAATTCTGTCTTAAATAAATAAAAAAATATATATATTCCGTCTTAAATATGTTTTCCTTGGAAAGTTTGTAGTCTTCTTTATGATATGACATAGGTATGTTATAATTGGACTCAATTTAAAAATCAGTTTGGATTTTTGGACTTGGATATAACCGTCCATAGGAGTTAACTCGGCTCCTCTATGGTTGAGGAGGAGTTTCTCCTCAATTAACTTCGTGGTTGATTTACAGAACTTCGAATTTATGATTAAAACCGTTAATATTATAAATCACTCTATAAAAATCATTTATGAAAAGAATCAATAAAAGATGAGACCATTAGTCATCAAACTATAAAAAAAAAAAAACAAGTAGACGAATTCGGTAAAAGCATCGTTAATTGTCTATCTATTTGTTACCGTTGATTGACTAAATGACTGTAATTTTAATTGATTTTTTGTAAAGATATCTAAATTGATTTATAACATAACCGGTTTCGATTATAAACACGAAATTCTGTGAATCAAACACTAGAGGATGTATTCAATTAGAAATCTAATACAGTTTATGTGAAATCCTGTTCCCAGATTCACTATTTAAACATTACGCATCTCATATTTCGTATCTGTATTCGTAGTTTCAACGCGTTTATATTTACGGCGTATAGTTTTTTTTTAATAAGTAAAAGGACGAAAATGCCCTTAACAAACTAAACGGAATTCCACAAGGTTGTATTTGATTTCTACATATTTTTCCACTTGTCTTTACATATTTGGATAGAGCTTGATCTCACGAGTGCACGGGTGAAAAGTGTTCGCCAAACGGAGCTATAACGAATGAGATATAAACGAGCAAAGACAGGGGTGAAATGGTCATTTGACCATTATCTGGAAGGCTCCAGATTTGCTGAAGCAATAATCTGATGTGCCACGTGTGTGGCTGTGATTGGAGAAGGAAGAGAGAAATGAGAGAAATGAGGGGGTGCTGCCCAATCAGAAATGAAAGAAATGAGGGAAGGGATAGAGGAGTGGAACACCTGCCTCATCCGATGGTTTTTCGTCAGTTTTTCTGACGACCCACATCAAACCACTACATGAGAAACACTCAACGACCCTTCCTCTACCAATTCCACCCCAAAATCGATGAAATTGGACTCAGATTCATGAAGAACCGCACTGGTGGATGCAGTGGTTTCACTGCGGCGATCCGTTAATTCTGAAGTTAACTTCGTCGATTACCAACATCAATCTACTTCCCTCCACCTCAGGAACAAAGCTCAAGCAGTGGTGGAGACGTTGGAGCTCGTTTTGAGGTCGAATCGAGAACAGCCAATTCTAGGGGTTCTGACGGATCGAGGGTGTTTTTAGGCGTTTTCCGGCCGAATTGGACTTCGGCCCAGGTATGAAAGTTCTTCCCCTTGTTGTGCTCTACATTCTTGTAAAATTTGGTAATTTTTGGAGTTAGGTGAATTTTCCTGCAAGTCGGGGCGGCCCGTGACCAATGGGCCAACGATGCATTTTTAAGTTAAATTAGACGTCCTAATTTCAGAATTGATATCCTTATGATGTGATTTGATTGTTTGAACCTAGTTTCATTATGGAACGCCACTTGGTCATTATATGAATCAATGATCCGACCATTTGATCGACACCAAACTTTAGTGCGTTAGTACGTAATATTTCAGGATATTAGAAACTAACGAATCAGGAATCCAACGTGCGGATCTTGATGAACTGAATTTTTAAGTTTATATAACTAATTGTTGACCGCACCTAATTCTAGCCATTGGCGGAGATCTGACCGTTGGATCGTTCCGAAATTTTAGAATATTGTTCTAGAAGATTAATGAGACTATTGGGAGGTCACGGATCAGAAATCCGTGGGTGGATATTCCAGATCAAATTATGTAGGGTTGTGGAACCCACCATTGACAGAGAGTTGACTTTTGGTCAACATGTTTCAAATCGTATCCTGCCTTGGATTTCGTTGAGTGGTCCGGAATCGTATCCACTCAGATTCCCTTGAGAGGTCCAGAATCCCTTTTACTTCGCGATTCTATTGAGTGGTCCGGAATCGTATCCTGGTTTGGATTCCATTGAGTGGTCAGGAATCCCACTTGGTATTTTGGTTCCATTGAGTGGTCTGGAACTCGATGTTGTTGGATTTCATTGAGTGATTCAAAATCACATTCTTCAGAGATGGAGTCTTCGACTAAACTGTGTCGCTCTATCCCTGCATTTTTGGTGTATTGTATATGTTATTGATTGATGTGATTGTTAAATGGTGTTGGAAAGCATATGTGTGTGTCAATGGCATGATGACAACTCTTGTTTGGCTTATGATTGATGTGTAGTGTGGTACTCTATGTTTTTTATGCTAGAAAGTGTTTTATGAAAAGTTCAGAGTTTAACAAATTGTGAACTGCGAATGGCTTGACCCCTATGTAGAGTATATAGGTAGTCTAACGCTAAGGTTAGATGCAGCTATGAAATAAAAGAAAATTAATGCGTGGTTAAATCACGTGTCGATCTTGGACGTATGTTGGGATCGAGACGTGACAGTTTAATGTAATTATTTACTCTCATGAATTTCATAGATTTTAATTGATTCACCTAGAATCCAGTGACATGTAAAAAGATTTGATATGAAATTTATTATGAAGTTCAATGCATTCTTATGGAGTCTAATAGAGTCATTAAGATTTTTTTTTTCTAGAGTAAAGTCTTTATCAAACTCATTGGAATGCAATAAGTTAGCATAGAGAAATGCTAAAAGGATTCTCTTAAAGTGGAGCACTCTATGAATTCTCTGTGACCCCACAATTTAATGTTAAATTCCGTGCCAACATTATAAAATATTGTCAAAGACATGAAGCTAGAGAAATCTATAAAGAGTCATACTTTTGAGAGAATCTCCTTAGCATCTCTCTTTAGCATAAGTAGCCACTCAAGCAAGAGTACTACACTTGACACACTCAAATTCAATTCTTGCACATATTATCTTGTTTGCTAAACTTTTGCCCCTCAAATTCTTATTATTTTTTTTTCCGAGCTTTAACTATCCAAACAAAGCAAAAAAAACACAATATACCTTGAGACTTTGATCTTCTGGCACCTATGCCGGCAATGAAGGTTCTTCATCTTCAACAAGAAACTCATCGAAACGACATTCTTTAAGAAGAAAGTTGTGTAATCCTGCACAAGGTAACACTACTTTTGCTTGTCTCTTGTACGGAATTGGAAGTGCAAACCTAAAAAATGTGAAACGCAATTTAAATATACCAAATATTCTCTCAACCACATTTCTCAAGGAAGTATGACGAAGATTGAACAAGAAGTGAATTTTTGTTTCTACTAATTGCACTAAACGAACCATTAGCATCACCCCATCCTCGCTTGGCAGGATCAACCATTAGTTCTAACAAGGTATTGCTTTCTATGGACCATTGGTTATAGACCCGACAGTTTCTGACACGACACGAAAATAACGGGTTTCGGGTCAACACGATAACTAATTAGGTCATTATCGAGTGACCCGTTAAGAACCCGTTAATAACGGGTTCTTAACGGGTATACACGCGGGTAACACATGGGTAACCCGTTTCGACCCGTTAAGAAAAAAATTATTTAGATAATTTTAATGTTTAATTACTAAAAGATTTATTATAAAATACAATAGTCATATTAATATATACAATATATTCTATATTAAATATATAGTTTTGTATTATTATTCTATATAAGTTAAAAAAAAAGGTTTAGTCATTATTTATTTTTATTATGAGAGTTCCTTATTATCATTACTAGGATAAATTTTACTTAACATGTTGTTGTCCAAAATTAAAATAAACTAGTATAATATTTGTATAGGCAAGAACTAAGAAGACATACATACAAGTATGAAAAATGTGGAAGAATATATAAACACTCGTGATTCATCATTATTCCTCAACGAGTAGATAATAATTACACTTACTTTATCGTTTAGATTTTTAAAATCCTCCAAACCCTCATGAATAATGTTTTTTATTTGAGGGCAAAATTAATAAAATTAATAATAATTATTGTAGAAGTGTAAAAAATGTAAAAAAAATATACAATCACTTATAGTGATAAGCTTTACAACTTTCATGAAGGGGTCAACTTCGAAATCCAACACTATAATCCACAAACCTTAAATTTATATTTAACCGTCGATTATCATTTACGCTTTATTATTCTTACTGAATTTCATTTTTTAAATTTTTTTTTTTTTTTTTTAAACATGATCATCTGGCAGATGTAAGAAGATGAACGGTTCAGATCTTTAATATCACATTTCGATATTTACGGTTAACTGAATTATGAGTCGATGTCATATAGTTTGTAGAAACTTTATAAACATTAAGCAATATTTTCACTAACCGTAAAACTATGAATATAATATCAACGATCCAAACCGTTCATCTTCCTGCATCCTCTAATAGATCATGTTTTCAAAAAACAAAATCTGAAAAAACAAAATTTGATGAGAACAATGAAGCATAAATGTAAACAACAATCAACGGTTAAATTTTGATCTATGATTTATATGATTATAGTGGCGAATTTCGAAGTTAAGCTCTTCATGAAAGTTGTAAAGCTTGTCATTACGAGCGTTGATATATTTTTTTCTATATTTTTTACACTTCTACATTAATTTAAAAACTATTAAAAACTTTACTTAAATAACAGCCGGAAGATAAATAAGAGTAAATCTGTACCGTTAGATTCTATTTCACTTATATCATTAGAACTTTTTTGGATGAAAAAACCCCTTCTCTATTCCAATATTTTCCAATTTTACCATTTGATCAATTTAGGTAAGCGAAAATATACTTAAAAGAAAAATGTGTTTTTATGTTTTGGATGTAACAATATGGTATGTACATACTTATTTAGTATTATGTTTTTCATTTGATTATTTATTGGTTTAAAATATATTTTCCTTAACGGGTAACGGGTTGGGTCATATTACCTGTTAATATTATCGAGTCGGGTCATTTTACTCGTTTATTTTAACGAGCATTACACGATACGACCCGTTAAGATATCGGGTATGACACGAAAACAACATGAACACAGAAAACACGACACGAATGCTAGGTCTAATTGGTTATTATGTTTGCCCCTTCTTTGTTGTAATATCTCCCCTTCCGAAAGTAGAGGAAGCTAACACCGACATTAATTTTTTTAGCAAACAAACACATTCAAAAAGTGTTATGAATCATTGTTAACATATAACAAATTAGACCACCTCCAAATAAGATATCAAATATGTCAAATAGGATTAAAAGACATTTAAGTGTTCTCCTATAGATATGCCATATACAATATGGCATGTGAGTCATTTGACTCTTTGTTTTCTAGGTTTTTTTTTTTTACAGCAAACAAAGAAGAAATCAAATATATTTAATTTAATTTTTAATGCATGGGTCCCATTAACAATCAATATAATAAAAACTAAAACTAATTTTGATTATTTTTTAATAGTTAATGTAACTCTAGGCCCAATAAAATAATAAAATAAATATTTGACACATCCATTGGAAAATAAGAGAATTTAGCACTTGTATTCAATTTGCTACATCAGCCATCAAATAAAATTTTGACATACTATATTTGACATCTCCTTTGAAGATGCTCTTAGATGACAAATCATTTAAAACAAACATGTATTTCGAGACATGCATTGACATTAATTTTGAAGGGTGTTGGATGGTAGAACTTGCAATATTCAGTAGTTCTTCCAATATCAATGCATCTTCAAATAAATCAATACACATAATTCACGTTGAAATATGGAGGGGGTTGCCTGATTTGTGAGAGCCTTTGATATTTATACCTCACCCTAGAATGCATCAAAATCAGTAAAGTTATAAATCCTAGAAATTTCCTGACTTTTTGAATACTCTTAGATTTAGAAAGTCATTCTAAAAATCTAAATTGAGTACTACCAGACTTTGATTGACTCTTTATAAATTTAAATTGAATACAATCTATATTTGACCAATTCATTTATAATCTTAATTGAATACCCATGAAATTTTAAACTCCTGTAAAACCTCACGTAATCCTAATTGAATACACCTAAGTAAATTAAGGAGGAACTCTCTTAAGAAGCCGAGCTCCACTCTTTTATCTTATCCTCCTCCATAAGCCATAAACATTAGCGGCAACTCCAAAAAAACGGTTGGATGACATAACAAACGTACAGGCAACCAAACCAATGGCGGATGCGCTTCCTTCTTCGTCAACTCTCTCTTTACTGACTCTACCCAGCTTGCCTCCTCAAAACCCAACCAGACCACTGCAGCATTCTTGTTTCATCTCTACCGCCCGAAAGCGTGATCTTGTTCGATGCAAGGCCAAGAAGAAAATAAGCTTGGCAGACCAAATTCTTGATTACATCGAGGGTAATCTTTGTTTTCAAGTCTATCGAACTTGTTTTGATATAGTGTTGCATTTAGAGATTTCTCGGTATGCTTCGGTGTGTTATGTATACCGAGATGTTTAGCCTCTACATCCTTGATCAATGATGCAATGACCAAGAGCTGACGGACAAAAATTCCGGTGTATATAGTAGAGTTTTCGTGCTTTTTATTGGAACCGATTTATTGTTAGTTGGTTGCATTGTTTGCATTATGTTCAAGTGATCAGTCTGTTTCGTGTTAATTGTTTGAAGGGGGTCCCAAGTTAAGGAAATGGTATGGGGCACCTGAGCTTCTACCAAAAGACGGATCCGCAGATGAAGAAGATGAGGATGAATTCACAGGTGGATAATTCATGGATGTTTCTTATCGACGGACCTTAAAACCTTACATGTCAAAATTTAATCTAGGAATAGTCATGCTGCAAAGTTTGATATTTTTTAAAGGATTTTGAAGTATTTTTTATGCAGAAGGAGAAGAACTCAGGGATGCTGTATTGGTAACTGATGGAGATAGCGAGATGGGACAGGTGCATTTTACGGCATTGTTCATTTTTGTGATTAATCCTCCATGTTGCAATTGAAAATTTGATAAATGTTAACAAGAAAACTAATACTTGGAAAACGAGCAATTAGATCTAGTAGTTTGGTATTGCTGTGCTTTGAAAAAAAGCTGCTTCTGCTGTGCTGTGAGAATAAGCAGCTATGAAATAAAGCAGCAGAGTGTTTGGTAAACTTTTTTGTAAAAGTGCTTTTGAAAAAAAAAAAAAGCAGTATTATAGTGTTTGGTAAACTTTTATGTAAAACAGATGTGAAGAAAAGCCGGTTTTTCAAAGCTGGGTTTTGCAGCTTCTTGTTTTTGTACTGTGAAAAAAAAAGCTGAAGCTGAATGTTTACCAAACACAAAAAAGCTCCCAGCTTTTTTTGATACTAGCTTTTTTCAGAATCACCTCAGTACCAAACCATGGCTTAATCCCACACCATTCATCATCTCCGTATTCCTAGCTTTTCCAGATTCATGACTTCCTGCATTCCGAGTAAGTAAATATGTCATTAGTGATACTGTTGTTTGCAAATATATCTGAGAAACAGATGCCAATGCTGCAGAATAACTACAATCGAATAATACTTGTTTTCTTAACATTTAAGAGGCAAAAAGTACTTGAAGACCAATATCTATCCTTGCTGTTTGATCAAGTTGTTTCTTGCTACTTCTCTTGATTGGCTGGATTTTGAGCCTTGTGCTATCTAGCCTGTGTAGATGGTAATATTGTCATTGATCGTCAAAAGAGCTAGAATAAAAGCGCTGGTGAAGGATAAGCGGGCAGCACTTGAAGCGTTTGGGACTTATGTTGAGGTAGGAGGGAATTAATTCCTGCAAAATTGCCTTGTCCCTTGCTGTTTTTTGTCTTTCTTTTGGCACTTCAAATGTTGACTGCATGGTTATGCTTTTGTATGCACAGTCAATGGCCGGAGATTCAAAGGACAAGCCGTTCCTAAAGAGAGTTCTACGAGGAGTTTCCACAGTAATATGCCCAAATGTATGCATATCTAGACCTTGCACCTTTGCTGATCTTGCGAAATTCTAGTATACAACCCGTTCTGAAACTGTTCTAACTTTACAAAACCAAACTTGTACTGAAATCAAATCTGTTCAGCATCATTTCATATATACATATAACTTGTACGGTGCAACAGACTAGGAAACTAAAACATGTGAAATGAACTCGTAGTGTGCTAGCTGATCTGCCAGACCAAGATCGGTGTCTTTGTTCTTATATTTAGTTTCTTGATTGCCTCAGTGCTGTTGACATGATACATTTTTTGCAACTCAAACGTTGAAAATGTCTTTTAAATTTGTTCTCTTTTGTCAGGAAGGTTTCTTATCTACCGTTGGGAGCTTGAAAGGGGTAAAACATATAATCCTCTTATCTCAGGTACCTCTCTCTCTCTACACATGTATATCGAGACACACACACACAGAGATATATGGTTGTTACTGTGACTTAATAATGAGGTTGCAGTTGTCTGTTTACAAAGGTGCCAATGGCATTCAAGCTCTCATGAAAAGCAATGCAATAAAATTGGCTGAGCAAGATGAATCAATAATGGTGGCCTCTGGAATCCCTTACACCGTGATCAGAGCTGGCTCATTACAAAATTCCCCCGGTGGAACTCAAGGTTTTAGCTTTGAACAGGTATAATGTGAAATATAACTAAAAACTATACATATACATATATATTCAGTGCATAAGCATAAAGGATGTGATATTGCAGTGGAACGAGTTCTGTTCTACTGAATTCTAAAAGCTCTCATTCGATGTTGATGATGATATATAGGGAAGTGCGGCAAAAGGAACTCTTAGCAAGGAGGATGCTGCCTTTATTTGTGCAGAAGCAGTTGGTGTAGTCCCTCAGAGAGGATTCATATTTGAGGTAAATAAACACACAAAATAATTGAACAAAAGTTTTATTTCGATCTCTAAATCCCACATATGCTACTCCACAATACGTGAATGTTTTATTTTGATCGAGCGATAGTCTAATCTAGCTTAATCTAGTCAAAATTACGAGGAGAACACAGCAAAAAAGGGTCTGATCCGGCTTAATTATTATTATTTTTCTTGTTTTTTTATTCAAATTCCACTTAGTTTTATTACCTTAATTGCTGAATCACTCTTGATGGCACTGTGTGATATTATAGGTGGTGAATGGAGACGAAAAGGTTTCAGATTGGAAAGAGTTTCTGAACGCAATGCTGAAGAAGTCAGAAGAGCAACCTCAGTAGTCAGTTTGTCTACTTTTCAATACGTTTTTCTCCTGCATATACAGGCTGCACCATGGAAAATGCATCTACCTTTACAAAAATTATGTGGTGCTAGAAACTGTTATATCTTAGTTTTTATATTTTTTAAATAAAATTTTAACGGCTAAAAAGTTCGAAATATTGAATGCCATAGAAAATCTTCATGCACTTGGGCCATTTCTAATTGGGAAGGCCATAGGGATGATAGCTCTTTTTCACACGAAATCTATTTCCAATGGAGGTCTGGGCCAAAAACCCTTGAGACCCACAAGGGCAAAATCCAACCATATGGTTAGTAGGCTAGCCATCTTTAGCTAGCTAGCCAGCCCCTTTAGTTATGCTCAGTTGGATTTTTTTTTAAGACGAAATTAAAAAAAAAATCTAATTTTTTCCTATAAATACCTAAGACATTTCTAAATCATTTCTCACATCCTTTTCACCATTCCATACCATATTACCTCATTTTATTTCAATTCTTCACATTCTATCCACCTCAAACACTCTTTTCATACACACCCTTCTCTTACCTATTCCAATAATTTGTCCTTTATTTTTTTCAATAATTTTCAAATGACCACATCTTCAAGTGGCACTCAAAATTTGTCTAGAGGCTTATTTATTCAGCGACAAGTGGCACTCAAAATATGTTTGGAACCTTATTTTAATATGGTAATTTAATTCAATTAACCAATAAAATTAGAGAACAAACTTAAAATAATAAATTATTGAGGGGGCTAAAAAATAGCTTCCTTCGGTTGGAGATGTTATATAAATATGGTCTGACATTGTTCATTAAAAAATAATTTCTTGCAGGGCTATAATCTGGACGGGGCTAAACATAACCCCTTCGGTTAGAGATGTCCTTAGGTCATCTCTAATGGAGAGGGCCAAAGTTCCAAAATCCAAAAAATAACCTGATTTGGCCAAAAGCTCATTTCCAACCAATGGCTGGGCTATAATTCTATGGAGCCCATTAGACCATTTTTAGGCCAAATGGGCATCGAGCTGGCCAAATGTAGCCTTGTTTTGGGACCCAACTTGTCATTTTCAATAATTGATTCAAATTCAAATGCTATATTTGAAAACATTCAATGATAGTTTAATTAAATTAACCAATAAATTTATAGTATACACTAAAACTAATAAATTATTGAGAGGGCTATATTTAGCCCATTCGGTTGGAGACAATATACGAGTATGACCTGACACTGTTCATTTTAAAATAATTATTTGTAGGACTATAATTCTGGGCAGGAAAATATTTAGTCATTTCTGTTGGAGATGGCCTTATGAACACGTGCACAGACTTTGTTTGCATATGCATAATGTGGGGTCCATGTGTGACGAGGGTAGAATGTTGTCAAGAAAAATTATGGGGACAATCTGCCCCGACTTCCAAGTATTTTATGCATGTTAGGCTTAGAGCATCCCCAAATGGGACTTTATCCTCCATGAGGTTGCTACATTTCCAGCCTGAGTGAAAGGTTTCATCCCCAATGAGTCGAAAAATAGGGCTAGATCCACCACTTGGGCTAGTAACTTCCTTTCTTAGACCATCTCCAACCCATGGGATAAAGCTTAAAATATAAGCTTTAAAACTCCCCCTAAACCATCTCCAACCATTGGGCTAAATAAGCCATGGGAAGAAAATATATCCCTGGGTTAGATTCCTCCAAGATTTAAGCCAGGTTTAAATTATTCTGGACCCACAAAACTATCATATTTCAACCTTTTTTTTTGTTTTTTTACTTATAATATGACGGTTATGATCAAATGAGATTTAAATATTTTTAGATTAAAATGTTTATAATAATAAATTAGGATAATCTACATAAAATTGGCCCCAAAAAACAGTGGGTCCCACGAGAAAAGTTGCAATCCATGTGAGCTAAATTCTATCACACTCTTCCCCAAATTGCAAATACATTTATACTCTCATTTTATTCTTTTTTAATTCTTTTTTCTTACACATTTTTCTTGCAATTTGGCTAATTTATGATTGTTTTAAATTCCATAAGAATTAAAATTTCAAATTGATTTAACATTCATTGACATTGGTGGGTGAAATTTTCAAATAATTTTTTGTCAAAATTGTATGATAATAATTTACCAATTGATGCAAGGTAAATTGTTGTGTGGTACGTGAAAAATCAAATTATTTCAGAGGGCGAAGTGGAGGTTTGTATCTTTCAACGGATGAGAATGAGATAAGAAAATCTAATCTAACGAACAGTTCATATGTGATGAAATCTAACTTTTTTCGAATTTGAACTTTTTTAGGTTAAAAGGTTCATAATTTTTTTTTAAGATAACACGTCCAAAAATTAACTTAAGAAAAGTTAATACTAAAAAATAAATCATCGCATAATCAAATTACTATATAAATAAATATATATAGCCCCATATAGAGCCCGGAAGAAATAGTCCCTCATTGGGAGAGATTCTTTTATAAGGCCCCAAAGATTCTTCGGATCTCTAAAATTGGCTACACCCACCACTTTTCCAACTTCATATAGAGCGCCTCATTGAGAATGCTCTTACGAACTTACTTTTAACCATTGATACATTATGAAACTGATGAATAACTTTCGGTCGTTGATTCAATATAGAAACAACAAGGGAAAGTCATCCACTATGTGATTGTCCAAGCACCACTTTGATGACTAGTTTACTTGAAAATTGAAATTAGGAATAGGAAGGTCGTGAATAAAGGTAAGAGAGAATGGGTATGAAATCAACTACCTCCTTCTAATCCTTCTAAAGATTTCATGTGTTAGCTAATTGCGACAACCCGTCCCTAACTTTACGATTTTATTGATTTTAAATAAGTGAAATTATGAAAATACCCTTGAGGCAAATGCGTTGATTTTTGTTGGAGCATTATCTTATGCCATATGTGTGGCTAAGGTGGAAAGAAGATGAGAGAAATGAGGGGTTGGGGGCTGCCCAATCAGAAATAAAGGAGGAAGAGGGGACCAATAAAAAAATTAGGAAAAAAAAAGACAAAAAAGAAAAAGAGGAACAACCAATTAGGGGAAGAGAGAGGAAACTCACAGCTTTCCCTTTAACTGTACACCGGCGCACCCAACCCGACCAAATTCTGGCGATTTCGCCATTTTTTCTGTTGAATCATCACCATCCATCACCTGCAAAACACTCAGTGACTTCACATCTTCCATTCCCTCCCAAGATTGAAAGGTTTAACGTCAAATTTCGTGTAGAACTTCACCGGAGCACCGAAGGTGCTCGACGGTGATTCCGTTGTTCCGGCGAATCTCACCACCCACCACCACCCTTAATCAACTCCCCTTGGACCCAGGAACACGACCCAACTAGTGGTAGAGGTGTCAAAACACCGAGGAAGGAGAATTGAAGCTCACCCATTCTAAGGCTTCTTACGAGTTCGAGAGAAATTGGAGTTTTTCCCGGCCAAATTGGACTTGGCCACATGTATAAAACTTGCCCTACTTATTGAGATCTTCATTTCTGTGAAATTTGGTAATTTTTGGAAATAGTTGATTTTTCTAGTGGGTCAGTGCGGCAAAGACACCACTTGACCTCTATAGGCTATAATGGGTTTCCTGATTCCATGTTAGACATCTGATTGACTAAATTCCGTTGTTTGGTTATATTTCCGTTAAGGGCCACCACTTGGTTATTATATGATTCGACAATCTGACCATTGGATCGTCACCAGACTTTAATACGTCATAGTACATAATATTTAAAGATATTAGGAACTAAAGGTTCGGGAATCTGACATGCGGATCTTCCCGGATGGGTTTTCTAAGTTTGTAAATCTAAACGTTGGCCACCACTTAATTTTAGCGATTAGCGGAGATCCGACTGTTGGATCGTTCTGAAACTTTAGGATGTTGTTCTAGAAGCTTATTGAAACTCTTGGGAAGTTATGGATCAGAAATCTGAGGTGCGGATCTTTAGGATCGAGTTACGTAGGGTTATGGACCCTACCGTCGACCTTTGACTGACAATTAACTTTTGGTCAATGGGTTACAAATCAATCTAGAACGTCCTTGGGGATGTATTTTATGTAAGTTACGTTTTCTATCGATAAGAATTCTAAGACGTAATTTTTTATTTGTTCTATCCAACGATTGTTCGTGGCGCCTCGATATTCGTGCTAGGGAGTTGTAGCACGGACTTCAGGTGAATGGGTCTTTTCTTTTATATAGTATATACATATTTGTTAGTTTCCATTTATACATTGAAAGAGAATTTACTACGTCTGCCTATCTTAGACTAATGCTTATAAGAATTAGCGAAACAACGAAAAATTACGAAGTGATCATAAATCCTACAGGATGCAAAAGTATGCGTATATTTATTGATGCCATGATTATACCTACGACTATGAATGATATTATGTTGATTAGAACTATCGAACCACTATGGCATGACTATATTTATGTTTTATGCTCATCGTTTGCTGCACCGGTGTTAGTGCTCACCGAGGGCCAAGGCTAGTCTTTCACTTGTATGTTCACATCCAGACCACACACTCACTTTGGATCCAAGTAGGTGCCGGTTCTGTCGTACAGGTTGCAATAGGCAACTTCGACACTGTCGTACAGGTTGCAATAGGCAACTCCATCACTGTCGTACATGTTGCAATAGGCAACTCTGTCATTGTCGTACAGGTTGCAATAGGCAACTCTGACACTGTCGTACAGGTTGCAAATCATAACTCCGACTCGTGTGTCTGCATAGATGGATGAGCACTTGAGCACCTGATTTATTATGTTATTGTTGAGATATTGTGATTTGGCGCATTTTTGGATTTACTATTGATTTGCATTTGATTTCATACGTATACGTAGTATGATTTTCTGGAAACTATAATGGATTTACAGTGAGGGGTTATAACGTTTTCAAAAAGGTTTTATAAAACTTTATTTTCAGGCCACTCACCCTTATTTTTCGCCCCGTCCAGGTTCTAGTGCTGAGCTCTAGTGTTGACGGGGATTCATGGTAAATCTTGGTATTGGGGATTACCTTTGATGGTATCATTCTCACCTTACTCTACTATACTTTACTTATGCTTTGACATCACATGTGATATGGGTTCATTCCCGCTCACCAGCACACTCTATACTTATGCACTTTTAGGTTTAAATTTATTCACATTTTCCACATCACTATACTTTATGGCTTTGTCACCTTCTAGGTGTCGGCCAGCATAGCTCGATTCAGATTCCTAGTGGACATTCTGGGTTGGGGTGTGTCAGTTTAGTATCAGAGCATAAGTTTGGGCAGTATTGCATTCATCATATACGTGATGTAAGCATTCTCGATTCTTGAGCCTAAATGTTGAATTTTGCCACCTCGTCGACTACGAAAAACGTGTTAGGTTTTCTTAAGTTTTAGGCGGATTAGGCAATTTATTGACATTCGAGAAAATCGCTTTGGCGAACGCCTCTAAACTTTAAATGAAGAATTTCCCTGCCAAGGAAATATGTAGATTTGAGACAAGTTGATGGCCTTGAGGTAGGGCTACCATATCGATAGTTGTGCATTACGGGGGATTTACCTACCAATTCCACTACCATTTAGTCATTTCTACCAACCATTCCAAGTTAGGAACCAAGAATAATTTTGATTCCTTGGCAGCATCCGATAGCATATCATCTATTAGAATTTCTACGAAGTTTACTTCGTCAAAATTTCCAGAATCGTCTCAAGTGATACGTGGCGCTAAAGTGGTAGCACTCGACGGAGGAACATCTGGGGAAAAATCACTTTTGGTCCCCGATATCATTAATCTTCTCAAGCACACAAGTTATAATTTTGAATCTTCAGGAGGAAGATCGACTTACGTTTAAACCCGTCCTAAAGCAGATTATTAGTAAATTCCTTTTTCAACCTTAGGACGTTCCAACCAATACTAGTTTCCAGAGCTTATTTTGGTGCTATACCGTCATTTTGATGAGTATAAGCATGGGAGTATGAGTTATATACCTACGGTCAGTAGGAATCCCCAAAGTAGTAAGCATATTCCCTAGAATTACTGAAACCACTTTATAGGATCAGTTCCATAACAATCATCTGAGAGCATCTACCCGAGCGGGTTCTAACCTGTAATCAGCCTACAGTGGCGTTACTAATTGACGATATAGTCCAATATCCAGGAACTGTCAACCAGTATTCAGGTGGTATGATTTCTGATACGCATGCACTAGTATTTGGGAGTAATACCTTTATGCCAGAACGCTGATTTACAGTTTCAGGGTAACGAACAATGTCAAAAATATCAAAAGTAATGTGTTAATTAGTTGCGCAACTAATAGATTGATTAACAGTTTGAACCGAAGAAACTAAATCGGGGAACTTAGGAGCAAGCCTTGTCTTAGGATAGTAAATTCATAGTTGTGTTAACCATATTACCCAGTTAGGTCACTCAAACAGTCTCGACAATTCATTATTGTGGTCACAACCACCGACAAACATTAGAATTGGGGCACGAGTTGATTCCCACTATAAAAGTGATTAACAAAAAAGTTGTGAAGATTTATAACTCGTGTTGTGGAGAAAGGAAATAGTATGGTACGTTTCGAGGACGTACATCTCCGGCTTTATTTCTTAAAATTTTTACCTGGGATATCACCAAATGGTGAAGTGAAGTACGCCATTGATCCACTTTCTCGTACTACACAAATTTTCCTTGTGTCTGTTTGAACAACTCCTACAATGCAGAGAACTTAGTTACAAAAGCTTACTGATTAGAAATTTACCCAACCAAACACCTTATCTAGGGAACCTCAAACCTATTCGCGAAGGCGAAAGACCGAATCTTAGGATCGTACCTAGATTTTAGCAACCAAATCGGGTGACGATTAAAACCGTTAATACCCATACTTCGAATTACTGGTCCACCCGACTGACCTTTGTAACCTGAGTTTTCCTCCCTGACCTGACGAATTCATAATGGTCTTATCAACGACCTTCTCATCTACCTTGATAGTGAGACCAAATTCTCTAAACACCAATAGTCAGCTTTATACCAAATTCTTCAAATTTGTTTAGATTGGTACTTTTCTCAAGAGACGTGATCTCCGCAGACGATATTCTTTTCTTTTTCCAAAAGGTTGTAGTGGAAGAAATTTGGAATTCTCACAAAGTGTTAGGAATTTCAAAATATCTTTAGTCTTGTCGATTTTATCGACGATTGGTTAGCGATTTTTTAGCTATAGTGTCTTTCCTCACTCACAAAGTGTTAGGAATTTCAAAATATCTTTAGTCTTGTTGATTATGAATAAAGTTTCTGACAACCAAACTGTTGTCTCACTTCACCTTTGTTTTATACCTATCAATGACATTGATCATTTTGGAAATCCATGATGACGTGTTCTTTGAATGTTTCGGCTATGTAGAGGCAGCATGACGGAGTATCGCTTATTTTTCCTAACGGGTAGAACCGTTCGAAATGAATCATTTTACTCATGACCTAGAGTCAATAAATATCATCTTTATTTGAAAACCAGATGACATTTCTCGGTGGAGAAGCGTGTGAAATTTTTTTACTAACCTTAGATTCTCAAATACATATTCTCTTGAAAATAGTTAGATTCTGACAGCGACGATGGTGATACCAAATCAACGTCTACAATTGCACTATCGATATTACCCTGGTTGTGCAAACATAAGTACTGTTACGGCAACAAAAGATATATCTACCCTTGAACATCTTTAGCTTGTCCTATTCCATTCTAGTTGGGATTCACGAGTATCGATTTGAAGTTACCTACAAATGATCAAGAATCATTCGAGAGGTTATAATCACTTCTTGTGTTTGAATGAAATTGAGAAATATCACCACAAGCTTCCGGTACGAGGTATTTTGTACATGTGGATATTATGATGATGTTTTGCTGATTATCGACCGACTTGACAAGTCAGCTCACTCTTTCGTTGGTCCAGAGGGATTATGTTTTAGGCCACTTAGTAAAATTTAATCATTTTTGAATTTATCGAATTGACTTTTTGAGCAGCATATATTCTGACTATGATTTCATATTCACCCCTTTGTGCTGGAAAGCATTTCCGGTCAACCTTGAATACATGTTTACCCTATTTGATTTCGTATAGCTTCTGAAGCAGACAGACAGTCTAGGAGAATTTCGCTCGGACCTTGAAGTTTTAGTTGTGATCATTAATTTCTCACTCACTCAACAAATACTCAGCTAAACAAATCATAACCGTTGGTGATTGAATGTTCCAGAAACTACCGAGGTAGCGAGATGTTATGCATTAATCCCAGTTACCTTATATTCTAGATTTTTTGGACTTGTTTCGACTCTCAAATTCTTGATTGTTCTTTTATCATTCTCGACATAGTTTTTCACTAAATCCGAGGGAAATTCAATATGAATCTGCTCACTATGGTGTTGTGAACTACATTGTTTGAATATTGGTATGTGTGTCACTACTGCATCTCGCAGTGACACGTGGTTCACTTTCAAGCCTTGGGAAGTCTTCTTGAAGGCTATGGGTACAAAGTTGTTGTCCAGTACCACACTTGACCCTCAGACTAATGGCCATTTTGAACGAACTATCCAGACCTTTGTGGCATTTTATGTTAAATGTTCTATAGTTTTAGCATGATAGTAGTATATACTTATCTTTGTTTAAGTTACGTGTAACTACGATTACACTTTCGGTTTTTGGGCATAGTACTGTTTGAGCTGTGGTATAGAGATTCTACCCACAGTACATGATTGACAGTTGAGTATTGTGACCATGTATTTGAATGATCGAGATTACGATACAGAAGATTTTATAGTATTGATGATGTTGCCTGAGAGGGTAGTACGTGAGAGTAGTCAAGGCGCTAATCAGACGAATTATACGTATTTCCCAATGAGGGGAAGATGGTAATATTGCACCCTCGAGAATTTGTTACTTGCTTATCGAGACAATAGTGAGTTGTCGGTATTACGGGCTGCAGACCGTAATATCAATAACTTATTCGTTAGGTTTGTTAAGCAAGTATACAAGTAGGTCATTCTACGTTAGCATTTGTATTTACTTATTTAATTAGTTATTCATTGTTTGGGCTCGACCCAAAGATACTACACGCTTATCTTCGGAGTACGTGACGCTACAACTGCGTAGGTGGAAAACTTTCTATTTTCAATGTTAATTTCAGTACAATTATTTTAACTATACGTTATTACATATATATGCATTTTGGCAGGATGTTTTTATACATACGTAAATACTCTCGGCTTTATGTTTTTATAAAAAGTATTATATTATAGTATTGGGCTGAAGGAGAAGGAAAGTAGGAGTTTGGGGGCATGAAAGAAGAATCACTGCACTCCGATCGCTACGGAATGACATTCTCTTTTATGCAACCACTCTAACTTGATATCTTCCTTTACATATTTATTTTTCCTGCTGTCTTTTCACTACTTTTGTATAATAAGTGATTTCAAATATCGGGGATGAATTTTTTTTAAGATTGATAGATTGTGACAACCCGTCCCTAACTTTACAATTTTATTGATTTTAAATAAGTGAAATTACAAAAATGCCCTTGAGGTAAAAACGTTGATTTTGTTGGAGCATCATCTTGTGCCATGTGTATGGCTGAGGTGGAAAGAAGATAAGAGAAATGAGAGATTGGGGGCTGCCCAATCAGAAATAAAGGAGGAAGAAGGGATCAATTAGAAAATTAGAAAAGAAAAAAAAAAGGAGCAGCCAATTAAGGGAGGAGATATGAAGCTCCCAGCCTTTCCTTTAACCGTACACTCGCGTACCCAACCCGACCAAATTCCGACGATTCCACCATTTTTTCCATTGAATCATCACCATCCATGACCTGCAAAACACTTAGTGACTTCCCCTCCTCCATTCCATCCCAAGATCAAAAGGTTTAAGGTCCAATTTCGTGTAGAACTTCACCGGAGCACCGGAGGTGCTAGACGGCAATTTCGTTGTTTTGGCGAGTCTCACCACCCTTAATCAACTCCCCTTGGACCAAGGAAGAAGATCCAACCAGTGGTAGAGGCGTTAGAACACTGAGGAAGGAGAATCGAAGCTCACCCATTCTAGGGCTTCCGGCGAGTTCGAGGGAAATTGGAGCTTTTCCTGGCTTAATTGGACTTGGCCACATGTATAAAACTTGTTCTACTCATTGAGATCTTCATTTATGTGAAATTTGGTAATTTTTGGAAATAGTTGATTTTTCAGGCGATTCGGGGCGGCCGGTCGCCGCGTGCGATGACGCGTGGGCAGAGACACCACTTGACCTCCCTAGGCTATAATGGGTTTTATGATTCCATATTAGACATCTGATTGACGAAATTTCGTTGTTTGGTTGCATTTTCGTAAAGGGCCACCACTTGGTTATTATATGATTCGACGATCCGACCATTGGATCATCACCAGAATTTAATACATCATGGTACATAATATTTAAGGATATTAGGAACTGACGGATCGGGAATCTGACATAAGAATCTTCCCGGATGGATTTTCTAAGTTTGTAAATCTAAACGTTGGCCGCCACTTAATTTTAGCAATTGGCGGAGATCCGACCGTTGGATCATTTCGAAACTTTAGGATGTTGTTCTAGATACTTATTGAAACTTTTGGGAAGTTACAGATTGGAAATCCGAGGTGCGGATCTTTTGGATCGAGTTACATAGGGTTGTGGACCCTACCGTCGACCTTTGACCAGTGGTTGACTTTTGGTCAATGGGTTACAAATCATTCTAGAAAGTCCTTGGGGATGTGTTTTATGTAAGTTACGTTTTTTATCGATAAGAATTCTGAGACGTGATTTGATATTTGTTTTAGGCGATGATCATTCGTGACGCCTCGATATTCATGCTAAGAAGTTGTAGCGCGGACTTCAGGTAAGTGGGTCTTTTTTTTTTTATATAGTATATACATATTTGTTAGTTTCCATTTATACATTGAAGGAGAATTTACTACGTATGCCTAGCTTAGACTAATGCTTATAAGAACTAGCGAAATAACGAAAAATTACGACGTGATCATAAATCCTACGGGATGCAAAAGTATGCGTATGTTTATTGATGTCATGATTATACCTACAACTATGAATTATATTATGTTGATTAGAACTATCGAGCCACTATGGGATGACTATATTTATGTTTTATGCTCATCGTTTGCTGCACCGGTGTCAGTGCTCGCTGAGGGCCAAGGTTAATCTTTCATGTGTATGTTCACATCCGCACCGCACGCTCGCCTTGGATCTAAGTAGGTGCCAATCCTGTCGTACAGGTTGCAATAGGCAACTCCGACACTACCGTACATGTTGCAATAGACAATTCCGACACTGTCGTCCAGGTTGCAATAAGCAACTCCAATATTGTTGTACAGGTTGCAATAGGCAACTTCGACACTGTCGTACAAGTTGCAATAGGTAACTCCGACTCGTGTGTCAGCATAGATGGATGAGCACCTGATTTTATTATGATACTGTTGAGATATTGTGATTTGGCATATTTCTGGATTTACTGTTGATTTGCATTTGATTTCTTACGTATACGTAGTATGATTTTTTTGGAAATTATACTGGATTTACAGTGAGGGGTTATTAACGTTTTCAAAAAGGTTTTATAAAACTTTATTTTCAGGTTCACTCACCTTTGTTTTTCGCCCCTTCAGGTTTTAGAGCTAAGCTCTAGTGTCGACGAAGATTTGTGGCAAATCTTGGTATTGGAGATTACCTTCGATGGTATTATTCTCGCCCTACTCTACTGTACTTTACTTGTGCTTTGACATCACGTGTGATATGAGTTCATTCCCGCTCACCAGCGCACTCTATACTTAGGCACTTTTAGGTTTAGATTTATTCACATTTCCACATCACTACACTTTATGGCTTCGTCACCTCTAGGTGTCAGCTAGCACAACTCGATTCGGAGTCCTAGTGGATATTCCAGGTTGGGGTGTGTCACTAATACATGGAAGCTGTGTCACTAATACATGGAAGCTAAAAAACAAAATAATTCCAAAACTCATCCCAAGTAATTAAACATGTAATACCACATGACTCTCGATGTATAGGTGAGATTTTTCAATGTATCGCAACGTGAGGCGGTACGCTATATGTTATTATACATTTGGAGAAAAAAAAAATTCAAGTGTCCCTCCAATTGTATGATGACATATGGTGTTCCAAGCCGTATTCCGGACGCACAGAAAAATCTCTCACTGTATGGGAGCAATGTTTATGCGGGCCTTGCGACACATAAATGTGTTTCCAAAGTCCCCTAAGATTCCCAAAATTTAGTATCCGTTGGTTATTATATTCACTTTCTGTGATAGTGACAGATGGGAAATATATAGAGGAAATGAGTGATATATAAGAGTATATGAAGACTAGCGAGAGAGATCAAGAAGAAATGCAAGAAAATGCACACAATGAAATAGGAGTGGGTTCAAAAAATCGAAAACCGAAAAAAACCGACCGAAAACCTAATCGAGGCTGAAAAAAACTGAACTGAAACAAGTAAACCAAATCGAACCGAATCTGGTTCAGTTTGGTTCGGTTTCTGGGGTTCGAAAACCGGACCGAACCGAACCGAACCGAGGTTAGGCAAAACGACGTCGTTTCGTAATTAAATATAAATTAATTTTTTTTTTCCTTTAACAGTGTCGTTCTGTGAAGTTTAATTTGGACCTTGGTTGTTCAGTTAAATTTGGACCCGCGTCTGGAACCCTAAAGGCATCGATCCCTTTCCAAGTTTCCCTATCCCTCTCGCCTCTCCTCTGTACTCTGGACCCTCTCTCATTCCCAGCTCCGCCGCTCTTCCGCTTCGTCTTCTTCCTTCACAGCGAGTCAGCGACCTGCTGCAAGTCTCGCCGTCTCACTCGTCATCACCGATTTGCTCTCAGTCTCTCACCCACGTGACCTGTGACCCACGACCTCTTGTTGTTTCGAGTCCCGACCCACTACTTACTTCATTCCTTTGCAAGGTTAGTCTCATAATAATTTCTCTCATGTTCTACATATTTTGTTGTCAATATGATGCGTTTTGCATAATTTATTTTCAATTTCATGGGTTCTGTAGCTTTTCAATTTAATGGGTTTTGGTTTTGCAATTTGTTTTGGGTAACTTCATTTATGAACACTATTAGTTAAGGTTTCATTAATTTGTGAGAAATTTTGGTTCTGTAATTTATTTTGGGTATGTTGGATTAAGGATTTGGTTCTGCAGCTTTCACTCTAGGGTTTTCTTGGTGTTAAATTTTGGCTTTTGATTCTGAGAACTCATTTCAGTTTGGTCCTTTGCTAAATTTTGGGTAGGGTATGCTAAAATTCTAAATGATGCTCTTATCTTATGGCTGTTTTTTCCATTTTGGTCTGGCTGCTGCCTTTGATTGAGAACTCCTTTCAGTTTGGGTAAGAGGCAGGCAATAAATTATGGTTCTTATGAAAGGGGTTACGGGGTTAAGGGGGTTAGGGGTTTTAAGGGGGTTAGGGGGTTAGGTGTTAGGGGTTTAGGGGGGTTAGGGGGGGGGGGGTTAAGGGGGTTAGGGGTTTAGGGGGGTTAAGGGGGTTAAGGGGGTTTGGGTGTTAAGGGGTTAGGGGGTTAGGTGTTAGGTGTTAGGGGTTAGGGGTTTAGGTGTTAGGGGTTTAGGGGTTAGGTGTTAGGGGTTACGGGGTTACGGGGTTAGGTGTTAGGGGTTACGGGTTAGGTGTTAGGGGTTACGGGGTTACGGGGTTACGGGGTTAGGTGTTAGGGGTTTAGGGGGTTACGGGGTTAGGTGTTAGGGGGTTACGGGGTTTTAACGGGGTTAGGGGTTTTAACGGGGTTAAGGGGGGGGGGGGGGTTAAGGGGGTTAGGTGTTAGGGGTTTAGGGTTTAGGGTTTAGGGTTAGGGGGGTTTGCAGGTTAGGGGGGTTAGGTGTTAGGGGTTAGGGGGTTAGGTGTTAGGGGGTTAGGTGTTAGGGGTTACGGGGTTACGGGGTTAGGTGTTAGGGGTTTAGGGGGTTAGGGGGTTAGGTGTTAGGGGTTGGGGGTTACGGGGTTAGGGTTTAGGGGGTTACGGGGTTAAGGGGTTTTAACGGGGTTAGGGGTTTTAAGGGGGTTAGGGGGGGTTAGGTGTTAGGGGTTTAGGGTTTAGGGTTAGGGGGGTTAGGTGTTAGGGGTTTAGGGTTTAGGGTTAGGGGGTTTGCAGGTTAGGGGGGTTAAGAGGGGGGGGGTTTCGGGGTTAGGGGGTTAGGGGGTTAGGGTTTTATATGTTTTATATTTTTTATATAATTGAATCTTATTATATGTTTTATATCTTAATTAGATGAAGTCAAATACATCAAAGGCCTCAAGCTCAAGCTCAAACTCAATGAGATCAAAATCATCAAATAGCTCCTGTGAAAAAATGAACTCATCTACTTCTACTCCATCACAAGTAAGTTGTCATCTCTATACTTTATGGTTCTTATGTCTTAATTGATTTAATAATTAATTGTAATGAATAATGATTCTCTCTTGAATTTTTTGAAGGACATTGTTGGTGAATCAACTCCACCTCAACTCCCCATGGTGGCAATTCAACAAACTCCTCTTACTCATGGTGGATCCAAAAATTCCTTTGATGCAACTCCAAAAGAAGGTGGCTCAAGTGATCAAGTAAGTAAAGAAGACACTCTCTTGGATTCACTTAAAAATAAAGAAAGGTCTTCAATTTGGGAGCACTTTGATAGGACAGTTGAGGGAGGTAGAGTTAAAGGGGTGTGCAAGTATTGCAACAAATCATATATGGCCGACACAGATAAAAATGGTACAACTAGTATAAGAAATCACTTAGCAATATGTAGAAGCTACGGGCCTAATAAGGAAATATTTGCCGCAAATAGGCAAAAGATCTTAACCTTTGCCGGCACAAAAGATAAGTTGGAAGCTATAGGTTTTTCTCAAGTGGAAGTTACCAAGGCTTGTGTTGAGATGATAATTATAGACGAGTTACCTTTTTCTTTCGTTGAGGGAGATGGTTTTCGTCATTTTTGCATGCATGCATGTCCTTTGTGGAGAGTACCTAGTCGTAAGACAATAGCTAAAGATGTACTTGGCTTGTTTTACTCTGAAAAGGAGAAATTGAAAAGTCAGTTGAAGACATTTAGGGTGTGTCTAACAACGGATACATGGACTTCTATTCAACAAATAAATTACATGGTTCTCACCGCTCATTTTATTGATGATGATTGGATGTTACATAAAAAGATTTTGAACTTTTGTGTCATTCCAAATCATAAAGGAGAATCCATTGCTCAACTTTTGGAGGAGTGTTTGGTGGAGTGGGGCATAGAGAATGTGTTAACTATTACGGTTGACAATGCTTCGGCAAATGATTCCGGATTAAGGGATTTGGTGCACCGAATAAGTGGGTGGGGGATTCCTAATGCACTTTTGCATGATGGAAAATATTTGCACATGAGGTGTGTTGCTCATATCCTTAATTTGGTGGTGAATGATGGGATAAAGATGTTGAATACCGTCATACAAAGCATTCGTAATGCGGTTAGGTATGTAAGATCTTCACCTCAAAGGTTGGAGAGCTTTAAAAGGTGTGTTGAGAAAGTGAGAATAGATAGCAAAGGGCTTGTGATTTTGGATGTCCCTACTAGGTGGAATTCCACATTTTTAATTGTGGAATCGGCTTTGAAATTCAAGATGGCTTTTGATAGGTTGAAAGTAGATGATGGTCATTACCTTCCTTACTTTAGTAAAGATACTAATGATAATATAAGGGAGGGGCCACCTCTAACATATGATTGGAATGAGGCGGGAATATTTGCATCCTTTTTGAGACCTTTTTATGAAGTCACCTTAAAAGTATGTTGTTCTAATACTCCAACAATTCATACTACTTTTGGTGATTTGTTTAAGATCAAGAGTCTCCTCCATGAAAACAAAGATGATGAGTTTTTGTCTATGATCTCTATGTTGATGCAAGATAAATATGACAGATATTGGGGTTCAATTCAGGATATGAATCAATATGTTTTTGTTGCACTTGTGCTTGATCTCGCCATAAATTGGAGAAGGTGATTGATTATTATGAGATATTATTTGGCGAGGACGAGGAAAAAATTGAAAGTGCAACCAATGCGGTGAAAGATTTGTTGTTTGATCTTTATAAGATTCATGAAGAGTTGTCTTTTGATACACAACAAAGCACAAGTAGTAGTGGTAGTTCTCAATCGGCAACCACAAGTGGAGATCCTTTATCAAGAATGACAGAGATTGAAAGAAAATTGAAAGAGAAAAGTGAAATGAGAAAAGCAAAGAGAGCCCGTATTGTGCACAATGATTTGGATAGGTATCTTTCAGATCCTAATGAAGGGGAAGAAGAGGCAAACTTTGATATCTTGAATTGGTGGAGAGTGAATGGGCTTTCTAAGTATCATATTTTGGCACGAGTTGCAAAAGAGATTTTAGCTATTCCCGTATCAACTATTGCTTCAGAATCCTCTTTTAGCACAAATGGACGAATAATTGATCCATATCGTAGTTCTTTGAGTCCAAAAATGGTGGAGGCTTTGATATGTACGCAAAATTGGCTTAGGTCTATCCATGTTGCATTGCATCATGAGCCAACCATTGAGGAGATTGAGTTTTGTGAAGAAGTTGAGAAAGGTAATCTTACTTATTGCATTGGGTTTTGGTAGACTATTTTAATTAGATGCTATGTTGCATACTTGCATTACATCATGTTCTTTATTTTATTTGTATGTAGAAATGGAAAGTGGAAGTTCAAAGAAAGGTGCTATGTTGCCTCCTAGGCCGCCTAAAGCGTTGAGCTTGAGCACGGACATGGCTTTGCATATAGCACGAGCCGGGAAAACCGAACCGAAAAAAAAAACCGAACCGAAAAAAACCGAAAAAAAAATGAACCGAACCTAAATTTCGGTTCGGTTTCGGTTTTGGCAAAAAACCGAACCGTATAGAACCGAACCCAGCCCTACAATGAAAACTAAAAACAAAAAATATTTGTTTGGTATCTTACTTGAGTTCAACTTTTTTAACTTAAAAATACTTTTTGAGTTTTGGGATTTGAATTCTTGTTTTATATGACACTTTTTAAAAATTGAATTCAAAACTAATTTGAAAACATAGACCTATTTATTAAAAACACTAAAAGGTTTTTAGAATTTTTCTTGCTCTCTCTCCTAACCCTCTCTTTCTTCTCTCCCCACTTCACACCCTGTCTTCTCTCTTTTCTCTGCCTTTGTCTTGTCTCTCTCTCTCTCTCATCACCCTCTCTTTCTTCTCACTCCTCACCTTCTCACCGTAATTTTTTGCTCTCTCCCAATCTCCCTCACCTCCTCGCCCTCTCCCTATCTTTCTCTCTCCTCACCAACTATTTCCTCTCTCTTTTCTCTTTCCTAATTCTCTCCCTCCTCCAATTTCTACTCAAGAAAGTTTGAATTCAAACTAAAAAAATATTTTTTAAAATTCAACCAAAAATTTGAGATTTAAAAGAAAATTGTTTTTAAGTGATGTTATTTGGAAAATTATTTTTAGGAACAATCAAAGTGTTTAGGTAGAATATCAAACAGGGCCCTTAATTTTTTAGATGTTTTCATTCTTTCTTCCATATTTCTTTCCAACTCCCATCACCATTCTTTATCATTCCCTTGACCCATATACTTTCCTCATATATCAAGCACAAAAAGTAAAAATAAAAAACTAAAAACGAAAAGATTATCAAACGAACACTTAATTTTTACTATACTCTTTGAGTTCAAATTTCAAATAGGTAAGAACTAAAAAAAAAAAAAAAAAATTCCAAAACACTTCGTTTTGGAGGGTACAACTTTTTACTTGAAGATGTTATTCGAGAATGAGATTACAAACTTAGAAGATATTATTGCTGTCTCGACCACATGCTTAGTACTAATTGAACCACATGGGGTCTTTGTGCTGTTGGAGTTTGATTAGATCGCAATGAGGAACTCAAAAGTTTTAAGTTATTTGGGGACCTTTAAAACTTTTTCTTTAAGTTATATGGACCCCACACGCATCTTCCTCAACAATGCCATTCTTGTCAAAAGTAAGACACATCATAATTACACTCTTTGGGAAAAATCAGATATTTGCATTACTTCGGCTTAATGCTTACACCAATGCCAAAAGTTGTTCAGATACAATGCCAAAAAGGCAAAAACTTCGATAAAATGTAATGGATAATGCTAGGGAGATCAAATTTGTAAATTAAATGATATGTCATTATAAGAAATAAGTACATTAACCAACACTTAAATAATAATCCTATCATCAATGTCCATGTCATTTGGTTTAGAAATTTGGGTTTAGCTACGTCCCTAGCATTACCCTTATGCAATTATCCACAAAGGCCTACCACATGAGAGACTTTCAACAATGAAGATGCTAAGTTAGTGATGTCCAAAATCATCCTTGTCACCATGCATTGTAGATGTCTTACGTGGCATCGCGCGATTGATTTGGAACATCGACACCTTGGCGTCCTCATTATTTTTAAGATTTTCTCCCTTCGAGAGAGAAGAGAGAGATTTGGAGAAGTCTTTTCGGCAGACTCCTTTCTCCCAATGCGCATCCTTATTTATTTCTAGCATTTAGAAAGCATAAATCCAACAAGAGGCCAAGGATACCAAAAAAACAGAGGTGTGCAGAAGAATAAAACGGGTGTGCGGGAATCATTTCCCAATATTTAAAAGGAACAAATACAAAGTTAAAACCTTAAAAAGAATAAGGGAATCAATTAGAAAGAGATAATCTAAGCAAAAGGTGCCAATCAAAGTTCAAACCAGTTCCATTCCACCACTCAAAAAGAATGAACAATTGGGCCCTACATTTTCTACTGTTTGATCATCTTTCTGTCCCTTGGAAGTGCTTTCGTATAAAACTAATCAACAAAAGTAAAATTCCAGGACTGCTTTCTTCTATTTGTCCCAAAAGCATACTCACTATGTAAACAAGCTCAAGGAATTTTACACATGAAACTTCTCTAAACATACTAAGTTTGCTAACAGTATATACCAATCCTCCATTGTTATCCTTAACTAGGGAGGACACCACAAGAAATATCTTTTTGACAAACATGGGAAAAGAATAAAGCGGGTAATCGAAAGTTTCCCACAACAAAGAGATAATATATCCGAAAATGATTACGAAAACCATCAAGAAAAGATAAAAACCAAATCAAATGTCGGCTTGATAGTCTAGAATAAAAAGATATGATCTATGAACAGAAAATTTCAAACTGTTAGCATTTTAGTGAACAAGCTTGGTTAGATTTGTTATTATCACAACAAGAAGTGCACATGAGTCAATAAAATAATGCATCCAACACTCTTTTCCTTCTAAGTTCCTACTTATTCTTCTGCTTCCTCCTAATTTGGATAAAATAGCAATGCATTCAACGGACTTTCCAGCCAAAAGCTAAAAGATTTATATAGGAAACAGATATAGTGGATCCAGGTGTCAGAAATTGAAGATTACTGGGCTATTTTCTCATACCGATATTTCATGAAAAGTTTGTGGCAATGAATCTGTTGCAAAAGACTCAAATAGATATAACTGATACACATGAGCAACACAATCTCATCAAGTTATTCTGCTATCACAAACTTTTTCTTATTCAGTAATGAAGAGTGCATGATCTATAATTATAACACAACCAAATTCTGAACAATTACCCGGATCTAATTCTCTTCTCGCTCGATTTCCCATCAGATTTCAAAGTCCCACCTGATTCAGCTTCTGAGGAAGCTTCCATTGACATGGAAAAAGAGCCGGAGAGATCAGCATATAGATCTACCACCCTTCTAATGTTGTTGTTAAGCTCTCTAATTAAGCCAACATTCCGGCTGAGGTTATCAGGGATCTTCGACTCGTGGTTTTGGTTAATCTCGTTAATTAGCAACCGGTTCTGATCCAAAATGTCTTGCACCTGCACAAAGCTCTTCTGGAATGTCTGCACAACTTTGGTATCTAGTTGTGTTCCATTTCCTATGCCTGTAAACATACCACCTTCCATTACAATTTGGCTTCAACCAAAAACAATCCTTGCCCTGCATCAGAAACAGTATTTATGATCAAAACTAACAAAACAAGCAATAAATTTTACGGAAAGTTAAATTAATTCATCGCAACTGCAAACACTTTCCGCATAGAACGAAATGAAAAATCGACTGATTAGCACGAAATTTGTAGGGTAAGGAAGAAAAAGTTTCAAGCCCAATTAACAACCCAACTACCTTTTAGTTTTACCAAAATTGAGGTGAAATTTTCTGTTCTTTTCTATTCTTCCTTTTTTTTCTTGGGAACCAAACACAAGGATAAGGATATGTCTGCACATCCACAGGGAGGGAATTCACATACTAGGAAAAGAAAAATCAGACATGGGACTTTTATGACCTAAAAGCATATACCTTTTAACTTGTAAAGAAACCCTTTTTCCCTCTGTGTTTTCTGAACTAACCAAATCAAAGTATCGGTTTTTAATTTCTAATTGGAAAAGAATCTCAACCACAAAAGGCCCCAGAAACCCAGTCAATGCCAAAGAAGAGTATTTCACAAGATAAACAACAAATATTTAAATTAAATTAAAAAAACAAAATTAGTCAATGAAAGCAGATGCAAAACTTTCCTTGCAGAAAACAACAAATATTTAAATTAAAAAAAAAACAAAATTAGTCAATAAAAACAGATGCAAAACTTTCCTTGCAGAAAGCAACTTTGTATTGATTCTAAATCTTTGCAGAAAAACAAAAAACAATCAGTAATTCCCACACTCTAAAATAGCAATATATATATATATATATATATATATATATGTATGTATATATCCAAGTTGGTGAGAAACTGAAAAAAATTGAGCTTCCAAAAGTTAGAAATATGAAGGATTTTCCATAATTAAAGCATAACCCAGAAATCTAAACAACCCAGAAACATCTTGAAGGTACAAAAGCAAATGAAAGTGTAATGAGAGAGAGGCAGGCAATTTTCCCAAGAAAACAAAAAAGGAAAGAAATTTTCTCGATAAAGTGATGGAAAAGGAATCGAATTTTACTTATTTACGAAAGTGGTGGTGTGCGGCAGGCCCAGAAATCATGAGGAGGAGAAGCATGAAGCAGCAGGAGAGGAGGATCTTCTTCTGTACGCGAGATTTGATTGACAGCCTAAGAGAGCTGCCCTCTCTCTCTCCTCCCTCCCTCTCTCTCTACTCTCTCTCTTCTCTGTGTGAATGTGTGACACTCTCGCTTCTCTCTGTGTGTGTAGGAGAAGGACTAGTACAAGGGCGAATCAAATCCAAGAAAAAACGAATGAGTTAAGGTTGGTAGTCATAATTCCTTAAAAAAAAAACCCTTGAAAATAACTCGCTATTTTAGCACTAATGATAAACTAATCATTTTTTTTCCAAGGCTAATCAAACAAATTAGGGATCTAAATTCTCTTCCCTTCTATTTCGGTTGCCCTCCCGTCCCCTCCTAATTTTTACGTTCAAAACATCCATCTCTTAATTCAACGTTCAAGATTTTGTCACGTTAATAACAACAAAAATCATTATACTTAAACAAAAATGAGGGAGAGAAAATCTGGCTCTGTTAGGAACTTATGATGGTGTCCGACACTATAATTAAAAAAAAATCAATTTGTTATCCATCCGGTAATAAATATCATACTAAGAAAACGATGTTTTCAATCGATGCACAAGTGTTAGATCTTTTTTTTTTTTTTGGTGAACAAGTATTAGATATTTTCAAGCCTAAAAGTGAGAGAACATTTTAATTGGTGCACAATGCTTACTATCTATTCTTTTGAAGAAGCGATAGGTAATATACTTACTATCTTTTTAGAAAACTCGTCTCTTATTGACATGTAATTTGTGTAAAGTAAAATCTCGATAAATGAATGTTTCATAAATTAATAATCTTAGTTTCAAATTTCTAATTATACATTAAAGGTGTTACATTTTACAACACAATTAATGCTCGAACCTACTAACTCCATCTTTTGGAGCATTTGGTAGATTCATTTGAACAATGAAGATTCGTTGGTCATTTATGTCCAAGTGCACATCTTCGTATACATGTTTACTTTATTAAATCTCTTTATGAGACAATGTTGAGATTGTTATGTTTTTTGTGCACGTGAGAACTTATTTGACAAAGAATTATGTTATCTTAATACCATTATATATACAATCGCTGTTCTCTGGGGCTCCATTCGCCCGCTCTCTTTGTGGGACTAGGATTCTCGCCCCTCATCTTTCCATGCATTTCTCTTATTCTCTTATTTTATCTTTCTTATGCTATAAAAAATTAATAAAAGATACTAAAATAACTTAACCGTGACCGTTTAATTAGGAAGAAAAAAAAAAGGAAGGGAAAAAAAGAAGAAGAGAGTCCCAATCTTAATGCGTTTTAATCATACCGATGACCCAACTTCCCTAATTAAATAATTTATGATAAGTGGCTTCTTTACTTTTGCCTTAATTTTTGCTCCCACACCTAATCTCATATTGTCCCATTTCTCATTTGATTTGATATTCAAAATAGTCAACTTCAGCCACTTAGTACTACGGTTTAGTAGTATTTTTCTTCACTTGTAAGCGAGACGTTTTAGATTTGATTCTCGTCAAAGATGGATTTGAACCACATTATTATGGCTCGTCCATTGTGAGGCTTAACTCACACTCTTACCACCTTAATGTAAATAATAACGTTTGTTAAAAAAAAAATAGTCAACTTCATTGTGTTTCACATCACTGGTTTCATTACTTTTTATTTTGTGGTAAATAGCATCTCCAATGATATAAAAATTAAACTAGACAAAATTGTACTATAAAGGCAGACGTGACATATAATGAATTAGCAAACCAAATAAGCAAAATTATATTTTATTATTATTTTTCATTCTATTGCTTACATATTCACCTACACTTAGTGACCGAAGCAATCGTGCGAAAGTTACAATTTTAACACTTTACATTGTTTCAAAATCTCACTAATTTTGTGCATTAACTAAAAATGTTTTATCTTTTAGTTTTGTTATATTCCGCCACGTAAAATATTTTGCCATAAAAAGAGATAAGGGCCCGATTGCCTTACTCATGATATTGTAGGCAACATTGTCTACTTTGGGAGAGTATGCAAAATTTGCAAATTCAATTGGCTATGCCACCAAAGCTAGTTTTGCCGAGTTGACTTATCAAAATATCATTATAGATGATCTACATGAATCAACTTGGTTCGAGAGCAGCACCTTTTATTAAGACGTTACGAAAAATAGAATCGTTAATAAATAAAAGATATGTTGTATATGAATCACTTACATGTTATTCGAAATTATATGTATCTGCAGGATTAAATATGTTTTGATAAAAATAAGGGAGTTTTAACGAAACACTTCCGGTACTGTTACTGTAACGAAAAAGAACACTTTTAAGTTACTCATAATACTATTAACTTACAACACCTTTTCATCATTTTGGTTAAAAACTCAAAATTTCAATTTATTTTCATTAGTTTTCTTTAAAAAAAAAAACAATAACTTTGATATTGTACAGTTAAAAAGGGTTAATCGGGAGTTTCCCCAAAAAAAAAAAAAAAAAAAGGTTAATCGGGACGAAACGTTTACCCCCACTCGAAAACAAAAACTATAAGGGTAAACCTGTAATTCCCGACTCGAATTACCACATTCCTTCGTCGTCTTCGTCCTTCGTTCCAGAACTCCATCAGTTCTCCAAAAACTTTCTCGGAAAACAAACAGCAAACAGAAAAAGAAAAAAAAAAAAAAAAATTCCCACACATGCTTTCTCCATGGACACGATTCTGAACTCCGCCATATCAGAAATCTGTTCGGAGCTCCGAAATGGCGCCTCTCTCCAAACCCTCTGGCCGAGGCTCGAGCCCTCTCTCTCCTCCTCCAACCTCGACCTCTCTCCTCGCCTCAAGCAATCCCTATGGGACGGCCTCCGCGCCGTCCCAACCCTCAAGCTCCTCGCCCGAAACACACCTTTTGACCCTGCAGACCCTTCCATCCAGTCTGTCCAAGACGCCGAGAAGCTCAACCTGAAAGTCGTGGCTGACGAGGGTCTCATGAACAACTTCATGGGCCTCTACCATGGCCGCTCCGCCAATGCCGACTTGCGCCCCCCTCAACAGAAAGCTCTCGAGCGTGTCGCCGTGGCTAGGTTCGTTTCTTTTCCTTTGGAATTGGAGTTTGCATGAATTCAAAGTCTTTTTTGTTGGGATTTTGTATATCAACATGTCAGATATGTATTTGTAAAATTGGGAATGTAATTGTGTATGTATGCTAATTTGGGCTGTTTTGACCGATTGTGTGTATGCATTGGCAGTTTTGATTGTGTATATGTGGATGTATGTGCATAACCGGTAGTTTGTTTGTATAGGTTTACTGAACCATGAATGGGTTGGTTTAAAGTTTTTATCTTTAATAGAAGCATCGGTTTGTTGCAATGTGGGACAGGAACTGTTAATAGTGCAGCTATAAAATTTTATGTTGACATGAGTGGAATATATTGTTAGACTGAGTGGAAGGTCGAATGATGGTTGAAAGGCGGAAGGAGTGGCACAAGTTCATATTTTGTGATTTTGGTGGTTTTTATCTTCCTCCCTCTTGTAGAGAAATGTTGAGTGATTGCGAATAAACTTTGGGGGTTCCCAAGGGTATAAATCTTTTTCTGGAGTGCTGCTGTTTTGTTATTGGTAAAGGAGATCGAAGTACATTTTGGGAAGACATTTGGCTGGGTGAAAGATTTTTTCAAATCTCATTTCCTAGGTTGTTCAACTTATCCAGGTTTCGCCACTCAGTACTACGGTTTGGTGGTATTCCTCCTCACTGTAAGTGAGAAGGTTTTAGGTTCAAATCTCGTGGATGGCGAATTTGATACCAAATTAGGTTGCCATTGTGTGGCTTAGCCAAACTGCCCCCTCCCTTTAGTGTAAAATATATCGTTGTACTATAAAAAAAAAACTTATCCAGGTTTCATAATAAGTGTATTTCTATGGTGGCTAGTTTTGCTAACATTCTTTGCATTGGGACTTTGAGTTTCGAAGGAATTTGCGTGATGTGGAATTAGACGAGTTGTCATCTTTCCTGACAAAGTTTGTGGGCATTGGTTACTACAGAATTTAGAGATTTGTCTTTTCAGGAATTTGGCGTAACTGGATTGCAGCTATTAGTTAGTTTTGTGTTGTTTTTATAGTTTATAAGTGTTAGGATGATGGTGCTATTTATCTTGTTTTGTTTGTGCCTTTGCAGATTTCTTGTCTGCTCTTGTAGTTTGATTGTTTCTTTGCAATAAAATTTTGTTTCTTCTTCTTCTTAAAAAAAAAAACTTTGGGGGTGATGAAGAGAGGAAATTTTTTGGTTTGTTTAGTTGAGTAATGGCTCACTAAAAAATTGGGTTATCACAGAACAAATGGAATTACACAAAGTCAGGTTGCTAAGGAACTTGGAATTGAAGGGAGAAACTTTCATTATGTAGTGAAGAACCTTGAATGCCAAGGGCTAATTGTGAAGCAACCTGCATTAGTAAGGACAAAAGAAGCTGGTGATGAAGGGGAGTCAAGAAACATCCCGATTGTGAGTACCAACATGTTATACTTGTATCGACATGGAAAACATTTAGGCTCTCAACAGATGATTGAGATCACCAAGGAAGAACAGGCTAAGGAGAATTTTGGAAATGGAAAAGGAAGTCCTGCACATGGAGGTGGTTTATCTGGAAAATGTGTTAAAGAGGATGTGCTTGTGAAGGACTATCTACCAAAAATGCAGGCAATCTGTGATAAGCTTGAAGAAGCCAATGGCAAGGTAACATAGCTCAGGTTTCTAGAAGTTTTGATGTTCTAGTTCATTTTTGTTTTTGTTTTCTTCACTTCCTAAATTTATTTTGTGTTATTTTGTTTTTAAAGGTTCTTGTTGTTTCGGATATTAAGAAAGATCTTGGTTACACTGGAACGCCTGGAGGACATAAAGCTTGGAGAACAGTACAAATTTTATTACTAGTGATTTTCGCTTATATCTTTGAATTGGCAACCTTGTAATATACTGATCGCTTTTCATGCATTTTACCTACATATTGTGCTTCTAGGTCTGTCGCAGGTTGAAAGCTGCTGGTATGGTCGAGGTGTTTGAAGCTAAAGTGAATAACAAGGTTTTTAATGCTTATTTTTGTTTTGTTTTTGTTTTAATTTGCAAATATTGCTTCTTGTCTATTTTTTTCTTTCTTTCAATATTGCCATTTCTTTTAATTCTTTCCTGCTTTCCTCATTCACTATGTTCTTCTTCCTTTTTTCTCCCGTTTTAAATTACTTTGGAAATAAGTCCATAGTCTTTTTATTTCCAGTTAACATATCTAGATATAAGGTCATAGTCCCTTCTTTTTTTCAATTTGAATTTTTATCCTTGCTTTAGAATGAGACGGTTGTGTTCACTATTGTTTTTGTTTGCTGTATTTTTATGTGTTCAACATAAATGCTAATAGGGTAATCATTTTGCATATTAGAAAATTAAATTTGTGATACATTATGATCATAATTGTTATGACAGTGCTGTTCTTAACTTTTATCGGTTAGTAATCATAATAATAATCAATAGGTTCAATCGGTTCAAGACAAGGACCTTTCATGTTGGTTCATTGGTCATGACTTGATATCGCTTTCTGACTTTGGACAGATTGAGTGCTGTCTGCGTTTTCCAGAAAATTATACTCCCACAAGTTTTGCGCCAAAAACTCTTCGACATGTGGATGATCATTGTGATGAAGACCAGCAAATGAAGTTAAGAAAAAGAAAGAAGTGTGAAATCACTGATCAGCTTGTAGAACTTCCAATTGAGCAACAAATTTACGATTTGATACATGCCACAAGCACAGAGGGCTTGACTAGGGTTGAGGTGTGTGCATTATATATATTCTATTATTTTAAAAAGGTGTGTGCAGTAAGTCTTGAGCAGCTATTATTTCGTGGAGGTGTGAGGTACTCCTTTCAAAGCTCCAGTTTGAATTGACTGGAAAGATATAATCAATATGCAGAGTTAAAAAGGGAAATGGACATTCTAAAAAGTTATTATCTGAGTTTAGAGACCATATATTATGTCATTATTTTTATTGGGAATTATTATTAGCACTCCAAAAATCTCATTTGGCACTCCAAACCTTCTATAATTAGAAAGAAAAATACACTTATGAGGAGTGTAGAATGAGATTTTTGAAGTGCTAATAACAGTTCCCTTTTTATTTGTTTCCATATTATGTCCATGGTTTACTATCTGCTGGAATTGTTGGGTGCTAGCGTTGTTGGTGGGACTGGGAAACCTTTCATGGTTTAATCATAGAACCATGCCTTATCAAATAGTCATGCATTTATGAGTTTATTACCACCGTTTAAGACTATTAGCTCTGATATGAATTTCTGTCCAGAAAGAGGTATGGATATTGGATAATGGACTTCTTGTGGATTAACAATATCATGTATGGATAGTCTTTATTCTCATAAATCTTTCGAAGGTGCTTTTTTGAGCTCGATTTTATTTTGGTCAATAGCTTCATTGAGCTTGCTTTGCATGATGTATTCCTGCAAATTCATAATACTACCCCTTCCAGTTTTCAATTCTTTGGATTTTTATATTTTCTACAAACAGGTTGTTGAGAGGCTTGGAATTAGCAACAAAAAGAATTACAACCGGCTTGCTACTATGTGGTCTAGGTTTGGGTTGAGTGTTCAGCCAGAAATGCAGAAAAAAGCCATGGCGTACAGGTTGCGCACATCTGAGGAACACAATTCTGGATCGGCTAATCCTTTTCATAATAAATCAGAAAATGCCAATGAAAATAAAACTGCTGACCTATGTGTTGGCAGCCCAAATGCTCTTGACAAGTCAGGTCGAAATCAAACTCATTCAGCCTATGATTGTTCAACTTTGAAAGGTGATACTGCTAGTCCTGGAAATGTGGAACATAGAGACATTAATACCGAGCCTTCTAATGGATATCCTCGGTTTAGTGAGTCTAACCAGATCCTCCTTTCTCCTGAAAATCCCCAACTAAAATTTCTTGAGCCAAGAGATACGACTGATAATTTACTGAGCACAGCAATGGAAATAAATGGCACCTCAGCAGAAACACTACCAGTTGTGTTAAAGCCACTTGGTTCTGGATCAGATCCGAGGTATCCATGTCTGTCTTTGAGCGAGGATAGCACTCGAAGAGAAAAAAGGATACTTCAGCGGCTACAGGTTCTTTTCATCATCCGTTACCTCAAGGGATTTCTGTTGGTTCTCTTTTTTATCTATTTGCTGTATATTGACAGCTAAATCTAATATTTTTGTTCTTTTGTCTAGGATGAGAAGTTTATTATAAGAGCTGAGCTGCATAGGTGGCTTGTGAGTCTGGAGAAGGACAAGTGTACGACAACAGACAGGAAAACTATAGACCGAATTTTAAAGAAACTTCAGGAACTAGGGCACTGTAAGTGCATATATATTAATGTACCTGTTGTCACAAATTGTGGTCGTAGCCGTACCACTCTAGTGATTCTGCACCCATCTATTCAGAGTTTAACTCCTGAACTAGTTTCTGAAATTCATGATGCATGGAGGTCTTTTGAGATTCAAAGCCGTGGCCAATGTTCATCTCGATGGAAGAGCAGTGGATCAGTTCCTGTACTGAAAGATGTTCAGAGGACTCAGAACCATGCCAGTACAGATATCCGAGCTATGAAATCAGAAGCCATGCGTTCTAATGGATTTATTCTGGCAAAGATGATTCGTGCAAAGATGCTACATAGTTTCCTGTGGGACTACATATGTAGTTCAGGATCTGATGGTGCTTTTTCATCTGGGATAGATGTCATTGAGCTGAGAAATCCTCACAGCAGTAGCAAATTGTTTTCACTGGAGGCAGCAATCAAGGCTATTCCAGTTGAATTGTATTTACAAGTTGTGGGCGCCACTAAAAAAATTGATGATATGCTTGAGAAGTGTAAGAGGGGTTTGTGTCTCTCTGACCTTTCAGCTGAGGAGTATAAGTCTTTAATGGACACCCATGCAACTGGAAGGCTCTCATTGGTCATTGAAATTTTACGGCGATTGAAGGTATTATTGTTTGGTTCCATTCAAATTGGTTCTTTATATATGTGTAATCTGCTATCCAGAATGTCTGCCACATTAAGACCAGATGAACCAGCCCAGAATGTTTGAAATTTTAAGGGTCATGCAGCGGCAGTGACCGATTGGTGGTTTAGCTTAATTTGTTGGGGTTTGTGTTCCTAAAAATTCATGAAAGCATCTCACTAACATCTTTAATTGTGAAGCAAAGAAAACAACATGTTATTTATATTTTATGGAATGGTGCATTATCTGATTTGGACCCCAGTATGCTGAAAATACTGCCAGAAGTTTTGACACTTATAATTGTCTGGTTAAAAAAGGTGACTCAGCAAACAGTCTCAACAAGATTACCCAGTCAGAGCGTACAATGATCAGATTGTTTAATTTTGGACATGTATATTGTTTTATCATCTCTAGTTTGATGTCTAGTTGAAATCTGAATTTGACTCAACTACATGAAAAAATGGCATCTTTACCTACAGATTTCAGAGAAAAAGGGTATTTGATTCTTAGGTGACCAAAGAATTGTAGAAAATTGGACAGCCTTTAATCCTCGTCATCCATAAAACCTTGTTCTTTGGTTCCCACACTTCTGCTCATTGTAGTTTGGAGAGAGAGAGAGAGACTCAATAGGGGAACTTTACTATTGATGCAGCATGATAGCATTAGGGCCAAGATTAATAGCAAAATTAATTTAAACAATGAAAACTCAAAAGAAACTACAAATACCCACAACACACCAAGAAATTAAAGTAGCAAACTAGCAGGAAACAAGCAGATTTTGATACCCACGGTGTGTTCCTAAGAAAATTTCAGAAACCAAGTAGTTTCTATGCCCGTGTCGATTCATCTAGCTTAGGGTTGGTTCAACTCCAATGCAAGTAGTAATTCCTATTGGGCTTTGTGTAGATAGGCTGGTAAAAGTTGAGAAGGGTAAGGAAAAAGGGAATAGGAGCTCTTTAGAAGAAGAGAAGAAACTAGAATCGCTCAGGGGCTTCACACCCAAGTTTGGCTTCACACCAAATTCCCTTCGCAGAAAGATTGATTAGAATATTTTCTGAAAGCTGATGTTTATTATAAACTTCATTACTTTGCCTAAAGGCACTTACATATATTTATAGTCCTGATATGATAATAGCTCTTAATGACAAGAGATTTTTCAACTCCTAGAAAGCTCTAGATGCATTACACTAATTAATATCTAGAAAGTTCTCTCATAAAATGGCTTGGAGAGTAACTTCAAGGCTTATTGAAATTGAAATTAAAACAACTCTAAATTTTGGAATGTGGAGAATCTGAAAATACACTTGCTAGAAGACTCCAAAATGCTGTAGGAAATTTTAGTCCAGCCACAACGAAAGGGCTGAGCTCTGTGGTCTCTTTTTCCATCTCTTTCGGTGATAAACTGTAAATAATTTAGCACTGATGTCCTCATCAACTTTTGTTTTGGTTTTTCATCTTGTCCACTCCTGTTATTTAATTGATATTTGCAATACAAATTTGTTTTTTTTTCCTCACATTGTAGATTTTCATTAGCATGTCTAATATGTGATAACTAATTCTGTAGTTGATTCGACTTGTTGGTGATGAACGTTCAAAAGATGAAATCCTAGTTCCTCATGCCACTTCTACGCACGCATTGGAGCTTAAGCCTTATATAGAAGAACCACTTTCAAAAGATTCAATATCTTTGAGTTTTGGGTCTCCTGATCTTCGCCCACGAATCAGACATGATTTTGTCCTCTCAAATAGAGAAGCTGTTGATGAGTATTGGCAAACTTTAGAGTATTGTTATGCTGCTGCTGACCCAAGGGCTGCTTTGCATGCATTTCCTGGATCTGCTGTAAGTGAGGTATGTACTTGAATAACTTTTATTCATTTTGTTTGTATTTTATTTTTCGTTTGTTTGTTTGGGTTATTTTGAGTTTTTTGTTGATCACATACTTTGGTAGTATTCTGTTCACTTTAACACTTTTTCCTAAGTTTTTTCTTCTACACTTTTGAATTTTATATCCTTTTGGATATTTACCGGAACTCTAGGATCTCTTCCACCCACCCCAGGTGCTTGACTTCGGCCTTTTAACTTTTTACGAAATATATTTCAGTTCGAATGCGACAAGCTTTCTTTTTGCTAAAATTCTACATGAATACCTTATACCAAATCCACATGAATTTGTATTTTCTAGGATTGTCTTGAAATTGAAAGGCAGAACTGGTAGATCAACTTAGCTGCAAAATTATCTTATTTTCTTTCCACAGGTCTCCCTGTACAAGTCATGGACCAAAATCCGAGTTATGACAGCTGCTCAGCGTGATGAGCTCTTAAAGCGTGTAGACAAGGATGATGCAAGTGAAAAGCTTTCATTTAAAGAGTGTGGGAAGATTGCAAAGGATCTCAATTTGACCTTGGAGCAGGTTCTATTCTGCTATAATTTTCTTTTGAGTCTTTTATCTTATTCATTTGGTAAGGTATTAATAATAATTTGTGAAACGTCGGTCTTTCACCTTCTTGACATGGACATGGGCAAGTCACTTTATTCCAAATCTTTCAACGGAATAACAAGTGTTGGAGACATATTGGTAATAAATCAACGTCAGCAAGAAACAAGAAAAAAGAAGCTCTATTTTTTTATTTGTCATTTCAGGAACTATTGCAATGTTCTAGTGATAGATATGTTTCACTGATAGATTGAGGGATTCGTTTTATCCAGAGCCATGGAATAAAGACATCTGTATTCAAACTTTCTGTGATATTATACTCTTTACCATTGTTCTTCAAGTTTTGTGATGTTTGGTGTGGTCATCTTGAGTGCCTGTTCTTGTTCCTCGTTCTTTTCCTGTTCTTTATAATCGTCTCTTTATAAAATAATGAAATGTAAGTATATACTATATACATAGATGCTTGTCTGAGCCTTGTTTAGAAGTTCTAGTTTTTATGATATCTTTCGCTATTATCTTGTATTATCACAAACTCATCATTTTGTCCCCTCATTTTCTGGGTATATAATGTCTTGGCCAATATTTAATAAACTATAGATTTTTCATTTAATTTAATTGAGAGGTACAACCTTTTCTGACTTATCAAGAATGCCTGTTTGTTCCTGTAATGTCACTTGCAGGTGCTGTTGGGTTTTTTCCAGCCCATGATAAGTTGTCCTAAGTCTATAAGGAGTTATAGTCTTAGAGGATTAAATTGTTTTCCCAATTGGATTTGTTTTCCCAATTGGAGTTGTTTTCCCAATTGGAGTTAGTTTCTCAATTGGAGTAGGATTTATAACTAGATTCCAATTAGGATTAATAATCCTTATTGAAGAAGACCTTTATTATGTCTATATAAAGGGGCTATTGTACTAGTTTTAAAAAGGGAGCAAAACAATAAATTGTATACCACTCAAGGGATTAGAGTGAGAGAATATTGTAAAGTGTGTGCGAGAGAAAAGAAAAGAGATAGTGTATTCCTTGTTCTTGTTCTTTCAGGTTTTTCGTCAAGTCCTAGTTCTAGAGATTTGGCAAGATTATTGGTTGTACTCATTATTGATATAGTGAAAGATTGTTGTTGCTGTCCCGTGGACGTAGGCACATATTGCCGAACCACATAAATTCTTGGTGTTATTTATCTTGGTTATTTGTTTTTCGATTTCCAGAGTTTGTACTTGTTTTTCCCATTCTTAAACGCGATATTCTCAACAAGTGGTATCAGAGCCAGGTTTGGCTGATATCCGTTTAGAATGGAGGGTGCAATTATGATGAAACTCACCCGCTCCAACTGGGTTACGTGGAAATCAAGAATGGAGGACATGCTTTATTGTAAAGATCTCCATGAGCCAATTGAAGGTATTAATAGCAAGCCAACAAATATGTCAGATGCCAATTGGACCAAGATGAATCGTAAAACTATTGGTACGATTAGACAATGGGTGGATGAGAGCATCTATCACCATGTGTCTAAAGAAACTGATGCGCAAGCTCTTTGGAAGAAGTTAGAATCCCTCTTTGAGAAGAAGACGGCTGCCAAGAAAGCATTCCTTATCAAAGAGCTTGTCAACATGAAGTATGCGGAAGATGTTAGTGTAACCGAGCACTTGAACAACTTTCAGAACGTGATCAATCAGGTAGCCACTGTGGGTTTGAATATTGAAGAAGAGCTGCTAGCACTTTTATTGCTAGGATCCTTGCCAGATAGTTGGGAAACCTTTGTCGTAACTGTAAGCAATTCGGCTTCTAATGGCGTACTGTCTATGGATGCTGTTAAGGATAGCATGTTTAATGAAGAAACAAGGAGGAAAGCTTCAGGTGCAGGTGCTGGTCAACTCTTTGTCACAGAGAAAAGAGGCAAAAATTCTGGTGAGACGAAATTCAATGGCGACTGCCACTATTGTGGGAAAAAAGGTCACATGAAGAAGCATTGTCGTAAATGGAAAAGGGAACAAAAGGATGGGAACAATACTGCAGGTATTGTGACTTACGATGAAGAGCTTCTTTAATACAGATGATTGATGGTTTTCTGGCAAAGAAGTCTATAATTGCCTTTGCCAATGACGATGGGTATTGCGATCAGGGGGAGCCTGGTCAAGAGAAGTCTAAGCAAGAGGGTCTTGGTTAATGAGTAGTTCGATCAATGGGAGTTCGGTCAAGAGGAGCAATCCTATTATGGTATACCTTCCTCATGGTCTGGAGGGGGAGATTGTTGGGTTTTTTCCAGCCCATGATAAGTTGTCCTAAGTCTATAAGGAGTTATAGTCTTAGAGGATTAAATTGTTTTCCCAATTGGATTTGTTTTCCCAATTGGAGTTGTTTTCCCAATTGGAGTTAGTTTCTCAATTGGAGTAGGATTTATAACTAGATTCCAATTAGGATTAATAATCCTTATTGAAGAAGACCTTTATTATGTCTATATAAAGGGGCTATTGTACTAGTTTTAAAAAGGGAGCAAAACAATAAATTGTATACCACTCAAGGGATTAGAGTGAGAGAATATTGTAAAGTGTGTGCGAGAGAAAAGAAAAGAGATAGTGTATTCCTTGTTCTTGTTCTTTCAGGTTTTTCGTCAAGTCCTAGTTCTAGAGATTTGGCAAGATTATTGGTTGTACTCATTATTGATATAGTGAAAGATTGTTGTTGCTGTCCCGTGGACGTAGGCACATATTGCCGAGCCACATAAATTCTTGGTGTTATTTATCTTGGTTATTTGTTTTTCGATTTCCAGAGTTTGTACTTGTTTTTCCCATTCTTAAACGCGATATTCTCAACAGGTGCTTCGTGTGTATCATGATAAGCGCCAAAAGCGTCTTCAGGGATTGCAAAATAGAAGTGATGAAATTCAGTCAAAAAAAAGAAGACGTGTTTCACGAAAAAGGAAGAGATCTTCTGAACAAGAGTCAGTAAAGTCCATTGAAATTGATGAGGTAACTGCACAGTTGGAAGAGCAGGGGCATGCTGCATTACCTCATACTGTGAACCAATCCATGGAAGAAACTGATCTTTTGGTCACTTCAGATAAGAATGACACACATTTGCAACCATTGGTTGATCGTCTAGAAACTGAGCAGGAACCTGAAAATGAGTTTAAAAAGTTAAAGTCAGCACGTGCTTCAACACGTCAACGAAGGTTTTCATGGACAGATGAGGCTGACAGGTAAGGGAAGAAGATACAGATGATGATTATCAGCTACTTTCCCCTTTATAACTTTTTCTTTCTTTCTGTGACATGTATGCTGTATACTCCATGGAGTTGGTGATTTTCTTTTGGTCTTGATAGATTATTAAATAACTTTTGGCTTACATCTGAACAGCTTAAGGTTTTAGGTATAGTGGTAAACGAACAAAATTTGTCATGGTATCAGAGCAGAGGATCCTGGTATGAGTCCCTACACTTTTAACCTCCCAAATCCACATGCTGGTATCTACTTGCATAGGAAGGCCCACATGTGAGCGGAGTTTCAGAAATATAAAGTTTGTTTTTTGTCATTTCGTAACAACTTAAGCATTGGGAATAGTGGTAAATCAACAAATTTTTTAAGGTTTATCGTATTATGAAAAAGAAAAGGTTGCAAAATCTTTTGTTCTTTGCATATGAGTATTTTTTTGTTACCTATTTAAATTTCACTTATATTGATATCATTTTTGCAGGCACTTGGTTATCCAATACGTAAGACACCGTGCATCTCTTGGGGCAAAATTTCACCGAGTAGATTGGGCTTCACTTACTGACCTTCCAGCACCTCCTAGTACCTGCCAAAAACGAATGGCATTACTCAAAAGTAACAGAAGATTTAGAATAGCTTTAATGAGGCTCTGCAACATGATCAGTGAACGATATGCAAAATTCCTGGAAAAGACCCAGAACAGGTCTCCGAGAAATGATGATTGCAGGCTGCTTTTGCGAGTTTCAGATCATAACGGCAATGTTCCTAAGAACAGTAATCATAATCAATTGACAGGTGTTCAGGAAGAACCATGGGATGATTTTGATGACAATAACATTAAGAAAGCCCTTGAGGAGGTACTTCACTACAAGAGGATATCTAAATTGGATGCCTCTAAACGAATTGGATCTACCTGCGAGGACTGGTCAGATCGTAATACAAATTCAGAAGAATATGTAATTATCCAACCCCTGCACCTTAGATTTATTAACACTAATTGCCTTGCAAAGATGTGTGTGTGGGTGGGTGCGGATAAGGTTTTGCATTGTTCGTACATTTATTCCCTCCCTCCCTCCCCTCCCCCTCCCCATCCATGTGTGTGTGTGTGGGTGGGTGCATATACGGTTTTGCATTGTTTGTACATTTATAATTGTTTGTGTTCTATATTACTGAGTAGTGAATACCATTACCTTCAGGATCCCCAGGAATCTGAGTTTATTACATCAGCTACTCTATATGAGGATGCTCAGAACCATAGTGGAAGAGGATTGAAAATTTCTTCACGGAGATCAAGCTGTCAACATCTTAATGAAAAGTTTTTTAAGCTTTTGCATGGCGTTAATGTTAGTACACAAGTCTCGAAATCACTGGCTGTTTCTAATGCTGTAGAGCTCTTTAAGCTTGTCTTCTTGAGTACCTCGACAGCACCAGCAGTGCCGAATCTGCTTGCAGAAATTATACGGCGTTACTCAGAGTGTGATCTATTTGCGGCTTTCAACTATCTTAGAGATAGAAAAATCATGGTAGATCCTAAAGTTTTGTTAATTTGCATGCTCATCTTATTCTTGTAGCACTAGGGAAAGAACTTGAAAGTGTACAAAAATCCCTTTTTATTTACCACAATAGTTTCATTTCTGTTTTTTCCTATCGAATTTTCTATATGTTCCCATATATCTCCTGTTTTTCTAATTTATGTGCTGTATACATTTCATTTGGCAGGTAGGGGGCAATGACAGTCAACATTTTTCTCTTTCACAGCAGTTCTTGCATAATATTTCTATGTCACCCTTTCCTACTAATTCTGGGAAGAGAGCTAATAAATTCGCGCATTGGCTCTGTGAAAGAGAGAAAGATCTTATGGAAGGGGGGATTGATCTCCCTTCAGATTTACAGTGCGGGGACATATTCCATTTGTTTGCTCTAGTTTCTTCTGGTGAACTGTCAATTTCCCCGTGCTTGCCAGATGAAGGCATGGGAGAGGCTGAAGATTTGAGAACCTCAAAACGTAAAATTGATAGCAATGATTTTTTAGATGGTGATAAGACTAAAAAGCTAAAATCATTTGTGGCGGGCGAAGGTGAAATTATTTCTCGTCGAGAAAAAGGTTTCCCTGGTATCAAGGTATCTGTATATCGTGCAGCATTTTCTACAGCTCGTGCTGTAGATTTGTTCAAAGACGATACTCCCGTTGGAAAAGATTTTGGTGGAAGTTATCAACTTGTCAGTACTTCTGGTCTGGGTGCTTTGTCTCCGCCTGACCATATGAAAGAAATCCTTGATTCATGCAGTACTGTCTCTGTATTAGATAGCGAGTCACCTTGGGAAGGTATGGTGCGGTATGCTGAACATTTGCTGCCATCAAGTTCTGCTCAAGATCAATCAAGTCCCATCCGTCCCGAGGTCTTTAGGTCTGTTTACAGTGCTATTCAAAAGGCCGGAGACCAAGGACTGAGCATAGGAGATGTTTCCCGAATAGAAAATATCCCAGGTATGATGCTATAACCTTCTATGTTATGCTTCTGTTTCAGGAAGGTGGTATTTCTGCATTAGTTTTTCCTGTATTTATTATTTCTTGATTTTCTTTTAGGAGAAAGGATGACAGAGTTCATCATTGACGTGCTTCAAACATTTGAACGAGTCTTAAAGGTTAGTTTCCTAAGTATTTAGCAATCTGAGAATAATTTCTCATTGGTGAAGTTTGTTGGTTTTTCTCTGTTCCAGAAATCTTTAGCTGTTTGGATTTGAGCCAAAAATTATTATATATTCTTACAATCCCCCTCACAGCGGACCTTCCACAACTACAGCCCAAAATGTGAAATTCAACTAAATATTGGGAGGTTGACATTGTAGATATCCGAACTTAAAATCTTCTGCTCTGACCATGACAAAGTTGGTTGATTTGCCACTGTTCCTAAAAGTTAGATTGTTAGGACGTGGGACAACAACTATTTTATATTCTAGTTTTTATTTATGTGTTGGTCCTCAGTGGGAATAACCCTAAAGTTGTGTGCCAAATTACAGTGGAATTGGTAATTCTTTGATTTAGGATTTGATTAACAGTGGAGAGATGATTTTCTTTTTTGTTATGGCATCAACACAGAGGCTTTGATTGGACGTTTTAGGTGGAGGTGAACAGGTGGTTTCTAATTTCCAAGACATTAAAAGAACTTATTCAAATTGACTTAGCAGATTCCTTGGCGTTATAAGTTAGAGGAAGAGCATTATATGGCTTAAATTTTGGACCTCAAGAAGTTAAAGCATGTGATTTCATACTTCAACCAAGTCTCATAAGTTAAACACATCATGACATCTGTATCTAAAAAGATAGCTTCTTTATCTACAGGTCAATGCTTACGACTCTGTCCGTTTCGTGGATTCATTGTATCGTGACAAGTATTTTATGACTTCAGTACCCGGTATTTGTCAAAATTTTGAACCAACTTCATCGAGAAAGCCACTAGGAGGAGTTGACGGCAATTTGATCCTTCATCCAAAAAACTGTGATATTGGTGGTGTTCATTCAAAGGGGGATATAATTATGAATGCTGATGATGTTCATAAAGTGACGTTTCTTAATTTCCCTGAAAAGGTTTTTGAGCTCTCAGATGAAAAACGAACTAGCTGTGTCCCGAAAGGCTGTATGGAAGGCAAAGAAGTTTTGCCTAGAGGGGATGATGTGGACGAATCTTCTAGATCCTCTTCTGGTAAACTATGCGTGCCAATATTGCCATGGATAAATGGTGACGGGACCATTAACAAGATTATTTACAAGGGACTCCGTAGACGTGTTCTTGGAGTTGTGATGCAAAATCCAGGGATGATAGAGGTACTTGCATTCTTTTGGGTTTATATAATTCTATTCATGTCTAGCAAAACACTGCTTTTGCTATCTTATGTTGCCTTTGCTTCCCGTAAATCAAATGTTAGATGAGGTGGAAGATTAAACTTAAAGTAACTAGCAATGTCCATATATATTATCAATCTCATGATTATATTCCTGAAACTTTTGTAATTGAAAATTGCTTTGACTTTCTTACTCTTCAGTCTTCAGTCTTCACCAACTATTACCGAACACTGGATACAGCAGCAAGGTTCCCTTGGCTGCCTTTATTGTTCGATATATTTTCACTGTCAAGATAAAAGCATGATTGGTTATGGAATTGTCGTTGACGTTACGATCCTCGTAATTATCTAAACATACTGTTGGTCTCCTTAATGTTGTACCTATGACTCCGAGTTTTATTGGTCAGCTAAGTCAGCCAACAAAAGATGCTAATTAGGGTTATTCGTTGCTATACCAAATGATTATTCTTTTCCATTGGAGTTTGTGAATGTAGTATGCATATAATCAGTATGTTGGAACGTCAATGGAATTCTGTTGAGTAGGACCTGTTGGTGGGGCTGTAGGTAGCATTCGGGTCGAATTGATCATATCAAGCTTGAACAAATAGCTTTACAAAATAGTGTGTATATTCTCACTTCTTTCATCTTTGTTTTGTGTTAGGATGAAATTATTCGCCGCATGGATGTGCTGAATCCCCAGGTATTGCAACCCAACAGTTTGTTTTATGGATTGGTTTCCCTACCCACATGCTATGTCACCCTTTTTATTGTGGGTAGAAATTTCCTGCCTCGTTGATTCAGGTTTAATTCAAACTTCTTTCTTACAGAGCTGCAGAAAGTTATTGGAGTTGTTGATTTTGGATAAACACATTTATGTGAAGAAGATGCATCATACTATACCCAACGGGATCCCATCCATACTAAGAACCCTCTTTGGAAGCAGCTTCACTGAACCAAAGCTAGTATGCCATGAGCATTTCTTTGCAAATCCTATGAGCACGTCCTTGTTGTAGACGTTTTAGCTTGTTCTGCAAGGTGTTTTGTGGATTAAAGTTTCTTGTACATGATGTGCGTTGTTAATAGGATTCAACTACTGAAACTAATTTCTGCACACTGGTTTGGAAATTTCTGTATAGCTTAGCAATGTGTGCGAGGTTCTTAGAAATCAGTCCAAATGTGGAGCTTCTGTTTACCTCCATTTGTTTACAAGCAACTAACATTATCCTCTAGGGTGACCAAATTGCTAGCGGGCGGGTGATTGCTGGGTTAGTACTTGGAAGGGATGCTGGGTATGCAGTGTGATGCATGACAGTGATGCCCAGGTACTTGGCAGAGGAAAGGAATCTTGTGCAGCCATGAAACACAAACACTTGCAGAAAATGTGGACTACTCGGTGTGGATATAACGGGAACCCTAACAGTGATAACTTCTTAATATTGCGTTATATGTTAGGGATGCTGTTATTTGGTTGGAGGAAGGCCTTTCTTGTTGGCTGAGGATGATCGCACCCGTTGGGTTGAACCCCTATTAAGGTACAAAGCTTCTTGTATTTATTGTTCTTTGTTTCTGTTTGTACAGTGGCAAAACATCGGATCCAGACAATAGAAGCGCAAATTTCTCTTCGGAAAAGTTGTTGAATTTAGACAACTGTGTGGAAAATGAAATTGTTCTCCTCTGAAGTAGCGCTTCTGCATCTCATGGCAATGCTCTTGTTAGCGGTATTTCTTTTGTCACGCTTTCTGTTACCGGAACATTTTGTTTCCAGTTCTGTTACCCTTTTTCTTAACCGGTTTTATGAGTTTAGTTTCACCTTCCTTTGTTTCCAATAGTTGCATAGGAGTTTGAAACTTTGACACCCAAAACCAAAATTTGTACGCCTTTCCTCTCAGCTTACAAAGATTTGTTCTTCATGTTTACAAGTAGAGGAACCATCTTCTTGTGGTTTTTTGTATTTTTTTTTTGTCAAACGATAGATTTATTAGATTAGCCATATACTAGAGTTAACTTTCTCCTTTTTTACTTAAAGTAAGGGTGCAACTTGGAATTCTTGGGATATAGGTTATCTCGCGTTGGTCTTTGAGGGTCTATTTGAACAATAAAACTTTAATTATAAAATTTTCTACCGCCTAAACAATCATTTCGTATTAAGGTATATATGCCTACATTCTTTGTGTGCGTTAACATTTTTTATTTTGTTTTTAAAATGGGAAGGAGAGACGGAGAGATAGAACGTGGGAAGAGAGGTTTTTGTTTTTTGTTTTTTATTTTTTTTATTTTTAATATTAGGTGTATGTTAAAATTATATGTAGGTGAGACTGCAATAAAAAAAAGAATATTTTGGTTTGTGAAATTGCATTATTACCCATCATTTTTTTGTTTGTGATAGAAGACTAAATAGTCTTTTCACCATATTTTGGTTAACAAATAGGGTTCTATTAATAGGTAGTTTATATTCTTAATGGGGTGTCAATAAAGCGGCCATTTTTCTTTGAGAATTGTTATCGACGATCCAAAAATTTCATCGAACACTCTAAAGTTTCTAAACTTTGAAAGAAAATTACACTTCGGAGGAATGCACAATTACATTTTTGCAGTGCCAATAATAACACAATTTTCTTTAATTTTTTTTTTTTTTTTTAAGTTTGGTTTCAAGTTTGTTTACCTCTTTTCGGCCTTGAAAAGGCCAACGCACCCTCAGAAAACGTTATTTTTTATCGGATGGAAAGTTGGTTAGCATTTGGGAATCATATAATAAATCATGGGTTTGGATAATCAAGATGGCGTCTTTATTAAAAAAAAAAAATTAAAGTGACAAATCGAAACTGGTGTATAAATTCATATGACATTAAAAAAAAAAAAAAATTCAAAATGAATATCTCTTACTTTTTATAAAAGTGTAAAATCTAAAAATGCAAATCCGTATTGGATTAGATAACGCAAAAAGAATATTATGTGGCAAGACGAATTAATATTTTTATTTTTTTGGTCAAACGATAGAAATTTTGATTAAATACGAATGTAAATGTTTACATCAGAAGCGAAAATGTTAAATAACCACGCCGGCTCAAAAAAGTCCCCCCTATGAAGGCCACCGATTTTTGAAACAAAATAAGCCACTAAATGCGCTACCTTGTTACAATCGCAGGAAGCAAACATAAATTCTACCAACCTCATTTTTTGTTGTTGTTGTTGTTTGTTTGTTTTTTTTTTTTTTTTTTTTTGGACCTCATTTGTTGTTTTAATCGCCGAATATCGTACAGGATACCTTCAAGCATAGCCTCTGGTTGCAAAACACCAATAATCATCCCCACAAAGCACTTAGAATCTGACTCCAACTGTATATCGAAAAAACCTTTCTCCACACATGCAAGAGGAGCCTCCCTTATTGCTTCCACTTCCGCCATTAAACTGGAATTGCAAGGAAAGTTCCCAAGCCCACCCGCCCCGTGAAAAATACCTGCAGAATCCCTTACTACCACCCATCCAAAGCTCCCTCTCCCCTTGCTCCATGCTCCATCGCAATTAACCTTAAGGATACGGAAAGGTGGCCATTCCCAAGATGTGGGAAAAGAAGTCGAAATACGCGTGGGGTGCCTCACTACATCCACCAGCATTGACTGCCATCTTTTCATCTCCTCAAACTCCTCCCAATGTTGTTGTAACATCATTATTGCATCCATGGGGATGGGCAGTCTTCTTTTCAAACACCATAGTGTTCCTACACTTCCATAAAACTCGTTTGGATGTGCTTTTAAAATGACTGGAAACACTTTTGATGAAAATATTTTTAGAACCAATTTTTAGTAAAGGTGCAAGTAAATCTTAGAAAAGCACTTAAAGTGCTTCATGGAGGAAGCACATAACTAGTGCTTCTTGCATAAAGCACTTTAAGTGCTTTTGGAACCCAAAAATATTTTCTTTAAAACCGCTTTCAGTCATTTTAAAAGTACAACCAAACGAGCCAATAGCCTCCGTAACTCAAACACTAACTACCGTATGACACTACAAAACAAAGTGTCATTAGCGAGGGTCAAATACCGTTGGAAAAGGCATTTTGCTGTCGCAAATACTTATTTCCGACAAGAAAAAGCCCTCGCTGAGCGTCGGAAATTGTCCCATTGGAAATACTTTTGTTCCGACCAGCCGTTGGAATTAATGCATTTTCGACACACATGACTCGTTGTTAATAGTTATATTTATGTTGGAAATGAATGTTCAAAATGGCAAACTTATTTTATTTTCGACATGGAAGTTTGGTCGCAAATACTTATAGAGTTGTCGAAATTACTTTCCAAGCGACGACAAATGTTTTTTGCGATCACTTTTTTCCGACCAAACAATTGTGTCAGAAAATCTTTTTCCAACAAAATCATCTTTTTTTACGAGAGTGCACAATTATCGCAATTACAATTACTGACCATATAAGGTTGTCGAAAATACATAACGGCTTGACAGAATAAGACACAAAAAACATATTTGCTATGATCAAGCGTCGTCGCAAATATGTACTTCCAATGGTAAAGCTTTGTCAGTAATACATATTTGCAATGGTAAGCTTCGTCGGGAATATATATATTTTCGACAATGAAGCCTCGTTGAATATATATATTTGCAATGGTGAAGTTTCGTCGGTAATATATATTTCTGACGGTGAAGCTTCATTGGAAATAAATATTATTGACCATATTTAGTCGTCGCAAATTTTTTCATAACCAATATTTGGTTGAAAATGGGTTTTTCCTATAGGAACGTCTTTGTTAGAAATGTGCACATTAACAAGAGGAATTTACAATCGAAAAAGCTATTATTCTATTTATAATTAAATTATATTGAAATTAAAATATGATAAAAATAGGTATGTAATCGTTAGTAATAAATTAACCAAACCATTGTATTAAATTTCTCAATATCCAAGCAAGATTATTCATAAAATTATTTAAAAAAGAAAATGGACAATAGTTAAAAAAAAATTAAAAAAAAAGAACAATACCCCACGAATAAAACTTAACAAGTTCAGATATTTGGTAATATCAAAATGAAAGTATGATGCACTACTGATCTTCATGTTGAGCATCAGACCAACTTTCAACATTCTCCTGTCAAACAAACAATAAAGAGAGTAAGTAAAGAAATAATATATTATTCAACAGTAAGACAAACAATAAAAATGAAATAAAACAATTTACCATAGAAGCAGATGGTCCTGAGCGCGCATAATTATTTGAGTTGTTTGGCATTAGTCTTTCAACTAATTCTTGCAAAGAATTCAACTTATTTGTTAAAGTGTTGACTTGGTCCTTCAATTGCTCATGGCTTTCTTCACGTTCTAAGCACATACGCTTATTACAACTTTGGCTATTTGAGGGATATGCATCTTTAGTACTAAAGCCAACACCTACACCAAGAAGACGACCATGACTTGGGCCACCAATCACCTCCTTGTATATAACCCAATCATTTACTTCATTTTGTTCTTCCATAGCAGTATTCTTTTTGTTGTCCATTTTTTCCTTCAATAAAATTGTATTGGCTGATTTCAGTCAGGTATCCTGGCCTGTCGCTCGGCCTTTAGCTTGTTCAGTTCCTCAAGGAGTTGCATGATGATGGGATCTTGAGTGGAGTTAGGCATCATTGAAGCTTTCTTTTGTAAGTTTCCATCATTTCTTGAAAGTAGGGAAGATCGGTCTGGGACATATAGCCTTTCCTTGGACTCAACATACTGGCTGTCAGAATGTGCCTGTTAAAAGTCCCCTGAGTCTCCTATGCCTTTTTGTTGCCCTAAGGCTTGTTGTTCATTTCCTGGATTAGGGGCTGGCCTGGGTTGCAGTAAGGGAACAAGTTATTCAATGATCATTGGGTCATTGATTCTTAAGCCTATGTGGATATGTTTTTGTTGACACTACCTCAAGAAATTTCGACAATGATGGTAAACAACTCTTAACCCTTCCATTCCTTTTGCAAAAATATGTATTCCTCCGCTTATTTTGCTTTGATTTGAAACAGCTGGGTTGAGATAAGTCTTATGTTGATTAATATCTTGGTGAGAAGGTTGTTCCTCATTAAAAGCACCCATGTCAAAGACATGTGAACCTTTGCGTTGGAGGGTAGCCATGTGGTGGTTTATAATCACAGGGGTGAAGGGCTCATGAGACTGAGTCTGTCTGCCTCATGGAGCATCTTGAAGAGCTATTTATACTATTCTTTGAGGATCTCGTGCTTGATCGTTATTTTGTTGTTTTGAGCTTCAAGCTCTTCAACTTTAGCTTGAAGAGCAAACTTCTTTCTTTCCTTCCTTTGCTGCCTCACACTAGACACGAGGGGAGTGGGTGTCGTTCTGCGTGCTGTGACTTCATTTTCTCTCCATGTTGGAGAGGGATGCTTGATAAAAAAAAAGTGTACGAACAATGGAAACCAGCTTGACAAAGCTGGTGAGAGTAGGAATAAATGTTGCTTCCATAAACGGTGCTAAATGTTGATGCACAAAATCAGCGAGACTTTGAAACAACGTAAAGTGTCAAGTTTTGACATTCGCTTGGTTGCTCTGGTCACCTAGTTAGGATAATATGTAAAGGGATAGAGATAGGAAAGCAAACACAAGATGTACGTGGTTCACCCTAAGTTTGGCTACGTCCACGAAGTAGAGAAGTTCTCATTAATAGTGAAGGGTTTACACAAATACATAAGTTCAAGCATAATCATCATTAGTGGATTCTAATGACTAGTTACAATTATGACATTCCCCATTAATTTTAGGAGAATGGTCTTCTTTTATAGTTGAGAACAGTCTTCTACCTTCGTCCGCGGTTGATGTGGGACTCTAGGAGCTTTATTCTGACGTTGACACGTGTCGTATTATGATTGACCTCCTGGGTGGTGGGAAACTCTTGTGCTTCAGCAGGGGTGCCTCATCATGAACCCTTCAGTGGGTCCTTGAAGGCATGAAGTTGACTGGTGCTTGGTAGTTTCAGGATTGGTCAAGTATGGTACAAACAACAAACAACTAGAGGTGACAAATTAATCCACTTGGTTGTAATGGGTACCTATTAAGACGCGTTTAATTTGATATCACTATAATATAGAGATAAGATTGAGAGTAATGATGATGGCGTAAAGTAAAATCAAACTAAATGTGTCTTAATGGGTATCCATTAACAACCCAATAGATTGATTTACCACCTCTACATATAACAATCCAGTGTATAAAAATTCCATGTACTCTATTATAATTAGAGATGATAAACGGTCCAGATTTTCCATCTACCATGATTTGTTTTCCCCGGAAGGCAGAGGATTTGTTGACCCACCAATTGGTGTCCCTCTGCTGATGTGTACGCACCAGATTCGATCTCTCCTCCTCTTCCCCTCTCTCTCTGTCCTTCATCAAGCCCCCTCTCTCGCTTCGCTCTCTGAAACTTCAAGTTCCCGAATTTCAGAAACCAAAAAATCCGCCATGAATTAACGTCTTGGTCGTCACGAAGATCAAAACCCAGAAACCCAATTCCTCAGAAAAGCAAACGAATTCGGAAACATGGCGGAAAACGGCCCATCGTCGTCCCCAAACCCCCTCCAACCCAGCATTGACCCAGCAGCAGCAGCAGCATCAGCCTCAAACATTATGATCACACAAAACCCAGCAAACCCTTCTGCAAATCAAGCAATCCCATCCCCTTCAACTGTCTCCCAATCTCCTCAACTCGCATCCCCACCTCTCCCTCCCATGCCCAACATCTCTCTTCCTCAAACCCAGCACATTTCACCCACCGTTGGATTGGATTACGCGCAGAAATCTACCCAGCAGCAGCAGCAGCAGCAGCAGCAGCAGCAGCTGCAGCTGCAACAGCAATCTCAGTCATTGGTGCAACAATCCCAGAACGTGAATGTGAGTTCCATGTCGAATTACCAGCTCCAGCAGAGTATGCAGAGGTCGCCGTCGATGTCCCGAATGAACCAGCTTCAGCAGCTGAGTCAGAACCCGCAGCAGCAGCAGCATTTTGGTATGATAAGGCAAGGGGGCTTGTATGGGCAGGTGAATTTTGGTGGCTCTGGTGGTATTCAACAGCAGAATCAGCAGCAGCAACAGCAAAACCCGGCACAGCAGACGCAGCAAATTGGTGGTGGGAATTTGTCGCGATCAGGCTTGATCGGGCAGAGTGGCCACCTGCCCATGTTGTCTGGCGCTGCTGCTGTTGCAGCTGCGCAATTCAATCTGCAGCCGCAATTGTTGGCTTCGGTATGAGTTTAATTGCCCTCATGAAATTTGCTGTTATCTTTTGATTGTGGCAGGTGAAATGTGGCGTAATTAGTGTGCATTTGCGTAGTACTTGGTATGGGAAGTGGAATATAAATAAGTTGTGTTTAGTAGCAACAGAAGTTTCTTGGTAGTGTTTTTGGCAAATGTTATATCGTCATAGTCGGTTGCTTCAATGTGGGCAAAATTATTCGATATAGTTATGCTACACCTTCCTAAGACCAAGTTAATCATATACTATACTACATAGTAAAGTACATCATCATTAGTATTACAAATCAAATGCAAACAATGTTAATTGTAATATGGTATACCAGTTTCCTTTTGAATTCCGAATTGAATATTAGTGCATCATTGAAAGCTGTTGGATTGTTGCATAATATATTAAACACTGTTAAGTTAGCACACCAGTGAACTTAATGCTTTCTTGAAAATGGAAATGTTTCTTGTTTAACAAAATTAGTAAACTTTCTGCAGCCGAGACAAAAAGGCGGTCTGGTCCAAGGTTCTCAATTTCATCAAGGTAATTCTCCTGGGCAATCTTTACAAGGAACCCAAGCAATGGGGATGATGGGATCCATCAATTTGAGCTCTCAACTAAGAGCTAATGGGGCCATTGCTTCTTTTGCTCAACAGAGAATGAATCAGGGGCAGGGCCAACTTAGGCAACAATTGGTCCAACAAAATTCGCTCACCTCTGCACCGGTATAATTGCATACTTTCCTCTTGCCTGGTCTGTTAACTTAGGCGTCTTCTAATTTATCCTTCCAACTGCTTTGTTTGTCTTGTTTTGAGTTTCTTTGTGCATGCAAATTGTTATACAATGTCGGGTATGTGAAGTACTCATTCTTGCTGATCATGCTATGGTGTATAATGAGTTTTTCTACAGCTTGAGTTTCTCATATTCTATTATACTTATGTGTTGGTTTTGGACCCTGCAATAAGGGCACATGCAGCCAGGCCGACTTTCTTTTGGCTCTATATTTGTAGTCTGACCTGTTTGAAGTAATAATTGAAGGTCTTTTATTCTTAGGTTTGGGAGGGAAATTCAAAGTTTCAAACTGTGGAATTCCACTTTCTAGTTCTAAGAAAGTTTTGATTTTAAGAGTGACACGGCCATTATTCAGACCTTCATGTTTTCTTAGTGAATTATCCTCCGTTCAAAGACAGAACCCACAGGCCAAACAATGTTAATTGTATTATGATTTAAAATCGTTCTACCTTTTGCTTGGTTTGATTGAGATTTCAAACCTTAATTAAGATCTGCAAGTAACAAATGAATCAGGATTCCTAACTATGATGTCATCCATGCTTTTCATACCCAACTTAAAACAAATCGCCAAAACCTCTGCTTGATCTTTGCATCTGGGATATCGCTTTTGAGTAAGTTGAGTGGTGGTTTTGTGCTAGCTGCTTTCAATCTGAGGACATTTTATTGACTCCTGAAACCTTATAAAGTAGTTATATTGAATCATGTGGAACAGGGGAAGCAATTATGTTATTCATTTTGGTACTTGGAGACCAATGAGAATGAAACACTTTATTCAAGCTACATGAATTTTAGTTGCAAAGAAGCCCTTCAAAGCATCAATTGCTCTGCTGGTATCCTACAAGAGTCCTCAATTCCTCTGCCCAGAAAATATGTTTTTCTTTTTCGTTTTCTATTTTGGTGGTGGTTGTCATTTGTTTGTAGCATCTAACATTAGCCTTATCAGTTGTAACAGTATGTAAGATCATTTTCCAATTTTTATTGAATGGAATCGATCATTCCTTTCTAAACATACTGGTACACTTATTTACTGTAATGACCCACTTCCCCTTGATGGGTATTTTTGTAGAACTGTAGGCATATTAATATTGGTGGTACAGTGTTGGCATTTTGCTCAGCAGGAAGGATAGAGATGTATTTATACAGTTTAACAATCTTTGGCAATGCTGTTACTCTATAGCATGTCTTTGATGGATATATCAATTTATGGTTGGGACATTTAATCTGACTTTACAAAGTACAGGTTCAGAGCTTGCCAAGAACGTCTTCACTTGCATTTATGAACCCTCAGCTATCTGCGGTGTCTCAGAATGGACAGCCAGCAATGATGCAGAATTCTTTCTCACAACAGTGGTTGAAGCAAATGCCAGCAATTCCCACCCCTGGCTCTTCTTCGTTCCGTATTCAACAAAGGCAGCAGGTTCTCCTTCAGCAGCAGCTGGCTTCTAATCAGTTGCAAAAGTCTATGCCCTTGACCCAACAACAGTTAAACCATCTTGTACAGCAGCAGCAGCAGCAGCAAATGGGACATCCACAGCTACAGCAGCAGCAGCAGCATCAACAGCAACTTCAGCAGCTGCAAATACAGCAGCCACTGCAGCAACAATCGCAACAGCAACAGCAGCAGCAGAACTCGCCAAGGATGGCTGTACCCGCAGGCCAGAAATCTCTTAGTTTAACAGGATCACAGCCTGATGCTACTGCATCTGGTACAACTACACCTGGAGGGAGTTCAAGCCAAGGAACAGAAGCAACTAACCAACTTCTCGGGAAGAGAAAGATACAAGATGTAGTCTCTCAGGTATTCCTTATTTAAACTGCTATTTCTATTTTTGGTTTGTGTGTTGGGAGGGGGTTGTGTGTGCTCTAGAAATAAATTTGTCATTGTGAGAACCTTTTTCTCCTGCCCAGGTTGATTCTCAAGGAAGGCTGGATCCAGAAGTTGAAGATCTTCTCTTGGAGATTGCTGATGACTTCATTGATTCTGTGAGGCTTGACATGCTAAATTTTGTACTATATGTGTATATAATGACGTTCAATTGCAGATCTAACTTAAGGACTTTGCATATCTGTAGAACAACTTTAGGTGACTGATAAACATATTAATTGGTCACATTTAATTTAACAGTTGATATACAAGTCCCTCTTGTTAGATTGGGTTCATATAAATAGACACACGTGGACATGCCTCAAAATAGGCCCAAATTAGTTTTGTAATGCTGATACATATTTCACATTCTGCATGTCAAGCCTTCTCTGTCATGTCTGACCAAATAAGCTTTATATGGCACACATGGACGTTAAGTGTTTATCCTATTGCCTATTTGCAGGTGACAACATATGCATGCAATTTGGCAAAGCATAGAAAATCTTCAACTTTAGAGTCCAAGGATATGTTGCTACACCTAGGTTTGTTCTGTACCACAACTCATCTTCATATTTCTTGTGATTATAGGGAAATTTCTATGTCATTAAGTTGCATAATAAATGTACTGATCTCCTAATTTGATACTTAGAGAAAAATCTTATTTGAGTTGACATGGGATGCAAACGAGAGGTTTCGGAATACACATACTAAATAATCAGCGAATTTAACTTATCTGTCTCATCATTAACAAATCTGTTTTCATTTTCTCTACCGGTTCCTGTATAGCACAGACCAATGTACTTAACTACTTATCTACAAAAATAATGAATTAAGGTTTCTGGTTGCCCCTGTGCTGCGTTTCTTGGCGCTCATCTTTCATTGTTTTTTTTTTTTTTATTAATAACTTCTCAGGTTGTGTTTTCCAAGTTGGTATCAATTTTTTATTTTTTTATTAATTTTATTAGAAAGGAAAAAAAAAAGAAAAGAAAAAAAAGGGCTCATTTATGGATGAATATATTTGTTTGTGTGTTTATGAGTTTTGGAGTTCATTGAGGTCATTGTTTGGCTCGTGCGATGAATATGAGATTTGTGGAGATATGTATAATAATTTCATGGAAGCTATAGTAGCATCTAAGTTTATATTAATATTAATATAAAATCCATTATCACAAAAACCTTGACTCACTTGGTCCTCTATATGAATCATAGTTGGTGCAAGTGTAGCATTACGGAATTTAATGATTGAACTAATTTTGCAGAGAAAAATTGGCATTTGACAATTCCTGGTTTTTCAAGTGAGGAGAGGAAGTACCAAAACAAATCTGTAAGTATCTTCAACATCTTAGGATGAACATTACGGTGCATCTAACATCTTTTAGTATATCTATTTTGAAGGACAAATTTGAAGTTGGATAAGTGCTTCTTTTGAGTTGAATATGTTTTGTATGTTTGGTTGAATTCGTAATCAACTGTTGAAGCCACAAAAGTAGAATGTTTGATGGTCCCTTTTTAGTGCAATTCTTTACTATTACTATAATTTCTTACCAATTTTTCAATCCAAGAGATTTATTGGAATACCTTGCTTTTAAAACATACAGTTGTCGAGTGATCTCCATAAGAAGCGTTTGGACGTGGTAAGTTTGAATTTTGTGTGTATATGTTCTTACTTTTAATATTCTTTTTCTTAACGAACAACTGAAAGTTGGTCTACAACCAACCATTTGGTTAGATACGGGCGCTGATGGAATCGTCAAACCTGGAAACAAATCCCAATACACCTAAAGAGATGATCAGAGGGTTTGGCAATCCAGTTGGTGCAAACCACTTAGTAAAACCATCTCTTGGTGCAGAACAGTTGGCTTCACAATCAACTGGTTCTCAAATGATGCAGCAAATGACTCGGTTTTAATAGAGATCAGCTATCAGCAGTTATTGTGTCTCCGTGCTGATATTAGTCGTTACATATGTTGGTAAGCATCCTCATTTGCTAGTTTTCATTTCTCCCTTTCATCCTTCTAGGCTTATCGAAACTTTTCGTATGTTGGCCATTTTGTCTTAGATGATACATATTTGTTTATTTCGTTGACATTGCTTGTAAATCTGGGTTATCATGCTTAATCCAAAATCACTGCTGTTTTTGCCGACAGGTTTGGTTAGCGAAATCAGGAGCGTATCTGGATCGAAAGAAGCATAAATCTTTAATTATTTGCTAAGAAATGATAAGTAGGCGAGTTTAAAAATCACTGCAGTTGACCTTCTGCTACACCATTTTCCCTTGAATTTGTTGATGATTTGGTGGATTGACGAAACTATTAACTTATAGGCATATAAATCGTAAGGCCAACTCTCATTAGACTAGAGTTGGGTTGGGGCTTTGTAATCTAATTTATTATCTCTAGTTTTTGTTTTTCTTTTCTTTGAAATTTTTGGATTGGATTTTATTTGTATGGTAATGATTTAAAATGAAGAATGAGCTCGCTTTGTGTACTAATTTATTTGATTTTTTTGGTGAAGTTGTATACTTATAAGGAGTCATTAATCCTTTTACGAAGATGTGACATTATTTTAGTATATAAACGTTGTAATTCGAATCGTTCATTGTATTATTGATCATCTTTTGAATAATTTATTTGATTTGAAACCGTTTAATTATCCGTATGAATCAAACAAATTGACGCTTTATCATTTAGATGCTTTTTGTACCACAATTGTTGATTAGTCTGATACATGGATAACTAAGTAGTGTTTAAAATTGAATGAATTGTTCCATATTATTAAACAATGATAAAGAGAATATAAACGATTTTTTATTACAATATTTGTACGGCAAAACGAGATCACATGGTCATGTGAAGGAAAATGACGCTTTTACATCAAATAGCCAAAAGTGCAAGCAAACAAAACAAAAAACAAAACGTAAAAGTTGTCCTCCCGGTGCCCCATCTGTTGTCAGACCTGGAGAAAATGTAGCAAATGCATATAATTTGAACTTTTGAGATGTAACCCAAAAGCAAAACAAAAAACCTCGAAATTAAATCGAATTTGAAGGGTGGGTGTAAGAAAAGACATGAATCATATTTCATGCTTAAAGCTAACAGTCAAACTCCAGCTATGTGCTCTTCAAAAAAAAAAAAAAAAAAAAAACTCCAGCTATGTTGAATGTCAAGCATGTGATGTAGTACAAGTTGTACCACTAAATTATTACCTTTGTAGTAAACTTCCTTAAATAAAGAATAGTCCCCACCCCACTAGATGATCAAGTTGAATAGATTCTAGGAAACGCCTTCACTATTTTTTTTATCACTGGTAATTTACATGCCATGCAAATTAGTTACTTTTTACTTTAGGTTTTTCTTAGAGACTTCCATTTTGTCCATTCAAAATATTGTATATCAACACTAATGAGTCATTTCTCTTTATATAACGACGTGACATCATTTTCTTTATCATTATCTAAATATGAAATCTAAATTTTTTATTGGATTTAGAGACTATTTAGTCATCCATATGAACAAAACAAATTGACGGTTAATCACGAGGATACTATTTGTTACCATAATCGTTGATTCGTTAAACACAAATGGATGACTCACTAGTCTCCAAATTAAGTGATTTGTTTACATAAAGATGATCTTTACACGATGATAACGAGAATAAACAATTTGGACTATGACGTTTGTACAATAAAATAATATCATGTGATCATGTAAAAAAAATAACTCCTTACATATAAAGAGCCAAATATTATCTTAACATATTTCTTGTAATTAACTCAACCATAGACGTGCAAGACAATCAAGCCCCATATCCTTGGTGTGATTGGTCTTAATTAATTCTTTTAGGAAATGGATTAGCAAGGGGGTTTTTTTTTTGATTTTTTGATTTTTGATTTTTATTATTAATTTTTTTTGTGTGAACAAATGATATCTTTAAACCATGAGATAAAACTTAAAATATAAGCTTTAAATCCCCCTTCCCCCCAAAATTGTCACATCCCGACCCGGGCCCCCACCACATCTTGAGCTCGACTCCGCCGTAGCACGATATTGTCCGCTTTGGGCCTCGACCACGCCCTCACGGTTTTGTTTCTGGGAATTCACGCGAGCAGAACTTCCCAGTGGGTCACCAATCCTGGGAATGCTCTGGCCCATTCTCGCTTAACTTCGGAGTTCCTACGGAATCCGAAGCCAGTGAGCTCCTAAAAGGCCTCGTGCTAGGTAAAGATGAAAATATACATATAAGGCTTACATGATCCACACCCATGGGCGATGTGGGATCTTACAAAAATCATCTTCAACTCTTGGACTAAAATAAGCTTTGGGGAGAAAATATATCTTTGGGCTAGATTTCACAAAAAATTAAGCCTGCCTTAAATTATTCTAGACTTACCAAACTGTCATATTTCAAACATTTTTCTTTTACTTAGAATCTAACTGCTGTGATCAAATGAAATCAAATCTAACGGTAAAAAAAGAAAGATTTGACTGTCCAAAATTAAATATAACGTCTAAAATAATTTAAATCAAATTTCACTCAAAACTTTATAAATACCTATGTGTTTGTATGATTTTTAATTGTTTATCAGAATTTAAATATTTTTAGGTTAATATGTCCATAAAAATAAATTAGAATAATCTACATAAATTTTATTTTCAAAATAGTTAATGAAAAAAAATAGCTAAAATATTTAATAATCTCGGGCTAAAATTTTAAACCATAACCATTGGATGAGAAAATCAATTTTTGGGTTATGGCTTAAATTTTTAAGTTTTATTGCCAAGGGTTAGAGATGGTTTAAGGGGGAGAGGGGGTGAGTTTAGCCTGATAATGGGTTAGCAATAAGGTAATTCAAACTCACCTTTAATGGGTGGTCTTTTTATTCAGCCTAAAAATAATAGGAGGTTAGTCTAGGGTTTGGGGTTTATCACCTTGGTGGTTGGTTTTAAATAAGTATTTTGGGAAAGGAAGTAGAAGTGCCAAAATGGGGAGGTTAGGTTGGCAATAGACAAGGATAATACGAATAAATATAGTTAAGGGAAAATTAGAATGCCCTACATCTTTTTTATAATTGTTAGATTAAACATTCATTCCTTTTTAAGATTTGATTAAGGTGGTTTGATCAATTGCCACCTCAATAACTTTCTATTTATTTAATTTCCATGTCATTAATTTAAATACATTTATAAAGAGGTATAAGGTAGCTTAGCAACTAATTACCTATAATATAAGAATTTAATTTCGTCAATCCCCTTCTACGCATTAAATGATATTTTATTAATAAAATAAAATAAAAAATTAATTAACTAATTCCTCATTTCCTTATTAACAGTATTTAAAAAAAAAAGGGTCTATTTCTAGTAAAAATGTCTCAATAAAGAGTCTTCAATACATATTTTTTCAAGTATAGATATATAAAAATATACTTAAAACTTATGGTACATTCGAGAACAAAAGTATCGACTTTTGGTACGTTTATATTTCAAATGTACCGAGGAACCAAATCTACCAAAAATTCAAGTGTACCATAAAACCTAATGTACCCATTGTTATGTAACCCTTTTGGTACGTTTAGATTTCAAATGTACCGAGAAACCAAATGTACCAAAATTTCAAATGTACCATAAAACTAAATGTGCCCATTGTCAGGTAACCCTTTTGGTACGTTTAGATTTCAAATGTACCAAAAGACCAAATGAACAAAAAATCCCAAATGTACCACAAAACCAAATGTCTCTATCAGATAACCCTTTTGGTACATTTACATTTCAAATGTACCGAGAAATACAAAAAATCAAATCCACTATAAAAACTAAATGTGTCCATATTATAGGTAACTAGACATAGCTATATAATCAAACAAATCTTTATTATGTGATGGGTCTTCTAAATAATCAAATTTGACAAATTTTTTTTTATAAATATTCTACTATATTCACAAAATAAAAATATAAATGATAACAAACAATAAAAAATGCATAGAGATGGATAATAAATGCATAAATATAGGGATAATATGAAAAGAGAACGAAATGCCCAGGAGAAGTTGTGAAAAATTAAAATTCTAAACACAATTGAACTTATGTGAAAAACTGAAATTAATAACCAAAATTTTAGGAAAATGTTTGATCAAATTTTTAAAAGGAGTGTATGTTTAGTCTAAAAAATTAAAAAACGAGGCGCCTATATAAAAACGCCCCTATAGTTAATATCATAGAGATTGCGACCATGAATTAGATATGGTTTAACTTGTACAAGTAACCTTATATATATTATATCTCTTAAATATAACTTTAATATAAGTTTGGTATTTGGTCTTAAAACCAAACACTAAAACCAAGCATGTCCAAGGTTCCGTCTAATATAAGTTTTATATTCTCTCTCTCTTTTTTTCTTTTATTTATTTATTTATTTTTTATTTTTTTTATTTTTTTTTATGTACAACAAAAATGTGTCTGATAGCGAAGGTTCTGAATTTTACCTCACATTTAGTTTTCGTCTCTGAACTCTCATATTAGTTTCTCTCATTCTCTAATTTAATTCTGCATTGCAAGAGTGGTCCTTCCGCCAAATCTGTCTTCTTTTCCGATTATAAGCAACAAGTTATGTGAATAGGTCACGTGGTATTTTAAAGAGGAGTTCCTCCTCAATCCTAGAGGAACCAAGTCTTTCTCTTAAAAAAAATCGTTTTCTTATTTTTTGAATGAAATTTCTATTTTATCCCTCAATTTAACAGAAAAGTTGACAGAGTTAACGAAAAATAGACTACTCGTGCAACAAATGACATAATTCGAGAACAAGAGAAACTCAATTTAACAGAAAAGTTGACAGAGTTAACGAAAAATAGACTACTCGTGCAACAAATGACATAATTCGAGGACAAGAGAAACTATTAATAGAGTTTAGGAATGAAAACTATACTCAATATATATTAGAGACCTTTGCTACAATTTTAGCCTATAATAAAAATAAAAAAATGTATGATACCGTGGCCTATACGTATAACACACGACATGTCACATGAAAGACCGAGTTCTTATTATCAGGAAAATTATGGCATATTCCAAACGAATTATTTTTAACAATAGAATCAAAATTTTGAAAGTATTGATCACACATTTGATTAGTAAAAGATCGGTTCAATTAGGTTCGAATGGTTTCCCTTTTGTAAAATATTAACCACATATTCACTGTTATGTATTAAAATGAACTTCATGCCACAATATTAGCAAAAGCCTTTGAGTTAACTAAGTACATAAAATTGTTCAAAAAAAAAAAAAAAACTAAGTACATAAAATCCTTCACAAAGGTGCATGTACTATTATCAGGGTGCAACTTGGAATGGTTTTTCTGGTTCCGACAAGAAAATATTCGAATCCGAAGTTTTTGAAAAAGTAGAATAAAAATTGGAACAAAAATTAGAATAAAAATTGGAATGCATTTAGATATTCCGAGAACTTTGAATTTTTTATCTAAAGTTATGATGATCCGTTCCTAATTTTCTATGTAATTTCTCCTCGTGTATGTGAATTGACTATTATGCCCTTGGAGGCAAGTGATGTGGACGTGTTTATATTGCTTTTATTTTATTTCTCGCTATCGCATTTAAATTGTACATATTGTGGCGAGAGTACGAGAATTTTATCAGTGTGAAAACACTATTTTGGGTAGATTTTCGATTCTCTTTTCTGTACAAAATCTAAAATCCTATCCTCCTTTCTCTTTAAAACAACCTGTGCCCTCTTCCCTTTTTCTTCACTCACCAATCAACTCCCACAAATCTCTCACCAATCCCATCCATTCCCTCCTCACGACACCCAATCAGAAAAGCAAGAAAATATATCTCTCTTCCTTTTCTCTCTCCTGGTTACCCTATTTTCTCTGCAACCTCTATAAGCAACCACCAAACATTGCAGATCGAACCTAAAAACCCTACCATTAGACTCCTCTTGAACTCACGAGCACAACCATACCTTTAAAACTCAGTTTGGACAAGTTTTGTACGTCGAACTCGTGAGGTCCGACTCGGTTCGATTTTATTCCGACGAGTTACGAGCGAGTTACAAGTTTTTAGGAACTTTAATGCCCTCTATTCAACTCCCTGAGGTCCTTAGTGAAGTTTTGGTGAAGAAACAACGTCGAAACAACCGAATTTCGAGGAGTTCACTTTGACCGGAACTTTCGAGGTGATTTCTGACCATCTCCGTCCATTTTTTGGACTCCAAAAAGGTATAACACGATTCTACTCTTTATAAGCTTCAAATTCATATAAATTAGGTCGAAAATGGTTGAGAAATGAAGAATTTATGCAAGTTTGAAATTTTTCCAGAAACCGGCGAGATTCGAGTTGTAGACGGCAGCGAATGATGGAGCTCGCCGGAGAAGACAGGGAATGTTCGGTCAAATTTGACGGAATATTCTAACGGCGTCAGGTAACGCAGTTAACCTCTGTTAAGCTTTTAACGGAATATTCCTGACGGAGTCAGTCACACTGAAAACACATGCCTACGCGTGCGGTGTCCAAAAATTATTCTGAAAATTTGTGTAGATTCGTGACGTCGAGTAGATCAATTTCATGTATTTAAACCCTAGGTTTGAGCAAACTATGGGGGTTTTATTTAAGTTTCCGTATATGTGCTTTAATTAATTCTATTATAGTTATTTCACATATAGGGGAAACGTATCCCGAAGACGTACGGGGCTAGGCTAGACTTGGGGGCTACGACCCTGCGATATACTTATGAGTGGACAATTTATTTTATACCTACACATATTTATAGTTTCCCTAAATACGTAGTTACTTCACTTTTACGCTTATATTGCCAAGTCTTCGTTATTGTGATATAAATTGTGATAAATGTTGCTATATGGTTGGGATATTATTGTCATGACATTCATGCATATTTGTACATGCTCATCTTGTTGCACCCCAATGTTAGTACTCGCCCTAGGGCCAGGGCCGTCCTTCACGTGTATGTTCACATCGCACCGCTCGCTCGCCTTGGATCTAAGTTAGGTGCCAATCCAATCGGGCATATTGCATTAGGCAATCCGACTGCCTTCACGTGATCGTAGTACTAGAGCGTATTGATTACACCCAGTCCTGTTCGTGTAAGAGATTATCTGTTCGAACTCGTGTGTCAACTTAGATGGATGAGCACTTAGTTATACTTGTTTATCACATGATTTTATTACCGTGGCATATTTTTTGGTTATATTGTTGTTAATGTTGTTTACATACCTATGTAGTATGTTTTTCAGGAAACTATACTTGTTTTACGGCTAGGGGTTAGTATATTCGAAAATAAAGGTTTTCTTATAAGCTTTGTTTTGCTGACCCACTCAACTTTGCTTTTCGCCCCTCCAGGACCTAGATAGTTGATTTCTTCGTGGCACTCGAGGAACCTTTGGCAGTTCTGACATTATCTTCGATTTAGACGTATGAACTTATCACTATTGTGTAATAAATGTACTTTAATTGCTTTGACTACTCTTTGGTAGTCGTACTGTCTTTTTAAGCTTTGCATAATTGTAGTGGGTTATTCCCACGATTGCGCACTCATTCACTGTTTAGTATAATTAGTTCTAATTAGTTTTAAATTTATTCACTTTTACACATCACTTACCCTTATGGTTACGTCACCTCACGGTGATGGCCAGCATGCTTTGACCTTCCTAGGTCAAGGTGTGTCAGCAATTTTTTGAACTTATTCCGGTAAATAAACATTCAATATATTCCCATTTTTTATAGTTATTTACTCAAATAAAATATTTTGTAATCAACTTTTGTTTTATTGTTTTTTTTATTTATACATTTTGTTAATTGTAGCTATATTAAACATATACTTAAATATTAAAAAGTATAAGCATACTAGTATACCAAGCATATATCAAATATTAAAAAAGAACAATAAATACCATGTTTGAAAAAAGTTCAAAAATATCCAAAAACTTGTAAAATATATGAAATTTTCAAATTAAGTTCTCGAATTTCTGAGATTACTCAAATTCCAAAATTTTCGAATACCCTGAAAATTTTTAATTTAAAAATAGTGATAAATCCGATAAGATTTCACTTTTGGAACATAAATTAGAAAGTTTGTTTATGATCCAATCCTTCCGAACACACCCCTAAGTAATATTGTGCCTTGCGACCCTGCATAATATATGAGCCATTCGCACGTACACTTATCTTATGAATAAGCGTAAGAAAACGTGCTATGTGAAAAGAAATTGAAATGGTATGAAAATTCTATTTTGAGTACTCTTTTTGAATAAATAAAAATTTAAATGAGTAACGTTATAATAAACATTCAATGAGATGAGGGTTTTGTTTAACTTCAATCCTTTATGTCACATCCCAGTCTGGCTCCGCCGTAACACGATCTTGTTAGCTTTGGGCCACGCCCTCATGGTTTTGTTTCTGGGAACTCACACGAGAATTTCCCAGTGGGTCACCCATCCTAGGAATGCTCTCGCCCGAACTCGTTTAACTTCAGAGTTCTGATGGAATCCGAAGCGAATGAGTTCCCAAAAGGCCTCGTGCTATATGGAGGTGGGTATGCTATATGGAGGTGGGTATGCTATATGGAGGTGGGCATGTACATATAAGGCACATCACCCCCTCTCCGTTGGTCGATGTGGGATGTTACAACCCACCCCCATTAGGGGCTCGACGTCCTCGTCGGCACACTCGCACCACAAGGTAGAGTGGCTCTAATACCAATTTGTCACATCTCAATCCGGCTCCGCCGTAGCACGATATTGTCCGCTTTGGGCCACGCCTTCATAGTTTTGTTTCTGGAAACTCACACGAGAACTTTCCAATGGGTCACCCATCCTAAGAATGCTCTCGCCTGAATTCGCTTAACTTCAGAGTTCCGATGGAATCCGAAGCCAATGAGTTCCCAAAAGGCCTCGTGCTATATGGAGGTGGACATGTACATATAAGGCACATCACCCCCTCTCCGTTGGTCGATGTGGGATGTTACACTTTAACAAGATTGAAATTTAAAATAAATCTGGTGTTAGATTACATATTGATTATAATCCATGTGTCCTTAATTCAAAAATAATTAATGTGCATTTTATTTAATGCCTCCCATTAAATATTTAAATTTATTAATATATAAATTTAAATTTATTTTTTGTTTAAAAAAAGAGTATTTTAATTTATTAATTTTATTTAACATTCTTAAAACTTGAAAGATTCAATTAATGTACCTAAATGTTAGTACTGAAATGTGTGTACCAAAATGTATTATATTGAACTAATGTATTTAAATGTTAGTACCGAAATATATGCATCGAAATATATGCACCGAAATGTATTATATTAAATTAATGTATCTAAATGTGTGTACCGAAATGTATGCACCGAAATGTATTATATTGAATTAATGTACCTAAATGTTTGTATTGAAATGCATGTACGAAAATGTGTGTACCTAGATGTATGTACCGAAATGTATTATAATGAATTTAATGTACCTAAATGAAGAAGATAAAGTATATCTAAATATATTGTATAACAAAAAATAATTAATCTAAATGTTTACAACAAAATATATTACAATAAATGAAATGAAATTGAAAATTATAGTGAAGTAAAAATTAATACATTAAAAATTAGGAAGAAAAAGAAAAATAATAAAAAAATAAAGATATAATTAATAAATGAGGTTATTAATGTATCAAAGGGCTAAAATTAGATTTTGATATTATTCATGGTTTTAATCTAAAGGTCATTCTTACCAAAAATTAAAATGAAGTTTTGTAATTATTAATCGATGAAGCATGCATGTAGGCGTCATTTGCCATACCAAATATTACACCAATGTAATATATAAAAAGTGTTCTTCATAGCTCGTTTCAAATTTAACAAATGACTGTTCAGCTTACCGACAATAAATAGTAAGCTCCAAACAATATTTGTGGTCCTTTTCCAGAAATAAGGACATGTATCCTTATAAAAAGACTAGCCACTGTATATATGTACCTGTATATAACACGGACGGCTAATGTATATATTCATACAGCCAATACACCTAGAAGCTTTTCTGCAGATGTCATTACCAAACCAAACGTGCTAAAACTGAGGTCACGACAATTCTTAATTGTTGTTTTTCTTGACTAGTCACCGGATCGCTCTAACACACACATTTGAGAAGCAGGTGGCTTGGATCCACGGTCGATCTTATATTTTAAGATTCATGCATGGAACTGAAGTCCTGCAGTTTGGCTTCTAATCCCATTGCAAGCATTTCCGACGTTGATTTTGGTTAACTTGATGGTGATCTTAGTAAATTCGCCCATAATATACAAAAGGAATTTTTACACTCTTTTTTGTCCTTCTACACTCCTTAATTTGTTTCGGCCCCCGTTAATTATAAATTGAAAAAAAGAAGCGTGGAATTACTTCACCAACTATAGTATACACATTTGCTTGTACATATTTTTGTAAAAAACTTATGCTTTTGTATCTTTCTCAAATGATATGAAAAAATACACGTTTGTCAAACAAATCAAATGTATACATGCAAGTATATACTTTTGAATATTATATATGTAGAATTATCAGAAAGACGGGTCGAAGACCCCCTTCTAACAACACCGATATTGTCCACAACTTGTTAATTACCACCTTCACAATCCGTCACGTGTGAAGTTTTATCACAAAAGTCTTCGGTTTTAGTTAAAGTGAGATTATGATATTTAAACTGTTAATTACCTTTTTACTACGGCCGATGTGAGATTCAACGGTATACGTATTTTTAACATACGTATTGAATTAGACGCCTTATTTTTAAATTTCATAGACTAAGCATCTATTCCTTCTGCAAATTTGATTAAACATTTTCCCTACAATTTTAGTACTTTAATTTTATTTCATTAGAAGTCTATTCACATTAGCATTCCCTTTTTTCCTCCTATTTTTATGCATCTCTTATTATGATGATTCAAGATTTTTTTATTTTTTATTAAAATATTTATTTTAGTAAATTAAATAGAATGTAACAAAACTCGTTGTTAGGTACGTTTCATTATATCGGTACATTTAGTTACTTGGTACATTTGAATTTTTGGTCCATTTGGCTTCTTGGTACATTTGAATTTTTGGTACATTTAGTTTTTGGTGCATTTGAATTTGTGGTACGTTTGTTTTCAAAACATAAGTTTTATTACTTTTTGTCCTAATAATGAGGAATTACTTTAATTAATTAGTTTTTTATAGAGTCGTTAACAATGTAAAAGTTTAAATTATTTAAATTAATTATTTTTTTTTTATAGAAAAAGTCATTAATCAACAGATAATAACCTTTTTGTTAATTCAAAATTATATGATTTATCGTTATTATTTAGTATTAGCTACAATAATAAGGATTTATCTCAGATCAACTAAAAGTTCCAGAGACTTATCTACCAAAAAACAAGACTATCAAGAGCATTGTTTATGAATCAAACATATTTTTAAATATTCCAAAAAGATGAATATTCATTTTAATATAGTTTATAATTGGGTACGTTTTAAATCGGGATTAGTACGTTTTCATTTGACATTGGTACGTTTTCATTTAATGTTAGTACGTTTCCATTTGGCGTGGGTGTGACAGCCCGTCCCGAATTCGTACATATTTGTTATCCTTGAAAGTGTGAATGTACGTTTTTACCCTTGAACGTTGGGTTACATTTATGATTTTGGGCTTAAGTAAAGACCCAAATTCTTGGACTTAGACCAATCCCCTCATTTCCTAAGTTTTGGGAACCCTAGCTATGTAAGTTGTGAAGATTAGGGTGTAATTGGTTAGTTTGGTTGGTTTTGGACCAATTGGAAACTAAAGTGGGATATTAGGGTGTTGTGAGTGGTGTTGAGGACACACACACACACACTATTGGGATCACACACTCTCTCTCCTTCCCGTGCTCTCTTCTCTCTCCCTTACCCTCAGACTGTCTCTCTCTCTCTTTGAAAACCGTACGGACAACACACAAACAAACCCAAAACAGCATGGATTGAGGATTTTGAGGTCTTCAGTGTGTTCCCAGGGTCCTTGCGAGTCGATTGGTACCCACTTTCAGCGAGGAAACCTTTGAGAAACCCTAGTTCGAAAGAGAACCATAGGGGTACAGTACCACAGAGGTGATCGAAGAAGATTCAAGCCACTTTAAGGCTTAAAAAGGTATTCTCTATGCCCCCTCAATGTCTTGACTGAGTTTTGGTTAGTTTTGGACGTCGGAAAACCCTAGAAATAGGATTTTCGATTTGGGTACTATTCATCAACTCTTTAATGCGTGATTATCTTTAAATTCCAAGCTCACAGGGAGTTCTAGGACCTTCCCACGAACCTCGGAGTGGTTCGTTGACAAGAATTGGTCATCGGAATTGCGAGATACGGAGTTTTACAGAGATCGCCGGAGTTCGAGGACTTCTCCGACGTGATTTCACGTGATTCGAAGCCTAAAAGAGGTATAATGTGATTCATTACCTCTTAAGCTTCATTTTGGTGAAATTGCATAAGAAATGGTGAAGAAACGAGTGAGAATAAGAATTTAGAAAATTTTTCCAGTTTTCGACGCCTGCGACGGTCGCCGGAGCTGGAGGTTGAAGACGACGAATATTCCGTCAGTTTTGATGGAATATTCCGACGACGTCAGTTAACTCTGACGGTTTCTGTTAGGATTAGACAGAATATTCCTAATGGCGTCACAGTCCCAGCCCCGTGTGCTAGGCACGTGCCGCACATGGGAGGCGCGTCTGGCCGTGCGTTGGCCGGCACGTGAGGGTGCGTGGGTTCATGAAAAATTATTCTAAAAATATGGGGTTGATCCTGAGGTTATGTAGATCATTTTGGTATATTCACATACCTCATTTGAGCATTGTATGAGAAGTTATTAGCTAGTTTTGTCTATGTGCTTTAAAATAACGTATTTATAGTTGTTTCTCACATAGGCGAGGCCTATCCATAGGACGAGCGTAGCCAGGCTAGGCATGGGGGCTGCGATCCATCTACTTACCAGTGAGTGGGCTTTTGTTTTCCGTATTTACCTATATACTAAGTATTTTCCCAGAATATGCACTAATTTTTTTAGTAATGAAATGCCATGCCAATACCTATATACGTCTGATTATGCATCATGAATTTGTATGCGCATGATTGTTGGTGTTGTGGATGCTCCGGTAAGTATCAGGTAAGACTATGTGTGGTTAAATACAAGTTGAGTTAAGAAGAGTATGATGAGATGCATTGAGAGCTCATTAACCTGCACCCCGGTGTTAGTACTCCCGCCCAGAGTTAGGGGCCAGTCTTTCACGTGATGTTCACCTCCCGCACCACACGCTCATCTTGGATCCAAATTAGGTGCACAGTCCTGTCGTATAGACCGCTTTCAGTGGGTTCGACTCGTAGGTGACCCGCGATCATTGAAAGTGGGTTTGACTCGTTGTTGACCCGCGATCATTCGCACAGTCTTCACGTGATTGTAGCACTAGAGCGTACGATTTCACACCCAGTCCTGTCGTATAGACCACTATAAGTGGGTTCGACTCGTGTGCAGGCATGATGTATGAGCTAGAGATCAGCTGACGAGCTGTTGCAGTGGTTATAACATTTGATATACTTACCTGATGAGTTGATTATTATGGCATGTCATATTCATGAGTTAATGGCATATTATAGCATATTCATGATTGATTTATGCATTGAGTATAATGATGATTTCAGTTGAGTTATAGTATATGTTTATATACTATTTTCTGGGAAAGTATACAGGTTTTACGGCGAGGGGTTATAAAGATTGTTTTTGAAATGGTTTTTGAAAAGATTTGTTTTTGCCCACTCACGCTTTTGTTTTGCGCCCCTCCAGGTTCTAGGTAGCGTTGTTGGTGGCATCCGAGGCAACAGCAGTGATTCTGACAAACCTTCACTCATGTAGGACCCTTTGGGGTGTTTTATTTAAGTACTCATTATGTTCGACTGCACCTAGACGTTTATGCTCTGATTGTGTATTAACACTCCTGGAATTTGGTTTTTATTTATTCGTATTTCTTCTTATTAATGCTTCCGCACTGTGCATATGGCTACGTCACCCTCACGTGACGGCCAGCATGCCTCGATCTTGGTCGGGGCGTGTCAGTGGGTGTACATTTAGATTTGAAAAGTTTAAATTTTTAGACTTAAAAATTATTTAAAATATATAGCAGATATTTAAATGTAAATTAATTTCAATTAATCTAAAGTAGTTCAAGTCTAAGTATCTTAATCAAATGTTTCAAAAGATTAATCAAAAACTCAAAAAACATAAGTGTTTAGTCTACAAAAGTCTAAAATGAGGCATCTAATTCTAATTTTCTCTATTATGGGGAAAACTAATGAAAATGACTTGAAAACTTTGAATTTTAATGATAAGGACAAAATAAATGGTAAGGTGGAATAATACCGAAAACTTTTCGTTAAAATTCCCTATTTTAAAATGTCACTTGATTACATACTTTAAATCATTATTAAAATTTTATTTAGTGGCTGAACTTTGTACCATTGTCTTTAAAAATTTTGCATTTTCCTATCCCGTACTTGACTTGAGAATATGTATATATATGTGTGTGTGTCTGTATATATATATATATTATATAGTTCACACTTTACCAACTAACTTTCAATCTGATAGTACTTATATTTTCAATATTCCCAGTTGATACTTATTTCCTTTTCACTATAATTTAGTGTTACTCTTCTGTCTAAAGTCATCTATCGAGCATGAGCACCAATAGAGATAACAAGTTCGAATTTCCTCCTCCGTTGATAAAAGCAAAAAAAAAAAATCCTAAATAACTATAAAGACAAAGGAGGTCGATCGACCGCCCCCACGTTGGTCACCTCATCGCGGTCCTCTCTACCAAGCTCTGCCATACGACCCCAAGTGCTTATTACAGAAATAGTTGAAGTGGTGACCTCACTCCATTTATATGTTGTTGTCGTTTATCTGTGGAATGGTAGCACCTGCCAGCCGCCTCTAAAGATGACAAATAATTTGGGGTCGTTCACATTCATGTATCAATGTATATGGAAGGGAAAATGCAACTCCATCTCGAACACAAAGTCCACCTTAATAATTAGGGTGGTGGTAGGGTTTAACAGTTTAGGGTTACATCATACAGCTGTATATCTTTTCTGTGGGATTCATAATTTCCAAAGCACGTGTTTCTCGTGTGTCTTCGATTTAGGAGAGCTGAAATTTTAAAGTCGAATGAAGGGCCAATGAGTGGAGGAAGAGTGAAGGAAATTACATGTACACATTGACGGTCGAGGTCATTGGATACCTTATCATTATTGGTCGGTTGAGAAAGCGAAAGAAAACTTAAAATGCATATACACCTCACTGAAAAATACTATGCATGTTATAAACTTCTTACTTAAGCGTGATAGTGTAAATCTTAGATTAAATTTGATTCTAACTATTCTTCCCTATTAGGATTTGTATTTCTTGGAGGAGAAGGATTTCTTCCCTCCCTTATTACTATAAATAAAGGCACTACATAGGGGGAATAACACATCCTCTACACAACCCTACAAACACATATCTCTCTATATTTTCTCTATGCCGTTGGCCCCCTCTCCTTGTCAGTTAAATATAGGTCACAACACGTTATCAGCGTGCTCCTACCGCTGCTCTTAGGAATCTGATGTGGAAGTTTTCTACATCAAACCAGTTCATCAATATCATCATGCGATTAGATTTTTTCAAAACCATGGTTTTTATCTCGATATTTTTGCAGCCCTGATAGCCTGAACATTCACCATAATGCATGACCCAACTTTACGTTTTTCAAATTTTAGATTCTACATAAATTGTGTATGCATTATATTCATAATTGTTGAATTATGTGAATTTGATATTGCCATGAATTGCATCAATTATATGTCCATGCATTAAATTATTTAATTGAATATGCATTGAATTAATTTGGAAATTGAAAAAAAAAATTTAGGGTTTGCCGAATTCAAAACCCGAGCTCACGCGAGCCTTCTTGAGCCGCGAAGCACCGGAGCAAAACCCTAATGCTTCATCTGAGAAGACAACATCATTTTGGCATCAAACCCATGAACCCAGCAGCCGCCTGTAGTCGGCCACGGCCTCATTGCCGTCTCTCTGGGACATCACTACCTATAGTTGTTTTTTTTTATCCAACCAACGTCGAAGACGATTGGTTTCTCGAAAAATCCAATAACCATCGGTGAATTTTTCGAATCCTCATGATTTCTCAACCCCCCCCCCCCCCCCGAGATGTTGAAACTTAGGTTTTCGTCCAAAACTAGGGTTCCAATCGAACCCCCATGCATCGTCAAGCCGTGACCGATCGAGGGAAGTCGCCTGAAGCAAGCCAGAGATTTTTTTTTTGTTAGAATCCCACACCTAGTGCTACTAGGGTGTTCTGGGTTTCTCGACCTGAGCCCTAGTGGGCCTCAGACCCTCGAGCTTGCATCACACATCACCCATTTAGGCTTACTCATTGCCTTTGCTGCCATGACCCATATCCAAACAGCCTATTGGGCTGATATTTTCTCACGGCCTGCGAATGACACCAGCCTAAGTAGGCTTTGGTGCCCCCTCATGCTCCAGGTTGCACCAGATCCCAGCCCATGCGCTGGTGTATTTGTGTCCGCGTTGCACCGAATCCCAGCCACGCGCTGGTGTATCCGTGCATGCATCACACCAGATCAAAGCCCTTCATGGGCCTCTATTTTCGGCCTTACGCCTGCAGCCCATTCATTTTGTGATGATGGGCCTGCTTGCATGTTAGGCCCGAGCCTAACATAGCCCAAATTTTTGGGCTTGGACCATGGCACCAATTTGCTTAACCCACTCCTGGGTTTTTGGTCCTTGTTTTTGGGCCCGAAGCTTAATTGTTTCTTTTTTAAGACAATATGGGTTGTATAAATTTTCACCCACACTTTAATTTTGGCCCGAAGTCCAAATACTTAATTTAATTATATTTCTAGACCTGAAGATCTATTTGCATATTTCTGTATATATATTTGTGTTTGTCTACAGGAACATATGAACCTAAAGTTCATAATTATTTCGAAACCTGAAGTTTTCCTTAAAAAACGTCACCCATGAAAACCCGAAGTTTTTTCATGTAAATTTAAACTAATACGTGTCTATTAGAACCTGAATGTTCTACTCCTATGTGAATGTATTGATTTTCTTCTCCATTACACTAACCACATTCTTGTCCATTTATTTTGTGATAAGGACATGTCGGATTTGAACAAACTTGACTTTACCTCTTTAGAGGTCTCTGGAAGAAACTACCTCAAGTGGATCCAATATGTGAAGCTCCACCTCACCGCAAAGAATTTGCGTCCTGCCATTGAAGATGACACGGACAACCCAATTGGCGAATATGAGAAAGCCACTGCCATGATCTTTATCCTAAGACACATTCATGATGCACTACAAACCGAGAACCTTGCCGAGCAAGATCCACGAGCACTTTGGGTCACTTTGGCTGATCTTTGATCACCAAAACGACATCTTCTTGCCTGAAGGAAGACATGATTGGCAACAAATGCGCTTCCAAGACTTTAAGTATGTGAATGAATATAATTCTGAAGTTTGACGAATTCGATCACTTCTCAAGTTCTGTAACGAGAACTTGATTGAAGATGATTTCCTCGAGAAGGCCTATTCGACTTCTCTGCCACTAATATTGTCCTGCAGTAACAATATAGGCTCGGAAGTTCACCAAGTTTTCAAATTTTATCTATGGTTTACTTCTCACTGAAAAGCAGAATCAGCTGTTAAAGAAAAATCATCAAGCACGACCTACTGGGGCGACTGATGTGCCTGAAGCACATTATAGCACAAACCAACGCCCAAATGCCAACATAGGCGTGGAAGGGGTGGCCAGAAGCACCTCGTCAAGGTCAACATAACCAAGGCCCACCTAGGGAGGAAACGGAGCCCAGAAGCACCCTAACCTCGCTCCCAATGCCCCAAACTTCAAGAATAAGGGCAAAGCACCAGAAAACCATGGATGTGGACATGTGCTACCGCTGTGGTTCAAAGGACCATTGGTCCTGTGTTTGCTGTGCTCCCCAGAAGGTTGTAGCTGAATATCATTCTCGTCATAAGAAGTTTGAATCAAACTTTGTGCAAGTGGATGAGCCAGAGAGTACCAAGATGGAAGTTTTTGAATTTCAAGAGGATAACACCCCTATGGAAGATTGAAATCTTAGACATAAACTTTTTTTTAGTTGAATTTGGAACAATGGGGCCGAATTCCACATAGTGGCCAAACCCACCCCTCCCCCCCCCCCTTTTCTTTTTTTTTTGGGTTTAATCTTGCACAATTTTCCTTTATGTTTGGATTATTTGTTGGTGATTTATTTTTAGGAAAACTAATGAAAATGACTTGAAAACTTTGAGTTTTAACGATAAAGACAAAATAAAGGGTAAAGTGAATAGTACCAGATTTGACTTTTTAGTGTAAAAATGTGGTTTTTCGTTAAAGTGAACAGTACCGCGGGCTTTTCGTTAAAACTCCCTTTATTTTTTGGATATGAAGTATTTTAATTACCATCTTGAATACTTAAATTATTTTGAATGGATATTTGTTTTAAGAACTTTTATGCATGTGACCGATTCAAAATTAATTTTTATTTCTAGGTATGACTAATGGGAAAGTTACTTGTCTGGCAGATAGTGCAACCACGCACACCGTTTTGTGTGAACGCATCTATTTCACTAACTTCATACCTAATAATGCACATCTGACAACCTTCTTAGGCCCATCCAACCTGATCGAAGGATACGGTAAGGTACGTATAATGTTGTCTAATGGTACAATCTTGACCATTGATGAGGCACTTTATTCTCCGTGTTTCGGAAGAACGTTGCTGAGTTTCAAGGACATTAGAGATAATAATTATCACACTGAAACCTATGTATTTATGTGCATCACTTTTTACTAATATAGCCAGAAGCGTATTCTAGAGAAAATTAAGCGTATCCTGAGTGGTCTGTATACTACGACTATACACCCTATAGAAAGCCACTATGTGGCTGGCCCTTCCTCAAGGACCGCGCACGAAATTACACTTTGGCATGACCATTTGGGACACCCTGGACGAACAGTGATGCGCCGTTGTAAACATGAAAATTCTGTAACGAATGAAACAAGAACACATGTACAAAGTAGATTTGTATTGATGAATTTGTAGGGTTACAATCTCTATTTATAATTTTCCTCTGATTCAGTCTTCAAATTTGATGTAGATGCATAGGTTGTTGATCCAAAAGTTGCGTGGCTTGATCTCCGACGAACGATTGAACGATTGATTCAAGTTTTGAGCTTGAAACAACACTTGGATGGTCTTCACCTCAAAGCTATGGCAAAGGTAGTGTTGATGTAGGATTTCAGTGATTCAATGGTCTTGGCGACTTGATCTTGAATCGAACGTCATTACAAGTTTTAAGCTTGCAATAAAGTCTTGAAGGAATCGGCACAAGTGCTTGTCGATTATTCAAGGAAATGTTTGGCTTTGGTTGAAAGAAAGCTTCGGCTTTGGAAGAGAGCTTTAACAGTATATTAGTCTTCAAAGATTTGGCAAGGGTTCGCCTTTTATGAGAATTTTGGCCCTTCAATGTAGAAATTGTCCACCTTATGCTTGTCTTGGGACCTTGTATTTATAGACTTCTCAAAGCATGCCTTTGGATGTACTTGGCTTTGATTTGTGTCTTGATTCGTCCATGGGAGAATTTAAGCATGTTTTGTGTCTTAATTTCAGCCATTTTCCCTTGCTTGGCTGAAATCTATAGGGCTTGTTGCCTATTTTGTGAGCCATCTTCAATTCTTGCTTGTTTGGTGAAGATGTTTTAGCTTTCTTTTCGGTTCTGGGAGTAACTTGGATCCCTTGCCAATTTGAAGAGGGATTTTCTCCCCTTTGCCGAGTTTTGGGGAGGTTTTGTACTTCCTTTGCCACATGTCATTGATGACTTGTCCATCTGTGATGAGTCATATACCACGTGGAGCTTTGTAATGCATCATTTGTATTCAACAAAATTTACATGTCTACAAAATTTACCTGCAATGTGAATGTTCTAACTTAAGGGTCGTCGAGATTTGATCTTGAATTAGTTTGCTTCTTCAAGGGTCGTAGAGGCATATTTCTTAAATTCAAATGATGAATTTCGTCAAGGGCAATTGAGGCGTATTTCTTGAACGAAACATTTCTTCAAGGGCCGTTGAGGCTTGGTCTTGAATTGAAGTGATGAATTTTGTCAAAGGTCATTGAGGCGTATTTCTTGAACGAAATATTTCTTCAAGGGCCGTTAAGGCTTGATCTTGAATGAAATGAAACTTTTTCTTCAAGGGTCGTAGAGGCTTGATCTTGAAATAAATTAAATTTTTTCTTTCGAGGGTCGTAGAGACTTGATCTTGAAAGATAGGAAATTTTTCTTTAAGGGCCGTAGAGGCTTGATCTTGAATAAAATGAAATTTCTTCAAGGGCTGTAGAGGCTTGATCTTGAAAGAAATTTTGGAAATGGATAAATCAGCACATACTTATTGTGTGTATTAATTTTCCATAATTTTGACAAAACACATTTGGTGTATTTTGAGGCTTGGATTTTTCCTTGTGGGTATGGGAAAAATGTTTTTCCTTCCTCAGTTATGAACTTTCTTCAATTTTTGTAATAAGGGTGATTCCTTTCAAAGTGTTGGAAAGCTTTGGTGATTTCCTTCAAGGTTTTGGAAAGATTTAATGCTTGTCCTTGAGTAAGTTGGATTTGCATTTGTTTTGGGAAACTTGAAGACTTGTCCTTGCCTTGGAGGGATTTCCTTTTGTATTTTGGCAAGGAGAGGTACTTTCCTTTATTGTTTTGGAAATTTTGAAGCCCTTTCCTTCTTTTTTTTTTTTGTTGGTTTCCTTTTCTTTTCTTTGCTGATTTTGTTGCAAAAAACCGCATGCTTTTTTTTTTCCCTTAGTGCCGTGTATAGCATTGCTTTTTTTTTCTTCTTTGGAATTTGTTTCCTTCTTTTGGTTGGAATGTACTTCCTTCTTTTGATTTTCCTTTTGCTATTTGGTATGTATTCTCCCTATAGCATTAGGAAGTAATTGACCCATGTGCTTGCTGCTGTGTCGTGCCCTATTGCTGCTCGCTGCCATGTGTAATTGCTGTTTGGAGCTTGTTGTACTGCGTCACTTTTTACCATGTGGTACTGTGCAAAATACTGCAGCGGGGTTTCGCTGTGTAGTGCCTTTTGGTCGCAGTTTTCCCTTGGTGGTGATGTTGTTGTACAATGCAAGAAACTGCTTGCGTAATCGCTGCAGGGTTGCGTAGCTTTTTGTTTTCTTTGCTACTGTAGCATGCTTCGAAGGATCGTCTTGTAATTGTCCTATTTTCTGTGCTGCTCAAGCTTTGTGGCTGATTTCTTTTCGTCGTTGGGACTTTGTCATCGCCATCCTTCAACTCTCATGAGGTTTGTCTCACATATCTTTTGCTTTAGTGAAGCAATTTTTTTTCTCTTGTTGCCCCACTCTTATGCTCATGATGTTGTTTTTTCTTTTTTTTTTCCCCTTCATTGCAGCCATGGTATTTTTCAAGTGCTTTAAGAGCAATACCATCACCATTCTTGCAAAGGAATGTGATTCGCAAGATAGGGGAATGACGTTGAAGCTTTGTGCACCGTTGACTGGCACTAAGACGCTTGTTCTTCCTCCGAAAGACAAATCGATGCATATCAAGTCGTGGTCTTCCGAGGTATCTTGGGAGGTGATAGATTTTGGTTGACCAAATAAGAAGAAGAATGCATGTACGTCGAGGATTCTTATCTTGAATCCTTCATACCATGTTCATGATAATTCACTGGCTTCGTTTAAGCTTCTTGGTGATTGCATCCATAGCGAAGCTATGACTTGGAATGGCATTATGTCGACTATTGGAGAAGCCTTCTTTGCTAAGTTTTATATGAGTGGCTTGAAGATGTCTTGAGCCGATCTAAAGATGTGCTTACTAACATGGGCCTTTGTCACGCTGTATACGCATCTTTATTTAGTTATGATCATCATACTTCCGTCCTTGTGTGTTGTTTGAGCATTGGTGTTCAGCGACCAACACACTTCACACGGCTCAAGGGGAGATGTTGATTTCACTTTGGGATCTCCACAAGATAGGAGGCTTATCGATCCATGGTAAGTTTTATGACAAGGTTGTTCATAGCATGGAGAAATTTTCTCATCGTAATAGCCGAGGATTGCCTGCGAGTTGCTGCTATTTGTTTTGGTTGTATCACAAGCTTTCCCATGAGGCTCAGGATAAGTCAGGCGTGAAGATTTCTTCATGGATCTGATTTTGGTATTGAGATGCCATGACGTACAAGAAGCCTTCGAAGAAAAGTGGCCGCAACAAGACCACTAAGCCAAAGGGAAACTCGGACCCGTCAGGAGTCATTGGTTCAGCTAGGCACCGTGCCCCTGTCGAGTTGAAAGCGTTTAAGGATCTTGGTGTAGCGTTAGAGCACGAGGAAGAATCTTACCTAGCTGCTTTCTTAGCTTGTTGGCTTTGTAAGTTTGTTTTCGCTAAAGATGACATCAACTTTATCCTTCCTGGAGTCTTCAAAGTGGCTAGTAAAGTAGATGCAGGTGAATATTTTAGCCTTGTTATTCCGGTTTTAGCCAACATTTACAATAGCTTGAGTATTGTTTCAAACTCGGCAAGCGCCGAAGATCGTGCTGCAGTACTTCCCTACCACTATGTGTACAGTTGGTTGGGTGAGTACTTTGGCACTCATTTTTCTTCGTTAACTTTAGACAAGTTGGGGCCTTCTTCATCAACTTCGACCAAGTTGGGGCCTTTGATGACAAAATACTGATAAGAGCATATTTATGCGACTTTGTTATCTTATTTCTTTGCATTTACTTATCTGCTTTATAGAAAACTTATTCTTGTATGTTTATTAAGGGTGCATACTTAGTTTGCATGCAGGGATTTGATGCTAGAATATAAGGGAATTTCATCTAATCGTTATGAACTTATATTTGCAAGTAGTAAAAGTCACTAGTCATGATTGAGTTAAGTAAATTCTTGGCAGAAATATCATGCTTTTCATAGTTATGATTGCTTTGTCAATGCTTATGATTTTCACATAACTTAATGATCTTCGAGATGTATCTCGATCATGCTTTTCATAGTTAGGGAACTTGAGAAGAATAATTTGGTTGCGTCGTTGAGTCCAATTCAATGAACTTAGGAAAATCTGAGAGGTAATTAGTGTTGTTCACAATTAATTTGGGGCATTATGATTCATGGTTTATAGGAAGAATAACTGGAAATCGATTTGTATGCATATGTTTCATGTGTGGAGAAGAATCCTTTAGCTATCCTTTCATCCATATTTCATTCACAACTTAATTTACTTGCTGCCCTTTACTTTTGTTTTAGTTAAATTCGTCCAAAATCCCCCCAGTCATTGTTTTGATGTTAGTTTAACTTAGTTTTCAGTTTTATAAGTTTAATTTGTGTTGATTAGCATCCCTTCTAATTCCCGGAATAGAACGATCCCTACTTACTCATACTATGATTGCATAATTTATAGGGTTTAATTTGTGTGTTAGTTTCTACCACATCAAATTTTGGCGCCGTTGCCGGGGATTAGTAAAATTGCTAATCACTTTGTTTTTTGTTTATTTTACTTTTGATATTTGATTTAGTTTTATTTCTTTAATTTCAGATACTAGAGAAGCAAGACATGGCAATTGCTAATCTTTAAACTCAAATGGCGAATCTTACTTCTCTTATGTCGCAGTATATCGAAAGGTCCACAATGCAAAGTGTGGCTACATTTGGTGTGTCCTCTAGGCTAGGATATCAAACTAATCAATGTCCTCAATTAATTGAGAATGGAGGTTGGGATAATGTCAAAGCCTAGGGTTATCAAGGCCATAATCAATCAAGGAACAACTTGTTTTCCAACACTTACAATCCGGGTTGGAGAGATCATTCAAATTTTATGTGGAGGGAACCTCAACAAGTTCAACAAGAAGGATATTGGCAGCCATCTGAGGAGTTCTATTCAAGACCTATGTAGGCACCACAATTCCAACCAAATTCAAGTATGCCAGTGGATCATGATAAAATTCTTCAAACACTAACTTCTTTGATGCAGGGTAAACAAAACCAAGCTAAGGAGATGAGCTATTTGAAAAATCAACTTCAATAGATATCATAATTCATGGGACAAATTCGAGAACAAAGTGAACTTCCTAGTTCAACCATTGTCAATCCAAATGGAGGTTTTGAAACTGCTAAAGCTATTACCTTGAGAAGTGGTAAAGAGATTGGAACCAATCCAAATATGTCCAAACAAAGCCAAAAGGAGGACGAACAGTTGCTGCTTGAAGAAAAGGAGGAAGACAAGGCCACAACAAGGAAGGAACAAACCTTGCGGCCTTCTAAAGCCCCTATGCCACCTAATTAAGGTAAGGTTGTTCCAAATTCAATTCTTTCTAACCCTATTCCACCAAATGTACCTTTTCCTCGCAGGTTTATGCAATCTAAGAAAGCAAAGAGTGAAAAAGACATTCGAAACCTTCAGAAAAGTACAAGTTAATATCCCGCTTCTTGATGCAATAAAGCAAGTTCCGAAGTATGCTAAGTTTTTTAAGAAGCTTTGTATAACAAAGAAACGGATTCCGGAGAAAGAGGTGGTACATGTAAGTAAAAATGTCTCTGCAGTTTTGCAAAGAAAGCTGCCACCTAAATGCAAAGATCCAAGTAGTTTCACTATCCCTTGTGTTATTGGTAATTCAAGGTTTGAACATGCTATGCTAGATTTAGGTGCTTCCATTAATGTCATGCCATATTCCGTTTATGCATCTATGAATCTAGGAGAGCTTAAAAATGATGGTGTCATTATTCAATTGGCTGATCGGTCTAATGCATATCTGAAAGGAGTTTTGGAAGATGTTTTGGTGCATGTAGACCATTTGATTTTTCCAGCAGATTTTTATGTGCTTGAGATGGAGGATTCAGCCTACTCTACATCATTGCCAATTTTACTTGGAAGACCTTTCATGAAAACAGCCCAAACCAAGACTGATGTGTCCAAGGGAGCGTTAATTATGGAGTTTGATGGCGATGTGATTAATTTTAATGTTTCTGAATCTGTTAAGTATCCTAATGATGTTCGTCCTCGTTTTTCCATTAATGTGATTGAAAATATAAGGCAGGAACATTCAGCACCTATCAAGAAGGATGTACTTGAGACAACCATTCCCAAAGAAGTTGGATTTTATGACACGGGACAAGTCACAACCCTCACACCAAATCCGGCCGGAAGACGTTAAAGCAAGCGCTTCTTGGGAGGCAACCCATGTGTTCAAATAAGAGACGTTGGAATTTCCGGCTCCAGCAACCAGATTTGCTCTCTTGTACCCTTCTCTTTATTGTTTTTACTTTGCCATAATTGTCTTGTTTGCTAGTTATCTTTTGTTGCTTTTTTGTTTAAGTTTATTTTTGAAACATTGAGGACAATGTTTGGTTTAAGTGTTGGGGGTTTAAACAGATTGCTTTTCATGACTTATCTTTGAATATCACCACCTATCACTACTAATGTTGTTATTCACTGTTTTAAAGTGTTTTATTGTGTGTCATAAAAAAAATTTGAAAAAAAATCGAAAAATTTTGAGAAAAAATAAAATAAAAAAAGAGTCGCTTTTGTTGCTCGTTTGTGACTTAGGGAACCTTCCAACACAATGATGAGGATTTGGTTTTTAATTGCATGATTGTTAAAGAAAGTTACAAACATGGGTGGAAGTTTGATATACTCTTTGGTTAATACTTAGTTGTAGTTGTCATTTACGAATTCACATGTAATCACAAAGAGAGAAAAAAAATCAGCTTTTGTAACATGCTTGAGGGAAGAAACTCAAACTAACGCTACAATCCTGTGAGACTTGAGCCTATTCTTTGTTTGGAGAGTTATTAATCTATGATATTCTTATTTTCTAAAGTCGTTGCATGATCTCATTATTTTTTTGCTTGTTTGCTACTTAGAATGCTTTTTCATCATTTTAGTTCCAAATACTAGAACTCATGCCTGTTTCATTCAAAGCATAAAATTGATTGCATAACAAATAGCAAGATGAAGTTGTTTAGTTACCACTAGAGCCAAAAACCCTTATCCCTTGCATATGTATTGTAGGTTTAACCCATTTGAGCTTTATTTAGCCTATTTTCTTTGTTAGCTTGCATTACCCCTACCTAGCCTAGCATAGGAATATCCATACCCTTGTTCTTAAAGAATAGTGAAGCATGACTTATTAGGAATTTTCTCATCGCAATAGCCGAGGATTGCCTGCGAGTTGCCGTTATTTATTTTGGTCGTATCACAAGCTTTCCCATGAGGCTCAGGATAAGTCAGGCATGAAGATTTCTTCATGGATTTGATTTTGGTATTGGGATGCCATGAAGTACAAGAAGCCTTCGAAGAAAAATGGCAGCAACAAGACCACTAAGCCAAAGGGAAACTCAGACCTGTCAGGTGCCATTGGTTCAGCATGCCCCTGCTGAGTTGAAAGCGTTTAAGGATCTTGGCGTAGCGTTAGAGCACGTGGAAGAATCTTACCTAGCTGTTTTCTTAGCTTGTTGGCTTTGTAAGTTTGTTTTCCCTAAAGATGACGTCAACTTTATCCGTCCCAGAGTCTTCAAAGTGGCTAGTAAGATAGATGCAGGTGAATATTTCAGCCTTGTTATTTCGGTTTTAGCCAACATTTACGATAGCTTGAGTATTGTTTTAAACTCGGCGAGCGCCGAAGATCGTGTTGCAGTACTTCCCTACCACTATGTGTACGGTTGGTCGGGTGAGTACTTTCGCACTCATTTTTATTCGTCGACTTTAGACAAGTTCGGGCCTTCTTCATCAACTTCTACCAAGCTAGGGCCTTTGATGACAAAATACTGATAAGAGCATATTTATGCGACTTTGTTATCTTATTTCTTTGCATTTACTTAGTTAATTTCCATTTATTGTAGTAATTTATGTTATTTTCGTATTATTGAAGGTCTAGTTGGTAAAGATGACAATAAATGGCAAAATGGAGCAATTTGGAGCAGTTTTGGACTTGGATTGGATAGCATGTGTGGATAGAATATGGGTTGGACGTTTTTGGTGTTTAAAGGGTGTTAGATATGTGCTAAAATCTTGAGAAATTAAAGTTGAGGCTTGGAAGGCAAGGAATTAGACAAGAAAGAGGAATCCTAGTTGGAGAGGAACCTTATCTTATTCAACCTTATCTTATCCTATCTTATCTTATCTCTAGCTGCAAGGAGGAATCCTTATCACATCCCAACACTTCCTATCTGATTTTAGGAGTCCTAAAATAATTCAAACAACCTAATCCTTTTCCTCTTGGGATTCAGCTGTGCCTTCACCCTATTTATACACATTATTGTCGCAAATAAGATGGAGGAGTGTGCCACGCCTACCATTCATCCATTGAAGTTGCTGGAGTTTTATGAGTTCTTTCTATCTTTATTTTAAGTTTCAATGTTTATTCTAGATTGTTTTTTTAATTATGATGAACATGTGTAACTAAGTTTCTTTTTAGCTAGAGGAGAATTCGAAGCCATGATCATATGTTTTATATAAATTGATTACATCCAATTATTGTTTCATAAAACATGAATGCGATTTACTTATCTGCTTTATAGAAAACTTATTCTTGTATGTTTATTAAGGGTGCATACTTAGTTTGCATGCAGGGATTTGATGCTAGAATATAAGGGAATTTCACCTAATCGTTATGAATTTATATTTGCAAGTAGTAAAAGTCACCAGTCATGATTGAGTTAAGTAATTCTTGGCAGGAGTATCATGTTTTTCATAGTTACGAATGCTTTGTCAATGCTTATGATTTTCACATAACTTAATGATCTTCGAGATGTATCTCTACCATGGTTTTCATAGTTAGGGAATTTGAGAAGAATAATTTGGTTGCATCGTTGGGTCCAATTCAATGAACTTAGGAAAATCTGAGAGTTAATTAGTGTTGTTCACAATTAATTTGGGGCATTGTGATTCATGGTTTATAGGAAGAATAACTGGAAATCGATTTGTATGCATATGTTTCATGTGTGGAGAAGAATCCTTTAGCTATCGTTTCATCCATATTTCATTCACAACTTAATTTACCTGCTGCCCTCTACTTTTGTTTTAGTTAAATTCGTCTAAAATCCCCCAATCATTGTTTTGATGTTAGTTTAACTTAGTTGTCAGTTTTATAAGTTTAATTTGTGTTGATTAGCATCCCTTCTAATCCCCGGAATAGAACGATCCCTACTTACTCATACGACGATTGCATAATTTATAGGGTTCAATTTGTGTGTTAGTTTCTACCACATCAAATACTCTGGCGTGCTTTCTGCAAAGAGCTTTAATGCATGCATTGTTTAGAAGCTGTGAAGGTTTGAGAATGAACCATCTAGCAAGGGTTGGCTAGGCACAGCGAGGACTCACAGATGATTCGCACCTTCATTTCTTAGACTTGTCTTATCTTACAAGTCTTTGCTCGGGGTATGTTTCTTTGCGATAAGGAGACCGATGTATTTTCCAACCGTATAGCCTTCGCCGTTTCAGCAGGCAATTTGGTTTTGTCCAACATGTGTTAGGCAAGCTGAAGGAAAAGGTATGGTTGGAATCCTTGCTAGCCGTGTATATGCATTGGGACTCTTGTACCTATGCATGCACAAATGCTTGTATCACCTTACCAGCCAAGGACGAGTTCAAGAGTAATCTAATGACACATGCCTACGTAGGTTGGTGGTCAAAGGTACACCCTGATAACTTGGGGAATGCAAGTGGCACCAATTCTTCTCGTTCACACAATGATGCACCAAGAGAGGGTAGTTATGCGGTTCCTACGCAGCTGGCACCTTTTAATTGCGCGAGTGCAGCTCCTTTGCAAGATGGACCTGCGACTTAGCTCTTCAACGCCTATTTTTGTATTCTCATCTTTCAGATGCTTTTAAAGTGGCGGGTGACGAAGTTAACTTGCATGAAGATGAGCTTGTTTTGCAGCAACGTCAATTTTGAACAAACGACCGCTTGAAGGTGCTAAGGATGATAGAGATGTCAATTTTTGTCATAAGAAGAAGAAAGTGTTTAGGCCTTCTCAATTTGATGGCCATGCGTCACTTGAGAAAGATGTATGTATTTCCTTCTTTCTTGTGATTTCTTCTACTTTCATTGGTTTAGCTTTTGTTTCTAACATCTTTCTCTGTCTTCTCTAGGCTGGGCCCGCTTGTTCATTTGATTAGGTGAACATGGGCATTCATCCCTTTACAAAAATGCTATTTGGAAGCAATCTACCCATGAACGAGGAGATTGGAGATCCCCTGGCGCAGAGCTTGTTCCGAATCTGCTAAGTAACCCAAGGTTACCGAATGTAGATGTAAGCATGCTAGAGTTTGTCATGTGTCCAATACCTTTGCCAGCAAGTTCTGAGATTTCTTTTAGAAGGCCGAACCTCAATGGCACTGAGCAGCTCATCCATTGCATTAACCTTCGCGCGGTTGTAGATATCAAGAGCCATATTGAGAAGAAGATTGTGAAATGCCCATTTGAGGACCTTACATTGCTCAAAGAAAACTTATCGAAGCTTGTTTATGCGATTGACAACCTTAATGTTGATTCCTCACTCTTGAGAGTCAAGATTGCCAAGCTTATGGCTACCTCAACTGAGTATTCTTCTTTGTATGATGTGTCCTCGAGGAAGTTAAATCCAGAGTTTAGAGCTCAGTAACTTGTGGCAATAGACTTACCAATTGCCCAAGTTCGATCTTTGCAGCAAGTCGATTCGAAAGGTTATCAAGCCACAGGGACTTCTTTGGCTTCTATCCAGGCACATCTAGAAACGTTGGCGTGAGAACGAGAACAGTTGGAAGTCGAAGCATCACGACTTCAGGGTGTTCTCTCGAAGCAAGAAGCTACACTTTTTTCAGCATCAAGAGGAGATTTCATGCCTAGAGCAAGAGAAAGGCATGGCTATGGAGTTGCCCATTTTGTTTCCCACCAATGTGGAGACTTTGAAGGCTTTGGAAGGCTTGCTTGAAGATCGTCGCCGTAGTTTTAGGGACATAGCTTTTAAGTAGTGTCTTCTGTTCTTTGTACTTTAAGCCTCTTTTTTTGTCATAAGGCTTTGAAGCCGACTTCTTCCTTTAAAGAAATAAAGTATTTATATTCTTGAATTTACTCTTTATTCTTCAAAGTGTTTGTGTTTTTTGGTTGATGATGTGACTGTACTTGAATTTTTGAAGTTTCAAGTTGCCTACGTACCCTCGGTTGAGGAGGGATCAAATCATGACGTAGTTCAAATGAGTGATGGATTGCTTTTGATGGTTTTGATGATGATTTTGGTTTTTGATTTTGCCGTACACCGTTTATGCTCTTGCGGGCTAGGAGCGTTGAGTGTCGCTTTTTTAAGCTCTTGCGAATAAGGAGCGTTGTGCCATGTGCAGTTTAGGGTCATGCAGGTGAGGAGCATTGTCACCTTTTAAATTCGTGCGAATAAGAAGTGTCGAGTGTCACCTTTTAAACTTATACGAACAAGAAATGTCGAGTGTCGCCTTTTAAGCTTGTTGATGTGAAAATTACTTAACACGCAAATTAAACCCTCTTGTTATCAATTGTAGTAAGTATGCAAGTAGGGATCGTTCTGGACCGGGGATTAGGAGGGATTGCTAATCGACTCTAAATTGATTTAAAAACACAAAAACAAAGTTAAAAACGTTTGTATAGACTCAAGGGACTCAGAACAAGTTAAAAACACTTAAAACGGCTTAAAAACACTTTGTGGACAGATTCTAGACACTAGGGATGGTTTTGGACGAAAATTGGTTTTAGTTTGACTCAAAACACTTGAAAACACAAAGAAAACAGATTTTAGACACTTTAAAACAAGAAAGTAAAAGGGGGGTTTTGGTTTGGACGAATTTGAAAATAAAACAAAGACTTTGTAAAGTAAACAAGTTTGAAAATGAATTTGAAAACTTTGATGGTTGATGGGCTAGCTAGAGGGTCATTCTCCACACATGACACATATGCAACACAAATCAACTTCCAGTTATTATCTTTCTAAATTATGAATGACAACGCCCCAGATTAACCGTGAATTGCACTAATTAACCTTCAGATTTTCCTAAGTTCATTGAATTAGATAGAATACGTATCCAACCAAATTATCCTTATTGATGATAGCATACTCAAAGGTCATTAAGTTCGTTGAAAACCATAAGCATTGATGAGGAAAATATGACAACATATATGTTTTCCCAGAATTTAACTTAACACGATTGTGACTAGCAACCTTTACTACTTATGAATACAAGTTCATTATATGCAATTCCCTTATATTCTAGCATCAAATTCATGCATGCAAACTAAGTGTGCACCCTTAACCCACATACAAGAATAAGTTTTGAATCAAACAGTTAAGCAAATTACATTCATAACTTATGAAATAATAACTGGATAATCAATTCATGTCACATATATAATCATGGCTTTGAAATCGCCCCTAGCTAAAACGAGTTTAGCCTCTCATGTTTGCAATTACACGAAAATAACTTGATTTAAACATTGAAGTATAAGGATAGAAAACACCTAGAAGTATGGATGCAGCCACGGAACTAGGTCCTTCTTCTCCTTGCAATTGCGGCACAAGAGGCTTATGAGTGTATGAATCTGTATGAGAGGGGTGTATGTCGAATGGGGGGTTGTTTTGTGATGTGAGGGTGGTGAATGAATGAGCTGCGGCACCTATGTATTTATAGGGATGAAAAGGCACGGTTTCAAGGTGTTTTGGAGAAGGATTTGGCATCCCAAACCACCAAGGAAAGGGTGAAATTCGAGCAGATTTCAGGTAGGAAAAGGAGTGAAAATAAGTGTGGAATTTGGACTCCAAATCCCTCAGAAATTAGGCCAACTTCAATCACAATCCAAAGGGGAAAAGGATATGTTCTCCCAGCAGGTTTTAGGGCTTCTAGAAGTGAGACACAAGGCTGGGATTTAGGGATAAGGTTTGGGACCATCTAGAAGAGGTTAGGCACCACCTTTGTAGGAGAAGGGTGTGGCAGATTTGTAGGAGAGGTTTAAGGGATTTGTTACATGTTTTTAGGCTTCTAGAACCCCCAATTTTAGGTGATAAAATCTGATAAGAACCCCCCCCCCCCCCCCCCCCCCCCCCCCCGTCCTTTTTGGCTAAAAACATGGAAAGATAAGGTGAGGATGAGATAAGGTAGTTTTGGATAAGATAAGATAAGGTTTTGGATAATGTTTGAGATAATGCTCCATATTTCTTGCTCTTCACTTATCTTCTAGAACTTGAACTTGTTTCTTCTTTCTTCTTAGCTGATTCCTAGCCTTTAAATCTCCAAATTCGTCCATCCTTCTTGCTTGAATCATAAGCTATCCATCCTTGGTCCAAAATAGCTCCAAAACACTCCAAATTGGCTCTTTTTGCACACTTTGTCATTAGGACCTGAAATTGCACGAAAATGGCTTAAAACTCTATAATTAACATAATTAAGCTAAGTAAATGCAAGAAAACAAGCTAACTAAGTCGCACAAATATGCTCCTATCACTTGTGCGAACAAGGAACATTGTGCCATGTGTAGTGTAGGCTCATGCAGGCGAGGAGCATGGCTTGTTTGGTTTAGGGGTAGTAATGCTTTAAGAATCTACCATTGATTGGGCCGATCTCTAAGCCATCTTACGCCATGATTAAGTAGGTGTTGTTAGTGTAGACCTCTTGTATTAGATAAGGTCCATCCCACTTTGATGTGAAATTGCTTTTTTTTTTTTTGTGAGTTATGATGATGGGCCTTCATAAGCCAAGAAAAGATCTCTAGTTTGGAAAGACCTTGGGCAGACCTTCTTGTTAAATGCCTTGGATAGCCGTGCTTGGAAGCATTCCAAGTGTTGTTGAGCTTCGAATCTCCTTTCGTCGAGTGTTTCCAACTCTTGAAGTTGTAGCTTTGTGTTTTCCTCTTTAGTCAAGCCTTCTTGTATAGCCATCCTTAGTGAGGGGATTTGACTTTCGAGCGGCAGAACAACTTCCCCTCCATATACGAGAGAATAAGGCGTAGCTTGGGTAGGAATCTTATGTGTCATCCTATATACGCAAAGTGCTTCGCTTATTCTTTCGTGCCAGTCTCTATTTGTTCGGCTTATTACCTTCTTCAGGAGGTGGCACAGTGTTTTGTTGAATGTTTCTGGAAGACCTTTGGCCGGAGCATGATACATGGAAAACTTGTGATGCTTGAATTTGTATTTCTTGCAAAGCTTGTCCCATGAGTCAGTTGGAGAACTGTTTTCCATTGTCAGTGATAATATAGTGAGGCACACCATATTGATGGATGATATGCTCTTTGATGAAACAAACGATGGTTTCCTTCTTGACTTCCCTTAAGGGTACGACTTCAGCCCATTTGGAGAAGTAATCTGTTGTGGCTAGGAAGTAGGCTTCTCTTGCATATGATTTTGGTGTGATTGGTTATATGACGTCCAATCCCCATGCGTCAAATGGCCATGAAGCAACTATAGGGTGTAATGGTTTAGGCAGTTGATGTATGAAGTTGGCGTGGAATTGGCAGGCTTGGCACCTTTTGGGGTACTCCAGGCAATCCTTCACCATGCTTGGCCAGTAGTAACCCATTATTTTGAGCTAGAAATGTAGATTTGGTCCAGGCTAATGTGCTTCGCATACACCTTAGTATGCTTCTTCCATGGCTTGATTGGTTTCTTCCTCACCAGGCATCTCAGAATTACTCCTTCAAAAAAGCGTCAGTAAAGTGTTCTTTTGTAGTAGAGGAAGCGAATTGCTCATCGAAGCATTTCATAGCGGTGTCTAGGATTGTCTGGAAGCTTTCCATGCTCCAAGTAGTCGATCAGTGGTTTTTTCCACTTTTCAGTGTCGACTGGAAGTACTGAGATAACGTTTGTATCATCCAGTATCATTTCAGTGACGAACGGGATCACCCATCTTTGGCAAACTGACTAGGTTAGCGAGAGCATCCGCCATTTGATTTTCTTTTCTTGGCACATGTTCTAGCGTCACGGCCTCGAACTTTTGTAACAGTTGAGTTGTTACCCGAAAGTATGGGACTAGATCATCTTTCCTCACTTCATATTCAATCAAGAGTTTATTGATTATGAGCTTGGAGTCGCCATACACTTCTAGCGTTGTGATTTCCATGTCGATCGCCATTTGGAGTCTAATGATTAGTGCTCGGTACTCATCGATGTTGTTAGAGCATAGCTCGCTTAGTCGGAAGGAATATGGTAGTACTTGTCTTTGTGGCGACATGAATACTACTCCTGCCCCCGCTCCGTCCATTCATGCGGATTTGTCGAAGAACATTGTCCATGTCGGGAAGATGTCGATGTAGAACACCTCATTTTCAGGCATGTTGTTTGAGATTTTCTAATCGGCTAGGATTGGGTGGTCGGCAAGGAAGTCTGCTAAAGCTTGTCCCTTGACGGCTTTAGTTGGGACGTAGATGATCTCGTATTGATTGAGAAGCAATGCCCATTTAGCTAGTCACCCTATCAGAACGGGTATAGACATAACGTACTTGACTGGGTCGGCTTTAGCAATAAAGTGGATGGTGTAAGCATGCATGTAGTGTTTTAGCTTTTAGACGGTGAAGACTAGGGCAAGGCACATCTTCTTGATTAGTGAGTAGTTGAGTTCAACACTAGTGAATTTTGTACTTAGGTAGTAGAGTGCTCCTTCCTTTTGGTCTTCATTTCCTTGCACCAAGAGTACTCCAATGGAACCCTCTTGTGTGGCAATGTATATGATGAGCAGTTTTCCAGGCACAAGCGCTCATTAGACATGTGGCCTTGTTAGGTACCTTTTTACGCTTTCGAAGGCATTGCGACATGAGTCGTCCCATATAAATGGAGCATCCTTCTTCATGAGTCGACTGAAGAGTTAACAGTTTCCAGCAAGGTTAGAGATGAAGCGCCTAATGAAGGCTAGCCATCCTTGTAGACCTTTCAACTCGTGTAGATTCCTTGGCTCGGGCATGCTTTGAATGGCCTTAATCTTCGATTGGTCCACTTCAATGTCATAGTGTTTGACAATGAAGCCGAGGAACTTCCCAGAGGTGACGCCAAATGCACATTTCAATGGGTTCATCTTGAGGTTGTAGTGCCATAGTTTATCGAACATCATTTGTAAATCCTTCAAGTGATCAGATCTCTTCTTGGTCTTGATAACTACGTCATCTACGTAACATTCTACGTTTTTGTGTTGTATGTCGTTGAAGATCTTCTGCATTGCAAGTTGATATGTAGCCCCAACATTCTTCAAGCCAAAGGGCATTGCCTTGTAGCAGTAAATACCTTTTGGAGTGCGAAAGGCTGTTAGTTCCTCGTCTTCGGGAACCATGCGGATTTAATTGTACCCAGATGAGCCATCCATGAATGATAGAGCCTCTTGGCCACTGGTCGCGTCCACCATGATTTCGATGATTAGAAAGGGAAAGTCATCATTCGGGCAAGCATCGATGAGGTCTCGGAAGTCTAAACAAACACGTATTTGTCTAGATTTCTCGGAAGCCTGATTCAATTAGCTTGTTAATCTCGGCCTCAATTTGTGGGATGAGCTCGGATCGATAGCGTCTTTGAGTTTGCTTTATCGGTCCCATTTCAGGCTTGACTGCAAGACAATGCACGGCGATGGTAGGGTCAAGGCCTAGCATTTCCTTGTAGGTCGAAGCAAAGACGTCTTTGTACTCCAACAGCAGTTGGTAATACTCATCGATCTCGTCTGCACTTAGCAGTGCACTTACAAAGATAGGCTTCGGCTTCACGCTTGTGCCTAAGTTGAGCTCCTTGAGATCATCGATTGAGGCTCATCCTCTAGCTGTGGTGGCACAACAGTGACGTCCTCCTCGGGGATTTCGCCTTCTTTGTCTTCTTAGATTGTGATGTGGAAAACGTCTTGGACCTCTTCTTCAATGCCATCATCTTGGGCTTATTGGCGTGAAGATTGGCCAGTGTGGATGATGGTGCGCCTCTTTACCTTCAGTTGTCTTTTTATGTCAACTTCTAAGGTTGCTTGGCGTTTCATCCTTGAAAGAATTAAACTTTGAATGTCGTCCTTTGATGCTAGACTGTCGAGCTTTTCTTCTTTGCTTGGTTTCTTCAAGTCTTTCCAAGGCTGATCGTCGTGGAAGAGAGCTAACCGTGTTGCTTTGTTTCTTAGGTTTTGACAACCTTTCAAAAACAAAGCTTTGGGGTGTTGGCGTGTTAAGCCGCTTGAAGACGGAAGTTCGGTCTTCACCATTACTGCGATCAAGTGCCGAAATTCTGGGTTTTGAACGATTCAGCCTATCAAAAACTGACGTTCGAGGGGCGGGTTTAGGCTCCTCTTGATTTTGTTCAACGCTCACGCTGATGTGTTGAGCGCTAACGTTTTTTGCTTTGTTTGAAATCTTCACTGGTGTTTTTAGTGTGAAGCCCAATCCAGTTTTGTTGTTGTCAACTCCATAACCGTGCTTCTTCAATTTCTTTTGAGTCTCGGTGAGGTCACGTTCTTTGTCGTTGACGGTGTTTGCATTCTTCTTTCCAAGATTTAAAAATAAGGCGAAATCGTACCCAGCCTTTGACATGAGTTTGTAGGCGTTTGGGTTGAAACCTTCTTCAGTCCTCTTGGTTAGAAAAGAGCTTGGTTCTGCCTTATTTGGCAATGGTTTTATGAAACCTTGTGGTGCTTTTGAAACTTTAGTGTTGCCTAGCTATGTCAGAGGTAAAACTTCATTTGTCTTGATCAGCTTTACTTCGTCTTTGTGCAGTTGTGTGTCGGCTTTGCTTGTTCCAGTTTCGATTGAGGATTACCTATTCTTTCTTCTCGACATTGGGATTTAGTCCTTTTGAGGGCGTCACACTCCCTTTGATTGTTGTTGGCTTAGCAGGCTCATCGTCATTTTTGCTTGAAGATGGCACAGCTTCCCACTTTTTGTTTCATGGGCACGACTTACTACTTTTGTTTCTTCATCCATGTAGAACTTGGCATTCGCGAAGTGTGACTCGACTTTAGTGAAGGGCTTAGTGTCCCCTTGTATCACCTTTACTCCTTCTCTATAGAACTTTAAGCATTGATGAAGGGTGAACGGTACTACTCCATTCACGTGGATCCAAGGCCTTCCTAAGAGCAAGCTGTAAGAAGTTCTTACATCAATCACGTGGAATAACGTGCTTGATTTGAGTTCACCAATGGTCATCTATACTCGGTTCATGCCCATCGCTCTTTGTCCTCCTTGGTTAAAACCTTGGATTAGGAGGCGGCTTCGGGATAGTTAATCCATCTTGATGACGATTGTGGTCATTGTTGACTTTGGCATGATGTTTATGGCCGACCTACCATCTACAAGCATGCGAAGAGATGACGTTTTGACCCCTAGCAGCAAGTCTTCGTCAGTGAAGTTGATTGTGTCATGGGTGGCACAACATGTGACATATTCATGTGGTCGAAGCTTTAAGCCTTCGTCCTTTCTTTCTTGCACCTCGTGGTTGTCGGGACTCACCAAGACTGTTACTAGTGCTTTTCGCATCTCCTTGGGTAATCGTAGTTCTTCCTCGATGCTAAAGTGTGTCGGTAAGCTTTCTTTGGGCGTGAGGGTCTTCTCTTCCTCGATGGGGATAGCTTTGCCTAGCTTTGCCTTTTGAGGGCTTTTCTATCTCCACTTCAACCATGTGACAGGCAGTGGTAGTGCACTGTTGAAAGAAGTCATTTAGGAAGTACTCGTGCAAGGAGATAGGAATGCATAGCTTTTGCTCCACAGGTTCCCCTACGTACATTGGCTTAGCAGCTCTTACGCTCATTTTGGGCTTCCTATTGTTAACGCGGCAGTGCTTTCTCCCTTATTCCACCTTTAGCCATGTGGCTTGTCATCTTGGCTTCCTTGTCTTTTTGTAAGTCACCAGTGTCCACTCTTCTTCATCTTTTAGTCGCTTGCCCCCAGTAATGGTTGTGCAGAAGGTGCCGTGTAGCTTGAGCATGGACGGGAATGGTCAGGCGTCAATTGGAGAAGCACGGGATCAAATGATCCAAACACAATCGTAATAGTATGTGTTAGGGCAGTGTCTTCAAGGTCAAGCTCGTTCTGTCCTTGTTATGTTAGCTTCATGATGAGTTCCTTGAGGACGAATCACTTACCGACAGGATGACTTACAATACAATGGTATTTGCAGTACCTAGGATCGGTAACGCGATTCATCTCTTCGGGGCGCTTGCATTTAGGTAACTCAATCACCTTCTTTTCCAGCAAGTTGTCTAGCATTGCAGCCACATCAGAGTCAGGCAAAGGGTACGTCTTCTACTATAGTTCTCTCAAGGTGTTTTTGTACCTATCATAGGTGTGAAAAGGTTCACCTCTCTTCATCTCATTCATTTTGTTTTTGAGGAAGATTTGACTAGCGTGGAGGAGGTCTTGATGGTGGTAGTATGGACGGCAAAAGCTTCATTGGCGGGCTTTTTCCCAGTCTTATCTACCTTTGGGGCGAACACCTTATCCTTTTTGAAGTCGGTGATCGGCTCCTTCATCCCATGATTGGCAATACTCAGCTCCATATCATGGGATCGAGTTGCCAACTCTTCAAATACTCTCGGTTTTGTCCATCAGAGGTTCCTCATTTTCGTCAGTTTCCTCATTTGGTGGATCAACCTTCTGGTCAGCTTTCTCGCCGTGCTGCACCTCCAGACGGTTGACGAGTGTAACAATCTACAAGTCATTTTCCTCCACAGTATTTGTCAGCCTTGCGATTGCTTCGCTCATTTGTGCCAGCTGCTCTTTGATTGAAGTCGCACCAGTAGTCAAGACTTGCAGGGCTACGAGATACGAGCTACTGCTTGAGTCTGCATCGGAAGTCAACGATCGAAGTATCTTCTCAGGATTTCTTCCCTTGGTGCCCTTAGCAAGGCCAGGGTGATCACGGGCTCGTGCTTTGGGTGCTCTTGCTCCTCCGGCATAGTTAATGTAAAGGTTGAAGGCACGGCAGATAGAGCTATTACTTTGCTTCGGGTTGTGACGCCCAAAGTCCCACCACTTGAGGCAAGGGTGTTCATGTTCTTCATGTTGGTTGCGGGAATAGCTTGATCATTTCTGATGCCATGTGTGTTTCTTATGATTTGAAGATAGAGATGAGAGGTAGAGACGTCTTACCGGGCGTGCCAAATTTGTAAACACGAAAATTCTGTAACGAATGAAACGAGAACACGTGTACAAAGTAGATTTGTATTAATGAATTTGTAGGGTTACAATCTCTATTTACAATTTTCCTCTAATTCAAACTTCAATTTTGATGTAGATGCATAGGTTGTTGATCCAAGGGTCGTGATGACTTGATCTCGGACGAACGATTGCTTCAAGTTTTGAGCTTGAAACAACGATTGGATGGTCTTCACATCAAAGTTACGGCAAAGGTAGTGTTGATGTAAGATTTTTTTGATTCAAGGGTCTTGGCGACTTGATCTTGAATCAAACGTCGTTACAAGTTTTAAGCTTGTAACAAAGTCTTAAAGGAATCGACACAAGTGCTTGTTGATTCTTCAAGGGAATACTTCGGCTTTGGTCCAAAGAAAGCTTCGGATTTGATTGTACGTTCTTCGAAGAGAGCTTTGGCAGCGTATTCGCCTTCAAAGATTTGGCAGAGTTTCTCCTTTTGTGAGAATTTCGGCCCTTCAATGTAGAAATTGTCCACCTTATGCTTGTCTTGGGACCTTGTATTTATAGATTTCTCAAAGCTTGCCTTTGGATAGACTTGGCTTTGATTTGTGTCTTGATTCATCCATGGAAGAATTTAGGCATGTTTTGTGTCTTAATTTCAGCCATTTTCCCTTGCTTGGCTGAAATCTATAGGGTTTGTTGCCTATTTTGTGAGCCATCTTCAATTCTTGCTTGTTTTGGGAGCAACTTGGACCCCTTGCCAATTTTAAGAGGGATTTTCTCCCCTTTGCCCAGTTTTAGGAAGGTTTTGTACTTCCTTTGTTTGATTTGTGCCACATGTCATTGATGAATTGTTCATTTGTGATGAGTCATGTACCACGTGGAGCTTTGTAATGCATCATTTGTATGCCACGAAATTTACATGTTTACAGCCGTATCCTCAAATCATCACATAGGCATCCACTAACCCGAAGTTTATGTTCGATTCAAGAAATCGCATGTCAAACCTATTCTATGGGAAAGCTTATTATTAAGCCTTCTTATGACAAGATTCACTCAAATCGTCCTATTTTTCTACAAAAGATTTAGGGGACATTTGTGGACCGATTCACCCTTCATGTGGACCATTTAGATATTTTATGGTTTTGGTTGACGCTTCCACATGTTGGTCACACGTGTGCTTGTTGTCCATAAGGAACACTACATTATCCAAATTGTTGGCTTAGGTTATCAAGCTCAGGGCTCACCATCCCAATTATCCGATCAAATCTATTCGACTGGATAATGCTGGAGAATACACATCTAAAATTTTTGATGACTATTGCATGTCGGTTGGGGTTGAAGTTGAACATCCAGTACCCCATGTTCACACCTAAAACGGCCTGGCAGAGGCATTCATTAAGCGCTTACAAATGATTGCTCGATTGTTGGTCATACGTACCAAGTTCCCAATCGTTGCTTGGGGCCGTACAATATTGCACGCAACCATATTGGTCCGCATGAGGCCTGTTGCAACCCAACCATATAGCGCCATTCAGTTGGTTACCGGATACGAACCCGACATATCACATCTGCGCATTTTTGGTTGTGTGGTCTATATGCCGATTTTGCCGACCTTACATACAAAAATTAGACCTCAACCATGGATGAGAATCTATGTCGGATATGATTCTCCTTCAATCATTCGTTACTTAGAACCTTTGACAGTCGATCTGATTACCATTCATTTCGCGGATTGTCACTTCTAGGAGACAGTCTTCCCATCGTTAGGAGGAGATAAGAATGTTAAGGTTCCTGAAAAATGACGCGAATTATAGTGGACGACTCCCACGTTGTCTCATTTAGATCCCCGTACCGCTCAGTCTGAAACTGAAGTGCAGCGCATATTAAATCTTCAGAGCATGCCAGATGTTTTCATCGATCTAGCGTGAGTGACAAGATCACATATTCCAACTACAAATGTGCCTAGAAAGATTGATGTACCAAATGTATGACAGACTTCCCTCCTGGAGGCCCGAGATGCCAACTTGGCCGGTTCACGTTCATTAGCGGCTAGCCAATCATTTGCCTATACACAAAAGTGTGGCCGACCTTTTGGTTCAAAGTATTTACACCCTGGGAAAAGGAAACCCACGACACAGGCCCCTAAAGAGCCTACCGTGAATCCGACTATCGCTTACTCATTCTATCAAACTTATGAGGAAATTCTAGATTATGGAAGCGTCCTTGAAGAGACGAATCCACCTCCTATGAATCTTGAGATTTCGGTCCATTATGCTAGCTTGGATGATGTTTGGTGTAGAAATGAGATGATCGTCTATGATGCATTAGCATATGCAGTATCTATTGAGATCATGTTGAGCAATGACATTAAACCCCGTTCCATTGATGAATGTCGACGTAGAACTGATTGGTCAAACTGGAAACAAGCAATCCAAGTCGAACTTGATTGGCTTGTGAAACGTAAGGTGTTTAGACCTGTAGCTCCTACTCCTCCACATATGAAGTCCCTTGGCTACAAGTGAGTTTTTGTTCGGAAGCGTAATGAAAAGAACAAAATTGTGCGTTACAAAGCTCATCTTGTTACGCAAGGCTTCTCACAATACCTCGGGATTCATTATGACGAAACTTATTCACCTGTTATGGATGTGATTACTTTTCGCTACCTTATCAGTTTGGTAGTTTCCAAAAAACTGAGTATGCAACTGATGGACGTAGTAACTGCGTATCTCTATGAGGATCTTGATACGAAAATCAATATGAAAGTTCCCGAAAAACTTACATTGACTGGATCAAATATTTCCAAACCCTATAACACATTCTCAATTTGGCTGAGGAGTTCACTCTACGGTTTGAAGCAATCCGGAAAAAATGTGGTATGTCCGTTTAAGTGAGTATTTGACTTGTCAGGGATATGTGAACAACGAACTATGCCCTTATATGTTCATTAAGAAGTTACATTCCATTTTTGCGATAGTTACAGTTTATGTCGACAACATGAACCTCATCGGAACTCCTGAAAAAGCTCGAAAGAACTGACGCGCACCTGAAGTCTGAATTTGAGATGAAAGATCTAGGAAATACTCGATATTGTCTCGGTCTTGAGATAGAGCACCGTTCGAATGGAATCTTAGTACATTAATCGAACTACACCTAGAAGGTGTTGCACCACTTTAACGAGGATAAAGCAAAGCCTTCGAGTACTTATATGGTCATTCAATCGCTAGATGCAAAACAAGATCCCTTCTGTCTGAAGGAGGATGATGAAGAGATTTTGGAGCCTGAAGTTCCTTACCTAAGTATCATAGGTGCTTTATTGTACTTAGCTCAATGTACTAGACCCGACATCTCTTTAGCTGTTAATCTTTTGGCAAGATTTAGTAATGCACCAACACGCATATACTGGTTTGGTGTTAAAGACGTTTTCAATTACCTAAAGGCTACCGTAGATTTGGGCTTGTTATATCCCTATGGATCCTCGAGTGATGCCACACCCCCTTATCTTAAGTCGATTCTCACTTTGTTGGTTATGCCGACGCATGATACTTATCTGATCCGCACAAAGCACTCTCTCAAACGGGTTATGGCTTTACCGTTACAGGCACCGCAATCTCTTGGAGGTCAACTAAATAGACCTTAGTTGCTACTTCATCTAACCATGCTGAAATTCTCGCCCTAAATGAAGCAACTCGGGAATGCTTCTGGCTGAGAGCAGTTGTGGGCCATATTTGAAGCTCTTGCAATCTTTACCCCGTGATTGATGTCCTGATGATGATCTATGAAGACAACGTAACATGTATCGAACAACTCAAGAAGGGTTACATCAAATGAGACAACACCAAGCACATTGCGCCAAAGTTCTTCTTCTCACATCAACAACAAGAGCATCAGAAGATTGAAGTCACGCAAATCTGTTCACAAGATAATTTGGCTGACCTCTTCACCAAATCACTATCGAAGGCGACGTTTTAGAAGCTTGTTCAAGGAATTGGTATGTGTAAACTTTCTGAGTTGTAACATTGTTAGTTCTCTTTGGAATTATGCCAAACTCAAGGGAAGTATCCTGAAGTATACTTGCTTGATCTTAATGTACTCTTTTTCTTACGATTAGAAGCATTTTTTGAAGGAAAAATTTTGTCCTAGCTAAGAACATGTGAGAACATTTGAACACATATGCAAACTAATAACACTTTAAAGTAGGCATGCATTCAAAAAACAATTCTAAAACCCATGACTTTCAAAGCCTAGTGAATGGTGAACCATAAGACTCTTTAACAACATTAAAGAGAAGGAAGGTTTTGAGATTCATTACCCTTGAAGCTTATCCTTGTTTACACAAGGGATTCACCCAAGTGGAGGGCCTTCAAGTCACCTCCTAGCTCCTTGAATCTTCCTTGTGATTTTCTTCCTTTTGAATGCTCCTCTTGCTCCTTGAAGATGTAAGGAAAGGATCTCCAAGAACACTAAAGATTTAGTGTCTCTAAGTCTCCACACCAAGGATGTAGTGTGAAGAGAAGATGGATGACTTAGAGAGATTTTGATGCTAGTAAAACTCTCCCTAAGTGGCCGGCCTCTAGATGAGAAAAGGAGAGAAAATGTTTCTCTTATTTCCCTCAAGAAAACCCTAATGAGGTTATGGCTATAAAGTTGCCTTTATACCACCTCACATGTGAGTGGCACACTTGCAATTAACCCAAGTTGGGTACCACTCACCCTAGGCCGGTTTTGACTTTGTTTTTGGGTTAATTTCCATTTAGTTTTAGTTGTCACACAATCTAAACTCAATGGGCCTTGTGGACCAAAAACCCTTTTGGGCCCCGAAACCCAAAACCAACTTAAAAGCCCAATACGAACCTTTCGTAAGATTAATTAACTAATTAATTAATCTTGACCATTCTCAATTAAACTATTTAATTGCTTATCCATCTCATTTATATTTCTTCACTTTCATCCTTACTCGGTGTACGATCCATTAGGTTCCAATTAGCGAGGCAGTGGGCGATTGTTATTCTTAACGATCGATTGCGAATTGAAACTACATTTCAATTCTCCTTTTGATGAAGATTAGTGTTAGCTAATCCTCAGGGCTTCCACAAACCATGAGTGACACCTAGCAGTATGTCATGGCTACCCAAGCTAAGTAGAAGTGGTTGGAGAACCTATCCAGTTACAATTACAATGCAATACGGTCCTTCTCTAATACAATACTCTTGATCACATTGTTTAAGTGATAGTTTATTTCATGTCTACTATCCAATGTGATACTTCTCTATATGATTCATTTGAATATGACTTGAAACATATTTCCTAAGTCATATTCGTATGCTTTGGCCAAAGACTCCTGAATCATATCTCAGAGTATTCTCCTTCCACCATGGAAGGTTAGAGATCCCTTGTTGTGCATTCATATGCCTACATGACTAGATAGCTTGACCCCAACAATGCCGTGGACACTCTCGATGGAATGCCTTTGACATGATCAAAGATCAAGGACCTAACCATTAGACATCTATGATGCCTCAGGTCAAATGACTACTTTGCATATTGCAACTTACGAGTTCTTACATGACATGTATGTTCGAACTCTCTTTTGATCGTTGTTCAGTGTACTCGATTACCTTTCGAGCACCTATGTGTTTGTCTCAGTGTCCAACACTAAATGACTTGAGACTAGTCATACTCACGCTTGAGTTAACATAACACATACTAACCTTAGCGGATTGTCAATGCCCAATTGGCAATCCTATGGCTAGGAACGTTTTAGGAATGAACATAAGAGAAATGTCTCGTTAATCTAACTTACTTAGATCACTTCTCTCTTAGACTAAATACATTCCTTGGATTCCCTTATTGCTTGAACATATAATCCAATAAATAATGATTAACAATAAGTTTTGCCCTTCATTAAACAATACAATAGTTTAACACAATAAGTATTCCAAAAGCTATTACATCAAATGAGTGGCTTTGTGGGCATACTTCCAACATTTTTCCCACTAGGTTTTTGCTACCTAACAAGGTTTTGACGAGGCAGCCACCTTGGGTTAATCATATCCTTGATGAATTCTCGTAGACATTTCATTTGACTTTGCATTTCTCACGCATTTTTCCTTAGCCTACGGGTTTTGTCCCTACTTGGGTTTTACCATAGTCATTAGGTTTTTTGTGAGACTTACTTCCTTGTGCAAGTTCCTACCTTATTTGAGACTAGCATGTTCCCAAAATCAATGCCAACGAGTCGACTTCATCAACTTTACATTATGCCAAATCTACTTGAGTATTTACACACTCAAGGGGGAGTGTTATAAACTTCTTATCTAAGTGTGATTGTGTAAATTCTAGATTAGATTTGATAATAGTTATTCTTCCCTATTAGGACTTGTATTCCTTGGAGGAGAATGATTTATTCCCTCCCTTATTACTATAAATAAAGACAATGCGCTGGGTGAATAACACCCTGCGCATTGCCTAATTCGGATCAGCCTATGAAAAGTAGCTCCCCGTGGAAAGCGAGAGAGCTATTGATGGAAGAGGAATCACCTGGTTGTTTAGTTCAATGGTTGGGAAGCTAAGCTCTTTAAAAAGGATTGACTAAAAAGTAAAAGCAGGTGTGTGGCTAGCACTACCTTAATACTATTCTATGTGTCGAGATCATTTCTTCACCCATTTTGAGTGTGGTTTCTACCATTGATTAACATTAGGGGTGGACACAGTTTTTTGAAAGAACCAAAATCGAAAATTTTTGCGGTTTAGTTCTGGGTGGTTTTGAAGCCATGTAATTTTAAACTGTTTTGGTTCGATTTTAAACCATTTACATACAAAATGAAAAAGAATTTCTCTCTCCCTCAACAACATTAGTATTTTTAAGAAAATATATGATTTCAAACCTAGTTTCAAACCATGGATGTAAGGTCAAGGTGTATATTCCAAGTCTGGCCCTAATCCAAGAACATCAAAACCATTGGTCCCTTAGTAAACCATTCTCGGTTACAGCAACAGTTACTTTCTAGTGCACTGACTAATTCATCAAAGCACCTCCAGCAAATGCCTTCTCATTCTGATAATGTCACTCAAGGCTTCCAATTATATGACATCTGCTTCACATCAAACTGGCTCAAATGGGTATGGCTTTTAACCACCACCAACTGCAGCCGTTTTCACAGACACATCAACAACAAAAGCAAGCTAATCAAATCAGCAGCTACACTCAGAATATGCACCTTGACTTTGGATCAACATCTAATATGGGTATTTAATTAAAAAATTTGTTAGTATTTGCAGTGCGGTTAGGTTTTGGTGTAGTATTCAAAGGCCAAAACCGAAACCGTTTCAAAAATGCAAAATCTAAACGGTTTGGTGCGATCTGATTTAGTTCATGTTTCGGTTTCGGTTTTCAGTTCAAGTGCCCTCATAATTGACACGTGTTAATAAACTTCCTTAACCTTATTGTCATAAACTGAACACATATCAATTAATGATAGAGGCTACACACAAAATAGGTGTTGAAGATTTTTTTTTTTTTTTTTAAGGGAAGTTTTTCGATGTTAAAGTAAAAGAAAGAGTTTATTCTCTTCTGTTCTATTCACTTGGGTGTAGTTCCAAAAATCCTAGAGACGACACAAGGACTTTTTTTCCAAAAAAGAGACAAGAATGCCCTCATTAAATGGAAAGGGTCCACAAAGAGTCTAACACGCAGTCCAACATCTTTGTAGACTAGAGCAGCTGTCTTTGACATCACTAAGCTGCCCTGCTCGCGACAAGGATGTAAAGTCAAAGGTAATAAAGATAGGATTAATTACTAAATTCTATCTTTAATACTCTCCTGATTAGAGATCAATTCAAACAAGTAAGGAATCTTAATCATATCCAATCAAGGATACTTCCAAGCTAATCCCAAGATATTTTTTAACAACTAGTATCTTTGGGATTATTATTTCCTCATCCATCCTACGGATGACTCACTTGGCCAATCAAATGCCGCCATGTATAAGGCAAAATCCTACACCTATAGGCAGCCACCTCCTTATAAATACTCTTTCTCCACCAACTTCTAGTAAGCTTTTGCTACGTACTTAAGCCATAAACTCTCTATTTTCATAGAAACTGACTTAGGCATCGGAGATCCATTAGACAACCACCCTACCCCAGCCCCACCTCGTTGGCGCGCGTGTTGCTTTGGCCTTGATCAAATTTGTTATTTTGTTTTGTAGGTACAATTTCGTTAAGTTTGAAAATGTCGGAAATTTACTACCATATTGAGTATTCCATAGGAATCAACCAGGCATAGATTTTCTTTGTTCTTGGCTATTCTCATCTGTGAAAATCAACAAACATTAAAGATTTAGAGAGCTGATATTCCTACCCCCAATGTCTCCCACTCACCTTTTTATGAATTTTTTAATTACAAATTTGTCCATTTGTAAAATGACTAATAAGGACCTTAGTTACCCCATTTTGCATTACTTTTTTCTATATAAAAAAGAAAAAGAAAAATTTAGGCGTGATAACTCTCACGCTAGACGACTTGTCTCCCTTAAACGCTAACTCATCCTTCCCATCTCCTTTCATTCAGAGAAAGCAAAAAGAATGAACTTAGAAGATGACGTTTATATGGAAGAAGTAGATGATTATGTTTCCGTCGGATAGGTAAAAGATAATTTTATGTGGGTCAACTTGATTTGTCGACATCATACAATTGAAGCATAGCTTTATGACTTTTTATTTGAATTTGCATTAGGTTAGGGTGCAATTTGTTTTCACGTTTTCCTATGAGAATTCATGGATTTCATTTTCATTAGGTTAGGGTAATAATTCAAGTAAGGCATGTTTGTTGTAACTAACACTGATAATCGTCCAACTTGGTGTGTGTTGTCTTCGAAACCTACACACAAATCCCTTTCTTAATTAGCACTATTTTCAACTTGATGTAATGCCCATTTATTTACGTATGGTGGAATTCGTTTGCAGCAGGTTTATGAATCTGGTAATAATTCAACATCTAGACATATGGTGGACTGTACTAGTGAATTTACCACAAATAAGGTAATATTTGCTTGACTACACAATTGATTTACTTATACTCTTGTATGTTTATTCATAATGTGCAATTTTGCTACATAGTTATTCAAGAGTAGAGAATAATTAATACAATGGGCTTGAGAAGTTGGGAAGGTCAATGGTTTTGTTATTGTGACATTACGATTCGATCAAGGTGCAAAAGATAACAGGAGCCCTAGACTTACATTGGGTTATGAAAGGAATGGTCAATATGTAAGTCGAACTCACAAAAAGACATAAAGGATAAGGATAGAAGGAATTTTGGAACAAAAAAATGTCGATGCCCGTTTCAATTAAAAGATAAAAAACTAGCAACTGATGATGATTGGATTTGACGGTAGTTATTGGAGTGCATAATCACACAGAAACAGGCCATGTGGAGGGTCATTCATTTGCTGGTAGATTATCGTCTAAAGAGACTTCGTTATTGGTTGATCTGTCTAAAAGTTTGGTGCAACCAAATGAGATTTTGACTACATTAAAACGAAGAGACAAACGAAATGTATCTACACTGAGGAAAATTTATAATGCACGTCAATGTTTAAGGCTTTTGGAGAAAGGTGGGACATCCCAAATGCAACAATTGATGAGTAAGCTATCTGAGCATAGGTACACTGAGTGGCATAGGAGTTGCCTAAAGACTAATATTATTTTGGACTTGTTTTGGACACACCCAACCTGTTTGGAATTGTTACATGCATTTCCACATATTTTGATTATGGATTATACGTACAAGATCAATAGGTATCGTATGCCATTGTTAGAAATTGTTGGAGTTATGTCAACGGATATGACATTTTCTGTTGGTTTTGTTTATCTTTCTGCGGAACAAGAAAATACTTACGTTTGTGCCTTGAGTATATTACGAGGACTCATGGATGGTATTGTTATGCCTGATGTTATTGTGACAAATAGAGAAATGGCTTTGATGAGGCCCATTGAACTTATATTTGGTACAAGTAAGCATTTATTATGTAGATGGCACATCAATAAGAATGTGCTAGCCAAGTTCAAAAAATTATATAAGTCCAAGGAAGATTGCGATAGATTTTTGGAGAAATGGAATACAGTGGTTGCATCTTCTACTGAAGCTGATTTCATAATGCAGACAAGACAACTATGCAATGAGTTTAGTATGTATCAAGAGATGCTTCAATATGTTTTTATCCCTAGGAATTTGGTTGCCCAAATCAAAACCTACCTCTCTGCAACTCCTATCTGTCTTCCCTTAATGAAATTTCAGAAAGCATTCTCCATCATCATCTAGCATAACCTCACATACATGTGTTCCTTGCCAAAAAAAAAAAACCCCAGGGGTTCGAGCTTGAGAGTTGGTTTACTTGAGTAAGCTTCTCCATTTTCAATCCCAACCAAACGTGTACATCGAGCTGAAGATTAGAAGACCTTGGTTTTTTTTCTGGCTTTTAGAAGAGAGTAATATTATTTGTTTAGTTTATCTCTAATAATATATATATATATATATATATATATATATATATATATATATTAAGGGTTATTTTAGGAATAATAGTGAGTGGGAAAATAACATTTTAATTTTTTAACTTTTTATAGTGGGTGTAAATATAACGTGGGTGGGGAAATAAGACAACGGGGTGAGTCTAGCAACTCTCTTTTATTATGTTCTAAAATTTGTTCCATTTTTCCTATATTATCCGCTGCATCGCAAACTCACCAATGAGGGGGGGGGGACTCTGGATAGCGAGTTCAAAAAAGGGGATCATGTTGCAGTCTTATTAGATTAGGAATGTGATTGTGTAAATCCTAGTATATCTTGGAATATCTCTTATATTTCTATTAGGAGTTGATTACCTATTAAGAGTTGTAATCCTAAAAGGGTAAGAAATTAACCTTCCCTACTACTATAAATAAAGGCACAATGGGGTGGAATAGAACACACCTCACAATTACACATCTCTCTCCTCTCTCTGGCCTCCATAATCGTTCAGTAAATTATGCCTACAACACATTATCAGCACGCTCTTAACACTGGGCTAACAAAATTTTATTCTTCAATCAGGAGAGTATTACATTTTAATCATTCTTTTTATGATTAATTTATTATTTTATTAAATTGATCTACATGTTATTGATTCAATTTAATTTTTCTATGTTAAACGTGGTACAACACATTGGAGATGCAATTCCAGCTTTCTGAGAAAGATCTCTACAAATTCAAAGGCTTTTGTTGTTTTCTGCCAAATAGGTACGCTTAAAATAAAGTAAGATATTTGAAACGACCATGAAGCATGAAAACATTTCCTATGATGTATGAACCCCCTATGTTTATATTTTCCTTTCAATATATATTGTATATGTTCATATATTTGTCAATATATATATTTGTTTCATGCATCGCATAATTAAATTGTTATGTGGAATATGTGAGTCAATGTATGCAAAATAAATTAGAAGCATATTTTTGGTTTTCTAAACCCTAGGTTCGAAAAATTGGGTATATTTTTCAGCACTACCATGGGATGGCATCATCCTGATGCCTTTGGACCACCTGGGCAGCCTTTTTTTGGGCCTGCTGCTCCACACCGTACCACAACCAGGCCTCGGCCTAGGTTAAAACTTGCATAGGCCAGAAGCCCTAGGTCCAAAACGACAGCCAAGAAGCCTTGCTTGTTGGGCTCCCGTGTCCCGGCCTGTGTCCCCCACATCAGCCCAAGCGGCTAGGCTTCTCCCGAACCCAAACTGAAGCCAGCCTTTGCCCTAGGCTTTTTGCTCGCACCCCCGGCCCGCTTCCCACAGCCTAATTTCCTGGGTTTGAAGCCTGCTACCGTGCCCCCCTTCAGCCAAAATTGAAACCCAGTTGGGGATGGGGTTTTCTCCCACACCCCCCGTGGCCTGCAGTCCACTCCCGAGACCCTTTTTGGGCCTTGCCTTTTACTCAAGGCACCCAACCCGAGCCCAATTATTTTTGGGACAATATTTTTGACCCACATGCTATTATTTTAGTATTCTAAATAATTTTAACCCGTTTGTTAATATTATTTTTGCTTCTACAATCGACCCCGTATGGCCCGATTTATTGAATTAATTAAAAGTGACCTGCAGTCCATTAATCGGATAATGAATCCCAAATTATTGACCTGAAGATCACTTTTGGACATTAACGATTCAATAATTTATTTGTATACTTTGAACTGTTGACATACTTTCGTAGTAACGAAGCTCTCACACTTGAGTTCCCAAAGAAACTCAAATCCACTACACTTAGTTGTATATTGCATTATGTGTTCTTGCAGGAACCTCTTTTTTATGAACTAAACGTTCATAAATTAAATTGAACTTGTAGTTTCAAATTTAGTGCCTTTGAAACACGAAGTTTTCATAAAACAATACACCCATGAAAACCCTACGTTTTTCATGAAAATCATGTCTTAGAACTCAAATGTTCTAACTTTGATGCTTATGGATGATTCGTTCCCATAGCACTAATCACAATCTGTTCCCTCCAATTCAGTGGATTATCTAACCGTCACAAGGTTTGATTTCCTTTATTTGGACATTTCTAATAGAAACCACTTCATGTGGGGTACAAGATGTGAATCTCCACTTGACTATCAAGTAGCTGAGAAACCATTGAAGCCAACAATGGCATGGAAGAGCTAAATAAGCCTCCGCCATGATCTTCATTAGAAGACTTATGCCCGAAGCATTACAAACGGAAGTACCTCCCGAACGAGGATTCCATGGCTCTTTGGCTTGCTCATATGGACCATCTGATCATAAAAGATATTGCCTGAAGCACACCATGATTACGTCCATGAATGAGTACAATTCTGAAGTTTATAAATCCGATCGAATTTTGACTAGAGAATACTTTTCTCGTCCTTACTTGTTTCTAACTCGCTCAAGAAGCAACAAGTGTAGAAAGCAGAAGTTTACCAAATTCTCGGATCTGATTACTACCACAAACATATGGTAGAATCACGGCCTGCCATGGTGTGGCATCGTGCCCAAAGCATGATCCTTGGCACCTGATGAGTCAATTTCATATTTCACCCTATTCTTAGTATGTTTTAGATAATTATTTTGGTAGAATTTTGATATTTTGTTTTATTTTTTTAATATAGGACATTCGACTTCCTTTGGAGCAAAAAATGATCAAACAGACAAATTTTGGAGTGATACAAATTGGAGGATGCTTGTGTGTCTTTTGGCGTATTCGTATCAAAATTTGAGATTTTTCTACCAAGCGGTTATTTTCTGGCAATGGAATTAAGGAGCAGTGCGCAGTGCTAGAAAATGACGTTTCTGGGTTTAAATTGCGTTTTTGGAGCCCGAGATGACCTCTAATGGATTCGTGGCTCTCTGGAGAAGTGTTCAGAATATTTCAAACCTTGAATCCAACTATATTGGGCCAATTTTGGAGTAGTTTAAGGGTCCAAAACGTGGCTGTTCAGATTTTAGGCGAATTTTACCATTTAATTTAGGTTATGTTTCCTATTTTATTTTAGTTATTTAGTTTCCTAGTTCAATTGGAAGACCTTTTATTAGGAGGATTTAATTTCTAGGTTAAATAAGCTTGGCAGCCCTATTTTTCTAGCGTCTACTTCTTCTCTGTGCATTCTTGAAGAGAGGAAATTGGACAAGCGTAGAGATTTTCAGACTTTTTCCATTCTAGGTGTTTTCGATCTTTTATTATGAATATGAGTAACTAATTCTCTATTTGCTAGGGTGAGGCCACGAGCCTTAGCAAGAACATGTAATTTTTCTTCAATTTGCTTATGATTATATGCATGCAGGTTTTCGAATTATTAATCACTGATTTAAACTATCTAATTATCTTGATGCTTGATCACCATTAGGATGTTTAGAAAAGTAATTTGATGCAATTTTGCTTGGAGGTCGGTCCCTGAAATTGACAAAGGCTTCTTATGATTAATATGTGCAAGTTCACTTAGGATGAATACCATGTCTTGAGGGTCGCATGGTTTTTCAAAAAGTTTTACAGAACTTAATGAGTCATGCATGTTTAGATTTGATCTGAATACCACAGACGGATTGCATGTTTGATATACACTCTATGTTGGGGGTCCAAGTAGGCATACATTAGGAACACCTAACCTTCGAAATATGCATGTATAGGTTATAAGTAATTGAGAGAATTATATAGGATTGTTAAGGTGACGGCGGATCCCTAGTGCTTTCTTAATTTGATTTCTACAAAATTGTTTCTCTTTCTTCATCTTTAATATTGCATGTTAGTTTCTTTTATTAATTAAATTCGTTTTATTAAATTATGTCATAAAAATCAATCATCTCAACTTTATGCTTTACAATAATTAATTGGAATTTGATTTGCTTCGATTTATTTAATAATCTATGTGGAGAACGACCTTGCGAAAACCATTTATACTACAATATCCTTGTCATTATTGTAAGTATTATAGGAGTTTTTAACCCTTTTGCATTTGTGGTAAAATCCCTATCAGTACCTAAGACCTAAGACTTCAAGAATAAAGGGATAATATTCCCAAGCCTTAACCCAGTAGAATCTACTTCCATCTTGATGGAATAGATCATTAGTTATGCACCTGTACGTGCCTCTACCAATGTCGTTGAGGAGTACCATTCTAGTAGTCAATATGTGAGACTAATTTTGCTCCACCGAACACTGTTGGAAGAGCAGAATTTTGACATGAATGGCCTTGTTGGCCGAATCCACCCTAGTAACTTTTGTTTACTTTGTGAACATTTTCCATGTTCTTGAATTCAAGTTTGGTGTATGTTTTACTTATGGATAATCTTATTGATATTGTCCTCGAATATGAGTTAATTGAATCATATTTCTTAATACATGTGACCCAATTCAATTAAACACGTGATTAGGTAGGAATGTGGGAAAGTTAGTTGTCTGGATGAATGCGTACTACGCACACTAACTTTACACCTAAATCACATCTCTAACAACGACTTCAGGTCTATCCAACCTAATTAAGAGCATTGGCACGCTCCTCATTGTATGAATGATAATGAATTGCCATTTAAGGGACCTTAAATTTTCCTTGTCGTTGAGTTTTTAAGGATGTTCGAGATGACAATAATCATAAATGAAACCACTGAAGAAAATTGAGTGAAATATCTTTGCACCACCTCCAAAAATAAGCCTGAAGCTTTGATTTGGGGCCAATGGGTAGTCCCCCAACTGGGAGCACACCACATGTGGGCGGCTTAGAGCCTGGTGATTGAGCAGTTTACTTGCTTTGGCACTACCTTTTGGGACACTTAGGTCGCACAATGAGCTACGATGCATCTTCTTACTCTAAGTAAGGATCTTGTGCCTACAAGCACACTTTGCCAAAACCTACTCGTTTTGGGAAATTGATTTTTTTATATCATCCCTCGCAAAGATACGACAGGACTCTCTTTTCACAGTGGATTCAATGGAATATATATGGACTCCAACCAAAATGCGGACCATATAAATACTTATGGTTTTGGTTGATGAATCGACAAACTGGTCACATGTTTGTCCACACACATTGCTGCTAAACCTCATGGCCGATTAAGGGTTCACAACCCTACTTATCCCTTACGGTTTTCAATAAAGTATTGCATGTATTTTGGGTTTATAATTGAACATCGAATTCCCATGTTCACCCCAAATAGCCTCGTCTAGCGATCATAAAGCGCAATTTAAATGATCGCCTGAATTTTGGTAAATGTACCCAGTTTTTGGTTTTTGCCTAGGGCTATGCAATCTTGCACGTAGCTATGTTGGTCCACCTTGAGGCTCATTGCCACCCAACCTATTTGACGTTACAGTTGGTTACTGGGTACAAACCTAACGTTTTTCATATTTACGCATTTGGGTGTGCATTCCATGTGCCAAGTTGCGCCGCCGCAACGTACCAATATGGGTCATCAAAGAAGGATGTGTATCTTTTTTCGATCATGATTCTCCTTCTCACTAGCTCTCTTCGAGCCCTTGCACGCGATCTCTTTACCGCTCATTTGCGGGTTATCACTTTAATGAGACAGTTTTCTCGCTACTAGGGGAGATAAGAACGTCAACGTTCCTGCAGAACGGTGCGAATTTGCATGGACGATGCCCACTATGTCTCATCTCGATCTCCGTTCCGCACAAGTGTGATAAGCAAGTGCGATAAATTTTAGGTTTCAGAATGTTACTCCAGACGCATTCTTCTGATCTAGCTAAAGTGACAAGGTCATATACCAGCTGCAAACATGCTTGCAAGGATAAACATATTTAACGGACGTCGAGTCAACATCCCTAGAGGGTGTGCCGCCCCTGTTGGACGGTTTAGACGCCCTTGTTAGATGATCCGGTAAACCGGCGGATAGCCAATCAATCTATCTTGGCCTGGAGCACGATAGATCACTCGGTTCGTAGGTTTCACTTCCCTAGAAAAGGAAGACACGGCACAACAATGAATCCTGTCTCAAATCATTTCCATCTCATGAGATTAATCCGTATTACTCCCCAGACTTGAAGTTCTTGGTCCAATATACTAGTTTGGATGAGCTAAATAGAATCGAAATGAGATTACCATCGATGATGTTTTCACTTATATGGTAGCTACCGACATAAATGAAAAGCGACGATATTGAACCGTGTTCCGTTGATTAAGTGACAACGTGGAACCGATTGGACAACCAAAATTACAATCCAGGTCAAATTCCTTACCAAAGTATGTATTGGACCTGTTGTTCCTACACTGCCCAAGGTAACCCTGTTATGTTCAAGTGGGAAAGGAAGCATTATGAGATGAATGAAATAGTGCGATATGATGCACGCATTGCAGCGCAAGGTTTCTCTCAAACGTCTTGTGATTGATAGCAACATTATGAAATATGGTTAGTGTTTTCTCCATGGGGATATAGATACAAAGATTGACATGTAAGTTCCCAAAGAATTACATGGACTGGTTCAAATAGTTCCAAAAACCACGAAACACCTTCTTAACTTGTTTGAGGCGTTCACTTACAATCCGAAGAATGTGGTATACTCGTCTAAGTGATTATTTGATCAGTGAGGGATGAATTATGCTCTTGCGTGTTAAACTATGAAGTCTTATTCCGAATTGCTAAAGTTACAGTTTATGTTGTTGACATGAATCTCACTAAGACTCTAGAAAAGCTTGAGAAAACTGCCTCGCACCAAAAGATGGAATTTGAGATGAATAATCTTGGGAAAACTCGTTTATGCCTTGACCTGAAGTTGAAGCATTGTTTTGATGGTATTTTGGTCTAACCAGCCGAACTGCACCCTGAAGGTGTCCCCTTTAAGTATACCTTTGATCGTCCATACGTTATATGCAAATGAGACCCTTGAAGAGGTTATGGAATCCGAAATTCCATATCTAAGTTCAACTTTACGCTTCGTTGTACTTAGTTCATTTTGTTTAGACAGGACATCTCCTTCGCTGTTGATCTATTGGTAAAGATGCAACACTGCGCCTACACGCAACCACTGAATTGGTATTAAAGACGTACCCTGAAAGTACTACAAATTTGGGCAAATCAAATCCCGACACATCTCAAGCGGATCCGACCCCTTGATCCTCGGAACGATGCTTGCCTTGTTTGTTATGCTGATGCTGGTTATTTATGAAACCCGCACAAGGCAAAATCCCCAAATCCGTTAGGGATATCGCAATTTCTTGGAGGTCCACGATATGACCTTAGTTGTGAAACCTTCGAATCATTCCAAGACTCACCTCACTTCACTACGCCACAAGTGAGACATGGTTAGGAGTTCTTGTTAAGCATATTTGAAGTCCTTGATGTGTTGTCATCCATCGTTGAGTCCCAATGACGATCCATGAAGACTATGCCGCATTTATCAACCCGACCAAGCCATGATACATCAACGAAGTCAATGCCAAGACATATTACGTCTACATCTACATCAGCAATGCATTAGGAGATTGAAGTCATGCAAGCCGATCCCAGACAACCTTGCTTACCTCTGCACGACGTCACTGCCAAAGTCAACCTTCCAGAAGCTTGTCCGAGGAATTGGTATGCCTAACTATCATATGCAATGCTTGTAATTCTCATTTGGAAGTTATGTCAAACTCAGGGGGGGTATCCAGAAGTATACTCACTTGATCTTAATGTACTCTTTTTTCGTACGATTAGGAGCATTTTTTCCAATGGGTTTTTGCTACCTAACTAGGTTTTAATGAGGCACCCATCCTGGGTTGATCATACCCTTGTGAGCTCTTCTACTTGCGTCTATAAGACATATAGTTTTGACTTAATGCAACTTCTCACTTTTCTCCTTAGTCTAGGGTTTTTCTCCCACGTTGGGTTTTACCATAGCAAGGTTTTGTGAGTTTTACTTTTTATGCATTCTTCTGTTGATCTGAGACTCGCATTCGCTCATTGTGCCGACGACTTCATCAACTGTACTTGCTTCATCACTGAAGACCTGATGCGCCATTTACTTGAGTATTTACACATTCAAGGGGGAGTGTTGCAGTCCTATTAGATTAGGAATGTGATAGTGTAAATCCTAGTATATCTTGGAATATCTCTTATATTCCTATTAGGAGTTGATTACCTATTAAGAGTTGTAATCCTAAAAGGGTAAGGAATTAACCTTCCCTACTACTATAAATAAAGGCACAATGTGGTAGAATAAAACACCTCACAATTACACATCTATCTCCTCTCTCTCTCTCTCTCAATGTGTTGTACCCCCTCTCTCTGGCCTCCATAATCATTCAGTAAATTATGCCTACAACAGATCACACGTTTAAACAAGAATTTATTGTACCAATTTGAAAACGCAACCAATCACAAAAAACATCAATTCTCTTTTTCAAATGACCATCAAATGTTGACGTTCATGAATTTCACATGCCCCAAATGATGCCATGTATGATGTGGTCTAATTGTGTGGTTGAGAATGGCGATCATTTACACAGTGAAACAAAGGGAGATGCGGCCACTCCCCATTAAAGGGATTCCCAGAAGAGGCCAATGCTTCCCAATTCAAGCACCAACGCACACATGAATAAGGATGTTCCGCACATGTTGGGGAGCAGATGAATGTTTTTTGTTTCTTTTTCAACCAACTTTCAAGGGCGAGTGAGAAAGTTAGCTACCATTAAGCAGCCCATGAGAGGCATTCAGGTCAATCGAATTTATATGTGCTTATTTTATTTTTTTTATTTTTTATTTTTATCGGGATTTAACCTTTCAGCTGTAGGAAAATGAAATGCTGATGGAAAGGTATCATGATCACCACTCATATAATTACAGAAATGCAGGCATACATAATAATTGAGCGTATGCACAATTTATTATCTTTACTTATCTTGTACTATATAAATATTATAATATTTTTTAATACTAGCAGAAATGTTAGGCAAAAACAAGGTCCCCTAAATCACATGCAACCTACACACTTGAATCATGACCCTTCTTTTTCTTTATGCGTCGGAATATTTTAAGATCCAATTGCCCTTAATGATATTGTGAATCAGTTCCCCTCCCAAAAGAAAATTATGCATGCCTCAGTATATATATACATATATATATATAATGAGTCTTCAACGCTCTCATGATCTACCCAGAATAAGTCGGTCATTAGTATTGCCACTGGAGAGCCAGAGACAGAGAGAGAGAGAGAGAGAGAGAGAGAGAGAGAGAGAGAGAGAGAGATTTTAGGGTTCCTTAATTCTATAGGGGCGGCTTATAGATGGGAAGGAGTCCTTGTTGTTCAAAGGATGAGGGGTTGAATAGAGGAGCATGGACAGCTATGGAAGACAAAGTACTGACTGAATATATCAGAAATCATGGTGAAGGGAAATGGAGAAACCTTCCCAAAAGAGCAGGTGAGATACACCCATACATATATCTGCGTGTGTGTCACACATGAACCCTTTCTTACTAGGGGTCTCGTTCCACTATAGCAAAATTTGCACAATTGAAACATATAATTGTGACAAACACTGTTCATTCCCTGTAGATGTTTCAAAAGAAAATATAGCACATGTAAAGACATTTCACATATGGGTTTTTCAGGGCTCAAGAGATGTGGCAAAAGTTGCAGGCTGCGATGGTTGAACTATCTAAGACCTGACATCAAGAGAGGAAACATCACTCGTGATGAAGAAGAGCTCATCATCAGGCTTCACAAGCTCCTGGGCAACAGGTAATTTGCTTTTTTTTTTTCTTTTTTTCTTTTTTTTTTTTTGTGGGGTGGGTGGAGGCTTTATAATTATTAACAAAAATTGTGCGAGCTTTTCTTCGTATTAGTCCGGAATATGCGAAACTTTGACTTTCAGTTGAAATGTCTCAACGTGAAATAACATAATGTGTTGAGGTTTTTTATTTTAGTCGACTCATTTTGTGTTAGGTGCTCTACTTTGGGAATTTCGGATCCACTGCCCTTATATTATAAAATTTAAAAAAAAAATTATCTTATCTGTGCAGATGGTCTTTGATAGCTGGAAGGCTTCCAGGCCGAACAGACAATGAAATTAAGAATTATTGGAACACTACAATTGGAAAGAGAATTCAAGTTGAAGGTCGCTCATGTTCTGATGGAAATCGTAGACCAACCCAAGAAAAACCAAAACCTACGCTGTCACCTAAACCTAGTACAAATATTTCATGCACCAAAGTGGTCAGAACCAAAGCATCAAGGTGCACAAAAGTGGTCTTGCCCCATGAGTCCCAAAAGTTTGGTCACAGTACTGAACAAGTGGTCAATGCAGCACCAATACTAGACCAGGCGGTGAATAATCCAATGGTGGGGATTGATGAACCTTTGTTACCAATGTCATTTTTGGACGATGAAAACAATAATTCGTGTGAGTTTTTGGTGGATTTTAAGATGGACGAGAATTTTCTATCCGATTTTCTTAATGTCGATTTCTCTGTGCTCTATAATAATGGGGGAGCTGGTAAAGCTGCTGCTGCTGCAACCACTGAAGACACGAGTAATAAGTTGCATGGCCCAGATCTCCGATCATCCATGGCTCCTATCATTGAATCTGAATTGGACTGCTGGCTCGTAGATAATTAATACAGATCATTAATCAAATAATATATCTTAGTTCAACCTTCAAAACCCTAATTAGCTTATTATATGCATAATTCCCTATTAATTATGAGAAAAATACTTGTAATTATTGTGTCTATGTTTGTGTACGTGTGACGATGATGATGTTGACTTTAATGATCTGGTAGTCAATGGGAACAACGGCCCAAGTTTCTGATTATCGAGAAGCCTAGCTACTATATTTGATGATGATCTACAGTAAGAGGATATTCTGCTGTGTTAAAAAATAATTCCTCAGAATTCTCTCTACTGTTTGTAGTTGTTTGTTGCAATAAAATCAATGAATGAAATGGGCCAGTTTTAATTGATTCAAGTTGTCACATCTTCTTCTCCTTTCATTTCGTTAACGTAAGACTAACAATTTTATACCTATTATACATATGGTGCTTTACCACAATGGCGATATACATATTATACATATGGTGTTTTACCGTAATGACGAAAAATAATTGTCACTATAGAAAAAAAAAAAAAAAAAAATATTACGAGACGAAAAAGCTTCGTCTGCAAAATATTTTGACGACAGAGTATCATCAGTTAAGTTTCGTAGGGTAAAGATCGTTGCACATAGTTTTACTCAACAGACATTCACTTTCATCGGCTAGGTTAATACTTACCCGACGAATGCATTCGTCATGTAGGACAAACATTACGCAACGAAGGTGATTTGAAACGACGAACTGTAACTGGTCGTTATTTTATGTTAAAATAAGGGAATTGTTATTAGCACTCCAAAAATCTCATTCTACACTCCAAACTTTCTATATTAAGAAAGACAAATACAGTTATGAGGAGTGTAGAATGAGATTTTTGGAATGCCAATAACACTTCCCTAAAATAATGCGGTTAGATAATCCGACGAACTTTCTATCGGTTAAAAAGATTTTAAGCAACGGCACTTCCGTCGGGCAGGTTAGTATGATCTTAAAAAAAAAAAAAAAATATATATATATATATATATATATATGTATATATATTGTGCTTCATTAATCAATTAAAAAAAAAATTGCATATAAAAAACATTAAATACGAAGATTAAAAAATTATATTGTAAAATTGAAACTAAATATATACAACTAAAAAAAATTGTTCGTTCAAATATATTACATAAAAAATAAAAAGGACTTGTACACGTTCAAAAATCTCTTGGGCTTGAGTTTGATTATTTAGCCCGGTCTTTCACAACCAAATAATCAAGGGGGCTAATGATGCGGCCCAAAAATGTTACACGCAAGCTCAACCAAGCCTTGAAGCCCAATTGTCATGCAAGTGTCTATTCAAGGCCAAATATATGCAAAAGTGCGGGATTGAGGAAGAAATATATTTACAAATATGCCATGCTACGGTAATTAGACCGGATTATGCCAAGGCCGGCCCAAGCCCAGTGCGGGCAGGGCGACCGTCCGGGGCCCAAAATAATTGGGGGCACCAAAATTATTAGGGTGGTATATTTATATATGTTTTCAAAAGAGTATAAATTTATAAAATTTGGTTCAATGACAAAGAAATTAAACTAGAATTGGTGGTTTTGTTGTTTAAAATTAATGAGGTCTTGTGTTCAAAACACCATGTGTGCTTATTTACTTTTCAATTTGTGCAAATTTCTTTTCAATTTTTACAATTTTTACGAATTTTTGTTTGGTTGTTAATTTATTTTTAATTAGTAGCTAGTAGCTAGTAGCTATGTGAGTTGTTATTTTTAAAACATTTGTTCCAATTCAAGTCTAATCTTAAACAAAGAGTAATGTGTTGACCAAATTTACAAATCATATGACGTGTCATAAAAAAGTTTAATTTAGTACCCATTTATTACTTATACATATCAACTAAATACTCAAAAACATCATTATTTTTTTAGTCCCATATTGACAAGGTTAGTAAATAAGAAAAAACACCTCACGATTCATACAAGAACACTTTAAAAGTTCAGATGGAAAACAAAACTCATATCTATCTACTTGTAAACCTGGAGTTTTTTTTGTTTCCTTCTCACGATTCAAAATAAATTAGCTTTTCCGTGTTTCTAAATTATTAAGTTTGAAGTGTTTTTCTAAGTATAATTTTATCGATGTCTTACGTGTGAAAACAAATATTTTTCTTATATAAAATGAGGGCACATTTTATGGTATCGCCCCAGGCCTCAAAAAACTCTAGTCCGGCCCTGGATTATGCCATGCCTATTTATAACGCTAATCACTATTCATGCTAAGATAAGCCCAAGTCACATACCCGGGGCTTGTCAAGTGAATTGTGGTGTGAATGGTTACTGAAGTTCATTGGGCCTATGTGGAGTCAAGATTGTGGAAGACTTTAGGTTGCTTGGGAGCCCAAAAGTCCAAGCCCATAACGTATTCCACGTGGGTAAGTTTGAGAGAGAACTAGTCTAATTTGCCTCTTTCCCTAGCAATCCAACCTCTTAGTTAGGACTAAACTAGATTCCAACATTAATGCACTCTAAGCTCAGCAAGTCAGGCATTTAATGTTTTCCCTTCTTTGCTTGCATAGACAATCAACGAGCGAAAACTATGAGGCGCATTGCCTAAAGTAGCGCCTACGAAAGGCTGGCCCAAGAAAGCAGTGCCTCGGGAAGAAGCAGAATGCAACTTTTAACAGTATAGATAACTTACAACAAAAGAGAAATAGTAGGATAGCTAGGGAGAAAGGAAGGGGAAGACCAAGCCACAAAAGGAGATCCCTTTGAAGCCTAGAGAATAACCATTCACTTACAAAAGGAGGGGATGAGCCATTAAGCAAGGAAAGGGAGAACATAGATAGAACCAAGAAATACCACCTAAGAAACATATCTAGAGAACCCCATTAGACCAGAAACATCATTTAAGCCTCAAGAATCATCATCTATGCAACCTTAGTATTTCCCACAACCTTCCACTAAAAATCCCAGCCATCACAAGCCTTGTTATCGCTCTAGGAAAGTTCAAATCATCCAGCCAAGAATGTCGTGTAACCATGCCAACTTTCTCTCTCTCTCTAAACATGCTAAACTAATGAAATTTTAGCTTCCACATCATGCATCACTTGAGCAAGCCATTATTTACTTAATCATGCTATCTGAGGCATTTATCTAACCGAGATATTTCCTAAGACAAGCTAACTCCTTCAAGATATTCCGGGACTTGGTACGAAACCGAACTAAGGGATGCAAGAGGACATTCTCAAAGCTCAAATCCACATCGACCTAAAAGTCCCCAAACAGTTGCTTTCGTCGGAAATGATTGATATTTAAAATGAAAATTTTAAAAATGTCAAACACTGGTTTAGACGAAATATAAGAGTTTCTCCGATATTTAATTGATATGTTAGAAATATCAACAAAATATGTCGAATTTAGCAAAAAATTAAGAGTTTTTCCGATATGTAGTGAATTTAGACTTCGCCCTCCTCTTCATATCTTTTTCGGACATTTCTACGAAAATATCGACCATATCGAAGAAATTTCAAACACTGCCAATAACATACCAATATTAAAATATAGTAATTATTTATTTATTGTCAGAATATTAAAAATTAGGGTAAATTACACTTTACCACCTCAAGTTTGGGGTCGATTTCAATTTCTTACAACATCTTTTAAACATTTCAATCTCATACCTCAAGTACTATTTTATTGCAATATAATATATCTGCTACATTTTCCATTCATTGATCTGTTAAGAGCTGACATGGTTGCCAAATTTGTGCCACGTGGCAAAAAAAAAATATTTAAAAAAAAAAAAAACTGAATCTTCTAATTAAAAAAAAAAACTAAAAGCGCAGAACCCCTCCCCCACCTCCCCCGCAACCCTCCCCACCCCTCTTCTCCCTCGAGAGCCTCCTAACCACCTCCCTCTCCTCCCTCGAGAGCCTCCCAACCACCTCTCTCTCCTCCACTCTCTTCACCTTCCCTCCCATCCAAAAAGCCCACCCCACCCTGACCTTCCCCGAGCTACTATGGGAACCCCATCGCTAACCAGAATTACGTTTCTAACCCTAGATCTAGAAAGTCGGCGGTGCGATATGAACAAAGGAGAATCGAGACGCAGCCGCCGTCGGCAGTGGTTACGAAGAGATCCAACTTCGACGACGAACGTCAGGGCTTCAAGATGGAGAAAGTCACAATCTTGAGGTGCAGAGAGTTGCTGGACATGAAGATGAATGAAAAGGGCGGTTTGGCTGTTACTAGGACCGAGAGGCTCCGGCCCGGCCCAGAAACGGTACAGAAGCAGGTGGGGATCGTGGATTTGAGGTCTTCAGTGGGTGGTAAGACCGACGTGTACATCGAATCATCGTTCGTGGTGTCGCCGGAGCTGATCGACTTCCCATTGCCATCGTTTTCGAGGAAGAAGTAGGTGTCAAAGGTTGTTGACGATGACTCGACGACTCGAGACCTGAGGCGACTGGTTGAAAATGGAAGGGCTCGGGGAAGGTGAGGGTAGGGTAGGGGGTTGCGGGGGAGGTGGGGGTGGGGTGGGTTTTTGGATGAGAGGGGAGGTGAAAAGAGTGGAGGAGAGGGAAGTGGTTGGGAGGCTAGGAGTGAGAAGAAGGGTGATGAGGGGTTATGCGTTTTCAGTTGTTGTTGTTTTTTTTTTATTTGTTTTTTTTTTTTGGAGTTTTAACGAAAAGCCCACGGTACTGTTCACTTTAACTAAAAATCATATTTTAACACTAAAAAGTCGAACCTGATACTATTCACTTTACCCTTTATTTTGTCTTTATCGTTAAAACTCAAAGTTTTCAAGCCCTTTTCGTTAGTTTTCCTTTTTTTTTTTAGAAGATTCGGTTTTTTTTTAAATTAATTTTTTTTCTTTTTGCCACGTGACACAAATTTGGCTGCCACGTCAGCTCTTAACGAATCAATGGATGGAAAATGTAACGGATATATTATATTGAAATAAAATAGTACTTGAGGTATGAAATTAAAATGTTTTAAAGATGTTGTAAGAAATTAAAATCGACTCCAAACTTGAGGTGGTAAAATGTAATTTACCTTATAAATTAATTAATTAATGTGTCCAAGCCAATGAACCAAACTTAAACAGATCGGGCCGAGTCGACGAAGCTCCAAATCCAATAGGACCAACTGTATCGGTTCTAGGAAAACCTCTTTGAAAGTTTGAAACCCATTTCCCAAATTCCGGTCCCCAACAGAATCAAATTGAAATTCCGATTCTTTTGACAAAGTTCAATTGAATTAAACTCAATTACCATATATTTCAGGCGTTCGATCGGAGATCGTCTGCAATGGCTACCACGGAGTCTCCGGGTGCTGTTAAAAAAGGTGAGACTTTTGGATTTCTTACGAAAACCCATTAATTCTCAATGATCAATTGGGGTTTTAAATCCTTTTAAACTGTTTTGATCAGTTTAGATTTTGGGTTTTCTGTTCTTTGATCGATGGTATTTTTATTTTCTGGGTTTATAATTTTGTGCAGTGGTTGTTCATCTGAGAGCTACTGGTGATGCTCCTATACTCAAGCAAGCCAAATTCAAGGTATGCCCTTTGTAGTTACAGACTTACAGCAATGTTCATGAATCTTGAAATTGTATTCCACTTTATTTTATCATGGTTTATGATGAAGATTTTTTGTTTCAATAACATTGTTGGAATTCTTTGGATTTGTTTAGGGCATTTGTATTTGCACTGCTGATTTATATGAGCTTCTATATAGAAATCTGATTCGGTATGATCTCCATATGGGATGTTGAAAGTGACATTAACCCTTTACTTTCTATGAAATTTTAGATTTCAAGCGCTACTTTTGAGCCCTGCTTCTTTTAATTTTACTTTTTTGTCTCTGGTTTTATGTTTGTTGCTCTTGCTTGATTACCAATCTGGTAGTTCTTTCTAGGAATTGAGACATGCTAGAATTCTGGTTAATTCATAGATCTCTAGCCATACTTAATAGCCTTAGGCATGTGAATGTGATAAAAGAGTAAGTTTTAGCCATATCTGTACAATGACAGGAAAGGACTAATTTTGCATACCGTATTGAATGAAAGTTTGTAGTATAATGGAATATATCTTGAATGATGCTTAATGATGGGAGTTGATGCATTTTCATCTGTCTTGATTCTTGAATCGTCTCTCCAATGGATTAAAAGAAACAATAGATATTATGTCGGGACATCCAAATTCAAACAGCTTCTTTTTACCTCTTCTAGAAATCTTGTGCCACTGGCACTTGAATTTTTTTTTCTGTTTTGTTAGTTTTGTAATGGGATATGAAACTCAGTTCTCCTCAATGATAGATTCTTGGAACCGACAAGTTTGCTAAAGTGATTGAGTTTCTACGAAGGCAACTTCACAAGGAGACCTTGGTAAATGATAAATGATCTCATCATTGTATCTTTAGATAAGTGTAGTAGTAGTCGATAAGTTTTGGTGTCCTAATCTCATCTTCCCGGTTTTGCAGTTTGTATATGTAAACAGTGCATTCTCGCCAAACCCAGATGAATTGGTGATTGATCTGTATAATGTAAGTTTGTATAACTCAAGAAATATTATTATAACTTGATTTTTAAAGTTGTGTAGTTCAGTTTATCAGTTCCAAAATCTTTTGGTGGAGGGAAGTGATAAATTGCATCATTTGTTAAGTGTGGTTGAGATTCTAGTGATGTGTTATGCTCAACCTGTTTAGGATAAATGCAGGATTCTACTAACTTTTCTTTATCAACATTGCAGAATTTTGGTTTTGATGGTAAACTGGTGGTTAACTATGCTTGCTCCATGGCATGGGGCTGACACTCAGGTTCGGGCTGGCACACATATAACTATTCTTAATGTAAGTAAGCAGTTTATGCATCAGTTCAGAATTACTATTCTGTATTTTTTTTCTTAATAAGTATTTTCTTTATCTCGATATTATTAGATATGTCCTCGGAATACAATACCAAATTAGCCTGAACAATCACTTCTCTTTCTCTCCCAAAAGATAATGATCTTTTGAGTGTTCTTTGATCACTGACTTGTATGAGCACTGCTTGTTCAGGTGAACACAAAAGATTTCATTCTGCACAAGCAAAGGGAACGTGAGTTTTCGTCAATTGAAACTTCTGAGCAGGTGGAGATACGGTAGAAAAGACCGTAGTTCAAAACTTTTTCTTTTTGTATATATGCTATGATTTTCTATTGGTAGGGATGTAACTTTTGTTACTTCTCCATCAAAATCCAAGATGTAATGCCAAAACTGGATTCATAATGTTACTGTTCATCAAATTTACCTTTATTCCATATTCGAAAGTGATTTTGTCGATCTAAGAGTATCCTCGAATGATGCTGTAAAACAACCAAAACTCTATTTTAAAGAGCAAATTCAAAAAATTCATCTTCAATTCAAGAGTCAATCCAGAGAAAAATAAGAGACAAGGTTGTTTTAGAAAATAAGTGGATTGGGTTTGAATTGTCTTCATAGTTAGAATAAGTTTGAACCAAAGTGGTTGTTCAACATTTTGACTTTTGATGTAAAACATTTCGATTCGAATTTAGTCAAAGTTTCTATCATTTGAATAAATAAATAAATTATATATATGTATATATATATATATATATTCAAAGTTTGCTAACAGATAATGTTGTTGGAGATAAAAAGCTAATTTGAGTAAGTTAAATGGTTTTTTATTACAATATTCACTTGCTCGTTTAAAAACATCTCTTGAAAGATAACTTACTACTTCTTTCAAGTTAGCAAATAGGGATTCACAATGTATTTTATTCAAAAGTATTGTTTAATAAATAGTATGAAAATAAAATTTGGGGTCTCATAAGATAAAGTTAAGATATTAATATTTTAAAGTGAGATGAAATTTAAAGAGTTAGTTAAAAGGTGAGTTGAGTTAATAAATTTTTAAAATAGCATAAAAGTGTCAAATGAGTATGCCAAGGACTTTTAGAGAAAAAAATTAGCTAAATCCTTTACGGATGCTCAAAAAAAATTTGAGTCTCTTATAGATCCTCTAATGCTTTCCAGTTGTCAAAAAGCCTAAAAAAAATTAAGTAAAAGGAAGATGTTACAATAATAGAAGGGATGGAGAGCATTTTCAAATGAAATGTCAAATTTTATATAAACTTTAAATTTGACAATTTATGTGACATTTTGATATCTTGATATGACAAATTAAACTATTATTTTATACATTAATATATTATTATAAATATTTTAAAACAAAATATAATAATAAAATGTATTCAATAATCAATTAAAAAAAGATTTGCAGCTACTATCAATTTTGACAGTAAGAGTGAGGGCTGCCAATCCATGTCATACCACATCAATTTGATTTTTTGGTTGAAAAATAGAGTTACTGCCTTTTTTCACTGTTAGTAATAATTTGAACATTTTGACATCGACGTCCAACCAGTTAATGGATACAAGTATAGCAGGGGCTTAATGGCAATGGTCCTAAAGATTGATGGAAATTTTGTATCTTTCCTTTGGTTTGGGATACGTGAATTATTTAGTCTCTGAATTTCAAACTAAATTAAGCAGTGGCTAAAAACTCAGTGCAATACAAGTTCTAAGAAATTGACTTGTTGCATCATTGGCTACACGTCTAATCCTTCATTCATTTGGTGCATACCATACATTAGAACATAAGATAATTTTCTAAGTTTTTAAATAGATTGAAATTTCTAATGCATTTGTAGAGAAGTTATCACTATGTATATTCATACTTACAAATAATTAATATGAATTCATGTGTGACAGAATAGACAAATCGACTTTATAGGAACTGATATTATATATGTGAAAGAATAAACAAATGTGTGGGTGTACTGCTTATCTGCCTAACAATTTCTGGACCTATATATGGATGCAACATGAACAATTATTCAGGCTGGAAGGACCACATCTCTTTCAGCGTTTTTGAGGAGAAGGACTTGCATAACATGGATTTACGGTCACATGACGTCTCATGCTAATAATACATGACATGTGTTAGCTTTTTTCTACATGTCCTTATGGTATTGGTACGAAACGTCACTGTGACAGTAAACCGTGCTAATAATACAAGTTGTTTTCACCGTAGCTGAAGCTCAAGTTCATGAATTAACTTTGATTGTATGGTGTCCAAATTATATATACTCATACATAGGTCATCACATTGTCAATGACTTTCAACATCGACGAATAGAGGATATGATATGAACATCTATAAATGTAATCACTAATCACTGGCCAAAGGAAAATACCACAAACCTGTATTGTAATGAAACTTGAAACTAGGGGCTTGTTGACCAAAATATCTAGAGGATTAAAATTCAAATATAAACAATGAGAATGTTATCGTATGTCGTGGGCATGTGGAGCATTTCAGCTATTGAATGACACTCAACTGATGACTAACACTTCTCCATAATACAAATGAGATATTGTTATTTGGATATTCAAGTTTGTTTTGGTGTCTTTAACACTACTATATAGACTAATATAATAAAATTTTGTAGTCTCTAATTAGTCTTCGACTTAGTAAATATAATCATGAATCACGACTTCACCAGTAGTTTTTGTCCGTGACTTGTGTCAACTTAATTTAGATCGGAAAACAAATAGCAAAACACACCGTTTTTTCATGTTAATTAACATCTCATGGTTGCAATTTTCTGATGAATAAAAATGAACAAATAATTGTGGAACAAGTTGAAGATTTGTCCCAGGAAAGTCTGGCAAGCAAATGGTAAATTTTAAAAAGCATGCAGAGATGCAACCTTTTGTCTTATCGTATATCACAGATTTATGCACTAAGAATTGTCCACAATATATATGGACAAACTCAATTTCTCTTTTTTCGTTACTCTTCGCTATCTTTGCTTTAAATCCCCACTATTAAAAAAGAATCTTTATAGCCAACTGGGAACTACATGACAAGCCATGCAGTGATTAGGCTTCTGTTCATCATCTTTCAAATGCCTTAGATTTCCATCTTTCAACTTCATTCTTTTGCCTGCAGGTTCACTGTTTTCCACTTTACAAATATTTTACATGTATGTCTGCGTGTATGTATTATATATGGACACAGAGAGGGAGAGAGAGATACACATATATATATATATATAGAGAGAGAGAGAGAGAGAGAGAGAGTCTTGTATGTTTGTCCTCGGTCTTTGTCGGAGGACGAAACTAAGTATTTAGAAAAAAGAAAATGAGTTTGCGAAGACCATTCTCCTTTCTTCTACCTCATTTGGTATGCGGATGAAATTTGGAAATTTTTACGTCCACATGATAAGAGAGAGATTCTACATTTGAAGGAGTGCTCCCACCACTACACAATGTAAACCATCCTTTTTTTTTTCATTCGTTTTTCTTTGTACACGCTCTCATTGTGTGATCGTCTTTATACAAATAAATATAAAATAAAATTGAACCAAATACAGAATTGATAAACTAATTCATATCGTCAACGATTATTTAATTACCGGAAATATTGTATATATTTGTCAAGTATGTGTGTAGAAGAAAGGGCAGAAATAAACTCATCCAAGTTTATATTGATGTACAATAGTTTCAGTGCACCCTCATGAACTCCATTAGAGAGTCATCAAATATATATTAACCTTGTAAAAAAGAAAAGGGAAAAATAGCTGAGACGGTGAAATTATGACATACAACCCTGATTAATTAGCATGAAACTGCACTATTGGTCAGTTAAACCATCTGCCATCATCTTGTCCAAGGAACTTGCTCACCCACTCCAAATTCAAAGGCCCCTCATTGGAGAAATCAAAGAAATCATCCACATCAATATTAATGTTGGAGTTTTGATCACCTCCTTTAGATGCAGCACTTGTAGTACTAGTACTGGTACTAGTAGCACCCTCTTCCGAAGACGAATCTTCTTTCATTTGTACACGATCCTTCTGAAGATCTGTGGAGATCATTTGTCTTGTTAAATTGGCTCCATTTTGCTTTTCCTTCTGGTTCATTCTCTTGCTCAAATGAGAATTCCAGTAATTTTTTATTTCATTATCTGTTCGACCCGGCAATCGCCCGGCAATCAAAGACCACCTAATAAGAAATTAAAAATCCACAAGAGAATGATCAATTTTGTAAGTAAATCTGACATATTCTAGGGCTATAGGATAAGGCGAGCAAAATTATATATCAGGGCCAAGTCATCGAACTGTCATAACAGTCTACCTCCTGCTCTGAGCGATTGGAGGGATCCTAGACCCCAATTGAATACCCTTTAATCCCTCAGACACTATTTATGTACTTTAAAATTTTGATGCTAATTATCGTATGAAATCAATGGATACCTATTTCCAAGAAGTTTGTGAAGCCTAACGATCAAGTCCTCCTCTTGCTCAGATATGTTGCCTCTCTTGATGTTTGGTCTCAGATAGTTCAACCATCTTAGCCTGCAACTTTTACCACACCTATTGAGGCCTGCATCAATCAAAATTAAGACACTTTTAAGCTCTTATCATTATTCAATAAGTGTAATGTGGTCGAGTACCTGGTTAATTTCATGTTAAGTATATATGATATATATATATATATATATATATATATATATATATATATATATATACCTGCTTTAGATGCAATTGTCTTCCACCTTTTTGCACCATGTATTTCAATAACCTCAGCCAGTTTCTGATCTTCTTCTGCTGTCCATGCTCCCTTGTTGACGACTTCCCTTTTTGTGTTTTTCATGGCTTCAACTCCCTTCACTTTCCGTCTATTAATGGAATCTTTTGTCACAGGAGCCATTGAGCCACTCAGAGAGATAGAAGGAGATTGTGTGAGGCTTTGGGAATCTGCGTTATGCAGAGAGGATGCTATTTTGGGTTTCTGTCATCTAACCTTCTTGATGGAAGAGAAGAACCCAACTACCACTTATAAGTCTCTCTCTCTCTCTCTCTCACTCTCTCTCTCTCTCTTATAATCTCTCTCTCAGGTTGAAAAAAGAGACGTGATATTTTGATCATGGAATTGATGATTGAGCAACAAGAGAGCTATAAAGGTTTGATGCTACATTGCACATACTAATACTACAAAGGCTGCCAAATAAAAAAGTGTTTGATATGATTAATGTACTTAGTGCGCAAAAAAGGTAACGAACAAAAAAAAAGAAGAATTTGAGGTGAAAAGGGTAAATACACAAGAGAAATGCTAATGAGATTATTTCAAAATTGAGATTCCATAGATCCTTTTTCAATTCATAGTAACGTCAATTTTTGTGCTAACATTATAAAATATTATACGTAAACATGAAGTGACAAAAATTCTATAAAAAATTTTACTTTTGAGAGATTCTTAGCATTTCTCAAGATACAAATAGATCAGACGGCTGTGAGGAAAGTTAATCAGATCCCATGTAGGAAGATGATTGTCTTGTTGTGGATATACGTGATTATTTGGCAAGCTGCATAATTTCATTTTGCATGTGCAAGTTGTAGTAAATAAAATTAAGGGTTTATATCACAAATGGTCCCTGAAATTGACCCCATCAATCATGATGGTCCTTGAAATTGAAAATCGATCAATGTAGTCCCTGAATTTTAACTCGCGAATCAATGTCGTCATTCTGTTAGTGTTCCGTCCAAATTAATACTAAAAAAAAGGTTAGAGAACCAATTTTTCATGGTAAATGACCAAAAAAAGGTTAGAGAACCACTTTTTTTTTTTGTTTTTATTTTAGTTTTAGCACCAAATCCATGAAAAAATGGAGAGAAAAGTGAAGATAGAAAAAGGAAAAGAGAGGTAGTAAGTAAAATTATAAGTAACATGGTTATTTTTGATCATTTTACCATGAAAAATTGGTTCTCTAACCTTTTTTTAAAGTTAATTTGGACGGAACACTAACAGAAGGACCAGGGCCGGCCCTGAGGGTAGTCGCGGTAGGCGGTCGCCTAGGGCCCCCAAGCTCGGGGGGCCCCCAAATTTTTTTATACATCATTCATATAACATATAAATATAAAGAAACGTATAAAACATTACAATTACTTCCGATGGTGCAGCGGAAACGGTTCCACTCTGTTTCCTTGGGGTGAGCATTTCGAAACTCCTTGTAGGCATTACTTTTTGCATTTTTTCAAATCTATGAAATTAATGGTCCCAATCGGCCAAATACATTTTTTTTCTTTTTGCTTTTGAAAGTAACCTCCAAAAACAAACCAAAAAATAAAAAATAAAAAAATAATCAGAACTTTGTAATTCTTTTTCTTTCAACTTCCCCGTCTTTCCATTTCCATTGAATGTTTAAGCAACTATCACTTGGTCTGAAGATTATAATTTGAGGTAACCGAAACTTTGAATTTAAATTTTCTTTTTCAATAATTTATTGTTAAACTATGTTATTCTAAAATTTGATTCATTAGTGTGATGTTGATTTTAGAAAGAACACAAGAGAACCACTTCGCGTTGTTGAATTATTATATTCGTTAATCAAATTTATTGTTTTTACTCTCTTGATCATCAAGTTTTATTGTTCTTCACTCTCAATCTTAGACTCTTGACTGCAAACACTTTGTGCATTTATGTCTAAAGACATGTATTATTTAAGTAATGTTAGTATATATTTTTTCTTTTGATATTAATTTTTAATGATATTCGATGAAGAAATAAACTTTTTATGTAGTTAACGAATTTTTTTTACTACATACCAATATACAAAAAGTCGAAGATCCGAGAACTTTAGGGCCCCCACTTTGTAGACTCGCCTAGGGCCCCCAAATTCTCAGGGCCGGCCCTGAGAAGGACGACATTGATTCGATGGTTAAAATCAAGGTTCTAAAAGACGCTAGGCGCTAGTCGGGCGGCGGGCTGGGGCCTAGCGCCTAGGCGCCTAGGACCGGCCTAGGCGGGCGCCTTGGCGGACTAGGCGGATTTAAGTAAATCTATTATATTTCATGCAAATAAGTATCTATTTATACTTAAAATATATATAATTTCATCATAAACTACAAAATAGAATGACATATATATTATGAAGTATTGGAACATAATGAAAAAACATGAGGAACAAACCTATAATGTGTGTTCATTTAAGTATTCAATAAGTCTCTTACAATTTATTGAAAAAAAATAAAATTCAAAATGAAAGTTATCTATTTTTTGTCTAAATGAGTTGCAACCTAGGCGGGTCTGGGCGGGCTAGTCGGGTCTAGGCGGTCTAGGCGGGCGTCTCAGCAGTTGTAGGCGCCCTTTCTTATTTTTCAAATGCCTAGGCATTAATCGGGGCGGTGGCCAGCCGCCTAACGCCTAGGCGGGGCCTAGGCGGTGCTAGGCGGGGATTTTTAGAACAGTGGTTAAAATTCAGGGACTACATTGATCGATTTTCAATTTCAGGGACCATCATGATTGATGAGGTCAATTTCAGGGACCATTTGTGATATAAACCCTAAAATTAAAAAGAAAATAAAAGGGCATGCAGTCTTTTAATAAAAGTTTTACTATTACGTGACGAAGGGAATAGTAGGGGGACAGATAGACAAAGGAGATGAATACAATATTAGGGTTTATAAGTAGCAGTTTTGCCTTTGAAACAATACGTGCTGTGCTCTTTCAGTATTCAGAGCCCTAAAAAACCATAAAAATCTTGAAGTGAGTTGCATGAAGAAGTAACACGATTGGTTGGAGCACTTATTTATCAGGGTGAAGGCCTCGAGTACTGGTCTTTGTTTTCTAGGGTTTGTAGTAGACCAGATTGCACATGACCCTCACGTAAATAATACTAATTTAATTATTAGTTTGCTTAATTACTAGTTAATTACCTTTTATGTTATCATTTGCATTCAATATTGTAAATTGAACATATGCTTTGACCACAACAATTCTGACTCTTTTTTTTTTCTTTGAACAATTGCCTAAATGTTAATTTTCTTTTTCTTTTTATTGCATAAAAGGGGTCCTTAAATAGAAAGTATGTCTGGATTGGTTGAACTTGCTTTTAGGTGTGTGTAAAAAGCCCCCAATGTACTGATTTTTGCTTTTAAACCAATCAAATCAAACCATTTGTCATTAAAGGGACCCACCGATATCTGAAATAGAATAAAAAATATCTGAAAAAGACAAGTGTCACTTTTTCATTGGGGGTCAGTGTATATTGGATCCTCCCCGGTGAGGACCCAAGTATTGTCCTTTGGTTATTACCTAACCGTATTATATAATAATATTTTATTGCTCAATAAACTTGCTCGTGATCAAACCAATTTGACAAGAATATATATTAACAAAATAGGAATTAGGTTTCAAGTAGTTCTTAATTCAAAGATTTGGTGAAAGAAATATATAGGAGTATTATATGTGGACCAATGACAATATAGCTGACATATTTGCTGAGATTCATCTATATGATCCCTTGTTTTTCATCTGATTTTTTGTTGTGCACTTATAGTTTGGAATTTCATGGCATGCTGGATCTTCTGCAATTTTTTTTTTTTTTTTTTGGTCAAACTAGATCTTCTGCATTTTGGAAAATTCAATGCTACGCATCTAGAAATGTGCATGTGTGGGTTACCTCTTTTCATCTACTACACTAAAAATGTGCATATGCAAATTTATGAGAATAACTTTATTACACGGAGAATACATTCATCTCATCACTCATCATGTAATTTGTAATGTGTGAGATAAAGAAAGTTAATATATCTCCATGACGGGGCAGTGGTCCTCCATCCATGATGTGGTACCATTTTACAACTTAGTTTAATGGGAAAATAGCAATTAATTAGTTTCTAATAAAATTTGATTAGTTATGAAAAGATGAAAGGAATGTAGAGTTCAATGTGACAGCATTTTATAATAAATTTTTAAACCTAATAAGCCCAAACAGAAAAGAACCTTTTAGCCTAATAAAAATGTAAGCTATAATTATAGATGAAATTTACGTGTATTAGAGACTGTATATATTGTTGGAGCAATATTAGAAAATATGAGAAATATAAAAGAATTCCAATAATAATAATCATAAAGAAATTCACAACATCAATTATATATGAGATTAATATAAACAGAGATAAAGTTAGAAAAACTGACAAACTTGGAGATTGAGGCTTGCATAAATGCAATGTCCTAAAGATAGAATTTCGCCCCTACTCTTGTGCTTGTAGTTCGACCTTTTAGCCTAATAAAAATGTAAGCTATAATTATAGATGAAATTTACGTGTATTAGAGACTGTATATATTGTTGGAGCAATATTAGAAAATATGAGAAATATAAAAGAATTCCAATAATAATAATCATAAAGAAATTCACAACATCAATTATATATGAGATTAATATAAACAGAGATAAAGTTAGAAAAACTGACAAACTTGGAGATTGAGGCTTGCATAAATGCAATGTCCTAAAGATAGAATTTCGCCCCTACTCTTGTGCTTGTAGTTCGATAGGCGTCCATCTCCCAGGATTCAACAATCTATAATCCGAAGTCAAAGCACTTCAATCTTCGGACTCTGGCGAACTTTATATATTCTGTACTCTCAATACACGACTCGGAATTTGACACACGAAGCATGAGAGAAACAAAGTGGGGAAACCCTATTTCTCAAGAGTAAAATTAATTCTAATTTTCTATCTCTAATGATAATGGTTTCATGGGTTTATATAGAACCCAAGTACTTCTTGTTAAAGAGATGTAACTTTTCATATAAGTATACATCACTTATCAAGGGAATACACCTAAACAACATAACCTTTCTAAGAAATTGGTTAACACTATTTTTCATTCAATTATTAAAATTATACATTACAATATTTTATACTATAATATATAATTTCCAACAATCCCCCACATGAATGAAAAATAAGGAAGAATTTGAGAGTACAGGCGGACAAGAGATGCATCGGGAGAGGTGTCTTTTGGACTTGAACCTGCCCTAGTGAATACTTATCGGATTTACTTGGTGACGCAGTGGATGTGGAAGATCTTGAACTGTTCACCGCAGCAGTAAACCGAGACAATAAGCAACACACATCACTAATCCTAATATATTACGGTTCATACGGTTGTGTTCATTTTGGTCCTGAACAAATCCCGGATTCATGAGAGCTTTAGAGAATTTAGCCATCTCATTCTCATAGAAGTGACCCATTTCTACTCTCACATAGGTGACCACTGATTAAGAATAGTCTGCTCTATTCCTCTTATTATAAGATATCACTGTCATTAAGTATAAATATACACCCTAAAACTTCTGCAGACAACACACTTCTTCCATCATAGGAATGAGGTATATAGTGTGTTAACTTCTTTGAATCATGCCCAACCAGTTTGCCTATTGAACTTAGACCATGGGATCTCCAATCAACTAAGTTAGGTTTCCGCCCGGCTGATTCATTAGTTATGTTGGCTTTAGCCTCATTCCCCTCGATGATCAACTTACTCTCTAGTCAAACCTTTAATATTTGGTACCATTTAGGTTGACTATCTATAATGGTGTGCACAATCCATCTTATGAAATTATATTTCATATGAGAGAAGTTGTTTGACATTATTTGAAATGTCAAGTCCTCAAAATTATATTAGGACTTAATTACTAAGTAATTTGCTAACAATAAGCACTTGGGTAAACTCCCCCACATTTAAGGTATTTGTAAGAAGATCTCTAACCTTGCCATACCTTAAACAATTACTCATTACAAGAGATGACATCTTAAATGTCATTCAATTAGCAAATTACTTTTGACCAACCCCCACAATTCTTTCATAATTGTAGTTTCTTTTAATGCTATCATTAAATTGATCACATTTTCTACTTTAAGAAGTAAGGAACAACTAAGATAGACTCTATCTATCTTTTTAGGCATTCATGCCTCACTAAGCTGTTACAGGAAAAGCTTTTAGAGGCTTTCACACTTTATCATCTGAGCTTTTAAATTATCATGGGACTAGAATCCCCGCCAAAGAATGTTAATCTTAAATTTCATTTAACTCTTCCTCGCTATGACTAGTAACAAGAGAAAGCAAAACTCTTATCATTGCAAGGTATTCCCAAACTTCCAGTGTCTAATTCTTCTCAAGAGAATTGGCTTTGGTTTTATACATGATTAACATGAAAATATCCAAACCCATGCTTGCTTATTATAAAGCCATATTGGGTCTAATGCATTTTGCAAAATGCTCCCGCACTTTTAGTGTCTTGTCGTTCCTTCCAAAAAGACCCCCACACTTTGAATCCAGTCATCGTCTTTTCAAGACGATAATAACTCATCTAAAATGAGTTCAAAGATTTAATTTGAACACAGTATCTTCTTTTGTTATCACAAAGCTTTCTTACCATGAGTAACCATTGATAAAACACACTCATTGGTTGCCATTGCTTACTAAATAAGCAACATAACGTCTTTCTGCAAATTTACAAAAGACCCCCACACTTTTGGTGTCTTATTGTTCTCAAAGGACTTGGCTTTTAGTCTGGACCATTCCCGATTTATGGCAAACCCAGTTTTGTGGTTTCCATTAGACATAGTTTCCATTTATACGGAACTATTCTGTACAACTCAAAGGTCATATTAACTCACTTAAAACTCTGAGATAATTCACTATGGCCTTGAAGCCTTCGCGCATCTGCCTAATAGGGATTAACTGCATCAATTATACAGATGCAATTCCTTTCTGCAAAAGGAACTTTTCCAAGAATTGCTACGAGTGCAGAATCACATCTAACATCCAATCTAAACCCAGTACACCACAATGGCCATTCTGCACTTATTGTAGATGATACAAATTTTTAAACTATAAAATTTCACTTGGGAACAAACAATTCTCTTCTAGAAAGAGTCAACGTCAAACATGGATTTAGATGGATCTTCATGATATGCCTAACATAAGTAAAATCTTACTGGTAGGGATATCCATGTGCCTATACGGTGTCAACGAACAGTCATATCGTTTCATCCATCTATGTGCAAACATAACCGATTGACACAACAATAACTCAGATATTACATGAAGGTCTTTAAGCATAAAAGCATACAAAGAATATTATATCATGGAATTTTCATCATTCCTAATTATGCGATTAGCGACTATTTCTTCATGCTTCAATATCTCAATTAATTACTCATGAATGAACAGTCATACATATAACATATTATAAATCATGCCGACAAACATATACGTACTCACGCATAAACATAACGGTAACCCAATTCACCCATACAAACTGCTCACGCCTTTTCGTTATGTGATGCATTTGCCCAGAAAGTTTTAATTTAAATTTTTCATCTTTTCAAACGAAACAAGCGGTTGCATGGACAGTGTCACCGCTTCCCATTGATAATGCCAAAACATCATCTAACCCCAAGACTAAAATCACAGAGATTGAATTCTTAATTGCATCAATTTTATGCAAATCATCTTAACATAACGGGGCTAGGCTACACATCAAATACAACACTATATGTTGCCCAATATGTTTAAGGTCGCAAATTGAATCAACATGCAAACACTGCTCATGCGTTTATAGATGAGTATATTTGAATTGTATCATGCATTTAGCAATACAATTTGAATGACAACATCAAATATGCTAGTATGTTATTCATCAATAAGCAAATAAAATTCAGTTCCACGAAGACATACCGTTTTTCCATAGAATACCATAGTTTCTTCCAATTAGGGTTATGGGTAACGTTTAATATTCACATTCATATTTACTAATTATTGCTTAAGTAATTCTATCTTTAGATTGTTGGAGCAATATTAGAAAATATGAGAAATATAAAAGAATTCCAATAATAATAATCATAAAGAAATTCACAACATCAATTATATATGAGATTAATATAAACAGAGATAAAGTTAGAAAAACTGACAAACTTGGAGATTGAGGCTTGCATAAATGCAATGTCCTAAAGATAGAATTTCGCCCCTACTCTTGTGCTTGTAGTTCGATAGGCGTCCATCTCCCAGGATTCAACAATCTATAATCCGAAGTCAAAACACTTCAATCTTCGGACTCTGGCGAACTTTATATATTCTGTACTCTCAAGACACGACTCGGAATTTGACACACGAAGCATGAGAGAAACAAAGTGGGGAAACCCTATTTCTCAAGAGTAAAATTAATTCTAATTTTCTATCTCTAATGATAATGGTTTCATGGGTTTATATAGAACCCAAGTACTTCTTGTTAAAGAGATGTAACTTTTCATATAAGTATACATCACTTATCAAGGGAATACACCTAAACAACATAACCTTTCTAAGAAATTGGTTAACACTATTTTTCATTCAATTATTAAAATTATACATTACAATATTTTATACTATAATATATAATTTCCAACATATATAAGTGTGTTGGTCGCATGCATTACTCCAGAGTCTAGACATTACAATCAAGCTGCAAGACACGGTTTTCCAAGATTATGTGCAGAAACATTTGAGCCGTATAATCCATTGCATCAGCATTCCAGTGAACCGTTTGGTTTACAAGTTGAAGTCTAAAGCATATCCTGCTTGATTTTTGCCTGTGCGTATCATCAAGTGTCATCCACAAACTAAATGATTGTGTTCGTTAAAATGTATTAATTCCAGATGAGTCACATGACTTGGGAAACAGCGGTCGATGCAGCAGCAGCAAAAGTGGTGGATTGACCAACCATACGACAAAACTAGTCAGTGAAAATCACTGTTCATGAAATTAACCTTTCTTCTTACTTAAACAAGACTTGTCAAATTTATCAATGAGGTATTACCAACAGGATCTCCTTCGAATTCTTTTAATGAGGATATTAGATATCTGTGAATTGTGTATATTTTTGTCAGGTATTTTTTGTGTATTAATTTTAAATAAAAATATTTAAAATAATTTTTAACCCGCACAATGTACGATGAACGGACACAATTCACAAAACTCCGAAATTCTCACAAAAAAGATCCGGATTCCTCTACGTAGTAAGGTGCTGTGAATCAATAATATATAGCTTCTGTTGGAATATTAATATTATGCTAGCAGAGTAGGAAGCTAACTGTGCCCATTACCATTGCACTTTACACATTTTTACAAAAGCTGTTTTGCGAATCAGATTACAAATGGCCTATAGTCGGAGAATATATATGGACAGTTCTTATAACAAGTGAATCTTTTTAAGAATTTTTTTAGTATGTACTGGTATACTAGAATGTGAATCTTTATATTTCAAAAATTTTAGCCACACGCTTAACACTTCATTGATCTTGTGCAGGGCCGGCCCAGGCCCAGGCCCAGTGCGGGCAGGGCGACCGTCCATAGACCAAAATAATTGGGGGCACCAAAATTATTAGGACGGTATATTTATATATGTTTTCATAAGAGTATAAAATTATAAAATTTGGTTCAATAACAAAGAAATTCAACTAGAACCGTTGGTTTTGTTGTTTGAAATTAATGTGGTGGTCTTGGGTTCAAAACACTATGTGTGCTTATTTACTTTTCAATTTTTACAAATTTCTTTTCATAAGAGTATAAATATATAAAATTTGGCTAAATGATCAAGACGTTTAATTATAATCAATGGTTTTTGTTGTTTAAAATTATTAAGGAGAGGTCTTAAGTTCGAAATGCTAAGTGCATGTTTATTCTTTTCAATTTTTACGAATTTTTGTTTGGTTGTTAATTTATTTTTAATTAGTAGCTAGTAGCTATGTGGGTTGTTATTTTTAAACATTTGTTCCAATTCAAGTGTAATCTTCAACAAAGAGTAATGCATTGACCAAATTTTTAGACCAAATTTGCAAATCATATGACGTGTCATCAAAAAGTTTAATTTAGTACGCATTTGTTACTTATACATACCAATTAAAGACTCAAAACATCATTTTTTTTAGTCTCATATTGACAAGATTAGTAAATTAAAAAAACACCTCACGATTTATACGAAAACACTTTAAAAGTTTAGATAGAAAACAAAACTCATATCTATCTACTTGTACACCCGGAGTTTTTTTGTTTCCTTCTCACGATACAAAATAAATTAGTTTTTTCGTGTTTCTAAATGATTAAGTTTGAAGTGTTTTTCTAAATATAATTTTATCAATGTCTTACATGTGAACACAAATAATTTTCTTATATAAAGTGAGGGCATATTTTTTAGCGTCATCCCGGGCCTAAAAAATCTCTGATCTTGTGCATGTCGGAGTATAATAAATTTCTTATCGTTTTACAGTACATTTTGCTAACTTGTGTTGGAGTTTTGTTTTTGCATGTGCACGCGAGGATAAAGAATGAGTTAAAAATTAAAAGTAAATAGTTATACACTAAGGGCACGTTTGTTTGACAGGATTAAGAGGGACACGACTGGACTAGACTATAGTCCAGTGTTTGGTGTGTACCGGGATTAGGTTTAATGGGATTAGGGGGGACTTGCTCGGATTACTAGCTTCGCTAAGAGTTCTTAGCGAAACACCCCAAATTCGGCCGGACTCATAAGACCTTCGCGAGAGAGAACCTCGCGCATCCTGAGTCGTCGCACATCGCTCCTACTTGCCCTGCTCCCTCCTTGATCTGCTTCCTCCTTGCCCTGCTCCCTCATCCTCGTCCACCTCACCCTCATCTCTGCGTCCTGCTTGCCTGCATCCTGCTCGCCCTCATCTCCTCCTCTTGCCTGGTAAACTTCGAATCTTAGATTTATTTCTTCGATTATTTCGCAGATCGTGATATTTCTGATCTTTATTTGATTTAGTTGTTTTGGGTTTGAGAAAATTTCAATAATTTTGGAATCAAATTGCAGATTGAGATTTTTAGGGTTTTGATTTTTAGGGTCAAATTGCAGATTGAGATTCTTCTATTTGGTTTTGTTTTCTCACTTGGGTTGTAGATCGTGATTCGTACTGGATAAACTTCGAATCATTTGTTGATCTTTATTTGATTTGGTTTTGTTTTCTCACTTGTTTTCTCACTTGGGTTGTAGATCAGGATTCTTCTATTACGCTTGTAGATCTTGATTCTTCAATTCGGGTTTGCATTTGTGGTGTCTTTGAAAGAAAAAAAAAAACCTTGAAGTTGGCCAAGGTCTTTGAAAAAAAACCCTGACTCAGTGTGTGTGTGTATGTATGTATGCAGTAGAAAATTGGAATTTGGGGTTTGGAATTTGGGGTTTTCAAAAAGCTTGGAATTTGGGGTTTGAAATTGAGATTAGAAATTAGAATTTGGGGTTTGAAATTTGGAATTTGGGGTTTGAAATTTGGAATTTGGGGTTTTCATAAAGCAGTGTGTGTGTGTGTATGCAGTGTGTGTGTGTGTGTATGTATGTATGCAGTGTGTGTGTGTGTGTATGCAGTGTGTGTGTGTGTGTGTATGTATGCAGGGTGTGTGTGAGTGTATGTCCGTGTGTGAGAGTGTGTATGTCCGTGTGAGTATGTGTGTGAGTGTGTATGCAGTGTGTGTGTGTGTGTATGCAGTGTGTGCATCTGACCAGTGTGTGTGCAGTGTGTGCATCTGACCAGTGTGTGTGTGTGTGTATGTATGCCGTGTGTGTGTGTGTGTATGTATGCAGTGTGTGTGTGTGTGTATGTATGTATGCAGTGTGTGTGTGTGTGTATGCAGTGTGTGTGTGTGTGTGTATGCAGTGTGTGTGTGTGAGATTAGAACTTGGAATTTGGGGTTTGAAATTGAGATTAGAATTTGGGGTATGCAGTGTTTGTGTGTGTGTGTGTATGCAGTGTGAGTGTGTATATGTATGCAGTGTGTGTGTGTGTGTGTGTATGTATGTATGCAGTGTGTGTGTGTGTGTGTATGCAGTGTGTGTGTGTGTGTATGTATGCAGTGTGTGTGAGTGTATGTATGCAGGGTGTGTGTGTATGTATGCAGTGTGTGTGTGTGTATGCAGTGTGTGTGTGTATGCAGTGTGTGTGTGTGTGTGTATGTATGCAGTGTGTGTGTGTGTGTGTATGTCCGTGTGTGAGAGTGTGTATGTCCGTGTGAGTATGTGTGTGAGTGTGTATGCAGTGTGTGTGTGTGTGTGAGTGTATGTCCGTGTGTGAGTGTGTGTATGCAGTGTGTGTGTGTGTGTGTGTGTGTGTGTGTGTGTGTGTGTGTATGCAGTGTGTGTGTGTGTATGTATGCAGTGTGTGTGTGTGTGTGTGTGTATGCAATATTTTGTGTGTATGCAGTGTGTGTATGTATGTATGTATGCAGGGTGTGTGTGTGTGTGTATGCAGTGTGTGTATGTATGTATGCAGTGTGTGTGTGTGTATGTATGCAGTGTGTGTGTGTATGCAGTGTGTGCATCTGACCAGTGTGTGTGCAGTGTGTGCATCTGACCAGTGTGTGTGTGTGTGTATGTATGCCGTGTGTGTGTGTGAATGTATGCAGTGTGTGTGTGTGTGTGTGTATGTATGCAGTGTGTGTGTGTGTGTGTATGCAGTGTGTGTGTGTGAGTGTGAGTATGTCCGTGTGTGTGTGTTAGTGTGAGTGTGAGTGTGAGTATGTATGTGTATTTTGCACATTTGTCCATGAGTGTGTGTGTGTGTACTTGGTTTATAACCATGATATTACAATGTGAATGTTTTGTATTGTGTGGGGTTGATGCTGAATTGCAATATTTTGTGGTTGTTGGTTGCAGAGAAGAGGAGCATAAACGGAAGGCTAAGGCTAAGGCTACTGCATTACAGGTGTCCTTTAATTTCCCTCTTCACATGCAATGCCTAGCAATGATAGCAATCCTCATACTAGTGTTCTTAGACACATGTTTATAGATGTATAAGAGTAGAACATTTTGAATATGATGCCTCGGGTTAATGATAACTTTTTTTTTTTTTCAACACCACCTGTATATTTGTTGCCTCAGGTTAATGATAACTTTTTTTTTTTCAACACCACCTGTATATTTGTTGCCTCGGGTTAATGATAACTTTTTTTTTTCCAACACCACCCGTATATTTGATGCCTCGGATTGTGACTTCGCTAGTTACTTTGATCTAGTTCATTTCGTATAATGTCCTTAATTTTATTTTCGTTTTTTTTTTTGTTTGGATAGATATGGATCGAAGGAAGCTTTTATTGATCTTATTGTTAGAGATGTCTTATTTAGAGACAATTTGCATTTGCACGATTCTTGTGTTGATGATGCTACGTGGCAAACAGAGACATGTTGAACGATCCACATTGACTAACCGTTCACTTATTAGACGAGAGATTAGTTTATGTTATCTGAATGGTATAATAGGGAATACTGATACTGAATGTGTCAACGAATTGAGAATGGATAGAAGGACTTTTGGCATATTATGTGACTTACTTCGTCAAGATGGGAGGGTAAAAACGGATGGTTTGGTGTCTGTAGAGGAGCAGGTGTGTATGACTTTACAAATACTAGCACATCATACTAAGAATCGTAGTGTTGGCGGTAGATTTTATAGGTCGGGAGAGACTATAAGTAGGTATTTCAATAGCGTATTGCAAGGAATTTTGCGATTACAAGGTATCCTACTAAAAGTCCCTCAGCCTGTGCCTATTGATTCTACAGATCCTAGGTGGCGATGTTTTAAGGTACGATGAGAATTTTTTTTCATTTTCCCTAAGCTTTAACTCTTCATTCCCTTTGTATAAATTAACAAAAATTTTTTTTTTTTTTTTTTTTTTTTTAAGAATTGCTTGGGAGCATTAGATGGAACACACATTGATGTGCATGTACCTGAAATTGACAAACCAAGATACCGAACAAGAAAGGGTCGAGTCGCAACTAATGTGTTAGGTGTGTGTTCAGGAGATATGCAGTTCATATATGTGTTTCCGGGGTGGGAGGGTTCCGCATCAGACTCTAGAGTGCTACATGATGCAATTACTAGGCCTAATGGTTTTAAGGTACCAGCGGGTAAGACTATTACTTAGTCTCAACTTTGTAAGTTAGGTCTAGTTCTGTTTGTCAACTACAAAACACTAATAAGGTCTGTTTTTTTTTTTCATTAGGTTATTATTACCTTGTAGATGGTGGTTATACAAATGGTGAAGGATTCCTTGCACCCTATAGAGGAATACCTTATCATTTATCTGAATGGGAGGGACGAACACCTTCTAATAAGGAAGAATATTTTAACATGAAGCATTCTAAGGCAAGGAATGTAATTGAACGCTGTTTTGGCTTGCTAAAAGGAAGGTGGTTGATACTAAGGAGTCCATCTTTCTATCCGATAAGGACACAAGGTCGAATAATTACCGCTTGTTGCCTACTACACAATCTTATTAGGCAAGAGATGTCTGTAGATCCAATGGAGAATTTGCCAATAATAGAAGATGGACAAAATACAGAAGAAGGTGAATATGTTGGTAGTGTTCAAACATCTGACCAGTGGACTGCAAAGAGGAATGACATGGCTCAGGAAATGTATAATGAGTGGAGAGCAATTAGGAACCAGCAACCGAACTAGCTATATGTGTTAATGATAACATTTTATTTTAGTATTCCTTTTTATCATGCATTTGTTAGATATTAGCACAATGATTGGATGGTATGCAAATTAATTGGATATTATGCAAGTTGATTGGATATTATGCTACTTGATTGGATATTATGCAAGTTGATTGGATATTATGCAAATTGATTATTTGTATGGTATTTTCCTTCATTAAAATTTTTTTTGTTTAGGTATGGATAACGAAAATATTTTGAATGCTACTCAAGAGTCAAAAGGAAGAAGGCGTAAATGGGAAGCATTTGAGGAAGAAGTATTACTAGGAGTTCTTGAGGATTTTGTTGCTCGGAAGCAACGGTGTGACACCGGTGCTTTCAAACAAGGTACTTTGGTTGAAATAGCAAAAGCTGTCAATGTTTTATGTCCTCATTCAAATATAAAGGCAAATCCACATATTGAGTCCAAGTTGAAGAAATGGAAAAAAACATATAGTATGGTCGTTGACATGATAAACACAAGTGGATTTGCATGGAATGATGTCAAAAAGTGCGTTGAAGTTGACAGTGATGACTCATGGCAAACTTATGTGCAGGTTCATATCCTATTTTATTTATACATTAGTTATATTCTTGCTGCTATATTTGTTACGCATGCTAAATTTTAGTTTTGCTATGTTGATATAATCTTAGAGAAATAAAGAAGCCGATGGATGGAGAAGCAAACCTTTTCCACTGTTTGATAGATTTGCATATATATTTGGAAAAGATCGGGCTACGGGTAATGTAGCCGAAACCCCTGCTCAAATGGTGGAGGAACAAAGTCATGATCATGTTGGTGAAAGTGATATTGGAGGTGAAAATTTTGTTTCTTCAATGAACCAACAAAGCCAACAAAGCACCCCATCTGAAAATAGCCAAAGAAAGAGGAAAAGAGCTGTGGGAAGTTCAAGTGATGGAACCGAGGCAATTATCAGTTGACTGAAAGATTTTTATGTTGAAAGTGGGAAGAGGATGCAAATGGTAACTGAAGCTTTAGTTCAAGGTACTGGAGATCATACTGACATAGCTAATGAACTTGAAGCAATGGGTCTCTCTCCTATGGATCAAATTGATGCATTGTCTCTTATTTTGGATAAACCAAAAATGTGGGAGTGTTCAGGGCAATCAAACCGGAACTCAAGAAAGTGTTCGTCCAAAGGCTTTTAAGAGACAACGCAAGCGGATGAGGATTTTGGCTAATGTTAACATGGATGTACTTTATTAACATGGATGTATTTTATTAATGTTAACATGGCTAATGTTAACATGGATGTATTTTATTAATCATACAATCTTATGTTATGGCTTATAACTTAGCTTTGCACTAGTATTTTGGCTTATGTTAACTAGCCATTTTGTAAATTATGGAGATCTATTTTGGCTAATGTTAACTAATGTTAACTAGGATTTTCTAAATTATGGAGATCTTCTTATGTACTTGTATTTGTTGAAGTTGCATGTATTGGGCACTATTATTTTTCTTCTGTTGGGTGATAGAGTTTAAACCAAGCTACATTTGCAAAACTAAACCCAATTCTATTAGCAGGTAATAGAAACAAAACAATTGTCAATTTTTTTTAAGATTCATAATATACATGGCAAAAATATGCTCCAATTAACCCATATCATGAGATTTGTAGCATTACTCTATTACACAATGACAAAAATTTGTAGTCCTAGTCTAAGCAAACACAAATCTGGTGAACAGTACTGTTTTTCTTACCCTGCTTCTTAGTTCGAGACTGCACCAAACGCTTCACTAAGTTAGTCCAGCTTAGTCCAGTCTAAGCCAGTCCAGCTTAGTCCCGGCAGCTAGTCCAGTCCGAGACAATCCGGCGCAACAAACGCACCCTAATAGTGCCAAAGGTGTATTGAAAAAACCTCACACATGGATGGTTCTGTTGAAACTAAGTAACTTTGTGTTGGACCTAAACGGTTAAGTTAGGAGCCATAAGGGTAGCAGATCATATTTAGTACTGAGCGTCAATCAACAACTTAAACGTATTTTCATAATTATTATGCTAACATCAATCGCTCATCATATAAAATTATGACGAGGCAATTTAGTTAAAACAACTTGCTAATCCAGGGTGAGGTGTGCATGTGTGAAGCTTGGGATTCTTACAAGCCAAACAAAACAAGTTGGTACGGAAAATGATAAAGAAAAATAGGCGTGCATCAGAATTGGATATGTACAGGGCGAAAGAAGGTAAGAGTCACTTTGTCAGTGCCAGATTTTTATATAAGATTCAAGATTACCAATTAATTAATACTTATTCAACCATATTTAGATGCCCTATGATTATGGAATGAGGATGGCAGTTAGCACGTCCACATTTGACCACAATTAGGGTTTGTAATTTTCTTTAACACATATAATATTATCTACACTAAGAAGCAAGAGAGACGACTAAGCCTCCCATGCATTGTTTATTTGTGTTTTAATACCATTTTTGCACAAAACATACACGCACGCCCTTCTTCTTTTAGCCATTAAAATGAACAAACTAAAGGAGAATTAAGCTTCAGAATTAAAACAGGCATAAAAAGTGAAGAAGAAAAGCCTCAGTCATTCTTTTGTTTATATTGCGTTGGATACACAACATACTCTTCTCCAATAACTAAATTTGATTGTCCAAATAGTTAGAGAAATGTGTCAGAGAACGTAAAACTGAACGTAATTTGACCAAAAAAAAATTCAATAAACAAGTGAATGGTTTCATTACTAACAACACGTAGTCTTTTGTGATAAAAATTAACATTTAATGAGTATAGAAACGGTTTAAGTGGGGATCAATATCGATTTTGGATCATGTGTTGCCCAATTCCAGTACAAAGGAGTCCAATTATTCAATACCCTTTCCTAGGAGTCCAGTTATGGGCTCTGTTACGAGCTAACCAAATCAAGTCCACACCAGGGCCTAAGCCCAGGCAAGGCCTCCATGCGGATTTATAAAAACTGTCTCTATTGTTGGTGTCTAGAGTCAGTTCTTGGGTGTTCATAGAATCAGCCATGATAAATTCCAAAGGTTGATGATCTGGAGGGGCAATATACATTGTCTTTTAAGTGGACCTCTACAGCCTGTCAAGTTTCTTTGCATTCTTAAGCCCACTTGGTGGAACATAAATTAGAATAAGCACCGATCAGGTAGCATTCCATAATTGACAAGAACTTCGTATAAACCCTCTTAAAACACGCACTTGTATTACCTAAAAATACTACTTAAGTCTTCCGTTTTATCTCCTTCACTGCTTGCAACTGTACAACTAATGACACTAGTTTGTAATTTTCGTTCGATTTGGATACATTAATGTTGAACAATCCATTGTCCTCTTATTAATTTGGGTAAATATAATTGAAATATACATACAATTATATATTTTGATTAACCTAAAATTAAATGACTCGAGAAGCCCAAAACTTAGAATTAAAGAAGCCGAGCAAAACATAATTTACGCCACAACCCCTTGTGCGGGACAATAAAAGCGGGCAACATACTTGAGCACTATTGAGAGTTCTAGGAATCTTAAACAAATATGGCTTGACCATCACGATTGTTTGATGATTTGGGGAATCGGATCATTTGGGATCGAGCTATCTCCAATGGTATAGGCAAACAAAATAAATAAAACTGTAAAATCTGTACTATAGTAGTTGACGTTAAAAATTGTCAACCCGATTGTTTCATTGAAAAAGTGTCACTCAATAAAATAGGTAAACGAACAAGGCAAAACAATATTTTTATTTCATCTTTAGCATTTGTGTTTATCATTTATCTTTGTCTTCTCCACATAGAATACTTTATTATAAGTAGAGACGTGAGACTCCATTTGCCTATAATGTTGACAGTAGGCAACATTGGCTACTTTGTGGGTGTAAGCAAAATTTAAATACACCTTTGACTATTCCATTGTAAAATTAATGAGTGGTTATGTGTGTACCCAACTTTCATCTCTAACACTTAATTTATTTTTATACATTTATTTGGATATCCAAAATAATCTACTAAACTTTCGAGGATACTTTTCTTTTACTTATATGAATTTATTTTTCACTGAACACCTAGTTTTTATTTTCTTTGGACACCCATTTTTCCGTTTCGAATGCCTCAATACCTTCCTCATGGGAAGGAGTATAATCTCTCTATTTGAAAAGTTTCAGAGAAGCACGACAAAGTTAAATTTAAATAAGTACGACAAAGTTTTAACAATCGAAAAGTTTAGATAAACATGGCAAAATAAATTTAAAGGCCATATAATCTCTCTCTATTTGAAAAGTTTCAGAGAAGCACGACAAAGTGAAATTTAAATAAGTACAACAAAGTGATAACAATCCAAAAGTTTAGATAAACACGGCAAAATAAATTCAAAGGCCATATTATATGAGGTAATTATTATTGGCACTCCAAAAATCTCATTCTACAGTCTAAACTTTCTATATTTGGAAAAAAAGTACACTTGTGAGAAGTGTAAAATGAAATCTTTAGAGTGCAAATAACATTTCCTTTCTTTTATTTTCATGACCTCGCTCCCTCCAAATAAAAGTGGTCTAATCAATTGAGGCTAGAATGATTACTACATGACATGCATCAAAACACATTATATGTCCATTGTTCCATTTGAACGATCGATGAAAGGTTGCAAGCCATGCATAAAGCAATTTCTATGTGACAAATAAACGTTCATTAACTTAGAAAACAAAGAGCCTCGGAATGAAACATATACATCAAAACAAAAACAAAAAATTTGCTCTGACCAAAAAACAAAGAGGAAAAACAAAAAATTCTCTACCGCTTGCGTTTCTCATTAAGATAGGATGATTATTCTAAGGAAATTTTCATGATAATGGTTTGGACTAAATTTATTTTAATAAAAAAAAACATGCTATAACTTTATTTAATGAAAAAGATTTAAATTTTAATGAAAAATTCTTAGATTTTAATAAAAAGACAAAAAAACTTAAAGTTTAATGAAAAAAAACATAATTTTAATATTAAAAAATAAAGACTGACGCACGGACCCGCACATCCCTCACACAAACTGTTTATGAAACTTACTATACTGTTTATAAAACTTAATGCTACTACACTGTTTATGAAATTTAATGGTACTACACTGTTTATGAAACTTAACGGTACTACACTGTTTATGAAACTTAACGGTAGATGCTCATCCAAGATTTTTCAAGTTCTTTCACCAAAATGCAACGAAGAGATAATAAAATAAAATAAAAAAAAATAAAAAAAAACATGATAGAAATCAACGTCCACGTCGTTAAAGTCATGCATGGCTAAAAGATAAAAAAAAATATATGATAGAGATCAGTGACAACGGCCCACACCTAACCGACTCTCTTCTAACCATACCGTCCCAGATGTGATTCTGAATCGAACGAAACCCACTTCAATTTGAAATTTTAATTTTAGAGGAATAAAATATGCTTGGATTATGTCAAATGGTTATGCAAATGAATGATTGGTTAGGTGCTCTTTGCACGCGCCTTTAGTTAGGGCTGGTTCGGGTCGGGATCTCGAACCGAAATCTCTAACCCGAATCCCAAACCAAAACATTTCGAGATGAGATTTTATATCCCGAAATCGAACCAAAACTTTCCATTTCCCGAAATTCGGGATTCCCGAAAGTGTTTCGGGATTTTCGGGTCACTTTGGGATTGGGCCTTGAAGCCCAAAATGTTGGGCTTTTTACAATTCTGAGCTAAACTGTAATATCCCTCATTTAATTAAGAGTGAACTGTGATTATAATTGTTTCTATACAAAATTTTAGTCTACTTAGTTTTTATTTGTTTAGTAGCTTTTAATACTATACTTTTTATTTATCTATTTTTATTGTTATTATTATTATTGTTTTAGGGCAAATAAGGATTTTTTTTGGGTACAACAATTAAGTAGTTTTAAAAAAAAAAAATTACAAAAGAAAGGAAAGGAAAGTTCTTTCACTTTCTTCCTTCTTGTGCGATAGAAACAAGGAAGCTAGGAGAAGGTTCATGGCTCTTCCATAGCTTTAGGAAAATTCTTCTTTCCTCATACTTAAATCGGGTAGAGATTAGGAAATGTTGTGATAGGTCGAGGTTTGATTGATCTAAGGAGTGTGATATAGAGAGTTGTTCATCTCCTGTTTCACCAAGGAGTGTGTTCGACAGAGGGTGAACTGAGAAGAGCCACAGAGGTCTATAAGCAGGAGGTGGATGGCCTAGGAAGCTAAGTTTTCATCATGACTCTGATAGGATTGGGTAGGATTAGAGAAACTATAAAAGGGGTTGCAGAGAAGTGGGAAAAACATCAGAAATCGAAAAGGGGCAGAGAAATTGAGAGTTAGAGAACGTAATTTTGAAGGAAGGATTCAGAGATTTGAAGGGTAAATTTCTTGTTCTTTGATTATTTTCATTTTTCGAATTTAATTTCTTAAAGTGGAATTGAAACTGCCATGATATATATTTGGAGTTCTTAGTTTTATTTAGGGTTTTCTATCATTCAACGAACCAATCTGAACAAGAATTAGAGTTGGGTAACTCGGATTGGGTGTGTAGATCAAATTTCTTGATTAAGGGTTTGGTTCAAAAGGTCAATTTCTTGTTAATTTTGAGTCATGTTATATTTGGGTGTTGTATACATGATTTCTGGACTACCTGGAAGTATTTTGGATTCTGTTATATGAATTGGAAGTCTACTGATATGTGAGTTGCAGAAAAATTGATTTATTTGCAGAGAAAACTCAAGTTTCAAGTAGCCTTATTTTGCTCTTAATTTATAGGTCTATATGTGCTCCTTTGGAGAAAAATTTTAGTGTGTTAAGAATACATATGTTTATGATCGTAACCCAATTGTTTTCACTTTGTTCCGTTGAGTTTTGATCAATCAAAACTTTGTTTAAACTTGGGTCGCGAGCTGCCAAACAGCAGCAGAAAACTGGATTTTTAGTTTCAAGACTCCATTTTTCTTTTGGCATAACTTCCAATATAGAGTTCCGTTTTCTACAAACTTTATATGCTTTTAAAGTACAGAACACAAACTTCAAAACCCATGTAATATTACACGATTTGGTTTAGTTTTGAATGTTCAAAAAGGAGTCTAAAGTTGGTTCATTAGTGCTGTTTTTCCGCAGATTTTCTGGAGATGTAAAGCACTGTTCTTACCACATCTAATTTCTATCCCAGATTCCTTTCTAGTCTTCTTTACCTTATTTGAGTGGTATTTTGTTTAGTTATAAGATTCCAGAATTTATGTAATTTCTTTAGATGATATTAATTTTGTGATTAAGCACTTAGTTTGGTTTCTAATATGTGTTACTTGTGTTTATACTTTTGGTTGTATTTTTTTGTGTTCTAATTAGGTTCTTCAGAGGAGATAAATTAATCGAATTCAAGGTAGGGGGTTCTGGGAAACCTTCTATATGTATTAATCTAATTATTTCTTACTTAAGTACACATACAAGTTTGATATTCATATTGAATTCCAGTTGAATATGAGTACTGTTTTCTGATGGTTGTTTGAGTATAAATGTTCGAAATGAAATTTAGTTTCATGATGTAGGAGTAAAGTGGGATTGTCTTTGAGAATTTAAGGTAGTGACTATTAGTTTTTTTGTGTAGTTGAGCCAAACTCTTAGTAGGTACCAGGTCTCAGGCGAGCCCACAGTCCACAGATTCTTTAAGGGTAATTCGGGACTGGAGATGAAGAGTTTAGGCAAGATGACTAACAAAAATGGGAGTTCAGGGATGTTTAGGGATAGGGGTTAGTTCATATACTTAAACACTCGGGATCAAGTGGTATAAGTACGGAATGGGACGTACAAGGTCTGGGTGTTTACTTATGTGGATTAACGGGTATAGTTAAGGCATTTGCATTGCATTCTTATGCCTCATTCTGATTATAGTCTTAATTCTGCTATGATAATTATTCTCTGCTATTTTACTAATGAAGGTATAGTCCCTACTGAGCTTTTTAAGCTCACCCTAACTAAATTTTGCAGGTACAGATGCAGAAACCTAAAAGTCTGCTTGCTGTCCGTTGTGTAACTATGTATAAAGAAATAAAAAGATGAACTTGTTGGCTTTTGCTTTCTTGTTTGAATAAAGAACTACTTTTGCGTGAACTTTGAGTAGTTCATAAGTTGTAATTTTGGCAGAAATTTTCAATAATGATATGTTGTTCAGTTGAATTATATTCCAAGTGAGTTAAACCTGTTTTTATTTCAAGTCACAGACTTAATTATATTAGTTAAGTTATAATTAAGGTGTGATTCACGTTCTAAACCAAGGTTTACGTTAATCCTTGGGTTGGGGCGTGACAATTTGGTATCAGAGCACTAGGTTTTGTTTAACCGTTTGTGTTTATTTTTTATTTGATTACTAACTTTATATGTTAATGTTTAGATGCATCCTGCAAATGGAAATGATGCATGGGGTGGATTTAAGCTTGGACCCAATGGTTTAGAGCCTTATGATGAAGACCTATACCATAACCGCCTTCGTAATGAAGCCTTTATGGAGTTGGTGTATGATACATACGAAAGCAACCATAGAAGGATGTTTTACAGGCCAGAGATGCAACGGGAAGTAGTTAGGCATATAAACAAGTCGCTGAACCTCAAGACTCAATACCGTATCCAGATAAAGTCCGGTGAAAATCTTTATGGTGATGTGATGAACCATGTGACAGCTTTAGGTGGAAATGTATGGCTTCCACCAGGTGTTAACTTAGCCCAGGTTCCAGTTCAAGTTCCAGCTCAAGGAGTACCAGAAATTCCGGAAGACCTATCTGCTAGTGTAGCTTTTATTCCTGCACCATCGGTTACTCCTCCACCTATTATCTGCATCAATTCTGAGTTTGATGATGAAGAGGACCCTGAAGAGGACCATGTTGAACCTTCTGAAAGTGTTGGACTTCCCGAACGTCAGTTCGATTTAAATGAAGACTAAGTTCAGGTTTGGGAAGTGACTGGTGTAAATATTTTGCAGTGAAGGGCTGATATGAATGGCTGATTTTTGGTGTAATTAGTGTGCAGCCTTATAGATGTTTTTGGGAGAAGTAATAGCCTTCAAAGGATAGGCATTGATGCGTTTTTGCTGCTGTTCGTAACAAAAGTTTCGATGTGCTTTTGTAGTTTATGAAACATGTTTCTTAAAGCTTTTGGGAAAGCTTTGTAAATTATGTGTTGCTACTGATGTTAGCAGCAATGTATAATAGGTGTGTTTATTTTAATTTATGCATCTAAAGTCTGATTTATACTTTTGAGATTGTATGCTTTTGTTTTGCTTGGTTCTATGTTGATTCAACTATAGTTGGAAAGAAAACAAAAGAGGGGTGAATCAGACTTGTTTCACATCTTTTGTCCAAGTATGAAAAGAGAAAGTAACTATTGATTGGTTATATAAACGTAGTATTGCATTCCAACAAAGGTAGCTTTTATTCAATGTATGATGCTATGTATATGAATGATTATTTTTAGTTGTTTTATTATTTCTTAAGGTACTGCTACAAATTATATTTTGTAAGCTAATGTGATCAGGTTTCTTTAAGTGGTTTACTCTTATTGGTTTGCTTGGTCATAATTGAATTTACAGACTTCTTGTTTTAATTCTCTTTAAGTTCTCTATTCTTTAAGGTATTTTATTTTAAATATTATTATGGTATATTTATTTTCAAATTTTGATTATAGAGATGGCGGAAGTAGAAGGACATGGTGATAATGGTATGAACAATAATACGGAAGTATTATTAGCTATTCATGATATGACATCAGCGATTCGTGAGACAAGTCAACATAACCATGAACCTCATGAGGAAACAGAAAGTGATCAAATAATGAGGATTCAAGGGGAATTTCGTAAGACCCGACCATCAATATTTAAAGGTGACCCAAACCCAATGCAAGCGGAGGAATGGTTACGCCAGATCAAGAGAAAATTGAATGATCAGAGGGTTCCGGAAAAACTGAAAGTAACAATTGCTTGTACTTATTTGGAAGGACAAGCTTATCACTGATGGGAATCTGTGCTAGTTAATCCTGACCTTCAAATTACAACTTGGACAACATTCGAGGTTATATTTTTGGAAAAGTATTTTCCTGAGACTATGAGAGCCATGAAGACTAGAGAATTTGCAAATCTTTGCCAGAATGAAATGACCGTGGCACAATATGTGTCGAAGTTTGAAGAATTAATGCGTTTTGCACCTTACATGATCCCAGATGAGACTACTAAAGCAACAAAGTTAGAAGAATGATTAAGAGCAGAGATCAAAGAAAAAGTTGAACTCTTTAAACTAAAGAGGTATGCTGAGGTTGTTGATCGTGCTTTAATGGCAGAACAGAGGATTTTAGGTTCTAAAAGAGCTTTGGAGTATAAGAACCCAGGTGGAGGGCAAAATAGTAAACGCTCAAGGTTTGTTCCACCTCGCTTTCAACAAAATCAAACACTCTTTGGTCAAACTCGAGGACGATCTTGCTTTCATTGTGGACAATTAAGACACTATCAAAGGGAATGTCCAAGGTTGCAAATGAACCAAGCACCTAGAATTCCACAACCACAATTCCATGCACCACCACCACCATATCTTACTCCGTACCAACCTCCCCTGAATCAATTTAGAGGACCTGTTAATCAATAGGCATAACGTCCAAGAGGACAACCTCCACCAAGGAGACCTAGGGCACCGCTATGTGCTAGGAGACCCGGACAACTTGCTCAAGGTCGAGTTTATGCTGTTGGTCAAGTAGCTGAACAACAAGATCCAAGATTAGTGGAAGGTACATTTCTAATCTTCAACTCTTTGGCTAGGATATTGTTTGACACTGGTGCTACGAATTCATTTATATCTACATCATTTGCATCCATTCTCGAGTTAAGGTCTGAATGTATAAAACGTCCATTTTTGGTCGGATCTCCTTGGGGAAGTTGTGTGGAAGTAAACCAGGTATGTAGATCATCCGCAATAGATATATTACATCATAAATTGGATTGCGATTTGTTGTTGTTGGACTTGTTGGATTATGAGGTAATATTTGGAATGGATCTGCTTAAGCGATTTGAAGCTATTATTGATTGTGGAAAGAAATTGATAACCATGACAACCCCAGATGGTGAAAAGTTTAGTTTCTATGGTGATACAGAGGTCTCAAAACCTGATTCGATTTTGGATAAAAGAGAAGTGAATTATTTGAGACATGGTGCTCATATGATTGTAGAAGGTATAAGTGAATCCAAAATTGAATCTATTCTTGTGGTGAGGGATTTCATTGATGTATTTCCAGAAGACTTACCAGGATTACCACCTATTAGAGAAATAGAATTTTCTATTGAGACGTATCCATGAACATCGCCTATTTCTATACCTCCATATCGTATGGCACCAGCGGAATTGAAGGAACTCAAAAAGCAACTTCAAGAGCTTCAAGAGAAAGATTTTATTCGGCCTAGTACATCACCTTGGGGTGCTCCTGCCTTATTTGTAAAGAAAAGTGATTTAACCCTTAGGTTATGTATTGATTATCGTTTACTAAATAGAATCACGATAAAGAATAAGTACCCTTTGCCTAGGATTGATGATTTATTTGATCAATTGAGGGGTGCTAGATATTTCTCGAAGATTGATCTTCGTTCTGGTTATCACCAACTTAGAATAAAGGCGAAAGATATACCAAAAACTGCTTTTAGAACTCGATATGGACATTATGAATTTTTGGTCATGCCGTTTGGATTAACGAATGCTCCAGCAGCATTCATGGATTTAATGAATCGAGTTTTCCAGCCATATTTGGACCAATTTGTTATTGTCTTCATTGATGACATTCTTATCTATTCCAAGTCTAAGGAAGAGCATGAAGAACACTTGTCAATCATTTTACAGACATTAAGAGAACATAAATTGTTTGCCAAGCTAAGTAAGTGTGAGTTCTGGCTGACTGAAGTAACATTTTTAGGACATGTTATTTCAAATAAAGGAATTGCAGTAGACACTTCAAAGGTAGAAGCAGTGTTGAATTGGAGTCAACCAAAAAATATTCATGAGATACGAAGTTTTCTAGGTTTGGCTGGCTATTATAGAAGATTTATTAAAGATTTTTCTCGATTAGCCGCTCCAATGCCCAGATTGACACAGAAAGGAGTTAAATTTGTTTGGACTAATGAGTATGAAGAATCATTTCGAGAGTTAAAAGTTCGATTGACAACTGCTCCTGTATTAATCATTCCTGAAACAGGAGTTGGCTACATAGTTTACACAGATGCATCATTACGTGGATTAGGATGTGTTTTGATGCAATCAAATGGAGTTGTTGCTTATGCTTCTCGTCAACTAAAACCACACGAAAAAAAATTATCTGACACATGACCTTGAATTAGCAGTTATTGTTCATGCATTGAAGATGTGGATGGGAACGATTTGAACTCTATTCTGATCATAAAAGTTTGAAATACTTATTCACACAGAAAGAGTTAAATCTAAGGCAACGACGGTGGATGGAATATTTAGAAGATTATGACTTTGGTTTACATTACCATCCAGGAAAGGCTAATGTTGTATCAGACACCTTAAGTAGAAAACCCCAAGGATTTGTGGCTAATTTGTATTATCAAAAGTCAAAGATGATCGAATGCCTTTATGACTTTGAGTTGCATGTGGGAATACGAGAAGGTTGTGCATATTTATGTAATTTAGTTGCACACCCATCTTTAGTTGGGAGGATTATTGATGCACAACAAACTGATTCTCTATCTCAATCCATTCGAACAAAAATTTCAACTGGAGAGACAGTTGAAGGATAGAAACTGCATACAGACGGTGGATTGAAGTATTTGAATAGATTGTACGTACCAAATTTTTCTAATCTTAGAAATGACGTTCTCCGGGAAGGCCACTATTCATCTTATACAATTCATCCTGGAGGAACCAAGATGTATCAAGATCTTCGACGTCAGTTTTGGTGGAACGGTATGAAAAATGACGTAGTGGGTTTTGTTGCAAAATGTCTCACTTGTCAGCAAGTAAAAGATGAACATCAGAAACCATCAGGCCCACTACAATCGTTACCTATAGCAGAGTGGAAATGGGATCATATAACTATGGATTTTGTTAGAGGTTTACCAAAATCTCCAAAACAACGAGACGCGATATGGGTTATTGTGGATCGTTTGACCAAGTCAGCACATTTCTTACCAGTCAAAACCACCTATTCTACATAAATTCTTGGGAAACTTTATGTTCAAGAGATAGTAAAATTACATGGAATTCCTATCTCGATTGTGTCAGATAGAGATTCTAAATTTACTTCTCAATTATGGGGAAGTTTACAAAAAGCTTTCGGAACAAAGCTCAATTTCACTAGTGCTTTTCATCCACAAACAGATGGGCAGTCAGAAAGAACTATTCAAATTTTGGAGGACATGTTGAGAGCTTGTATTTTAGGCTTTGGCGGAAGTTGGGAAGATCATTTATCTTTAGCAGAGTTCGCTTACAATAATAGTTATCAATCAAGCATTCAGATGGCACCGTATGAAGCATTGTATGGAAGACCTTGCCGATCACCTTTATGTTGGACAGATGTAGGAGAAACTGCGTTAATAGGACCCGATTATGTACAAGAGAATACCGAAAAGATCAAAGTCATCAGACAACGTCTCTTAACAGCTCAAAGTCGACAAAAAAGTTATGCAGATAGAAGGACAAAGCCTTTAAAGTTTGATGTTGGTGATAATGTATTTCTTAAGGTATCACCAAGAAAAGGAATCAAAAGGTTTGGAAAGTCTGGAAAATTATCCCCACGGTTTATTGGACCATTTGAAATATTGGAAAGAATAGGCGAAGTCGCATACAAATTAGCACTACCTCCTCAACTTTCAAGCATACATAATGTATTTCATGTCTCTATGCTTAGAAAGTATGAACCGGATCCGTCTCATGTAATCGATTGGGGAGAACTCACTATGGACGAACAATTATCATTTGAGGATAGGCCGATTCAAATACAAGATCACAAAACGCAAGTGCTACGCACAAAAATTATTCCATTAGGTAAAGTTTTATGGCAACATGGCAATGTAGAGGAAGCTACATGGGAATCAGAGAAGGAAATGCGTACGAAATATCCAGAACTCTTCATTGTTTCGAGTAAGTTTAAAATTTCGAGAACGAAATTTCTTTTAAGGAGGGTAGATTGTAATATCCCTCGTTTAATTAAGAGTGAACTGTGATTATAATTGTTTCTATACAAAATTTTAGTCTGCTTAGTTTTTATTTGTTTAGTAGCTTTTAATACTATACTTTTTATTTATCTATTTTTATTGTTATTATTATTATTGTTTTAGGGCAAATAAGGTTTTTTTTTTATTTTAATTTTTTTTGGGTACACCAATTAAGTAGTTTAAAAAAAAATTACAAAAGAAAGGAAAGGAAAGTTCTTTCACTTTCTTCCTTCCTGTGCGATAGAAACAAGGAAGCTAGGAGAAGGTTCATGGCTCTTCCATAGCTTTAGGAAAATTCTTCTTTCCTCATACTTAAATCGGGTAGAGATTAGGAAATGTTGTGATAGGTCGAGGTTTGATTGATCTAAGGAGTGTGCTATAGAGAGTTGTTCATCTCCTGTTTCACCAAGGAGTGTGTTCGACAGAGGGTGAACTGAGAAGAGCCACAGAGGTCTATAAGCAGGAGGTGGATGGCCTAGGAAGCTAAGTTTTCATCATGACTCTGATAGGATTGGGTAGGATTAGAGAAACTATAAAAGGGGTTGTAGAGAAGTGGGAAAAACATCAGAAATCGAAAAGGGGTAGAGTAATTGAGAGTTAGAGAACGTGATTTTGAAGGAAGGATTCAGAGATTTGAAGGGTAAATTTCTTGTTCTTTGATTATTTTCATTTTTCGAATTTAATTTCTTAAAGTGGAATTGAAACTGCCATGATATATATTTGGAGTTCTTAGTTTTATTTAGGGTTTTCTATCATTCAACGAACCAATCTGAACAAGAATTAGAGTTGGGTAACTCGGATTGGGTGTGTAGATCAAATTTCTTGATTAAGGGTTTGGTTCAAAAAGTCAATTTCTTGTTAATTTTGAGTCATGTTATATTTGGGTGTTGTATACATGATTTCTGGACTACCTGGAAGTATTTTGGATTCTGTTATATGAATTGGAAGTCTACTGATATGTGAGTTGCAGAAAAATTGATTTATTTGCAGAGAAAACTCAAGTTTCAAGTAGCCTTATTTTGCTCTTAATTTATAGGTCTATATGTGCTCATTTGGAGAAAATTTTTAGCGTGTTAAGAATACATATGTTTATGATCGTAACCCAATTGTTTTCACTCAGTTCCGTTGAGTTTTGATCAATCAAAACCTTGTTTAAACTTGGGTCGCGAGCTGCCAAACAGCAGCAGAAAACTGGATTTTCAGTTTCAATACTCCATTTTTCTTTTGGCATAACTTCCAATTTAGAGTTCCGTTTTCTACAAACTTTATATGCTTTTAAAGTACATAACACAAACTTCAAAACCCATGTAATATTACACGATTTGGTTTAGTTTTGAATGTTCAAAAAAGAGTCTAAAGTTGGTTCATTAGTGCTGTTTTTCTGCAGATTTTCTGGAGATGTAAAGCACTGTTCTTACCACATCTAATTTCTATCCCAGATTCCTTTCTAGTCTTCTTTACCTTATTTGAGTGGCATTTTTTTGAGTTATAAGATTCCAGAATTTATGTACTTTCTTTAGATGATATTAATTTTGTGATTAAGCATTTAGTTTGGTTTCTAATATGTGTTACTTGTGTTTATACTTTTGGTTGTATTTTTTTGTGTTCTAATTAGGTTCTTCAGAGGAGCAAAATTAATCGAATTCAAGGTAGGGGGTTCTGGGAAACCTTCTATATGTATTAATCTAATTATTTCTTACTTAAGTACACATACAAGTTTGATATTCATATTGAATTCCAGTTGAATATGAGTACTGTTTTCTGATGGTTGTTTGAGTATAAATGTTCGAAATGAAATTTAGATTCATGATGTGGGAGTAAAGTGGGATTGTCTTTGGGAATTTAAGGTAGTGACTATTAGTTTTTTGTGTGTAGTTGAGCCAAACTCTTAGTAGGTACCAGGTCTCAGGCGAGCCCACAGTGCACAGATTCTTTAAAGGTAATTCGGGACTGGAGACGAAGAGTTTAGGCAAGATGACTAACAAAAAGGGGAGTTCATGGATGTTTAGGGATGAGGGTTAGTTCATATACTTAAACACTCGGGATCAAGTGGTATAAGTACGGAATGGGACGTACAAGGTCTGGGTATTTATTTATGTGGATTAACGGGTATAGTTAAGGCATTTGCATTGCATTCTTATGCCTTATTCTGATTATAGTCTTAATTCTGCTATGATAATTATTCTCTGCTATTTTACTAATGAAGGTATAGGTCCCTACTGAGCTTTTTAAGCTCACCCTAACTAAATTTTGCAGGTACAGAACCAGAAACATAAAAGTCTGCTTGTTGTCCGTTGTGTAACTATGTATAAAGAAATAAAAAGATGAACTTGTTGGCTTTTGCTTTCTTGTTTGAATAAGGAACTACTTTTGCGTGAACTTTGAGTAGTTCATAAGTTGTAATTTTGGCAGAAATTTTCAATAATGATATATTGTTCAGTTGAATTATATTCCAAGTGAGTTAAACCTGTTTTTATTTCAAGTCACAGACTTAATTATATTAGTTAAGTTATAATTAAGGTGTGATTCACATTCTAAACCAAGGTTTACATTAATCCTTGGGTTGGGGCGTGACATAAACACCAAATTCTGGCATTACAAAATATATAAATTGTTTCATTATACTCAGATTCGAAACCCACCCTAATTCCAACTATCTTACACACCCACCTTGCGCATAACTTTACCATTCAAAACTGTAAACACAATAGTAACACTTAAGTAAAAGATTTCAACAGTCCAAGCAACCAAAAATGAAGAAAACAAAGCATCACGAGAAATAAGGATATAAATATTTACTGGAAGTCTGGATTCCCCCAAAAACGTATAGATCGTATCAACTATCAAATTCCCAATGGATTTAGGACTAAATAATCCAGCACAAAGGGTAAACAGGGAAAGGCAAATAAAAAAAAGGACAAAATACTGATATAGATTCATATTAAGGACATGTAGATTTGGATAAGTTGTAAAAAGACAATACCTTTAAAGGAAAAAGTGTTAAAGTCTCTAATAAACGCACTTGAAGCAAAAAGTGTTTATAAGTGATTCCTATACAACCATTTCCAACTTCTGCAAGTTGCTGAAACCCCCATTTCAAGTGTTTCCTATATTCAAACGTATCTCCAATTTTTTGTCAAACAAAATGCTTTTACTCGCATAATAACTAATAAGCACTAATTATGCCAAAAGCACGTCCAATAAGACCGTAAAAGCGATTGAAACAAGACCTCTCGTTATCATATAGGTCAATTGATTTTTGGATATTTTCCAGCATTAGAAAAAAATTGCAACTCATAGCCTAAACATTGTCCATGCAAATTTGAATAAGCAAGAATTCATCCATATTATTTCAAATTGTAAATTATATAAAATGAAATAGATTACCCATGGCAAAAAAGCACTTACATGGAATGGAAGTAAGGAAGTAAAGAGATGAGAGATGGCTTGCTAACAAATCCGGACTTAAATTGAAGGAAGAATAACTTGCACCTTCTTTTGCTTTATATCATAACAATCTCTACTTCCTTTCTTTGCAGTCTACGGAATCCATTTCCACCATACTACTCCATCTGTTTGTATTGTATTAACAACTATCTTCCAGGTCCTGCACTGATCCATAAACACATATATATCAAGTTAATCAACATGAAATTTGACCATAAACACTAAAGAACAAAACCCAGTGAAAATAAAAAACCGTAACCTGGATTTTGGGACTCGATCGGTGTCGGATTCGAGTCTTCCTTCCTGCGTCTGTGTGAGTCAAAGGAGGACGAGGAGAAGCGTGGATTCGACGGAGGAGTGGAGCGGCAGGAGCACGGGCAGCGGGACTGTGAGTGAGAGTGTGAGAGTCGAGACTGTGAAATAGACTGAGAGTGAGCGAGATAGCGGCTGAGAGATTGAGAGAGAGATAGACCACCTAACCTAACCTAACAAATGACCTAGGACGGTTGGATTACATCTTAACAAATCCAACGGTTCAAGTAATTTTTAATTTTTAATTAAAAAAAAATATATATATATATTATATTCGGTTCGGTTTGGGATTACAGAAAGCTTTCAAAGGTGTGGCCGAATCCCAAATAGAAACTTTCGGGACGGGTTCGGTTTTGGGAAATTCGGTTCAGGCATTTTTCGGTCAAATTTTGGGACGGGTTTGGGACGGTTCGGGATTTTCGGGAAAAAATTCCACCCCTACCTTTAGTTAGGTTTTTTTTTTTATATTTTGTTTTTTTGCTTTCTCTTTTCCTTATCATTAAATAAAAGGAAAATTAGAATGCCCTACATCTTTTTTATAATTGTTAGATTAAACATTCATTCCTTTTTAAGATTTGATTAAGGTGCTTTGATCAATTGCCACCTCAATAACTTTTTATTTATTTAATTTCCATGTCATTAATTTAAATATATTTATATAGAGGTATAAGGTAGCTTAGCAACTAATTACCTATAATATAAGAATTTAATTTCGTCAATCCCCTTCTACACATTAAATGATATTTTATTAATAAAATAAAATAAAAAATTAATTAACTAATTCCTCATTTCCTTATTATCAGTATTTTAAAAAAAAAGGTCTCTTTCTAGTAAAAATGTCTCAATAAAGAGTCTTCAATACATATTTTTTCAAGTATAGATATATAAAAATATACTTAAAACTTATGGTACATTCGAGAACAAAAGTATCGACTTTTGGTACGTTTATATTTCAAATGTACCGAGGAACCAAATCTACCAAAAATTCAAGTGTACCATAAAACCTAATGTACCCATTGTTATGTAACCCTTTTGGTACGTTTAGATTTCAAATGTACCGAGAAACCAAATGTACCAAAATTTCAAATGTACCATAAAACTAAATGTGCCCATTGTCAGGTAACCCTTGTGGTACGTTTAGATTTCAAATGTACCAAAAGACCAAATGAACAAAAAATCCCAAATGTACCACAAAACCAAATGTCTCTATCAGATAACCCTTTTGGTACATTTACATTTCAAATGTACCGAGAAATACAAAAAATCAAATCCACTATAAAAACTAAATGTGTCCATATTATAGGTAACTAGACATAGCTATATAATCAAACAAATCTTTATTATGTGATGGGTCTTCTAAATAATCAAATTTGACAAATTTTTTTTTATAAATATTCTACTATATTCACAAAATAAAAATATAAATGATAACAAACAATAAAAAAATGCATAGAGATGGATAATAAATGCATAAATATAGGGATAATATGAAAAGAGAACGAAATGCCCAGGAGAAGTTGTGAAAAATTAAAATTCTAAACACAATTGAACTTATGTGAAAAACTGAAATTAATAACCAAAATTTTAGGAAAATGTTTGATCAAATTTTTAAAAGGAGTGTATGTTTAGTCTAAAAAATTAAAAAACGAGGCGCCTATATAAAAACGCCCCTTAAATAAAGGTATAACATAATTTTTTGTTAAAACTCAAAGTTTTGAAATCTTTTTCATTAGTTTTTCTTTATTCTAAAGCCTTGTAAAAGTTAACAAAGATAATTTTCACCATAAAATATTCCAAATTTGCTTGTGCTTCATCTAGTTAGAATTTTTTATGTGTATGTTACATTGTCACATGTTATTTAATTTACTCATATTATTGTGCATGTATTTACTTATTAAAATTATATTATGCATGTATTGACTTATTAAAATTATATTGTAGGTCAATTATATCTATTTTATGACATAATGTAACAATATGACAATCGCACTAAAAGTTGATGTTGTTTAAACCGATCAAAGTATTTTAAAATTTTGACAGAAAAAAAAAGTATTTGTAAATTTGATTTTGAACTTGTTAGACAAAAAAATAATAGGGTAATATTAGGAAGACTCAATTTGTAAATTATATTTTAAAAACTAAAGAACATAAAACTTGATGATTGATTTATTTTTTAAGTATTGATAAATGTGTTCATTTTTATTGATGAAAAAATTTCCCGTCTACATGTTACGGCCACCACTGCAGGAATATGACAAGGAAATGAAAGAGGGGAGAGGCACAGAGTCCAAGGATTTCAATACAAAACAGAAACAGTGGTAAGAATATAAAGACGAATGGAACTTCTGTAGTTTTTCACAAATCGGGTTTTTAGGTCTACACGTCTCTAAGGCCCCATAGAGAGGAACACCCTCCCTCCACAAGGACCGAATGAGCCCTTCCAATCCATCATGACTCTGAAGAAGTAAATCTGTGAAACAAAAAAAATAAATAAATAAAAAAGAAACATACTTTTATATCCTAGCTAGCAAACTTCTTTCTCCCCTTTGATCGCCATAACACTGCCACAAGTCCCACCTTTTTGAAAGCTCATAAACTTCCCAAAAACCCAATTATTTTAGAGGGAGGGCGAGGGAGAGAGGGAGAGATTTGGTGTTTATTGAGTGGAGTTAGTTATGAGTAATTGGTTGGGATTCTCTCTGGCTCCACACTTGAGGATCCATGAAGGCTTTGGTGGGAGGGAAGATGAACAAGAACATGTAGGAGGTGGAGGCTTCTCTTCTGAAATGACCATCATGCCCTTGCGCTCTGATGGTTCTCTCTGTGTTTCTCCTGACCCTTTCAGCCGCTCCAATGGCTCTGAAGGTATTGCATGTAAAGTAGAAGCTTTTTTATAATTATTTTCTGTGTATTCTTTTTTTTTTTTTAGTATTTTCATATGATTTGCATAATTTTTGGAAGATTGGAGATATGAGAACCAAATGGGGGCAACAAGTGAGACAGCTGCAGACCCAAACGAAGAGGGTCCAAAGCTTGAAGATTTCTTGGGCAGCTGCTACTCCAGCTCTCCTCCTCCAACTGATGAAACCAAAGCCTACAACTTCCACACCCAGCAAGACCAAAACCAAGACTCCCCCATCTCCCAAATCAACGTCAACGAGTCCCCCAACTTCACCACCACCACACCCAGCAACGGAGAAATCGAACCCAGCAGAGATCACTTTATCAATAATCAACCCTACGCCCATTACTGCAATACCCTGAACCCAGCACAAAGCCTTGTCCCTAGTAATGGCATGTACAAATCTTGGTTGGGCCAAACGCTGCCCTTTTGCGATGAGAAATCATTATGTGGTGGTGATCATCAGTCAGCTCTCTCACTCACTATGTGTCCAAGCTTGCAAAATGGTAATAATAATAATAATATGGGTGTAATTTCTCATCAACAAATCCAAATAGTGGATAACAAGAAAAGGGCTGTTGGGAAATCTCCTGCTAGAGAACCAGTTCCTAGAAAATCTCTCGACACTTTCGGTCAGCGCACTTCTCAGTACCGGGGTGTCACCAGGTACATACCAACTATTTACTTTCTTTTCCTTTTCTTAGATTTTCTTTGTCGATACAAGCGATGGTGGGTAGCCGGAAATTGAACTCGGGGAGCTCGAGTACCGAAAGAATGCTACTATGAAAATATTTTCCTTTTTTAATAACTTTTTTTGTTCTTAAATTTATCTGTTTTAGGCATAGGTGGACTGGGAGATATGAGGCCCATCTGTGGGATAATAGTTGCAGAAAAGAAGGGCAAACAAGGAAAGGAAGGCAAGGTGAGAAAATTGTTATTAAAAATATTTGGTTTTTCTTTTTATAAATTTTTTTGGGGTACTTTTGTTTGTTAGAGGAATATGCTAACGGTTTTTTTTTTTCCCTGCATTTTGTTATGGGGTTGGTCTTTCTTCACACTATCGCAACTGCAGTTTATCTGGGTATGTGAATCTTTAGCTCTGAGCCTCTGATACCAATTTGCATGTATTTTCTTTATTCAGTTTTTGGACGTAACTTTTAACAATCGATTACATTAAAAGATATGCATTGTAAGTTGTGCAAAATTTTAAAAAACTTTCATATCATTCGTTTCCCCTTTGCAAAACGATCATCAGGCGGTTATGATAAGGAGGAGAGAGCTGCTAGGGCTTATGATTTAGCTGCACTCAAGTATTGGGGTTCAACTACTCATATAAACTTCCCAGTAAGTTTTGGTTTCTACCACTCTTAAGATTTGGTTTTTATTTATTATAAGCGATCGTTGTAAACTAAGTGAAAGGAGAGGGAGAGATTTCGACCCATTAGTTGTTGAATAAATACAAATATCCTAAAAACTGAAACAATTCACCAACAAATTATCAAAACTATTATTTGTTTTCTTCTGTAATTTTCTTCCCGTCTCTTTCTACTGATCAGCTAAGTACTTATGAAAAAGAGCTAGAAGAGATGAAGAACATGACAAGGCAAGAATTTGTAGCCAATTTGAGAAGGTATATACCCTTTTACTACTTTCTGGACCATGATTTTCTTTTTCGAATTTGTAGCATCTTTTATGTATTTATTTTAGTTTAAACTTTTTGTTGGTCTGAATGGCATCTTTTGATGTCGGTATTAGGAAAAGCAGTGGGTTTTCAAGAGGAGCTTCTGTGTACAGAGGTGTGACAAGGTATTATGGCACAAGGCAACTTTAATAATAGAGTTGCCATTATTTACTGCATTTTTTTTTTTGCAGCCTTTTCAATTATCATAGTCAATAATAGGCAAACATTATTAAAAATGTCCATATGGTATCAAACATTTCTAAATTTTAGTACATTATTAAATTCCAACCCCATCCAATTTCCTATCCTTTTAACCAAATTATTTTCTTTGTCCTGACAGACACCATCAGCATGGAAGGTGGCAAGCTAGGATTGGCAGAGTTGCTGGAAACAAAGACTTGTACCTAGGAACATTTAGTAAGTTGATTTCACATAAATTAAAAATCCCTAATCAATTTTGAGGACTCTCTAGTACGTTGTTTCCTTGTCTTATACGCTGAAATTTTTTACCATTAAATTTGAGTTTGGAAACGAGAATCTAACAGTAATTTTTTTTTGTGTTTATAGAATACAGCGCAACAAAATATAATTTTCTCAATGAAACGAATTTATATACGACATTTTGAATGATTATGATGATGTTCTTGGTGTCGATTAATTTAGGCACACAAGAAGAAGCAGCTGAGGCTTATGACATTGCAGCAATCAAGTTTAGGGGCACAAGTGCTGTGACCAACTTTGACATGAGTAGGTATGATGTGAAGAGGATTTGCTCAAGCTCCACCCTCATTGCCAGTGACCTCGCCAAACGTTCACCGAAAGACTCGGCTCCTCCCGCCGCAGCAATCGAGGACTTCAATTCCTGCGCTTCGTCTACTTCTCCACATCCCCTTTTGGCCATCACAAGTGGTGGTGAACCTTCTGATGACTTGGCTGACATGATGTGGAACAATGCAGCAGAGGATCATTCGAACACAAACGCACCATTGGGTGCTTCAAGCCCTAAAAGTCATGAGTTTGGCATTGGAGGAGGTGATTATTCTCATGCTTATTTCTCAGCAGGAAATAATGGTGGGACTGATCACAGCAGGCTTGGAAATCTTGGTTTGGTTCAACAGGTTCCTATGTTTGCACTGTGGAATGACTAATCATTGTGTTTAATTAGCATAAGTATGGAACACAAATTAGTCTCTAGGAATTGGTTAATTTGTGGTGGAAATTAAGGTAGCTAGCTTAAGTTGATAGAAATGAAGAGCAGAAATGTAACATGGAAGTTAATCTGGGTTCATGTTTTGGTGTTACATCTGATTAACTGTAACCGATATTGTTTAGAACAAATTAACTGAAATTAGTGGTGAATTAAATTTGATGTCAGAATTAAAACGATGCATATTGTTCTGAGATCTGACTATAGAATCTAGCCAGCTGACCATAAATGTCCCTTGAAAATAAAATACTTAATTAAGAATTTTGGGTTTTTCTTTTGTATACTCAGTAATTTTATACTTCCGAGTTTTTAACTGTTGTATTGTCTGCAAATATACAATATAAAATCGGCTCATTAATCACTAAAGAATTTTTGTGAAAAACATATAATTTTTTTTTTGTTTTCTTCAGTTGGTTTACCTACCGAATACATTTTCTGTCACCTGAGGTAATTCCTCAAACTATTAATAGATAATATATATATATATTATAAGACTTTGAAACTAAATTGTGTCATTTGGGAAGGAAATAGTAAAAAAATATGGCTTTATATCATAGGGAGATTAAATTTATGACAAAATTGTAATAATGGTCCCATAATTATATGAAGAAAACTCAATTAATAGGAGTCAGGGTCTTTAAATTTTGTCCCATGAGTACTAAATGGTAATTTTGATCAACTACATAAACTTTTCTATTAAGAAACGGGTAAAGAAAAAAATTCATCCGGAAATAAGAAAAATAAGTGTTATTCTTGCAATCTTTTGTTCTATCTTTATTAAAGCAATGATATAAATAAATGATAAGAGTAGCGTTACTCTAAGAAAAAATAAAAACCAAGCCACATCAAGTGTTTTTGGGATGGCCTTCAAAATAATTTCTTTTAATTTTATATGATCTTTTTATTATTAACTATTTTTTTCTTTAAAAAAATGAACAATTTGTGGTAAACCACGGTTATCCATCACTTTTGAGGGCTAGGAAGAATCACAGAGGGTTTCGAACCCAAGACCTCAGGTTTTTAGTTCTAAAGAAGTCTCGTAATTCCCTCTTTACTACTGGGCCACCAGCTCGTGGTCTCTTTTTTTATTATTTTTTTTAGTACATCGATATTTTAACATTAGAAGAAGGGGAAGTTTGGCTAAGCCACACAATAAGCAGCCTAATTTAGTATCGAATTCGTAATTCACGAGATTCAAACCTAAGACCTCTCACTTCTAAGTGAAGAGGAATACCAACAGAACGTACTGAATGCCAGTTTTTTTTTTTATTATTAACTAAATTGTCTTATTTCATGCCGAAAAAACAAATCCAATTTATCTTATTTTTCTATTAAATTGATATTAGTTCAATCTGTTGAGCGGAAACATTGGATTTCCAACGTTACATAAATTTCAAAATTTTGGGCGCGCCACGTGGTACTTTGTGGAGCTTCAAATTCTAAAAGTTTGAAAACTTCAATTGCAAGGATAAATCCAACTCTACAAATTACCCAAAAAATTAAAAAGAAATTATTAAAATGTTCAAAAAACTTACAAAGTCCATGCTTACGAATTCTTAGGTCATCTCCAAACGAAAGCTAGTCATAGAGCTCGTTTTAGCCTTCTGGTCCTCCAAGATATTAATATTTTAATGAACAATACATGGCCATATTTGCTTCCGTCTCCAACCGAGGGCCAAATGGCCATAGGGCCAAACATGATTTATTATTTAAATTTAAAAACTACAACGATAACTGGCCCAAAAAACCAAAAAAAATTAGAACTTAAATTTAATGAAGGATTTAGGTATTTATAGGGAAAAAAATTAGAATTTTTAAGAATTTTTTTTAAAAAAAATAGGCCCAAAAAACCAAAAAAAAAATGAATACAACGGCTAGTCAGCTAGCTGTTGGATTCAAATTTTTGTTTAAGCATTCCTGTCGGTTATATCCGACAAGGTTTTTTGAATTTCTGGCCAGCCCAAACTGACTGGAAGGGGCCAGCCCTTTGGCCCTTTCAGATTATGTGGGGTTGGCCTAGCCCTCGATTGGAGACGATTTTTGGGCTATTTTCAGCCATCTGGCCCTTTGGACCCTTTGGTTGGAGATGACCTTATAAAGTTTAACTCAATTGCAAATTAAACATTTAAAATTAAACAAAAATCTACGGCGATAATTATATATAGAGTAAGACAAAAAAACATTAAAAGATAAAAAATATATTGAAAATAATGATCGCTCTTGTTCTTACCCTTTCTCCTTTCAAACTGAAAGACTTACACAAAAACAATTATTGTTTTAAGTGGAAAGTAAAGGCAATTTTATTGCCTTTGCCTTTCATCAATTGATAGAAATGCTCTAATTAGGAGATTATTGCTATAAATTTAGTCTATATATTTTAACGAAAAGAAACACAAAAAAAAAAAAAATTTATTATATCATGCTGTATCACTTGGAAGATTGAAGTAGACAATTCGAAGTACTTTGGATAGCAGTTGAGTAAACTGTGAAAACGATGGAAGCTTTTTAGATGAAGACCAACTTGACAAAAGTTCTTGTAATAAAGAATGAATAAAGTTTTTCTTGGGAAGGTAAATGCCATTACATTAAATACTTTTTAACGACATACTTCATCAAAATATAAGTATATTTAAAAGGAAAAAAAAAATCTTCTCATAGCTCATGTAACATAAGTTGTACTAGGTTGAACATTGTAATTTTTCACCTTGAACGATGTTTATTTTTCGAAATACGTACTAAATAAAATTGGTGATGAATTTAGTTCTGCCAAGTAGTGTCATGAAAAAAACTTCATTTGGACACAACACAAGTAAAGTAATGTTGTAAAAGCTGTTTCTAAGATTAATTTTATTGAATTTAGGCCTCAAAATCTTAGGCAAACTCATGCAGTGGAATTGTTTCTTCTTGGGCAGCAAAAGCGGTGCGTGCATGGCGGTTTGCTAAAATACGCAGGTTCAAGGTTCTAAAAGGCGCTAGGCGCTAGTCGGGCGGCGGGATGGGGCCTAGCGCCTAGGCGGACGACTAGGCGGACTAGGCGGATTTAAGTAAATCTATTCTATTTCGTGTAAATAAGTGTCTGTCTATACTTAAAATATACATAATTTCGTCATAAACTAGAAAATAGAATGACATCTATATTATGAAGTATTGGAACATAATGAAAACATAGGGAGCAAACATATAATGTGTGTTTATTTAAGTATTCAATAAGTTTCTTACAATTTATTGGAAACAATAAAATGCAAAAGGAAAGTTATCTATTTTTTATCTAAGTGAGTTGCAACCTAGGCAGGTGTCTAAGTGGGTCTGGGCGGGTTAGGCGGGTGCCTAGGCGGTCTAGGCGGGCTCCTCAGCAGGTCTGGGTGGGCTAGGCGGATGCCTAGGCGGTCTAGGCATTAATCGGGGCGGTGACCAGCCGCCTAGTGCCTAGGCGGAGCCTAGACGATGCTAAGCGGGGATTTTTAGATCAGTGCGCAGGTTACGTAGTACATTCTGAAAGAAAATGTCACAGAAGTGGGGGCACGTCCCTTTGACTCGCGGAAAATAAAAAGAATCCAGCCAGTTTTTCCTGATGAGCTGAGACTGAGGAGAGGAGGTGCGGTGCCTTAATTTGCGTGCCCTTTGGCATTTTCTGCTGAAGTGTGCAGCAGTGCGCAGTGCGCCTCTCTCTATCTCTAGCAAAAGAGTAATGGTAAGATGAATAAGTTTCTAATAACATAAAAGTCGATGATTGGATTATTATTCAAACGTTGATAAACATGTTTATTTTTATTGATAATATATTATTTAGTTAAATTTAGTATTTCTATCATTACGTAGCAAAAAGAAGAGATTTTTAAGTCTGATCAGAATACGATTACATACGTTATACATCATTATACAAAAAAAAAAACTTAGAAAATTCTTCTTATATAATAATACAATCTAGTAATTTGATTCTAGTGGTATTCCTACTCTTAAGTAAGAGATTTTATGGTCTTTTTTCGCTAAAGACGAATTTAAACAATATTATTATGAACGCATTATAAGGTTAAACTCTCTTCATTCTCTTAGTATAAATAATATCGATTGTTAAAAAAAATACATGAGTTACTGCACATTGAAAAAATCTGTCCGGTCGAAGGCTCTGCAGGCATGCAGCCAGCCAACCCATCAATCAAATCTGAGGACAGGTCAACAAGTACTTTCGCTTCAATTAAATTTTTTTTTCTTTTTCTAAACATAGAATAGATTAGATACGAATGAAAATGTTTACATCCTGAGCTAAAGTATTAAAAAGGAACTCAGGTTTGATATAGTCCCAAACAAAAACTTGATCCTGCTTAAAAACAAACTTAGCAACAAAGTGGGCAGCAAGAATAATGCTAGTATGGCTAATTGTTGAAAGAATAAACGGGAGGACTTCTTTAATGAGTGGGCAGCAATTAAATTTCGTTTTTAACACCTGAACAAAGCCTAAACGGGAGGACGTCTTTAATGAGATATTTTTGAAAGAATAATGCTAGTTAGGCTAATTGTTGAGACAAATAAAAAATTATACGATGTATTGCTAATTAAAAATAAACATATTAATCACATTTGAGTAATAATTTAATTATAAATAATCTATTCATATTACTCTCTAGATTTGATTTAAAAAGTTGACTTTCCTAAAATTACTTTTTTTTTTAAATGGTAGATGAAAAATGAGTTTTATATATTGTTCGAGATTATGGACTTTATGATAAATTGAATTTAAGTTTGGCAAGTAAAAGTCGCTTAATACTACGGTTTAGTAGTTTTTTTTTTTTTTAATTTGAAAGAGAGATCTTATGTTTGATTCCCATTAAATGCAAATTTAAACATTATTGCTAGCCTATTTGTCTACTCTCTTAGTGTAAATAATATCGTTTGTTTAAAAAAAAAAAATCACTAAGTGTAAATCCAAGAAGAATTCATTGTAAAAAAGTGGGCTTAGTTTTTAAGGTTTATTTTCTAAAATTTGGAGCTCGTTTATAAGTAATTTTAAAATGACTAAAAACGATTTTGGTGAAAATATTTGTTTAACCAATTCTTCGTAAAAATGTAAGTGAATCTTAAAAAAACATTTGAAGTGCTTCGTATAAAAAACACGTAACTAATGCTTCTTTGGGAAGCACTTCAAGTGCCTTTGAAACCTAAAAACATTTTCTTTAAAATGACTTTCAATCATTTTAAGAACACTTCTAAAAGTGCCCTTAGATGTCAATTTTTATACTATTGAGTTTGAGTTTGTTTTGCTAGAAATTTGTAGCGCGTGTTTTTTTTTAATTTAGATAGTATTTTGAATTTTGTTTAGGATGATTTTGTATAAAATCAATCAAATGTTATGATATTGACAATATATCAATCAAATTTATTTCAATTATAAATAGGTTAATGAGACTTTAAGCTACATTAAAACACATCAATCAAATGAAAATTACAATTCATGCCATTGTCATTTAAAACACCCAACCTCTTCATATTCCTCATTGTAAACCGCGTAAAACACTCTCAGACTTCAACCTCCATCACCTTGCAGCCATAAAATGCTCTCAGATAGCAACCTCCACCGCCTCCCACCACCTTCAACCTCCATTTTTTGGCCTCACCTTGTCAACTTTGTGCCGCTCCGAACGATTTCATACTTTTTCCTTGATTCCGACGAACGATTCGCACTTGCGCCTGAGAAATCACGATCAAGTTTTTTCTTCTTCTTGTTCTTCAATTCTAATGTTTTAGGTTATTTAAATTGTGTTTTTGAGAGATTTGGTGTAATTTTGCACATTACACCTTTTTTGGTTTTGAATTTAAGCTTGTTTGGATATTAAAATCGGTCTGGGCATATTACAAATTTATTTTTTTGGATATATTTGTTGGCTCTGTGTATGTTTATTCATGGTGGTTATGTCGTTTAGCCTAATTGCCACTCCTCGTGCTCTTTTTCTTAGGTTATGTGCTCTATTTCCTATGTTTTGTGGATTCATGCACTGCAACACAGTGTCTGTTTCATATTCTACGATTGTACATTGATATTCAAAAAGTTTTGTGAATTCAGACACTGTGTTCTAGTGTCTGTTTCCTGTTCTGTGATTGTACATTGTTATTCAAATGTTTATGATTCAAACACTACAACGCAGTGTTTGTTTCATGTTGTGGATTCAGACACTTAGTTGCAGTGTCTGTCTCATGTTATGTGATTGTGCATTGATATTCAAATAGTTTCCATGGATTCAGACACTACGTTGCAATGTTTGTTTCTTGTTTTGCAACATGTGGTTAAATTCGATGCAAAGCGAAGAACCTTACCAGGGCTTGGCATGCCGTGAATCCTCTTAAAAGAGACGGGTTCCTTCGAAAACGTGGACACAGGTGGTGCATGACTGCCGTCAGCTCGTGCCGCAAGGTGTTGGGTTAAGTCCCACAACGAGCGCAACCAGTTGCCATTGTTGAGTTTGGAACCCTGAGCAGACTGCTGATGATAAGCTGAAGGAAGGTGAGGATGACGTCAAGTCATCATGCCCTTTATGCCCGGGGCGACACACGTGCTACAATAGCCGAGACAAAGGGCCGCGATCCCGTGAGGGTGAGCTAACTCCAAAAACCCGTCCTCAGTTTGGATTGTTGGCCGCATTACAAATACAACTTTATACACTACAATAACAATACTAGATAGTATGGTGGAAAGGAATATCTGAATCTTTCTACCATATTATCGTATCTCATAGAATACGACTGATTCTAGTCTGCCCATTTCATTTAAGATGTGAAATTTTTATCCTTTTTGATATTCAAAAGTTTATGTGATTCCGATAATGTGTTGCAGTGTCTGTTTCCTGTTATGTGGATTCAGACACTGCAACGCAGTGTCTATTTCATGTTCTATGATTGTGTCTATTTCATGTTCTATGATTGTGCATTGATATTCAAATTGTTTATGTGGATTCAGACATTGTGTTGCAATGTTTGTTTCCTGTTATGTGATTGTACCTTGATATTCAAAACTATATGTGGTTTTGACACTGCATTGCAGTGTATGTTTCCTGTTCTATAGATTCAAACACTTTGTTGCAGTGTTAGAGAGAGAGAGAAGAGACAGTGAAGAGGAAATAGTTAATGGATGGGTGGACATAACGTGTGTTAAAAAATAAAGAGAGATAAGGAAAGATGGATAGAAAAGTCAAATTCCAAGTATTTATAATCACTTAAAGTCATTGTGACATTCATCATTGACCTAGGCCTAATTAATAAAAATATATCATTGATATATGTTTAAATAGTAACATTTTTATTGATTTTTGGCTAAATTGCCTTTTTTATTTATTATTTATTTTCATTTTGAAGTTAGAGTTTCCTAACAAGGTGGAGCTAGAATTTAAGTGTGGGGGACCAAAAAATAAAAAAATAAAAGTATAAAAATTATATAAACGTCATTCGAAACAAAATTACTAAATTGCCAAGACATGTCACTTAATATTACGGTCTAGTAGTTTTCTTCTTCATTGGTAAGTGAGGTATTCTAGATTCAATTCTCACCAAAAGTAAATTTGAACCACATTATTGCTAGCCTATTGTGAGGTTTAACCTTCCCCTAACCCCCGTAGACCTACTCCAACCCTTGGAGTAAAACTCAAATTTTAGGTTCTAAACTTATCCCAACTTGCTCCAACCCTAAAGGCAAATATGAGTTTTAACCCACAACTCATTTTTGAGGCAAATTTAGGTTAGGATTTCTCATGGGTTAGTAGAGCTGGGCCACCATATATATGTATTTTTTTAGTTTTATATTTATAAATTCATTGAATCCAACGACTAAGATCTAATATGATCAAACCCAACGGTAAGAAAAAAAATCTAACGGTCCAAATTTAAATCCAACAAGTAATTAAAAAAAATATTCTTTTATGTATTTCATATTCTTTCGTAGCGTTCCACGATTTTCATGGTGTCGGTTAGTGAATTTTCAATATTTATCAGAATCTAAAAAATTTTAGGTTAAAATGTTCATAAAATTAAACTAGGATAGTCTACATAATTTTTTTTCCAAAAAAAAGTTCCTTTAAGAAAAACATTATCCTAAATTCATTTTTAATAACATCGGACTAAAAATTTAACCTAGAAGAATCGAAGGAAAAAAAACTGTTTCTGGGTTAAACCTAAATTTTTTGTTTTAACTCAAGGGTTTGAGATGCTCTTAGTATAGATAATATGTTTGTTTAAAAAAAAAAATCCAAGACATTACCAAAAAGAGTTCATAGAGAAATCTATGAATCAAACAAGATTTTTTAATTTTTTTTGAAGAAGCTATATTATCTACACTAAGCTGGTGGGGGAATGGACTAAGTCTCACAATGAGCAAGCCATAATAATGTGGTTCAAATTCACCTTTGGCAAGAATCGAACTTAAGACCTCTCACTTACAAATAAAGAAAAATATTACTAGACCATAGTACTAAGTGGCATGAATCAAACAAGAATTATGTACAATAAGAAGTTTAAGGACTTATTGTCATAATTTTTTAAAGGAAAAAAGATAAATTAAAATAAAAGACAAAAATACATAAAACTGAGCTAAATCCCCAAATAGAAGAATATATGCAATAAAGAAGGGCTGGAAGTAGTAACATGGCAACTTTTCTCAAGATTTGTATTTAATTACACTGCATTACTCTTTGCTAATATGATATAAACAACTTTTAGGATTAAGCATTCTTCAAACCATTCAATATTAAGAACACTTCCAGTGTTGGAAGGTCTTCCATGGCAATTGGTAATTGAATCCCCTCCACTGAATAGTAATTGCCTTTAATAAACAGTAATTGCCTTTTGCATCTCCACCCCTAAACTAAATAGCCATGGCAATATGCAATAAAATATTAATATTTTTTATTTTATAAAATAATAAAAAATAATTTTATTTGTAATTTCGGATAGAATTTTTAATTGGTCTCGTTACGGCACGTGTTATTATCCGAAAGTATAATTTTTGGTAATAGATTTTCGATACGATTTTTAACCAATCTCGTTGCACCACGTGTCACAATCTGTTTAGAATCTTTGAGGATAGATTTTCGATACGATTTTTAAACAATCTCGTTGCACCACGTGTCACAATCTGTTTAGAATCTTTGAGGATAGATTTCCGATAAGATTTTTAACCAATCCCGTCTCACCACGTGTCACAATCTGAGTGCAATGTTTGAGGATAGATTTCGATAAGATTTTTAAGGAATCACGGCGTGCCACGTGGCATTATCTACAACCTAATCCTTTATTTTTTTCTCCATATAACCCACCATCCATCCTAAGAAATCACACACCAAAATCAAAATCTCTCAAAATCTTTATACTTATTCATAGTTTCTCCTTCCTTCTTACAATGTCTTCTTCAAGGATGTTGTGGGAAATCGATTAGCAAGAGAAAGACTTGTTTAAGCAAGGGGAAGAAATGTTCAATCTCCAAGAGGGAGAAAACAAGATGGAAGAGGAAGAAGATGAGGAGCGTAGAAGGAGATATGACTATCCAAAAAGCCAAAGAGCCTCACATTCCCGTCGAGTCATCCTAGCTGTGACTGAGACCTCCAGGCCCAGCCGTTCCGCAAACATTGATAGAAGAAGGCAACGACCAGGTAATGATCTCTTAGACGATTATGTTGTCCGTAACAGTGCATTCCCTGATACGCACTTTAGACGTCGTTTTAGAATGCAACGATATTTGTTCCACAAAATCATGATTGCTGTTTGCAACCATGATTTTTACTTTGTGCAAAAGAATGATGCTTTTGGTGTCATGGGTCTCCTGCCTGAGCAAAAAATTATTGTTGCCTTGCGGATACTTGTATATGGAACATCTGCAGACCAAGTGGATGAGATAGCGATGATGGGGAAATCAACCATTCTTGAGTCCCTGATGAGATTTTGCTCCGCAATCAAATCTATCTACTCCAAAGAGTACCTCTGGTGACCTACGACAATGGACTTGCAAAGGCTTCTGAAGAAGGGTGAGATGCGAGTTTTTCCTGGCATGATTGGAAGCATCGACTGTATACACTAGACCTGAAAAAACTGTCCAAGTGCATGGCAATGAGCTTATGGGGACAGAAAATGAGCAAAAAGTATCATTTTGGAGGCAGTGGCATCATTTGATACATGGATTTGGCATGCTTTTTTGGGTGTTCCAGGAGCTTAAAATGACCTCAATGTCCTTACCCAATCTCCAGTGTTCAACAAGGTGCTACAAGGAAAAGCACCAAAAGTTACATATTGGGTCATTGGACATAAGTACGACGGAGCATACTACCTAGCAGACGACATTTACCCAAGGTGGACATCGTTTTTCAAAACAGTGCCACATATGCAAAGTGAAAAGAAAAAACACTTCGCAAGCTATCAAGAGGGGTGTAGGAAGGATGTGGAGCCTTTTTTTGGTATCCTCCAAGCTTGTTGGGCGATTGTCAGGTGTGCTGCTAGATTGATTTAGAGTCATTTTGATCCATCATGATGACGTGTATCATTCTTCATAACATGATTGTGGAATATGAGTATGATTATGATGCCATTGATGAATTTGAGCCAGACATGATGAACAATTCCAAAACACAAATATATTGTGCTCATGACGCCATCGAAGAACTCATGCGACCCGAGCCATTAAAAAGGAATGGACGTTACAATGAAAGTCTCATTCAACGATATACTTCACTCCAATCCTCATACTATCACAAAGCCAGGTAAAGTGACTTGACAGAGCACTTGTGGGAATTGAAACATGCTCCAGAAACTTAAAAACAAGCTTGTGGTGGAAGAAGAATGCTCTTAATTTATTTGGTGTGTTTTTTAAGTTCATTTAGTCTTTTTTTAAAAAAAAAAAAAAATTGTTGTGTGTATGTAATTTTATTTGGTGTGATTTTTAAGTTCATTTAGTGTGGTTTTTTTTATATTTTATTTGGTGTGTTTATGTAATTTTATTTGGTGTGTTTTTATATAATTTTATTTGGTGTGTTTATGTTCTTTGAATAAGATTCTCTTAGTTTAAATAAAGTACCAAATTAAAAAAAGATACTCTTAGTTTAAATACTAAATTAAATAAATACGAAATTACATAAAGTACTCAATTCAATAAATACGAAATTACATAAAGTACCAAAATAAATAAATATGAAATTACAACACAAAGTGATTTGAAAATTATGGGCTCCGATTATACAACAAATTCCTTAGTCCCTCGTGAATGGAAAATCATCACCTAACCAATTTTTGGTGCTAGAACCATCTCTACTTGCTCTCTCTTCTCTTGCACGCCTCCTCCGCAACATGTTTGCTTTCTCTGAATTCCAAAAATATTTAGAATTCAGAGACATGTCATCTACAGGCTCCTTCATAATGTCACGATCTTGTTGAGCCCTTATTTCTTTTTTAAGCTCTTCCATTTCTTGCCTATGTAACTCTCTTTATCTCTCATTAGCTTGAAATAATCTCTCAGCAGCTGCAGTTTTTGCCTCATCTATAGCCTTATCAGCCTCAAATTTAGCCATTTCCCGCATCAAAGTCAATTCACCTTGGCGAGTAAGTTCTTCCATATATTTTGCATAATCATTCTTGGAAGAACTCCCTTTTCTCTTTAAAGCCTTCTTACCTTAAGGCCTAAGTGGATAATGGGTCGATCGCGACACTTGTTTAGGGGTCGCTTCTGGCACTTGTTATGTGTCACTTTCATGAACATGTTAGTCGTGATCTGGCGTAGAGTGTAGAGGGGTGTTGTTCATGACAACATATGGATCGGCATGCACAACTCTGATGGGACAATCTTTGACAATATTTCAACATTCCCATCGGTTGAATGATTTGTTTTTGTTTTTGGCATTATACCAAGCTTGTGCTTGAAGTGTCTACAAAATGCGGGAGCAGAAAAAAATTATAATCAAAGTAGCTAATGTAAATTTGGGTATAGTACAAACAAATAAATAATATATTGTTACCTGATCAGCGTAATTTTCCCCACTTCGAATATTAATACTAGCTTGTGCCAAGGCGTTTCTCCAATGAGTAAACGATTGGCTGAGTATTCTACAACGACTTGAGAGCAATTGTTCCCTTCTTTTGCCACAAATTTTCTCAAGAAAAAGGGAATGAATATTGCTTCATATTTCTTGCAACTGCATCTCATTACCCGTAATCGGATCATGAGTAACTTCAACCCAGCTAGAACATAACGTAATATCTTCAATAAGCGTCTAATTCGTACCTGCATCATTAGCCATTTTTTTTGGAAACAAAAGTATATAGAAACTTTGAGATAAAGATTGGAATGTGGTTGCAAGTATTTGAGAAAATATGAAAGTGTGGTGTAAGGTGGAAGATAATGATAAGGTATTTATAGAAAAATAAAATAATTTTTTAAAAATTGTTTAAAACTTTTTTAAAAAAATTCGGATTTTTTTTATTAACTTAATTAATTTCTACAATTGGATTACATAAAATTTGAAATCCAACCCTCCAGATTGTGACACATGGCATAACGGTAACATATCAATTTTTTTTATTTTTTAAAGCCGAAAAATGTGGACTATTGATCTAGAATCGAACGGCTCAGATTGTGCCACATCGTCTAGTCGTTGGGGAGTTTTGAAATTTTTTTTTACTGTTGGAAATCAAACGGTCCAAAAAAAAAAAGTCGTTAAAATCCAACGGTCGAGAGGGTGCCACATTGCACCCAGTAATGGTAACATATCAGAGTGTAAACCGCGGACCCCACCGTCATAAATCTTGTCGGTGACGGGGCCCACACGCTCGTGTTATGCATGCACCTGACGCAATTTTTTTTTTATACATGACTGACGTCATGTTGACGTCAGCCTTGCATCACAAAGCCCTCAGGCACTCGGACATTGGCCTATTGTACACATTTTTTTTATCACCGAATTTGAATCAATGTGGCACACCATTACTAGAGAGAGAAGTGTTGGGTGATGGGTTGGCTGTCAAGGTTGGTTCGTGGGGGGACGTCATTTGGGTTTTTATTTTTAACATTTTCATTTTTTTTTATTTAGAAGTAGGGATGACAATTCTAACCGTTAAAACCGATAACCGTGGATAACCGTCCGAATGGATTGGATTTGGGTATGAAAATTCGGCTATATTTTGGATATGGGGAAAAACCGTGAATAATATTCGGTTATGGTTTTGAATATGGTTATAGGAGTCCCCAATCCGTATTCGTCCCCAAATCCGAACCAAATTATATATAATATAATAGTATTTATATATAATTATATATAATAAAATTGTATAATATTATATATAAATGTATTTATTATTCACCAAATCCGTTACCTTGAGAATACAAAAGTTGCACTGTGTGAGTTGCATTTTGTGGGCAAGTTAAATAGTTTTGATATGAATCAAAATCTATGAGAATCCAGACCAATAGTACTTATGAGAGATATCAAAGATCATCCAACATTATCAATGTTTAGCTTTAATTTTTATGCTCCATAAGATCCATTCATTAAATCATTTTATACATCAAATATTTAATGACGAAATTAATATTTACTAAATTATCATGCGTAAATTGAACAAATATATTTTTTGTATTGACTAAGATAGGTATAATCGTTAACCGATGGAGAATCCGTTACCCAGTGGGTATGGTTATGGATAATCTCTGATGGTTAATTGGCGGTTATGGATATGGTTAATTTTCGTGATTATGGTAATGAATATAGCATTTTCGTCCCAAACCGAGCCATTGCTATCCCTATTTAGAAGTCTCTGTGTTGATCCTTCTATGTCAATTTGCAAGGGCGCAAATTTGTCAACAAAATATTTAATTTGATGTGGTTGAATAAAAAAGAGGAAAATGTGGGCTTAACAACACTTTTTATAATTGATGTAATTTTATGTGTGGTAAACACACAAATTTTTTTTTTAGAAAAACTTCATTTTAATCCTTGGCAAAGATGACTTTCAGATTAAAACCATGAGTAAGATCAAAATCTAATTTTAGTCCCTTGATACATTAATAACCTCATTTATTAATTATATTTTGATTTTTTAATTATTTCTCTTTTTCTTCCTAATTTTTAATATATTAATTTTATTTAATTATAATTATAATTTTTCATTTCATTTATCGTAATATATTTTGTTGTAAACATTTAGATAAACTAATTTTTGCTATACAATATATTTCGATGTACTTTGTCTTCTTCATTAAGATACATTAAATTCATTATAATAGATTTCGATGCATACATATCGGTACACATATTTCGGTACATACATTTCGATACAAACATTTGGGTACATTAATTCAATATAATACATTTTAGTACTAACATCGGTGCATACATTTTGGTACACATATTTAGGTACATTAATTTAATATAATACATTTCGGCACTAACATTTAAATACATTAGTTCAATATAATACATTTCGGTACACACATTTAGGTACATTAATTGAGTCTTTCAAGTTTGAAGAATTAATAAATTAAAAAACTCTTTTTTGGTCAAAAAATAAATTAAAATTTGTATATTAATAAATTTAAATATTTAATGGGAGACATTAAATAAAATGCACATTAATTATTTTGAATTAAGGACACATCAAGGGATTATAATCAATATGTAGTCTAACACTAGGTTTATTTTAAATTTCAATCTTCTTGAAGGATTAAAGTTAAAAAAACCCCAAAAAATCAATTTTGAGATTTGGAAGGAAATGAATGTGGGGAGACCAAAGTAAAGACAACTACTAAGGGGGTGTAGTCAAATTTGGATTTGAGGGTATTTTAATAGACTTTAAAATCAGAATGTAGTCAATTAGGAGTTGATGGTGGATTTTAAAAAATTTTGACATATTTTAATTAACAATATGCATGCCAAATATTCTTAATTTTATTTTTCGTTTTGGGTAAAATCCATGTCCAATATTTAATAACGGAAAGAGGAGTGTTATCTCTTTTTACATTTTGCACACCTTATTCAATTTTTGATTATCTAATTAAATTAATTAAAAATGATCAAATAATAAAAATTAATAATAAGTGTGTGAAAGATAAAATAAGGTGTATTCATAATGACACCATAAATAAAATATCACTCAAATAAGATATTATTCTTATTTTCGAATATCCAACATTCCAATTCTACTGTTACTATTATTTCTACTCAGTTGGGTTAAACTTTTGATGCTCGTCGAGTTGGAGAATATGTACGTACGGAACGTGAGAAGTTTTGGCAGGGAGAAAATTTGAGATAGATTTGGGGCAGGAATGGTGGATCCACATAAATCTTCAACAAAAACCTGGCAGGAACCGTAAATACACAGAAAGAGACAATATCTACAGGACAAGATACCTCATGCAATTGCAGCAGAGACATTTCTCCCGTCATTGCTGCCCTAACCCTAACCCTACCCACAGCCCACACCCTCCCCCTCTTTACATCATGTAATCTATATTAGATTTTAGAGGTAGTACTCCGGATCATTTTTTATTAGAGATCTTAGGGATTATGTGATTGTGATCGTTCATCCTATATCGTACGATCAGTTTTCGTTATGTATTATTTATATTTAATTTAAAATTTTAAATTTTAAATTTTAAAATAATTTTTGATCGTATGATGTACAATGAACGATCACGATCACGATCACGTAATTTCTAGGATTCGTAAGAAAATGATCCGGCAAGGATCCTTTTCCTCTCCTATGTTGTCTGAAGGCGTACAGTTTTAGGGTCAGCAATGCTTTTTGGCTGATAGGGCTCAGTTTGCTTTGCATGGCTTAAGCTTTTCTTACCAGCTATAGGTATTGCTTGCTGTGTGCTGTTAGCTTCTGCTTTTGGTGAAGAGCGTTTGGATATATATTCCCAAAACCAAGAACCATTCCTTTAAATCTTGAGCAGGTTTTTTATGTACGAATTAGTAGTCAAAAACCCAAAAAGATAAAATTACGCATAACGTAAACAGAGAGAGAGAGAAAAAAAAAAAGCATCAATATCCATTCAATGCTTGGTACTAAATAGTAAAGATCGCCTTAAAAAAAAAAAATAGTAAAGATCGATTACCTACTAAAAAGCAAATAGAAAAGATGAAAGATGTTATCTTTGTTAAACAAATGTATTATGTTTTACAAGACTATAACCGTTTATTATGGTACAGTTTGGTACGCAGACGGGACGAGACGGGACAGGACGGAACGGATGATGTAAATATTGAAAAAGATAAAGGGAAATTTTGTCTTAAAATGTTATAAATTTGTGTTTCACGGATGTGGAATGGATCGTTCCAAGGGAGAGAGGTGGAACGAAAAATCAGCCAAATTTCGTCCCATGGGACAACCCGTTCCACGGTTTTTAGGCACACCAAACGTGGGACGAAACGCCTCATCCCACTGCGTTCCGTCCCGTCCTAAGTACCAAACGGTACCTATACGAACTTCAATTGACTCAAATGATTATTTTAATTAGCAAGTAAAGTACATATGAGTTATTGTCCGTCATTAATTAGTATAACTAACAGAAAAATGGATGAATTTCGTTGATTAGTATAAAAATTACGAAAAGTTTCATCATGATCAAGATCAGAGTGATTAATATCGTTAGTTAGCATGTGTATATGTCTAAATTACGGTTAGCAAACCCTAATTTGAAATAACGTACGTACAATTTCACTAGAGAGGTCCAAAAGGCACGAATCATGGCGGGATATGGATCAACCTTTCTTTCTGATGGTCACATCTCGTGCCTCAAGCCAGGTGCTACGTTTCAACATCTCTTAACCACTAAAAGAAACAAAAGCATCAATTTCCAAGGCATACATCACATAATGCAACCATTTATGTGTAAAAAAAACCCTCATAATATGTGGCCTTTGGCCCATCCCCTGCCCCATGCCATTTCTTATCTGTCTGTGCAATTCCAACATCTCTCTCATCTATATAGCGAACTTTGAGTAGGGATCAAATGACCAATTTGTTACTATAAGTAAATAGGTCATTTTCAGAAGAGCAAATTAAATGGCGCACTAGTGTATTTACAGTGTAGTACTAGTGTTTCCTGAAAAATAATACAACGAGTGTAAAATTCATTTATCTTCTGTTGTATCATTGACATAAAATGCTATTATGATAGTCTATTCTTGCTTTCTCTAGCTTTTGGAATTTTGATGGGACAAAAGCTTGAGGCTTCGGGTGACACCCATTTGCTAAGCAAGAGCCAGAGGACAGTTTGGCTGACATTGGTTTTGGGACTCTGTAAAAAGAGAGACTGCGATATGCAGCTGCCTGCCGTGTCTCCAGTAAAAGGCTTATTAGATCCGGCCAAACATGCTTCGTGCTCTAATAGTAGCTACACTGCACTGTGGACTATGGCCTGCTCTCTACCATGTGATTGTTGCTCCTTTCACTGAGGTTACTTTTGTCATTTTGGGGACAAAAAGTGGTCAAATAACATAGCAGGCATGCCATTTGCAAGAGTACTTGTATTTTGCATTCACTGTTCTCTGTCCCAAAAATTTCATAGAATGTCTTCTTTCTCGTCCGATAGCCATGGCCATTCTTAATTTTATATTTTCATTTTTATTATATTTTTACAATTATTAAGAGGAGGGAGGATGGGCCGGGGAAGTTCAGAACTATTACATTAATTTAGAAGGGGTGGAGTTTCAAACTCGTGACCCATAAATATAAACACAACAGTCTATCATTGAATCACATGCAATTTTAGTTTTTCATTAAACGTTTAATTGTTAAAGAACGAAATATATAATGATAGGTGTAATTAAGTAGTGAGTTAAAATATCGATATACAAATTTACGGAAGTATCAATTGCATTCGAGATTAATTATGAAAATTTGCAACGGGTGGATATATTTACTCATATGCCCACCCAATTGCAAATTTAGTCGAAATTAGAGAAAAATTTCTCAAAAAAAAAAAAAAAAACTTAAAAGTTTGAAATCTCCAATGAATTCCAGCAAAATTTCTATAGTGAATCAGTAAACATAGGGTGAAGTTTTTATTTTACCCCTATTTCCCTCTCAGTTCATGATTTTTCGAATATTTCGACGAAAATATCGACAATTTCATAGATATTTTAAACACTGGGGGGGGGGGGGGGGGTAGTAACATCCAATCTATCCAACAGATTTTATCTATCAATCCGAATCTTAATCATACAAATTACAAAGTAATTTACTAAAACGATTGTTGTACCTTGTAGGTAGTAAAAATAATGAAATGTTGGTTCTTCTCGCACTCTATGTTTTTCATTTTATGATCATTAAGAATGCAGCTCAAAGAATACATAAAAAATCTTCTCTTATTTACGCAATTAGTGTAGTGCCCCGACAACTGATAATGTTAGTGAATATTGATACCAATTTCCATCTACGCTGGTTGAGTGAGTGCAAACAATACCTCAAGTCCAGAATCCTACAAAGAAGAGAAAACGATCCCAAAAAGATGCCAAGGACATTGACCAACTGCTTACAGAGATTCCAAATTGAACTTGAATATAAATGCATTTTGATATAGACGCCTCAAATTTGAATTTTCTAATTAAAACATTTATAATTATCACTTCCTTCCCGATTTCTGTTAATTTTTCCAAAAGCAAAAATTCTACAATTATTCATGGCCATTCTATAAATGGTGCCAAACCCTCCTGATCCTACAACATCCTCTTAATCAAGTGACTCTCATATGTATATTAGATATAACGTACCAATAATTTGATACATTATTGGTACATTATGTTATCATAATTTGGGTATGTATTAGTATTTTGATACGTTATATAATTCATATTTTGGTTGTACCAAGTTACTAGTATGTTGTGTTATTTTAATTTAGGTACGAACAATGCTAATGGTATATTATGTATAATCCTCAACAGAATATAATTTTTCATTAAAAATTTGTTCTAAAATCATATTCTGTCAATTCTTAACAATAAAATCTTAACAATCAAACTTTAAACTAAAAAGAGAGACTCTTAGTTCACGCTTATGCAATTACCTATTAGAAAATTCAAATCTATTTTCAATTTTCATGAATTTACGGATCCTAGGTGTCAATTTCAATAAGAAAAAAACTCTTATTTCTTTAAATTCTATATAAAATGTTGAGATGAAAATTAAAAAAAATAAAATTGAAAAGATGAAAGAACTTCAACCAAAATTTAGAGCTCTTTAATTAAAGGTTAAAAACCAAAAATATTTAACCAATAAATATAGAAGTTGAGGTCCTAAATCTAATTTCCTCCGGAATATACTCAAATTTAATATTTATTTTGATTCAATTTTATTCGTGAACATTGACAAACACTAAGAAAAATCGAACTATTGAAATAAAACAAAAATCCTCACATGTAGTGCAATAATAGTCGGAGTAAGTAAAAAAAACGGGTTTTATTTCTTCAACACGAAGTTTTAATTATAGAAAATGTTAGGGGATCAGATTTTTGTACCACATCAGTATCATCTGATGTGACAAATGATATATAGTAATGTGTACACGTCAATATTAATTAACAAATTTATTTCCTTAGATGTTGATTGTACGTGGCATTCGCTCTTTAGTTATTGTTTAACTAAGAAAATGAATCTCATTATTATTGTGGTATTGTGGATAGATTTTTAATCACTCTCTATCTTCTAGATTTTCCTTTCATTTGATCCATAGTCCAATGGTAATTGTGTTGGGCTCCATAAACCCATATGTGAGAGCCGAAATGGTTGGCCTTTGGGTTGAAGGTTAAGCCCAAACATCAAACCAAGCCCAACAAAAGACCCACTAGAACAAGGACACTAACAAAATTTCATGAATTTTGTTCAATTAGATTTCTTTCTTGCATGCAAAGCCATAAACTTTTGATAAAATTCACACAGTGTTTATACCTTTGTAAAGCATACTTATGCTCCTGGATCCAGCTGGTGGATTCAATTAAAATTCACTTTGTAATACATATTTTAATTAGCGTGACGAGGATTTTCTCTCCCTATTTTATTCCATAATTTCATTTAATTTATACAAAGATTTTGATACGATATTAACATTCTTTAAGAAGATAATTTGTGGGTTCCATGATTAGGAAGGAGCTTGCTAAACTGTCTTTTAAGCCAGGCCACCAGATTGCCAGGCAGCCCTTTGGATTCCACAGAATTTCTACCTCTTTTAATACAGATTTCTTTATCAAAATTCTAGTTTTATTAAATATAGGAGGGATCCCATAATGTATCGATAACAGATTAATCTATCTCTTTTATGCAACTCGAGTACCACATGAGATGACAATGTACTTTTGACGTTTGAAATAAGTGGTATGTCAATTCAGAGTCCGATACGAAGAAAAAATTAACTTTTTTTTTATATTGAAAGTGGAGATGACTTTTTCTCCGTGGCTTCACTGGCTGCACCACCCATTGAATTTGGTGATGAGAACATGATTAAGAAATGGTGGATAGGAAAGATAATTAAATAATGTAAACAATGTGTGATCTATTTATTTTATTTTATTTTAATTTTTATATATATGTGAGGAATCATATTGTCGATCTGCTGGTGCTGGTGTGAGGAATTTAATACAAATAGGTTATATTTTTTTAAAGATCCAGATCACCTAGAAATAGATCACTTTAAAAACTAACCTAATTTGTCTTAAGCATGACATTTCCTACTTGCAGGCCGGCGACCAATTATCCCCCAGGGGATTAGGGGTAAAAGCATTTTAATTAAAAAAATATAAATGCGTACTGCAATTAGCAATATGGTAATTGATATTTCATTCTGCTTGTAAATATGAAGTATTCGATGCTTGACAAGAATGTTATTTGCAATTCTCATATATATAATTGCGTTTGCTAGCATAGAAAATGAAAAAGTAAGTTAAATGTACCTAGAAATAGCTGTGTCATACTCATACTTGAGCAACTAGCTAAGCATGAGATCACCAAGGAAGGTTATTTATCACACACATGAACAACGGTGTGTCATTCTCATTTCTGGCTTCTCTCACTCCAAATGAATGCTTACTTTTTTTAAGGTATGAGTAGGGGTGGAATTTTTTCCCAAAAATCCCGAACCGTCCCGAACCCGTCCCGAAATTTGACCGAAAAATGTCCGAATCGAATTTCCCGAAAAATTCGTTACCCGAAACCGAACCCATCCCGAAAGTTTCGGTTTGGGATTCGGCCACAGCTTTGAAAGCGTTCGGTAATCCCGAATCGAACCGAATATTATATATATTTATTTATTTATTTTTATTTTATAATTAGAAATTACTTGGACTGTTGGATTGGTTAAGATCTAATCCAACCGTCCATTGAGTTAGGTCATTTATAGTCTCTCAGTCGCTCACTCTCACACAATCTCCTGAAGCTGCCCGTGCTCTCGCCCCTCTGCTCCTCCATCGACTCACGTCGTTCCTTTCGTCCTCCGTCCACTTCAACGGCGCGCATCTAGCCGGCCACACACACAGAGAGACGCAAACGCAAGAAGACACAAATCTCACACCAATCGAGTCCCAAAATCCAGGTAAGGGTTTCTGATTTTCACTAGGGTTTTGTTCTTTAGTGTTTAGGGTCAAATTTCATGTTGATTGACTTCGATTTCTGAGTATTTTGTCAAAGTGTAAGGGTTTGAGGACTGTGGGTTTCAGATTAGGGTGGGTGTAGTGCAGGACCTGCATGCCTTTAGAAGGGTGGATGGGTGCATGAATTTGTAGAATAAAATTATAGGGGGTGGGGAAATAAATATAGGACTGCACGAATTGAGGGGTTTCGGATTAGGGTGGGTGCAGTGCAGGACCTGCATGCTCTTGGGAGGGTGGGTCACGGGTGCACGAAGTTATGGGTTCATCAGATTAGGCTCGGATTAGGCTCAGTCGAAGTTCCGTAACTCGATTTTTGTCACTTTGCAAGCCACAACTGCTCTGATGCAGTGATGCTGCAGAAGTATTTGCTTGTTATTTCAAGCAGCATGCATCTTCGACTAACATTTCAAATGAAATTGGTGCATCAGTTCTGTCGTGTTACATAACACTGAATGAAACTCTGTTTAAATCTCCTGCAAATCTTCCAAAGAGTGCATTCTCTTTAGTCTCGAGTGGGATTCCATCTCTGCCATATGTGTTCTCGCATTCCTTATGTGGCAAAGCTAAGAAGAATAGTTTGTCTTGATGCATTTTTTTGGTTGGCCAGATTAAATAGGATAAATGCAATTAAATTTAACATGAATTACGTCTGTTGTCTGGTAGTGAAATTGTAGGACAGATTGTGGTTGTAATATATATGCTGCACTGTGATTTATGGGTCTGATCAGTTTATGTGTTTTATTAGTATATGAGATATATGAATATTATATATATGTTGAACTGTGGTTGTGATATATTATTGTGCATTGTCAGGATGGACGGGTTTGATAGTGGTAGCCAGTCACAATCTACTAGTACACCTAGGACCCCAGATTCGAAACAACCATTGTTGTCACAAGGGGTGATGGGGGGTCAAGTTGCCACTCACACTTTCAATCAAAAAAGACTTGATATGAAATGTGTGAAGTGGATAATAAAAGCGGAGATGCCTTTTATGGTTGTTGATCAAGAGGACTTTAGAAATTGGATCCATGACTTGAATCCAAAGTACAAGCTTCCAAATAGGCACAAGGTGGCGGCGGCGGTTTTAAAATTGTATATTACAGAGAAGCGAAAAATCAAGAGTGTGGTTGATTCATCAACAAGGGGAAGGGGCCGAAGGGGCGAAAGGGAATGAACTTACTTAAGCTTCATTTTGGTTGCATGCACTTTTTTGCTTATAAACTATGTTTTGCTTTTGGTTTGTAACTTAATCTAAATTCATTCGGAAGTTTGGTTTGTAAAACTTAACTTATTTCATTTTGGTTGCATGCATTTTTAATTAACTGGTTTGGTAGACAATTGTGAACCTAAGCTTAACTTGTTAGTTGTTGCTTGCTTGGTATGAAAATTGAAATTATGAGATGAGATTGTGGTGAACTTTGATTGAGTTGAATTTATGTGATTGTGAAACAGGTGGGCTGCAGGCAGTGGGCTGCAAGCTTGCAATTGTTAACTTTTTTTTTCCCTCCTGAAAAGTGGGTGGGCTTCAAGGCCCAACATTTTGGGCTTCAAGGCCCAATCCCGAAGTGACCCGAAAATCCCGAAACAGTTTCGGGAATCCCGAATTTCAGGAATTGAATAGTTTCAGTTCGGTTTTGGGATATTAAATCCCATCCCGAAATGTTTTGGTTTGGGATTCGGGTAGAGGGTTTCGGTTCGGGATCCCGACCCGAACCACCCCTAGGTATGAGAATAATACCTATTTATTCATACATGACATAAACAATCCAAAAGGATCCTCTCCTGATCCTTTTGGTGAGGATCTTTGGGATACGTAAATCGTGCGGTTAGTTTTTGTTAGGTACTGTTTGTATTTAATTTTACATAAAAATATATAAAATGATTTCTGACCGCACGATATATGATGAACGGATTTAATTCACAGATTTCTGAAATCCTCACAAAAAGGATCCAGATTCATAAACAATCCCCTTTGTAATGATTTCTGGTTTGAATTGGGTATTGCCTAATTAATTTCACTATGCAATTTACTTATTTTTTTTTTTCATTTTTGTGTGTTAATAAACACGAGATATGTCAGGATAATGAGTTATACTCATACTTTGCGTATCATTTATGGTAAGTAAACATGTCACAAGTACGTAAACATTCACTAACAGAGAACAAAAGAAAAATAGGGTAGAAAATAAAATAGTAATAGACACAATGAAATAGAAAAAGGAAACTTCGAGACTACTAGTCAAATTATACAGGGCCCCACAATGGCCGATGAAAGGGAAGCAATTGGAAAGGAGCACTTGGGAAATCAACATGATTTTTAAACTTGACAATTTCTTATACGGTCTATTTTCTAATCTAAAACGATAAGAAAAGAACAAATTTTATGTCATCACGTTAACAAATCAAGTTGTTATTAAGTCACACATTAAGAACCCGTGAACATAACATATGAGCTCTTATTCATATGAGGTCCTGCTTGTGTTCCTGCTCCAACTCCTATATTAGAAGCTACATATGCTCTGACAAGACAAACGATGCTAAGCGCACATACTAGAAAAAAAGAGATTGATTTCGAACGAGATAGGAAATATGAAAAAGCGTGAGCTTCTCTTTGAAATTCATAATTATATATCTATAAATTAGAAATTTGATTAATTAGGGAGGCTAGTGTAAGACTTATGTTGAGTTGTCAATTATTATGAATCGAATTACTTGAAAGACAAATAACTTGATCTTCAAGATATTTGGCTTTTAACATGATTGAATATTGGTTAGCAAGAATCACGGAAACAAGATATATTTAGTTGACTAATTGAAACTCTAACTAAGTAAGAAATATTGTACATGCCTTGGTGGGACAACATAAGAATAAATGGTGATTTGGTGTATTCCTCTAATTACTATAATAGGCAAAATTGGAGGAACCCTAATCACTATATTAAGGGTGTCCCTGCTTTCACAAAATACACGTTCTATTCCGAGCAAACCTTATTATTGCTGAAACACTTCCGCTTGTTGAAAGTAGAAGACTCATTTGTCATCCACAAGAGCCATGTCTTCTGTATTCCAAAGATAAGTAAATTGTAATTGATTTATTGTAATTTTGGTTTATCAAATTCGTGATTCTAATGTCATGTTGCTGTGATTTCAAAATATGTCTTACATATGGTATTAGAGCAGCACACAACAAGCTTAGGATCCGATAAAGGTATAAGCAAATTTGTTTATTGAAGATGATTCACATACTAAAGAATATTTGCTTATCGTTTTGGTTGCATGCCTTCTAGTACTGTTCCATCTCTTGAAAATTGGTTTTGATGCTTCCGCAGTTTTGTGTTAGTGTGCAATGATTTTTTGTGGTTAATAACATATATAAAATTGGTGTTAATTAAATGAGATAAATTATTATTTATTTATATTTTGGTAAAAATAATATATATATTTTTTTAATTTGGGTTTCTGGTTATATAATTTAGAGAGCACTACTTTACAACCTATTATGTGACGACCCGTCCCGAATTATTATATATTTTCTCCCTGAGTGTGTAAAATGATGAGTATGCCCTTGTGGTTTAGTGACGTGGATGTACGTATTCAGAATTACATTATTTTTCTCGCTGAGGTAATTGAATCGCACTCGACGTCACGAGAGCATTGACGCGAATTTCGGTCGAACTGGTTTTCTAACGAAAATGTTACGAACGAATAGGTATGTAAAAAGGATGGTTGTGGACCAATGGATTGGGCTCCTACTTCCTTGGGCCCAATCATATTTTATTTCTTTCTTCTTTATACAAATCACACACGCACACACGCACACACACATGCACTTCCTTCTCTCTCCTTGTCGAGACTTCTTCTTCTCTTTCCCTGTCCGTACCCCCGTGACGGCCAACATGCCTCGATTCGGTCAGGGTGTGTCATATTATATGAAGCTCGAATTTTTCCTTATGGTTTTGGCCCTCTTGGCACTTTCCGATGAGAATGACTTGTTGTTAGGAGACAACTTGGGTAAGATTTAATTTGAATTACAATTTGTATCAATTTTGCTTTTGTATAACTTACATGAATTATAATAGTTTTTTAATACAAATTTTCCTACGAATTAATATTGATTTTTGCTATTAGTTTCTAGAATTTCATGCTTCCGCTTACTCTTATTCTTAATATCAGTAATCCTAATGATATTATATTGAAGGGAAGAATTGCATTAGACATGTTGCAATTTTCTACGTTGTTGGAATTTTGCAGCATAATCTGTTTGTGATATTATTTCGATATACCTATGCACTCCTAAATTCATGAAATTTAAATATGATTCATTGATATGTTTATTTTAAATTTGTAAATTTTCACCAGAATTGGATGAAAAATGAGTTATTGGTGAATTATTTATTCTCGGGAATGTACTGCAAAATTTCTGCCGTTTCTGTAGCATATTCCATTTCGCTTTTATTTTTGGCCCTTTTTTAAATTCTCAAAAATTATGAAATTTTAAGTAAGAATAAATTTATATGTCTACTTCATTTATGAAAATTTTCATGAACTTTGGAGTAAAAATGAATATTTGGTAAATTCTTTAGTTTCGGTTATGTACTACAGAATTTCTGCCATTTCTGCAACACATCCCATTTCAAATTTGCTTTTGTTACACTTTTAAAATCTTAGAAATTATGAAATTTTGGAAAATATCATCTTTATATGTCTATTTTATGTCTGAAAATTTTCATTCACGTTGGATGAAAAATGAATATTTAGTGAATTTTTAATCTCAGGTTGGTACTGCAGTATTTCTGGAGCACATTTCTTTTGGAATTAAGTTTTTACTCACTTGTAAAAATTTAAAAATTATGAAATTTTGCAAAATATTGACCATATATGTCTAGTTCATATCTGAAAATTTTCATGACAATCTAACTAGAGTTGAATTCTTAGTTGCAAACTAAGGTGGTACCTATTGCTAAATTTTGGTATTTCAAAGAATTGGTTGTTTTCTGAAACATAATTTTCACTTATTTGTGCACATCTAAAGGTACTAATTCCTTGACATGTTTATTTGCTCGAATATGTCCTTATCTGGGAAAATTCTCAATATACTTTTATTAAGTAACGCTGCTTAACTTTTTATTGATGATTTATTGGTTTATTTTGCTCAAACCAATGTTTTGTTTGATCATTAATTCTGATTATGATGATAATTGTCTTTTGAGACAAACTTGGAAAGTGGCATCAGTTTACTAATTTATCATTTTGGTCCCTATCAAATAACTAAATAACCATGTTTCCTCTTTTGAGAACTCTATTGTTCAATGTCAATAAAGACATATTTTTGTGTTTGATTTAATCTTTTGAGAATCATTGAATATCCATCAAAACGGTTATTTAATACTGTTCTAAAGGATTATTTTGAAAAATCAGAATTCTAATTTATATGGTGAATACTTTTGTCCCAAAGGGAATTTCCGAAAATCATTTTACCAACTATAAATTAATATTATAGCAACATAAAGTACTTCTAACATATTTTCATCTGGCCAAAGCTGTTGAAGCTATATGTATTTTGTGTATTTTATGTCTTGGATAGCTATGCAGGTATTTTCCTTGCATGATTAGTTTCTGCCCAAAGGTGTAACAATCATGCAATTTGCAGTTGGTTCGATCCTCCACAACTCGACTACTTCCATGATGAATCTTGCAGAACTGAGAATGAGTAGGTAAATTTACCAATCTTTTGCCGTAATTTTCTCTGAGTACTAAATTGGAATAAAATTATTGTTGAAAAATTGATGTTATTGAGCTATCTAACTGTTTATTTTAATCGACTTTGTTTTAGAATTAAAACATAAATTTTGAGTTTGGATTCTCTTATTAGGTTTCATTTTAATTTATGACCTAATCTCTAACACATATGTGAGTCTTCTCTCATACACTAAAATAAAATAAAATTTGTGGTCATTGCAAAAGTTTGTATTTATGGAACTTTTTAATTCTAAGCTACTTTAAAAAAATGTATTTGATCTTTATTGATTCAACTAGCCTTTATTTTGTTATATGAAAACCATTTTCTCTAATGTTTAATCTTGCAATTTTGAGTGTTTGCCCAAGTGGGAGAAATAATGTATTATGGGCTTCACACTCATCAATTTTGCATGCTTTTAATGGTCATGGTTCTGGTTCATTATCGTACTTGTTTATATTTTATTTGTTATATATACAACTAATCTTGCCGGAAATTCAAGAAGGGTTAATGAGTATATTACGGTCAAAAGTGTTTTGCTTATTAATTCTTGTTTGTTGTTCAAGAAATTGGACTTGTGATTTATATGTTATTGATGGATAATTAATATGCTCAAAAGCGTTTTCTTAATTAGTACAACTATAAATCAATGTATAGTGAAGCATGGAATTGACAAGATTATATATACTTCATTTGCTCAAAAGTGTTGAAGCTATATACGTTTGCCCTTATATTTTATGTTTTAGCTATGAAACCTACTATAATTAGTTTCTATCCAAAGATGATTATGGAATTATATGCTTTTGATGCAATAAGAAAACATTTAGTAAAGTTTTCTATTTCTGTCAAATGTTAGATGAACAAAACTGACCAAATGGTTTTGTATAGTTTTTTAGTCACAAGAGTCACTTCCTTACAGATATCTAGAATAAAGACGTTGAGCTCACAAATTTTATGTTCTAGATCCCATGACTAATGTTTTGCTAATGCGAGTATTTGAAAGGTATCTGTTTTATTTTGTAGGCATTTACAATTTTTTTTTAACTCTCTTAATCAGTGAGAGTAAAAGTTTACCTTTTGTTTTTTGAAAAATTGAAGTATTTAACTATTTTGGTCAGTGGGAGTAAAAGCTTACCTTTCATTTTTTGCTTGCTTTTTGTTTTGAAATATTGAAGTGTGAGTAGTTGACACTTTAAGAATAATTTTGTAGTTTTAATGAGAAATCCTAATTTTGTTATTATATCAGATTGTTTAAATTGACAGAAATTCGTGCAAGGAGCTCATGCTAGAGTTTATTTTGTTTAGTGAAACAGATATTTTGTTCATCAATTTCAGACACCATGGCATAGTCTGCAACTGTATGCTTGGATTGAATGTGCATGTGATTATAGAGCACAAATGCAGAAAGATATGCATTTGGATGCATGTGATTATAGAGCACAAATGCAGAAAGATATGCATTTGGATTTCTATAGTTCTACATTCAGTTTGAGTAATAGTTGCCTTTTGAGGGAAAACTGTTGTATCTTTGGTTCAGTGATCACTTTGATTCTTGTTACAATCAAACTGTTGGTATTGACACTCAAAGTGGGAGAATGTAAGACTCATGTTGAGTTGTCAATTATTATGAATCGAATTACTTGAAAGACGAATAACTTGATCTTCAAGATATTTGGCTTTTAACGTGATTGAATATTGGTTAGCAAGAATCATGGAACCAAGATATATTTAGTTGATTAATTGAAACCCTAATTAAGTAAGACATATTGTACATGCCTTGGTGGGAAAACATTAAGAATAAATGGTGATTTGGTGTATTCCTCTAATTACTATAATAGGCGGAACCCTAATCACTATATTAAGGGTGTCCCTGCTTTCACAAAATACACATTCCATTCCGAGCAAACCCTATTATTGCTGGAACACTTCCGCTTGTTGAAAGTAGAAGACTCCTTTGTCATCCGCAAGAGCCATGTCTTCCGTATTCCAAAGATAAGTAAATTGTAATTGATTTATTGTAATTTTGGCTTATCAAATCCTTGATCCTAATGTCTTGTTGTTGTGATTTTAGAATATGTCTTACAACTAGTTGATCTAATTCCCTCTCCTACTCATATTTCTAAGTTATTTGATCTCTTCATTCTCTTATGTCCATTAAACACGCACATAAATATAAACTTTCCTTGGCCCAAAACATACTCGGAGCCTAGAAGGCCATCCCAACATCACGACACTTCTAATAGGTTGCAAATGATTCAAGACTGGTTTAAAAGAAGATTTTGTTTGATCTTTTTTCTTGGTGAAGTATTTCCTCTCAGCCCGGTTATATATAACGAGTCTTGAACTGTACTAATTTTGCGAGTTAAGCTGAATTTGTTTTGCACTAAGTGGTATAAGAGTTGTGTGAAGTTTTTGGGATAGTGCCAAACTAAGCCACAAACAAAAATATATTTTAAGACCCAAGAAATGTTTGCTATTTTTAATTACTTTTGCCTAAACCAAAAACCAATTTTCTTCTTCTTCACCTGTTTCTCTATTGATTCTTTTATTTATTTATTTGTCAATAATCCTAACTAGTATATTGAGATGGGTTTGGGGAAGACGAGAAGGGAGTGACAACAATCCTAACTAGTATTGAATAAAAGCTCTCTGTTAAATAACACTTAAGGAGCCGTATAGTTTAGACAAGTCCTATTTAGTCTCATTTATTTTAATTCTTTGATGCACGAAACATGAGATTATAGTCTCAATTAGTCTTGTCCCTCTTAAAGAGGTGTAATAAAGGGGGTCTTTTGATATTGCTTTAACATACCTCGACCCGGAATGTCAACCTGGACTCTGAATCGAGCTGTGCTGGCAGACACCAGGAGGATGACGAAGCCATAAAGTGTAGTGATGTGGAAAATGTGAATAAATTTAAACTTAAAAGTGCCTAAATATAATAATGCGTTTGTGAGCGAGAATGAACCCATTTCATACGTGATGTCAAAGTATAAGTAAAGTACAGTAAGGTAAGATAAGAATTATACCATTGAAGGTAACCACCTATACCAAGATTTGCTAGGAATCCTCATCGATATGAAAGCTCAGCCACTAAAACCTGGAGGGGCGAAAAACAAGGGTGAGTGAGCCTGAAAAATAAGGCTTTGTAAAAAGACCTTTTCGAAAACATAATAATCCCTCGCCTAAAACAAGTATAGTTTCCAAAATATACATACTACGTATTGCAAGAAAATACTTATCGTAGCTTGCAATATCTCAAGAATTCAATATGGCACAATATTTTGTAAGTAAACACATGACGTCCATAATCACATAATCTCGCATAAGCAAACATATCATATCGAGTGCTCATCGACACATACTAACACACGAGTTCATGCAGAGATATTCTGACATGAATAGGACTGGGTATAACAATGATACACGCCCTAGTACTACAATAATGTGAAGACTAGCACTATGCGCATCACATACGAGTCCTAATTGCCTATAGCAATCTAGGACAGGACTGGCACCTACAATGGATCAAAAGTGAGTGTATGTGCGATGTGAACATACACGTGAAAGACTGGCCCTGGCCCAGGAGAGTACTAACACCGGTGCAACAAACGATGAGCAGATAATATAAATATAATCATGCCACAATGATTCGATAATTCTAGTCAGCATAATATTATTCATAGTCGTAAATCTAATTAAGGCATCCCGTAGGATTTATAATTGTTTCCTAATTCTTATCATTACGTCATTTCCTATAAACGTTATTTAATTACGTTAGTCACATAGAAAATTCATTATTAGATGTATATATGGAAACTAAATAAATATATGTATCTATCAAAGAAAAGACCCACTCACAAATCATGTCGTTGGGTCTAACTCGCCTCACGGGCATCGAAGATCCTTGCGATGAGTTTCACTAGAAACAAAACCATTTACGTAAATATGTAACGTACTAACATAAAAATGCGTTTTCGTACAAAGTACGGCGAATAAAGGAATTATTTTAAAACAGTCGAATTAAAGAAAATGGACGGCGGATTCAGATTCGGCACATCGAGAAACCTAAGGAAGGACCTCGAGCTCCTTCACACGTCGTTGTACGTGTTGCCATGTGCCGACCACCCTTACTCGTCCATGCGCATGCGAGTACGACTGTACTCGCCTTCCTCGCGAGTTCCTGCAGTTTTGTAGGTTTTTGGTCCGAGTTCCAGAGCTCCTAACGAGCTCAAATCTCAGTCATTTTCAGTGATTTAAAAACCAGAGTAAAGCTAGAAATGTGGATAATTGATCTATACCCATTTGAGGCGGTGTCATGGTCAGAGTTCGCTGAAAAAGTGTTCTGAAAATGGATCGACGACCACGATTGGTTCCTTTAAAAAATTTGGGGAAGTCTTCCCCTGACTTGTTTTCTGCACTAAATCACCCCCAATCATTATTTTAAGGTTAAAAACAATATTAGGGTTTCAAAATAAGAAAGGTTTGAGGTTGGGGGTTGTCCCGAGGCTCACCGTGGTGGAATTGCTGCAAGTTCGCCTGAAAATAAACACTGGTGGTGGTTCATAGACTTGGGGAAAGCAAAAGATAAGGGAGGAAGGTGAAGACCCATAGATGGTGGTGTCATCGTCCAGGTTGTTGGAGTAGTGATGTTTTGTCGATGAAACCCTTGGTTCACTGTGAGAACATATGTCATGGAGAGTTGTCTAGGAAGGAGCAGTATTGGAGGAGGAAGAGCATTTGTGATGGTGTGGTTTCATCCTAGCTTCCATGTGGTTCACAGATAAAAGAGAGTTTCAAAATGAGAGTTAAGAGAGAGAAAGATAGAGTGAGGGAAAAGAGAGGAAGACAGAGAAGAAGACAAGGGGAGGGTAACACGGGAGAGATGGAAAGAATGGGGAGTGGTCCCCACATGGCACACAGCCCAAATCACAAAAAAAAACCGAAATAGGAATAAAAGTTATCTCCCGTAAATGCGAAATTACTAAAATGTCTTTCACATTCGAAGTTTCGTAAAAATTTTGTCGTAACACCAAATTCGATTCCGCTTGCGCCTACGTGTTTGTATTGTTGTGTACTACGCAAATATTCTAAAATAATGAGTCATACGTCTCTCTAAACAATGATCAACAGAAGTCAAAATCCTTTCCTCTAGGGGCATTTTCGTCAATTTACACTTTTAAATTTTATAAAATCGTAGAATTAGGGACGGGTTGTAACAACTTAGAGTAGTAACTTTACCAATTAAAATTTCACAAGAAATTGCATATATAAAATACAAACTCTTAATATATATATATATATATATATATATATATATATATATATATATATATGGGGCGGAAGTCGGATGATAATAACGATGAGGACAAATATGATACCAAATGGGGTAATGATGATTAGGATTGAATGAATTGTTAATTGAACAAATAGAAAGAATTGAATAAATGATTGGTCGGTGTTTACCTTGAATTTGAGATACTCGATGAATTGACTGTGTGTAAGAATTTTATGTCATTCAAAATTAGTTGTAACGAAAATATTCTTCATAATAAAAATAATGAATTCAAAGTAATGATGCAATTATTATTTGAAAATAAGTTTTATTGCAAAACTTACACTGAGACTTACAATTGATTTACTGACAATTGAGTTAGCAAATAAGTAAATGACTGATGAAAAGGATATCGATGCACGCATGCATCCTTGACATTTGAAAATTAAAAGTGTTTACAATTTTTGATTTCTTTGGGTCCAGTGTGAACTCAAAGAAAGCTTTTGATTGAGAAATTGTGGAATATCTAAACTTGAAACTTTCATCCTCCATAGTCCACTTCTTATAGACATGGAAAAGGGCTTGGAAGACTTGTTTTTCACTATTGATAAATGATGATTTGCTTTTACTATTGATGAACAGTGAAAGTTGTTGGAATAATTGCTGCTTTTACTGTGGAAGCACGGGATGGATGATTAAATGACTCCAAACTTTGTTAGAAACTATTGGTGCGAATAATGCCTGAACACCTGAACGCTTCACATGGTTGATTTTGGAAAGATGACTGAACTTTTCCCATAACCTTATGCAAATGGGTCCTAGGAATCTTGGTAGTCGGCCCACTTAGCCAACTGTGTTTTCTGGCTTGCTGAGTTGGTTGGTTGTTGTGAGGATGCATCTGAAGAGTCGAATTCAGCGGCTTCTTCTTCTTCTTCTTCTTCAGTATGGAGCATCGTTGTTTCTGCAAGTAATTGTTGAGCTAGGTCTTTGAGCTGGGTGGCTTTTTCTTTGCCTTTTGAACTTGTTGACTTGGATGACTTGACTGTTCCTTTGAGTGATGATGATGAACTAATGTCCGATAATGATTGTTCCGGGATGGCTGGCAGAGATAAATGTGTTGGTTGTGTCAGAATGACTAGAGGTGGAGCAATGGGAAATTCGGTGAGGACCTGACTGATGATCCTTTGATGGTTGAATTTATCCCACAACTTGACTGATCTGGCTCTGTAGACTTCACCTGTTTCGACTTCATAATTCCACTTCATGATCCATGGGACTTTGTACTTGGCCGTGAATATTGGCAAAAGTGTAATTCTGTAGTTGAATCAAATTTTTGTTGGAAACTGGAAGAGAGGACCTGCATAAGTTCTTCTGGTAGGAGACTGGTTGTTAGGTCGTGAGTTGACCACCATTTTGAGAACCATGCAGGAAAATTCAATTTGAAATTCTTGTCAAAATTAATGAACCATGAATGACAGAAATCTTCTGTTTGGTGGAGAAAGATGTTAGTCTATGCATCAATGTAATCAAAATAATTGTAATGGTTGTTGGGAATGTGGACATATTGGGTATGAAGAGGTTTGTTTTTGTAAAGGGGGATTCCCCAATCTGCTTCGGTTAAAAACCTTCAAATGTAAAGAGAATGGTAGATGATTTTATTTTCATGGGTTTTGCTGTAGATAGGTTTGATTGAAATGGACTCAATTTGACTGAGGATGGCTTGATAATATTTTAGTGTTTTATATGGTTCTGTAGGATGATAATGGAAATTTGGTGGAAAAACTGTTTTGGCTAATTTTTTTGGTGCTTGTTCTTGATTGAGGTTGAAAGGGATATTGAAAAGATATTCACTAGGGTTTTTCTTGACATATGGTGATGTTTTGGTATAACTGACTGATTGGGATGATGATGATTGGTATGTTGGAGTTGAATAAGGATCATATTGATTGACTAATGCCGTTTGGTAATTGGGACGTGGTGTTTGGTAATTTGGCCTAAGGTTTCCTATTGTGGAACCTAAGGGAATGAAACGGTCGGTAATGGCTAACGCTGACGAGGAATCTGGGCTTAATTCTTGTTTTACTGGTGGAGGTGGTAGAGTGGCTAGAAGCCTCATTTGATCAGGTCTTTTTGCTGTCAATCTTCCCCTGCAGAAATTCTCTGGTTAGGAAATCAGGGATGCAATTTTGACTACCTTTGATGTATTCGATTTCAAAATAAAAAATACTCAATATAGCTTGCCGTCGTGCAAAAATCTGTTTTGATGCAATGTTTTGAACAACTTTTTGTAAAACATGTTTTGCTAATTTGCAATCGACTCTGACTAAAAACTTCTGATTTAATAAATCATCTTGAAATTTGCTAATGCACAATATTATAGATAATATTTCTTTCTTAATAGTACTATAATTACTTTGTGCTGGATTCCATACTCTTGAATGGAAATGAACAATTTGTTCAGGAGATCCGGAGGAGATTAACTGTTTTAGAATACCTACGTAACCAATTTTAGAGTCATCGGTTTCAACAATTTTGAAGGAATTAGGAGTTGGAATGCCAAGACAGGGCAAAGTCTTAACATGTGATTTGATTTGTTTGACTATAGAAGTATGAGTATTTGGACCATGATGAGGGATTTTCTTTTAGACGATCAAACAAGGGTTTGCATTGTTGTCTAAGATGTGGATAGAATTCTGCAACATAATTTAAAGATCCTAGAAATCTCTGCAATTGGGTTTTGTCAGTGATTTCATCTGGAAACTTATTTGCAAATTGAATTACTCTATCAATTGGTTGAATAGTTGACTGGTGGATATTATATCCTAAAAACCTAATTTTGGTTTGGAATAACTTAATTTTGGTTGCTGAGACAACTAATCCATTTGACTTAATTATCCTAGCGAACATATTTAAGTGTTTCCAATGCTCATCTATCGATTTGGAATAAATGAGAACATCGTCAATATAAACAATTGAGAAATGAATTCATGATATTCTGAAACTCAATGGGTGCATTCTTAAGACCGATTGGCATTACATTCCATTCAAAATGGTCGAAATGAGTGACAAATGAATTTTTGTATTTGTCATCCTCGTGAATTTGAATATGCCAAAATCCAGACTTCATGTCAAATTTTGAGAAGATTATGGCTTGACTGAGTCTCTTAATTAAATCTCTTTTGTTGGGAATTGGATACCTTATCCATTCCAAGACTTCATTAAGAGGTTTGTAATTAATGACTAACCTAGGTGTTCCTCTTTCTAATTCAGTGTTCTTTTGGACATGGAAAGCAGGATAAGACCATGGTGATTTACTTTTCCTAATGATTCCATTATTAAGAAGTTCTTGGATTTCTGTTTTGCAGAATTCCATAACCTCTTGACTCATTTGGATTGGTCTGGCTTTTGTTGGAATTTTCTTTTCATTAAACTCCTTATTGTAAGGAAGTTTAACAATGTGTTGCTTTCTGTGCCGAAAGGCGTTGGGAATGTTCGAACAAATTTCATTAACAAGTTTCTTTTGAAAGTTGTCAATCCTTTGTAACAAAGATTTGTTTGTTAATTGTTCTTCAATTCTTTTGTAATTAATTTATGCTTTCAAGAAATTAATTTGTTGTGATTTTTTTGGTAACTAAATTGATGGTTTTTGAGATGCTATCTTTTTGTAATTGTCTTAATTTTTTGAGATCTGTTTCCATGCAGAACTCAAATGTGATTTTTTGTCCTAACATTCTGGTGGTTATACGATTATGTTGTACCTTAAAAGGATACAGGAGAGCTATGAAGGGGAGATCTAAGATGACTAGGTCTGAAATGTTTTTTTTTATCAAAACAAATGGAGTTTTGAAATAGACATTGTTTTGACAAACATGGGCTTTTGGGATTTTATATTTTAATTGCATTGGTGACTGATTTGTAGCACTAAGAATTTCTGTTGATCTATGGAAATACTTAGTAGGGATTAGACCTTCTTGAATACAATTCAAGTGCGCACCTGAGTCAATTAAGGCAATTGTTTCTAACTGGAAGTCTTTCAATTTTTATTTTTATTTTAGCATACCATTTTTGGATCATAATTTTTTGTAATAATCCTAGCACCAAATTATGTGTTGAATTTTCTTCAGGTTCTGATTGTTGATCGGATGAAGAATTATTTTGTTCTTCGTCTGATGGGGATTGGATGTCATTTTTCTTAAGAAACTCCTGTGTTTGAATGTTACTGAGATGTGAACGAATTTCTAGGTTTTCTGATTTTAGAAACCTAATCTCGTCTTTGATTTTATTGACTTCTTTTTGTAAATCCTTAACTGTAATTTCTTTCTTAGACTTATTGAACCTTTCTAGGTTTGTGCTAAGATTGATCTTTTGGTTACTTGGGGTTTTTTGGGAGACTAATTTCTTAAGCTTTTTTAAGTAAAATGACTTTAACTCTAGGTCATCTACTTTACTGATTAATTCAATAAGAAGATCTTCTTGTTTATTGAGGACCGAAATTGTTTTACAACAAGTATATGTGCATCCTATCTTAATGTCAGGGGATGAGAGACTACTTGAGGATTGACTGGAAGAAGACGAACCTAAATCATCTTCGGATTGACTATGGTCTGTCTCTTAATTCTAAGACTTTGATTAATTGGGTTTTCTCTTCTTCATAGATTTTCAATTGGTTGATTGTTTTCTTGACTCTACATTTATTTGTATAATGACCGAATTTGCTATATTTGTAGCAATTCCCTTTTTGTTCTTGGGTTTTTGAGTGGAATTTTCCTGAGGGTTTCCTCTTCCACGTGTTGGACTTGGGTTTTTCATAAAACTTATTTGTTTCAAATTTTTTTTTTTGAATTTGTATTTATTGTATGTGGGCTGTCGTTTACTGGAGTACCTATTGTAGGCTTTTGATTTTTTCTTTTTGTTGGATGGAGCAATAGGAGGTAATCCGTATTGTTCACAAAATGTTCCTAACTCGTATTTGGATATTGACTTGTTTTGTAATTTTCATATCAATATACATTTTCAATTCTTCTTTCTGAATAATATTAATAATATTTCCATAAGTAAGGGTATGATATGGTATGATACCTTCCTCATTAACTAAAACATTTCTAATTTTATGGGCAAATAGATTTGGTAATCCGTTAATGAATTTTTCTTTCCAAAATGGTTGATTACTATCTTCTCTAAGCATACTCTGGACATGAAAACATCTTTGTACCATCTAAAATCGCTTAGGGTTGGACATCTTAAATTACAAAGTTGGTCATGAATTCTAGAGGTGACATTACTGGGTGTCCCTATGAAATGTTCTATAATGGTGAAAAGCAATGTGTTGACTGCATATGGGACTCCTCGCCCTATATGCTCATCAAAGATGGGTGTTCCATCTTCGTCTTTTTTGACTGCATTTTTAATTTCATTTCGTGATTGTTCAGTGAGATGTTTTTCCCACTAGGAATGGAGCATTCCTGTAAATCCAGTGACCAAATGGTTGACAACTTGTGTTTGACTGAGGTTATGATTGGTAATATAACTATTAGCAACCATGGAGATGTTTTGTAATTTGTTCAAAAGTTCTTGTTCTGATAATCCATCTATGTTCCATTCATAGAGTTTATTAGCTGAGACTGAGAATTGGTTTTGGATGTTTCTTTCCTCAAATTGAATAATCGGAGGTGTTGGCCTTGGATACCAATTTTTGGTAAGAGTTATTGGGTTGATTCTTTTGTTTGTGATTCGATTTAGTTCAAGATTTTGAAAAGCTTCTTCCACTTTTTTGATGGAATTTGTTTTGTTCTCGCTTTCTGAATCCTATATTGCAGAAGATGTTTCTGGTTGAGATTCATATGGGTGTTGTAAAACATTGACTGTTTTTTCTTGTTTTAATTCTTGTGACATTTGATCTATTTTTTGACTTGTGGACATTGTTTTTAAAGCTATTGTGCTAGATGAAGACTCTGGAAAGTTGACTAAGGGTTTTTCCCTTATTGTTGATTTTGGTTGAGAAAGTCTGTCTATTTTGGTTTCAATTTTGTCTAACTGTTTTCCTATGGTGTGTAAACTCTGGTTTGTGAAATTGTTTTGTTCAATGACTGGCTTGACTCCTGTATCTTTTTTTGGAAGTTTGAAAGGAGTGGCTGGTACTTGTGTTTTTGCAGTTGTAATTAAAATTGTTTCTTGTGGAGGGTGACTAGAGGAGACTATGGTTTTGTCTTCTTTAACCCAATTCTCTTTGGTGATGACTTCTAACTTTTCAGATTCTTAATATTTTTCAACGAAATCGAAGAAAAATACTTCAAATTTGTGCTTTTTCATGAAATTGGTCCATTTATTGTAAATGTCCCATTCTTGTTCTTTTGTATATTTATTTCGAAAAATATTCCTTCTGGGAATATTTTATGTTGCTTCGATGTCAGCCTTGAGTTTCTTCCATCGAATTTTGAATGGTTTGTTTAATACGAGTAATTGGTGGTTGATTTGACTTGCTTCGAAGTCGGATTCTGTTGGAGAGGTTTGTTCTCCTTAGTTTTGAGTATTGGGTTGATATCTTGGGTGAGTCACATGAGAGGATGTTTCTACTGACTTTAGTTTTATGTTAATCAGGTCATTGATTAATTCTTGTTGAGTGACTGTTGAGCTAGTTTCTACTGCTTTTAATTTTTAATTGACTAAGGAATTGATTAAATCTTGATCTCGACCCAGAAAAAGAATTCCTACTTGGCTCAAAAGATCTATGTGACTGGGCTAACTCGTGTAATTAGACACTAGATTTTCTGGCTGGACGGTCAAACTTGATTTTAACTGTTCCGTCAAAATATTTTTTTATGTTGTCTAGGTTGACTAGACTATTTTGGATACTAACTGGTTTGCTTTCGTTGATCAAGCACCAATCTGAAGGTAGACTGATATCTGACCACCTAATGGTTCTGGGTATTTTGATGTTGGCGTTTTCTTGATTAGTTTGGATTAGGAGATGGTCTCTAAGACTTTTACTAAGGCTTGGAAATTCATGTATGTTCCTGTGACATCGTAGTAAACTCTGAAAATTAAAGATAATGGTTGGACTCCCTCAAGGACTTGGTACCCTGAAGTTTTTATGTTTAATGTAAGTGTTTTCAGCATGGAGGGGGGTTTGAAAGACTTATTGTGAGATTTGGAAAACAATCAAAATGAATTGGTCTGTTGTAAAGACTTGACTCAATCATTCCAAGAATGCTATCACTAAAGTTAGTGAATCTTGCATCTCGGAGACATAACAAAATAGAGGTATTGAGGCATCTTCTTGTTAAGGGCTTGACTGCTATTTGGACTAGACCTATGTGAATGTAATTGTTACCATCTTTTCTATGAGTTCTGATTTGTTCTGGTGTGAATAATTACAAGTTTCATGTTGTTTACTAAGAGCATAAGCTTTTTCAACTGTTTTGACGTGGTGTTCACTCTTAAAAGAGGCTACTGAGCATTTCTTTTTATAAATGTTTTTACTAGAAACCTTGGGGATATTCCAATCTCCAAAGTCGACATTGTCATCTGTTTGAAATTCTAATTTTTGTTATTCATTTACGATGTCTAGAATTCTACCTAAAGTGGATCTGGAACTAAAGCTGGCAGTTGAATTAGATCTAAATAATCTACTCATATTGCTCAAAATGCAAGTTTTCAATATGCAGAAAATCTTACTGTCTTTACCATCCTTGCGTATTTGCTAAACTCCCTCTCCGCTCATGCGATCCGCTCATGCCAATCCTATGGACTTATTATTTGGAACACGCCTTACTATTTGGGTTGAGAGTAAACAATCCTACTTAGAAGGTTAACAAATAAGATAAGCTGTAAATGAAAACTGAAAGATGAACAAATGTGTTGATTATAAAGATAACTCAATTACCACTCACTTGGCTATGATACCAAAATATATATATATATATATATAACAATAAATAATAGGTACAAATATTAAATCGAGGTACCCATTCTATGATAATTCTCAACAGTCTCCCCTACATTTTTGTTTCTTTAGTGAAAAAAAAAACACAAATAGTTAAGTAATAACTAAAAAAATACTAAAACTAAATAGTAAAGGAGCAATAACAAACCTCTTTGATATTACAAGAAATTTTTTATTACTCCTATACTTTACAAACTCTCAATTTATATATGTATGTGCGTGTGTGTGTGTGTGACAAGATTGTAGGCATTACATATAAAATTAAAGTTAAAAGATCAACTCCAATGGTTGAGTTAAAACTTATAACCTAAATTTTAGGTTTTAAATCCGCCGAATCTCCTTCAATAATCTAAAATTTGAGATTGAGATAAAACTTAAAATTTGGGTAGATTTATCCAACAAAATAAGCCAGGTTAGTGGCGGGCCCACCATGATGAGCATGAAAGCGCATGGAAACTGAAACCACATTTCTTTACTTTCTTGCATGCGGCAAAGCTGCAGCGGGTGGAATCCATCGCTGACAGCTTTGTCTGCCACCTTATCCCATCCAATGGCTATTTTGTAATCTGACGGTTGTAGAGATTGTACCGTTGGTATCCAACAGTCCAGATTCACACTTTTTTCAATCTAAAATATAGTTTATAAAAATATTAATGTCAACAGTTGATATCAAATATGATTAAATCTAGCAGTATTTTAATCAAATTTCACTCCAAATTGAAGCATATTTAATTATTTTTTATTATTTATCGAATCTTCATACTTATAAATTAAGATGTTCATAAAAATAAAATAAGATATCCACACAAAATTATATTTAATATTTTTGGGCTAATTTTAAGTTAAAATCATTGGAGGAGCAAAACTTTTCTTGGGCCAAACTAAAATTTTTCAAATTAAAATTGTTGTAAACATTCCTGGTTTAAGTGTGATTGTGCAAATCCTAGATTAAATTTGATTATAGTTATCCTTTCCTATTGTATCTTGTATTCCTTGGGGATAAAGGAATATCTTCTTTCCTTTTACTACTATAAATAAAGGCACAATGTAGAAGGGATAACAGCACACATATTCTCCTACAATTCTACAAACACATCTCAATCTCTTCTCCTTGCCGCCGGCCCTCTTTAACCTTGTCGGATAAAATAGGCTACAACACGTTATCAGCACGCTCCTACAGCTGCGCTTAGGAATTTGACGTTAGAGAATTTTTCTGCATCAAACCAGTTCATCCATATCATCACGTAATCAGGTTCTTTCAAAACAACGGTTTTTATCTCGATATTTTTGCAGCCTTGATCGCATGAACATTCACCATGATGCATGACCCAACTTTACATTTTACGAATTTTAGATTCTACATAAATTGTGTATGCCTCATAATCATAATTGTTGAATTATGTGAATTTGATATTTACCATGAATTGAATCACATATTTTTGTATATGCATCACATTGAATTAAATCAACATATTACTGTTTTGATTATGCATATAATTGAATTGAAAAAAATTTGGTACTTGGGAACCTAGGGTTTTCAAACCCGTGCCCTTGCATCATGCAAGCCACACGCCACCAGGCCAGCAGCTTGTGATGGCCTAGCCCATTCCCTCGCCAGGCCTGTAGCCTGCATTGAGTCCCCAAGCCGGAGCTGTGGGCTCCAAATTGAAACCCACAACATCCTGACGCCCACCACGGCATCCCCACCGTCACAGGATGGCCTGCAGCCCATCCTCACACCTCGGGTCACCATGTTTGATGACCTAAAGCTCGTCACTAACACCAATTGACCAAGATTCTCGAATCTTGTCGGAATTTCTCTGAAATCCCGATTCGTTTTCTAGGGTTTTTAATATCACGTTGAGATTTCTCAAATCTTCGTTCCTATTTGGATCCCCGTGCTTCACAGTGCCATAAACCCCCCGAGGACAGTCGCCTAAAGCGACGCCGACGTCCTCCCGGCCGCGTTCTCGAACCTCCTCAACCTGAGCCCAATTAGGTCTTGACCACTCGGTCTGCCTCAGCGCCCGTTGGGCTTGCTGTTGATGTGTGTTGTTGCAGGCGGGCCGTGTTTTTTTTTTTTTTTTTTTATAATAATAAAAAAAGGGCCTGTGTTTTTTTTAGGGCCTGCCTTCTGCGCCCCCATCCCCGGCGCCCAAGTTTCCCCTCTCCCCATGGGCCTGCAGCCCCACCCAAGACACCCTAGCTTAATTTTGGGCCTAGATCACACGACACCATGTTATTAAGCCACCCCGTGGGATTATATTTTTTTTATTGGGCCCCGAGTTTTATTCGCCTAATTATTTTAGGCCCAATGGGTTTAATATTTTTTCACCCACACTTTAATTTGGCCCGAAGTCCAAATAATTACAATTCAATTATAATTCAAGACCTAAAAATCCTTTTTTTTTGCATATTTGTTTGCATATATATTTGTGTTTGTCTGCAGGAATATAACTTGAAGTTCATAATTATTTTGAAACCCGACGTTTCTTATGTACATGCCTTGTTTGAAAACCTGAAGTTTTCACTTAAAAACATCACCCATGAAAACCCGAAGTTTTTCATGCAAAATTAAACCAAAACATGTCTATTAGAACTTGTATATGGGATTGATTTTTTCTCCATTACACTAACCACATCTTGTCCATCTGTTTTGTCATAGGGAATTTGAACAAACTCGACTTCATCGCTTTGGAGGTCTTTGGAAGGAACTACCTCAAGTGGGTTCAAGATGTGAAGCTCCACCTCATTGCAAAGAACTTGTGTCCTGCCATTGAAGAAGCGATGGACGAGCCTGTTGGCGAAGCTGACAAAGCCACCGTTATGATCTTCATCCGAAGACATATCTATGACACTCTGCAAACTAAGTATCTTGCTGAAGAGGATCCACGTGCACTATGGGTCACTTTGGCTGATTGTTTTGATCACCAAAAGAACATATTCTTGCCTGAAGCAAGACACGACTGGCAGCACTTGCGCTTCCAAGACTTTAAGTCTGTGAATGAATATAATTATGAAGTTTGTCGAATCTGATCACTTCTCAAGTTTTGCAATGAAACTTTGACAGAAGAGGATCTCTTGGAGAAGATCTATTCGAACTTCTCTGCTTCTAATATTGTCCTGCAGCAACAATATGAAGCTTAGAAGTTCACTAAGTTCTCAGATTTGATCTCTGTTTTACTTATCGCTAAAAATCAGAACCAGATGTTGATGAATAATCATCAAGCTCGACCTACTGGGGCGACTGTTGTGCCTGAAGCACACTACAACACTAACCAACGCCCATAACGCCAAAAGAAGCGTGGTAGGGGCGGCCATAAGCCATCCCACCAAGGTCAACAAAGTCAAGGCCCATCTAAGGGAGAAAACAAAGCCCAGAAGCGCCCACACCTCGCTTCCAAGGCCCCAAACTTCAAGAATAAGGGCAAAGCACCTAAAACCATGGATGTGGATATGTGCTATCGCTGTGGTTCAAAGGACCATTGGTCTAGTGTTTGTCGAGCTCCTAAAAAGGTTGTAGATGAATATCATTCTCGTCGTAAAAAGTTTGAAACAAACTTTGTGCAAGTGAACAAATCGGAGACTACAAAGATGAAGGTTTATGACTTTCAGGAAAATACCACCCCTATGGAAGATTAAAATCTTAGACATAGACTTATTTTTTAGTCGAAATAACACAATTGGGGCCGAATTCCACCTAGTGGCCGAACCCCCTTGTTTTTTGGTTGATTTTTGAACAATTTTCCTTTATGTTTGGATTATTAGTTGGTGATTTGTTTTTGGATATTAAGTTTTAATCCTTGAATAAATGAAATTATTTTGAATTGATATTTGTTTTTATGAACTTTTATGCATGTGACCGATTCAAGTTAACTTTTCATTCTAGGTATGTCTAGTGAGAAAGTTAGTTGTTTGGCAGATAGTGCAACCACGCACACAGTGTTGCGTGAACGCATCTATTTCACTAACTTCGTACCTAAGAATGCACCTCTGACAACCCTCTTAGGCCCATCCAACCTGATAGAAGGATATGGTAAGACACGTATAATGTTGTCCAATGGTACAATCTTGACTATTTCTGAGGCACTCTATTCTCCACGTTCCGGAAGAACGTTGTTAAGTTTCAAGGATATTAAAGATAACAATTACCATGCTAAAACCCATGTAGAAAACAGAGTTGAATTTCTATGCATAACTTCCTACGAATATGGCTAGAAGCGTATTTTAGAGAAGATGGAGCGTATCCCCAGTGGTCTATATACTATGACTATACACCCCATTGAATGCCACTATGTGGCCGGCTTTACTACTGGGATATCGCACGAAATTACACTTTGGCATGATCGTTTGGGACATCCTGGACGAATAGCGATGCGCCGTATCCTCAAATCATCACACGGGCATCCACTAACCAGAAGTTTAGGTTAGATCCAAGGAATCACATGTCAAACATGTTCAATGGGAAAGCTTATTACTAAGCCTTCTTATGACAAGATTCGTTTGAATCCTCCCATTTTTTTACAACAGATTCAGGGGGACATTTGTGGACCGATTCACCTTCCCTACAGACCATTTAGATACTTTATGACTTTGGTTGACGCTTCCACACGTTGGTCACACGTATGCTTGTTATTCAGAAGGAACGCTGTATTCTCCAAACTGTTGGCTCAGGTTATCAAGCTCAGGGCTCACTACCCTGATTATCCGATCAAATCTATTCGATTGGATAATACTGGAGAATTCACATCTAAAACTTTTGATGACTATTGCATGTCGGTTGGGGTTGAAGTTGAACATCCTTTACCCCATGTTCACACCCAGAACAGCCTGGCAGAGGCTTTCATTAAGCGCTTACAAATGATTGCTCGATCGTTCGTCATACGTACCAAACTTCTGATCGATGCTTGGAGCTATACAATATTGCACGCCGCAAAGTTGGTCCGCCTAAGGCCTGTTGCGACACAACCATTAAGTGTCCTTCAGTTGGTTACCAGACACGAACCCGACATATCGCATCTGCGCGTTTTTTGTTGTGCAGTATATGTGTCGATCTTGCCGCACTTACGTACAAAAATGGGGCCTCAATGAAGGATAGGAATCTATGTCGGATATGATTCTCCTTCGATTATTCATTACTTAGAACCTTTGATAGGCTATCTGTTTACCGCTCGTTTAATAGATTGTCACTTCTATGAGACATTCTTCCTGTCGTTAAGGGGAGATAAGAATGTCAACGTTCCCGAAGAACGACTCAAATTATCGTGGACGACTCCCACTTTGTCTCATCTAGATCCCCGCACCGCTCAGTCTGAAACTGAAGTGTAGCGCATATTAGATCTCCAGAGCATAGCTTAGAGCATGCCAGATGGTTTCACCGACCTAGCGCACGTGATAAGATCACATATTCCAACTGCAAATACGCCTGCAAAGATGGATGTACCAAATGTACGACAGACTTCCCTCCTGGAGACCTGGGATGCCAATTCTGGTGATCCATGTACATTAGCGGCTAGCCAATCATCTGCCTATATACAAAAACGTGGCAGACCCCTTGGTTCAAAGGATTCACACCCCCGGAAGCGGAAAACCACGGCATAAGGTCCTGAAGAACCTACCGTGAATCTGACTATCGCTTACTCATTCTATCCAACTCATGAGGAAATTCTAGATTATGGAAGCATCCTTGAAGAGACGAATCCTTCTCTCGAGAATCATGAGATTTCGGTTTATTATGCTAGCTAGATGATGTGTGGCGTAGAAATGAGATGATTGTCGACGATGCATTAGCATTTGCAGTAACTACTGAGATCATGTTGAGCGATGACATTGAACAACGTTCCGTTGATGAATGTCAACATAGAACTGATTGGTCAAATTGGAAACAAGCAATCCAAGTCAAACCTGATTCGTTTGCGAACCATAATGTGTTTGGACCTGTAGCTCCTGCTCCTTCATATGAGAAGCCCGTTAGCTACAAGTGGGTTTTCGTTCAGAAACGTAATGAGAAGAATGAAAATGTGCATTACAAAGCTCGTCTTGTTGCACAAGGCTTCTCATAATACCTCTGGATTGACTATGACGAAACTTATTCACCCATTATGGATGTGATTAATTTTTGCTACCTTATCATTTTGGTAGTTTCCGAAAAACTGGATATGCAGCTGATGGATGTAGGGGTGGAAAAAATTCCCAAAATTCCCAAACCAAACCAAAAAAATACCGATCCCAAACCAAAAATGTCCCAAACCGATTTTCCCAAAATTTCGGTATTCCCAAACCGAAAAAATACCAAAATTTCGGTATGGGAATCGGGATTGCCATTCCAATATTTCGGTATTCCCATACCGAACCGAAAATATATATTTTTAATTATTATATATATTATTTTTTTAATTATAATTAGAATTAATTTGAACCGTTTGATTGTTTCAAATTAATCTATGTCGTCCATCTATTCCTTGTATATATTCTCGTTTAAGCTTACCATCAAGAACTTGAAGGGTAAAATGCATAGTTTATCGCCCCTTTTGAATTTAGTTAAGACGATTGGTTGAATGCATTTTTAAGCAGGAACAGATCAAAGTTTAAGCAAGCTATTTCTAGACGAGCCCCGTATAGATATGTTATGTCAGTTCATGTTTTCTTTTATACTTTTACAGGCTATTTCTAGACGAGCCACATATAGATATAGTATAATTCTTTATATATACTTGCCACTCCATTACCTGCTTGAATTGAAGCTTAAGGAGATCAGTTTGAATTGAGGCTTTTCAAGGTTAGTACTATATCTTCATTTTGCATTCAGATGTTTGTGTTGTTTATGTCGTATAAACATTAGTTAGATATGAATAAATATGAATTCTCTTTATAAATTGATATGACTCTTTAATTCTGTTTCCTCTTTATGAATAAATACGAATTCTCTTTAATTCTGTTTAATTGTTTCCTCTTACTTTGCACATATTGAATATGTTAATGTTATTCCACTTGAATTGGATCCTCTTATTTTAGTCCAAAAGCCCAAAAGCCCAAAACCGTTTCGGGATTCCCCGATTTGTCCCGAAATCCCGAAACTATTTCGGGATTCCCGAAAATTGGGATTCTCGAAAATTTGGTTTGGGATCGGTATTGAAATTGGGATTCCCGAAAATTTCGGTTTGGGAATCGGGACAAGGGTTTTGGTATGGGATCCCATACCGAACCACCCCTAGATGGATGTAGTAACCGCATATCTCTATGAGGATCTTGATACGGAAATCTATATGAAAGTTCCCGAAGGACTTACATTAACTGGTTCAAATATTTCCAAACCTCGGAACACACTCTCAATTTGGCTAAGGCGTTCACTCTACAGTTTGAAACAATCCAGAAGAATGTGGTATAACCGTCTGAGTGAGTATTTGACTAGTCAGGGATATGTGAACAACGAACTATGCCCTTGTGTGTTCATTAAGAAGTCACATTCCGGATTTGCGATTGTTGCAGTATATGTGATGTGATTTAAGTTAAGCACACAAATTAAACCTTCTTTTTATCAATTGTAGTATATGTATAAGTAGGGATCGTTCTTGGCCGGGGATTAGGAGGGATTGCTAATCTAATAGAAACTGACTCTAAATTATCAAAACAAACTTAAAAATACTTAAATAGACTCAAATAAGCAAAACAAGACTCAAAAGACTCTAAATAGACTAGTATGACTCAAAACAGATTCTAGACACTCAAAACAGCCTAAAAACACCAATTGGACAGTTTCTAGACACTAGACACAACTTTGGACGAAAATTGAATTGAACTTGACTCAAAACACACAAAAACACAAACTAATACAGATTCTAACTAATTAGACTCAAACAAGTGAAGGGGGATTGGTTTTAGAGTGAATTTAGACTAAAACATGCAGAAACTAGAAACTAGGCAGATTAGCACGAATTTGAGTTTTTGGGATGGATGGTGAACTAGCTAGAGGTTTCCTTATCCACACATGAATTATATGCACATGAATCAACTTCCAGTTACGTTTTCATTGAATTACGAATGACAATGCCCCAGATTAACCGTGTCATTCACTAATTAACCCTCAGATTCTCCTAATTTCATTGAATTGGACGGACAACTCATCTACAACCAAATTATTCTCATCAATTTCCCTACATGACATCATAATAGAGACACAATCAGAGATCATTACGTTAATTGAGAATCATAAGCATTGACGAGGCATTCATAACTATGACATCATGTTACTCACACCAAGAATTGAACTTAACACGATTGAACCAGCAACCTTTACTACTTGTGAACATAAGTTTGTAACGATTATGTGAAACTCACTTATACCTTAGCATCAGATTTATGCATGCAAATTAAGTATGCATCCTCAATCAACAAACACAAATAAGTTCTAATTTAAACAGTTAAGCCAATTGCATTCATAATTCAAGAATCTGTAACTGAAATTTATCAACTCATAACGCACATAAAATCATGGTTTCAAAGTCTCCTCTAGCTAAAAAGAAATTAGTTCCTCATGTTCGCAACTAAACAAAGAAAACTTAAATTTAACATTGAGAACAAAGATAGATAACACCTAAAAACGCCCAGCAATTCAACTCGAATGACAAGCACGTCCAAGGCTTCTCCTTCCTTTCCTTTGATGCGGCACAAGGGGGTGAGTGATGAATTGGATGTGTATTGGGGTCAGGATGTGAATTGGGTGGTTTGTGGCTGATAGATGGTGCGGATGGAATGGATGGAATAGGTGAGCAGATGGGGATGGATGGGGAATGTTGTATGGTGATGAGGGATGTGTAGAATGTGTGCGGCAAAGGCTAATATATATAGGGGAAGGGCTAGGCACGGCTGGAAGGGAGTTTTGATCAGTTTAGGAGTGGAAAAACCCCTAACTTGTGCGGCAAGATCAGATAAAGATTGGGAAATCAAATGCCTTGTGCGGCAAGGCAAGAACAAAGCAAGGAAGGTGCGCCTAAGGGTTGGGAATCAGGTTGGGATTATGTTTGCATGATTTTAGGCTTCTAGAACCCCCAAATTTAGGTGATAAAATCAGATATGCATCCCCTTTTTTGGCTGAAAATATGGAAAGATAAGATAAGGCAAGGATAAGATAAGATAAGGTGATAATGTTGGAGATAATGTTCCTTATTTCTTGCTTTTATCTTATCTTCTAGAACTTGAAATTTAATTCTCCATCTTTCTTGGCTGATTCCAAGCCTTCCAATCTTCAAATTCGTCCATCCTCAAGCCTCCATGCTTGCACTATCCAATCTTGGCCCAAAAATGCTCTAGAATGCTCTAAATTGCTTCTTTTTGCCACTTTGACACTTAGAACCTACAAACACACGAAAATAGCTTAAAATACAAATTTAACTAAGAACTAATAACATAAATGCACGAAAACAAGCTAACTAAGTCCCATAAATATGCTCATATCAAATTAATATGTCGATGACATGAATCTCATCGAAACTCCTGAAGAGAACTGTTGCTCACCTGAAGTTGGAATTTGAGATGAAAGATCTAGGTAAGACTCGATACTGTCTCGGTCTCGAGATAGAGCATTGTTCGGATGGAATCCTAGTACATCAATTGAATTACACCAGAAGGTGTTGGGCCGTTTTAATAAGGATAAAGTGAAGCCTTCGAGTACTCCTATGGTCGTTTGTTCGCTAGATGCAAAACGAGATCCCTTCCGTCAGAAGGAGGATGATGAAGAGATTTTGGAGCCTGAAGTTCCTTATCTGAGTACGATAAGCACTTTATTGTACTTAGCTCAATGCACTAAACACAACATCTCCTTCGCTGTTAATCTTTTGGTAAGATACAGTAATGCACCTACATGCAAACATTGGATTGGTGTGAAAGACATCTTCCGTTACCTTAAGGGTACTATGGATTTGGGCTTGTTCTATCCCTACGAATCCTCAAATGATGCCGCACCCTATGCTTCTCGAGTCGATTCTCACCTTGTTGGTTATGCCGACGTTGGATACTTGTCTGATCTACACAAGGCACGTTCTCAAACGGGTTATGTCTTTTCCCTTGGAGCCACCGCAATCTCTTGGAGGTCAACTAAACAGACCTTAGTTGCCACTTCGTTGAACCATGCTGAAATTCTCGCCTACATGAAGCAACTCGGGAATGCTTTTGGTTGAGAGCAGTAGTGGGCCATATTCGAAGCTCTTGCGATCTTTATCCCGCCGTTGATGTCCCGACAAAGATCTTTGAAGACAACGCAGCTTGCATCGAACAACTCAAAAACGGTTATATCAAAGGAGACAACACCAAGCACATTGCGCTGAAGTTCTTCTTTTTCACATCAACAACAAGAGCATCAGAAGATTGAAGTCACGCAAATTCGTTCACAAGACAAGCTGGTCGACCTCTTCACCAAATCACTGCCGAAGACGACGTTTCAGAAGCTTTTTCATGGAATTGGTATGCGTAAACTTTATGAGTTGTAACTTTGTTATTTCTCTTTGGAATTATGTCAAACTCAGGGGGAGTATCCTGTATATACTTGCTTGATCTTAATGTACTCTTTTTCCTTATGATTAGGAGCATTTTTCCCATTGGGTTTTTGCTACCTAACTAGGTTTTAACGAGGCACCCACCTTGGGCTTGTTATATCCTTGATGACGTCTCGTAGACGTTTCTTTTCACTTTGCATTTCTCACGCATTTTTCCTTAGACTATGGATTTGGTCCCTACTCGGGTTTTTGCCATAGCCTTAGGGTTTTGACTTACTACTTATGCAAGTTCCTACTTTATTGAGAATAAGCGTTGTTCCTTAGAATCAGTGCCGACGAGTCGACTTCCTCAACTTCTGCTTGATGTTAAATCTACCTTGAGTATTTACACACTCAAGGGGGAGTGTTGTAAACATTCCTTGTTTAAGTGTGATTGTGTAAATCCTATATTAGATTTGATTCTAGTTATCATTTCCTAATGTATCTTTCCTATTGTATCTTGTATTCCTTGGGGATGAAGGAATATCTTCTCTTCTTTTATTAATATAAATAAAGGCACAATGTAGGAGGGATAACAACACACATATTCCCCTACAATTCTACAAACACATCTCAATCTCTTATCCTTGCCGCCGACCCTTTTAACCTTGTCAGATAAAATAGGCTACAACCAAAATTTAAATTTTAACTCCATTCTCAAGTTAATTGGGTAAGTCAAAGTGACATTAGTAAATTTTGCATAGGTCTCTCTGAAATTATTTTTCTTCTCGCCAACTTCATGAGAGCACACCATTTGACAAGTCACAAAGCTACGCACACAGACAGTCCTCTCTCTCTCTCTCTCTCTCTGATCTCTCTCTCTCTCTGAGAAAAACAGCTTAAAGATTCTTGCTAGGCAATCATTCACCAAAATTAGCCCAACCGTTGAAGCCCGCGTAGACTCTCTCTCTTCCTCCTTCGCTGTCCCTCTCTGTTTCTGAGAAGGTGGCGAAGATCACAAAGAAAAGAGCCCACTCTTCCCCCATTATACGTTCCAACTGCCCATTTGATTCATTCTTCCAATTCTCGACAGCAAACTCACAAACACGTACGATTCCTTTTGCCCAAAAGCTTTCTCCTTTCTGCTACTAATTTGAACTTGCAATCAAGCATTTCTGACCAATCCACCATTTGACATATTAGTTTTTATTCTGCTGAAGCTTAAATCGCAATCCGGATTGGAACAAGATCAATTGAGTTCATCCCCAAAAAACCCTAGACCTCTGGGGACCATATCTATCAGGAACCCAGATTTCTGAGGCAGGCCCCAGGCGGACGAAATTGAGCATTTGGGGATGAATCCATTTGACCCTTTTGGTCGAATTGTGAAAGGAAGAGGAAACTGATTCGAAAACTGCTCAGATTCAGAAACCCTAAGGTATTCCCTTTCTTTTGTTCTTTGAATTCAGAGCCGATGAGAAGGAAATTTGGAATTTTGGGTTAGACCCAGATGCGAGAGTTCTCTGGAAAACAAAATCCTAGCCCTAATTTTCCTTGAGAGTGCGAATCCTGTGGTTGTTGTTTTGATGGAGCTGCCATTTTCAAGCTTAGTCTTTGTGGTTTTGTGGTTTTCTAGTAGCCTCTGTACTCTTCTTGTCCAGTCTCAATCCCCACCGCCACCATCTTCGCAACGCCCACCGCCACCATCTTCGCCACCCCCACCGCCACCATCTTCGCATCCCCCACCGCCACCATCTTCGCATCCCCCACCGCCTCCATCGCCACCGCCTCCGCAATCTCCGACCCTGTCACCGCCACCTCCCGAATCTCCGACCCCGCCTCCACCAGAATCTCCAAACCCACAGCCTCCTCCAGAATCTCCGAACACGCCATCCCCACCAGAATCTCCGAACCCGCCATCCCCACCAGAATCTCCGAACCCGCCATCCCCACCAGAATCTCCGAACCCGCCAACACCTGATCGGCCTCAGATCAGTTCCAATAATGATTTGAAGAGGCCTCCTTCCTCACAATATAAGGGGCAGAAGCCTAGAAATGATCGTCGTGGACATCCTCTGCCGCTCCATCGGGGGCACAAGTACAACGCGGGCAAGAAGATTGGGCTGTTGTTTGTTGGTACCGCTGCCATTCTTCAGATTGGGGTAATTGGGTTCTTGGTTTTCAAGAGAAGGCAGCTTCTAAAAGTCAAGGATAGATATGAGACTTGTTCTTGAATATTTTGGTATCAGATTTCACACAAATTCTTTTGTTTGGCTAAGCGCATTGCATTGGAAGTTCTTCGATTGAGCACATCATATGGCTTTTACTGAATTTTCTTTGGTGAACGGGCGGCAGTGTATCTATATGGATTGCAAGTGGAATGGGGGATTGGTGGCTGCTCCGATCGGCCTCCTTGCGGTTGCTCTGTAAATGTGTTATTGTTGCTTGAAATTTTCTTCATGTTTCTTTCTTTTTATGTTGATTTTTTTTTTGTTCCTTAGCTTGTTTACACGGCTTATAATTTAAAGCACAAGAAACCATTTTAGGATTTGTGTCTTGAGCTACTGCCCTTTATTTTTTCCCTGCTAACTTTGACCTTCTGACTGTATAACATTGTAGAAATCATGGAGAATTACAATGACAATATCTAATTTTCTCCCTTTACGATGATATCTGGTTTTCTCTTTTCCTGATAACTTTGTATCTAAATTTTTCTCTTTGCATGAATATATCCAATTGTTGTCTTGACTATTGGTATCTTGATATATTGGTCTCACTATGGTACATTTGTCGACGGTTCGGTTGACTTCCGCATGACAATGCTAGACTTAGGACTTAGGAGTGATTGCTAGAAGCTCTGATTTTTGTTTTCTGGTAGTATTTGAAAAATGTTTCATAGCAATTTCACTTCAGAAACTGGAACTAGCTGCATCTCATGCATGCCTGAAAAGAGTTTGTTTTGTATATATGTAGGAGAACAGCTTGTTTTGAATATATTTAGTATTGAAGTAGAAAGTGTAGCAGCTAAGTATGCTGTCAGAAATTAGCCTGGGCATGAAAACACTACGAGATGCATGTGTTGATCCTGGTACAATGGAAAATACATGTTCCGTATCCGGTTTTATTGCTTCCTGCAAAGTTGAGTTGTTCATAGCAGTTTCCGGTTCCTAAATTGTTTCTCAGCTTGAACATGCGAGTGCAAGATGTGAATTACATATGTCATGTTCATTGAAATGGAATTAGATGTGAGTTTGATTTTTCATGTTTCTCAGCCTGAACCTTCTTATTGTTCTCACTCTGCATTGGAGTCTTCTCATGTGTACATTCCTAATTATGGAAAAAATGTTTACAGACTCAACCTTCGATGCGGAAACTGAGTTTATCTGATTTAGATGTGTCATGTTCCCGGAAAATATATTTGTGGATGGAAGCCTTATTCAAACATATACTGTTCTTGTTTTCGCGGTTCATGATAGTTTCCTTGATGCATTGTGCTGTATTGGAGGAAGATATGTAATGGTTGTTTGATTTACCTTATTAATTGATTGTCACGGACATGGATTGGGTGAATGAATTATCAATTTGCAGCTGGTTTTGTGTTCAGCGCGACATGTTGAGTCCGGTGGTACATATTTTTGAAGAGGGCTGTTTTTCTTCATACCATTTGCTCTGTGTCTACATTGTGGAAGAAATACTGCCATCCTCTGGTCTTACCAAGGATATACTGGTCATCGACTTTATCTTTTCTCTATTACGTTAACGTTCAAAGTTGTAGATCAGCGCAAGAGAAAAGGGAAGGCGACGATGATCTATTCTGAGTGATACTCGTGATTGCTTGCTTGCTTGCTTCCATGGAGCACGATGAAGGGCTCGTCTCGCGATGAGAAAGAAGGCAGCTACCGAGTTTCTATGCAATAGCTGTGAACTGGGCAGCGGGCACCAATCTGTGGAAGTTGACTCATCACGGAGTTAAAGTTGTACAAGGCAAAGAGAACACAATGTGGGCTATGTGAACGGAATATGGTTGGTTTGATATGATATGATAGTTTCCTTAGTTGTAACTTGGAGTTGACTTGACAAATTTTGCCTATTTTCTCAACCAAAATGTCTGGCCATTTCAAGTGCATTTGTATTTTGTCTAGTCGTCTGAATGCTAATACCTTTGATTCTTGAAGGAGCATATGGTGTGCTTTTAGAACACTCCATCCTAAATATTCCCCATCTAAGGGATGCGATGCTCCATCATAATATGAAACCCAAACCAAGATGTCACGTTATGTTAAGACTCCTATTCTTTGACTAGAAGATCTATGTTTAAATACTCTAGTTCACGCAGAAGGGATTCCCTCTTGGGTGTAAACTGCTTTAGCCATCTTAAAAGCATTTCTAATTCTTGGGTTAAAACCTAAAACTTAGGTTTTAAAAGGAACCCAATCCTTGTCCAATGGTTGAACTTAAAATAAGTTTAGGATTAAAACTTAAAATTTGAACAAATTTAACTCATAATTTAGGCATGGTTAAAAGGTTGGCCCACCAAACTTTAGGTTTTAAACTAACACAATTCATTTTCAATGGTTGAGTCTAAAATATGTTTTGGGTTAAAACCTAAAATTTGGGCTATATTAAAATTTTACATACATTAAATCCAACAATTGAGGTCAAATATGATCAAACCTAAATATTTTTAGGTTAAAATATTCATAAAAATAATAATCTACTTAAATTCAATTTTGAAAAAAGTTATTAAAAAAAGTTTAGCTTAAATTCATTATTTAACAATCTCGTGCCAGTAAAAAAACTAAATTTTCTGAGTTAAAAAATTTTAGGTTTCAACCAAAGAGTTGGAAATGGTCTAAGTACTCTAGTTTAAGCAGGAGATTCCCTCTTGAGTGTAAACGAGTTGCTCACTACACTACCAGCGTCGCATATTATGGCTTTTTTATTTTTATTTTTTTTTGAAATAAACGATATTACCTACGATATGGAGGTGGGGAATGTCGCATATTATGTTAGAGTTGATGTTACCAACTTTCACATTGCTCACTCAAGCTGAATTTCTCTCCGCGTAGGCGTGACAGAAAAAACCTAAGGGAACGCCTCAAAGGGAAACCTAGGCCCAACAAATAAAAAGCAAGTCCGGAAGATCAACCCAAAACACAATCAACAAAGAAGATGAAGAAACTTGGTAAACAACCAACCAAAATAAGCAAGTTTAAGCAAAAAAAAAACTAATTAGGATCCGTTTGCTGTAGTCAGTACTTTTGCTCATAAACGTTTTTGTTAGAAGTAGGACAAAGTTTATATTTTAAATCCGAAATGTTTTATAAAAACACATGATAAGTGATTTTATAATTTCATGATCAATTTTAAATTTTTGTTTCAAACATCGCTGGAAGTGCTCGTGTCTGTGTCATCAAATCCCTTCTCATGTATGACAACGGGATGTTTCATGCAGACAATTAGCAGACCAAGATATGTCATCTGATGATTTTGATCCATGAAAAAAAAAAAAAACCAGTTGTTTAATAGCTCGCTCACTCGCTAGCTCGCTCACATGATCCAATCCAAGTGTGTAGCTTGGACATTGGAAAAATAATATAATGGGGATGAGATTCAACAAAAGAGAGACACCGATATCGTATAATGGATGAGAAAAATATCAAGATTTTAGAGAGATGGATTAACAGTTTATTATTAACAACATTTAATTGTCTTTTACTGATTAAATTGATAATGTCTCTCTTACTAATCACATCTATATTGTTCTTTAACTTGCATTTTACGAGTTTTGTTACATAAGGTTTGTTGGAAATTTTGAGTAAAAATTTCTTTGTCCCAGGCCATTCCAAAAAGGTTTTTCTCACTGTATAAGACTTTGTCCCTAATAGAAAGTGATTGGAATGATAGGCCTTGGAGGCTAAAATTGTGCTCACCCTCGGGGTTGAGCTTTGGGGTGTACCAATTAATTGATAATTAATAATAATTAATATATAAATAATTACGAATTTAATTAAATTATTTTTTTGAACAGACTCATCCTTTCAGATGAAATCTGAAGTCAATGAAAAAAACGCAGAGAGCACAACACACCTCTGAAGAGATGTCTCCCAACAGTCACATCTCATTCTCATACCTGTTTCGAACAGGCATAATCCCACTATATATACATCCATCTGCATGGCATTTAAAAAAAAAAGAAAATCAACATTCTTCTTCTACAATCACAAATATCCTTTCTAAGAGAACCACACAGAAATTCGCCAAAAGTCAAGTTTTCCGGTGCTGGAATTTTGACTTGATCGTTGAATCTTGGTGAAGCAGACGTCCGTAGAACTACAAGCACTGAGTAGGGAAGAAATTTCTATTTCAAGGACATTGCGGTAAGCAAGCTTCGATCTTCACTACTTTTGTTTAATATTATTTCATTGTTCATACATTGTTTGCATTTATTATTTATTAGCACATATAAACTTATCACAGATTGTTGACATATATCCAACAATCTTGAAACAGAAATTCATGGATTAACAATCTGTGAATGTGAATGGCGTTGTGCTGATGTGAAAATTAACTTGACACACAAATTAAACCCTATTTTTGACAATTGTAGTATATGATGCAAGTAGGGATCGTTCTAGGCCGGGGAAAAGCTAGGGATGCTAATCCACACAAACAAGACTCAAAAACACTAATTTAGACTCTATAGACTCAAAACAAACTCAAAACACTCAAAACAGCAAGAAACAATCAAAAAGACTCAATTCTAGACCTAAGAAGTGATTTTGACGAAATTAAGATAAAACTTGACTGAAAAGACTAAAAGAAAACAGATTTTGACTCAAATAACAAGACTTAATGAAAGGGGGATTGTTTTTGACGAATTTAAAACTTAAAACAGAAACTTTGCTTAAAACAATTTAGAAAAACGATTTTGATGAATTGAAAAGGGTGAAAGACTAGTTAGAGGATCCTTCCCCACACATGACATATGCATATGAACCAATTTCCAGTTATTATTCCCTTAGACTATGAATGACAACACCCCAAGTTAACCATGAAAGCATAAATTAACCATCAGATTTTCCTTTGTTAATTGAATTGAATGGAATACGCATTACAACCAAATTATCCTTATCAAGTCTCCTAACCATGAAAAGCATGATAGAAAAACATATCAAAGGTCATTAAGTTCTTTGAAAATCATAAGTGTTGACGAGGCAATTATAACTATGAAAAGCATGATACTCTTGCCAAGGATTTACTTAACACGATTGTGGCTAGCAACCTTTACTATTTGTGAATATAAGTTCATAACGATTAGGTGAAACTCCCTTATACTCTAGCTTCAAGTTCATGCATGTGAATTAAGTGTCGACCCCCAATTACCATACACAAACAAGTTTTAATAACTCAGATAAGTAAACCACATTTAAGACTCAAGAAACAATAACTGGATGTAATCAATTCATATAAAACATATAATCATGGCTTCAAATTCACCTCCAACTAATAAGAATTTAGTTCCTCATGTTCGCAACAAAACAAAGATAAATTAAAATAAACATTGAACTAACAAAAGATAGAATACACCTAGAAATGCTCCAAGCTTCTTCTTCCTTGTGCTGCGGCAGATTGGGGTGAATGGTGTGTTGTGTTGTGGTGAGAGGGTGGTGAATGAATGAGGCTGCGGCACCAAGTATTTATAGGGCTGAAAAGGCACGGCCTTGGGTGTTTTGGAGAAGGATTTATCAACCTAAACCCTTAAGGAAAAGGACACTTTAGGGCATATTCCAGGTAGGAAAAGGTTTGGTATTTAATTCAGGAGATATGGCTTCTAGAACAAGGAGATAAGGCGCCAAATTTATAGGCTTCTAAAGGAAGGGTGCGGCACCCTTTTAGGGGTGGATAAGGGCTTCTAGAACCATATATTTAGGTGTCCTAATGCCTCGAGGGATCCTCTTTTCAGCTGGAATTAAGGTAGATTAGGATAAGGTTAGGATAAGATAAGGTAGTTTGGATAAGATAAGATAAGGTTTTGGATAATGTTTGGGATAATGTTCCATGTTTCTTGCTAACTTCTTATCTTCTTATATTGACTTTATTTTCTCCATCTCTTTAGCTGATTCCTAGCCTCTTTTGATCTTCAAATTCGTCCATCCAACTTGCTTGAATCATAAGATATCCATTCTTGGCCCAAAATTGCTCTAGAATGCTCCAAATTGCCTCTTTTTGCATACTTTGTCATTAGGACCTGAAATTGTACGAAAATGACTTTAAACACTATAATTAACATAATTTATCTAAGTAAATGTACGAAAACAAGCTAACTAAGTCGCATAAATATGCTCCTATCATGTGCCAAAATACTCTGAAAAGCCTGAGAAGTTCAAAGGGCTGGATTTCAAGAGATGGCAACAGAAGATGTTGTTCTTCCTGACAACCATGAATCTCGCTCATGCTGTCAAGGAAGAAGCTCCGAAGTCTAATGAGAATCCAATAACGAAAGAGACTGTCATGGAAATTGAAGCTTGGAATCATTCTGAGTTTTGTTGCAGGAATTATATTCTGAATAGTTTGAATGACAATCTCTACAACATTTATTCTCCGTGCAAGACATCAAAGGAGCTGTGGGAATCCTTGGAGAAAAAGTATAAGATGGATGATGCCGGTTCAAAGAAATTTGTTATCGGTAAGTTTCTCAAATATACAATGGTGGATTCAAAATCTGTTGTAGCTCAAGTCGAAGAAATCCAGAAGTTGATCTATGAATTGCACCCCGAGGGATGCGAGATCAATGAGCATTTCCAAGTTGGGGCGATAATCAAGAAGTTGTCAACTTCCTGAAATGACTTCAAAATTTATCTCAAGCACAAGCGTCGTGAGATGAATATGGAGGATTTGATTCTAAGGCTAGGAGTGGAAGAAGACCACAGAAAGGCAGACCGTTCTGGTGGGTTTGCAGCCATTGAAGCCAATGCGAATTATGTTGAGGGAGGAAACTCCAAGGCCAAGCCGAAGAAGAATAAGGCTCCAAAAACCAAGCAGTTTGTACTATCTACCCTTGCTCCAAAAGGCAAGAATCTGAAGAAGATTAAGGGCGCCTGCTATGTGTGTGGCAAATCTAATCATAAGGCACAAGATTGTTATCATTGCAAGGATGAAAATCATGTCAACAGAAACAACAACAACCATGCTAACACGGCAATCACCGATGAAGAATTGGCTGCTGTTGTGTCCAAGGTCAACATGGTCTCGAATGGGAATGAATGGCTAATGAATACTGGTGCTACCAAGCACATCTGCATTGACAGAAATCTGTTCACTAAATACCATCCTGCTGCCCCTGGAGAAAAGTTGTATATGGGCAATTCTGCCTCATCTGTGGTGGAGGGCAAAGACAAAGTGATACTCAAATTCACATCTGGAAAGAGTCTCACCTTGCTGAATGTGATGCATGTTCCTGAAATAAGGAAGAACTTGGTTTCTGGACCTATTCTGATTACTAAGGGCTTTAAACTTGTAATGGAATCCAACAAATTTGTACTTACCAAGGGTGGGATGTTTGTTGGAAAGGGATAGGTGGCTGATGGCCTCATGAAACTCCATGTAATTGCCATTGATGATGCTAATAAAATAAATGCTTCTACTTATATTGTTGAGTCTTCTAATATTTGGCATGGTAGATTAGGACATGTTAATTTTCGTTCCATGCAAAGAATGGTTAAATTAGAATTATTACCCAAATTCGAAATTGACTTTAATCATAGTGTGAAACATGTACTGAATCGAAATTTGCTAGACAAACGAGAAAGTCAATTTTGGAAAGATCAAATGAATTATTTGGATTAATTCATAGTGATCTTTGTGACTTTAAATCTGCTGCAAACCTGCTGCAACTCCTTTTGATGTTGGATGCAAGTTGGAGAAAAATAAAGGCAATGCCATATCTCAACTTGAATATTCTCAAGTAATTGGAAGTCTAATGTACTTGATGAATTCAACTAGGTCCGCCTTAGCTTATGCAGTAAGTAGGCTTCGTAGATATACAAGTAATCTGGCACAAGAGCATTGAGATGCTTTAGTAAGAGTGTTAAGGTATTTGAAAAATACACTTGACTACGGATTACACTACACCAAGTATCCACTTGTTGTAGAAGGCTTCAGTGATGCCAATTGGATTTCTGACACTATAGAATCCAAGTCGACAAGTGGATATGTTTTTACCTTGGGAGGTGCAGCAATATCTTGGAAATCCTCTAAACAGAAATGCATAGCTCGTTTCACCATGGAGTCGGAGTTTATAGTTTTAGACTTGGCTGGAGAAGAAGCTGAGTGGCTCAAACATTTTTTTTGGAGGATATTCCAGTGTGGCCAAAGCCTGTAACTGCTATATGCATACATTGTGACAATATGGCCGCGCAATCAATGGCCAAAAGTCATGTATACAATGGCAAGTCGAGGCACATCAGGCGTCGGCATAATACTCTTAAAAAGTTGCTCTCCAATGGAATAATATTAATTGATTATGTGAAGTCAAAGGAAAATATAGTTGATCTTTTGACCAAAGGCCTACCAAGAGAGCAAATATTATTTACATCGAGGGGAACGGGTCTCAAGCCAATTCAATGAATCGAACTGGGCGGAAACCTAACCTAGCTGATTGGAGATCCCATGGTCTAGGTTCAATAGGCAAACTGGTTAAGTTTGATTCACAAGTTGAACACACAACTTACCCATTCTTACGATAAAATGTGTGTTGTCTGTTGAATTTGAGGGGTTATGTTTTATACATTTAATGACATTAATATCTTGTTATCAAGAGGAATATGACAGACTATTCTTAATTAATGTCACCTATATAGGAGTAAATGAGGCCTGCATTTATGAGAATTGAAATGGATAAATTCTCTAAAGCTCCTACGAAATCCGGGATCCGTTCAGGGCCAAAATGAACACAGCCGTATGAATTGACGTATGGCAGACATGGTATGTGTGTAGCATATTGTCTTGGTTTACTACTGAGGTGAACAATTCAAGATCTTTCACATCCACTGCGTCACCAAGTAAACCCGATATGTTTTCACTAGGGTAAGTTCAAGTCCAAAAGACACTTCACCTGATGCATATCATGTCTATTCTCTCAGTTTTAGGCAGCCTAGTCATACATTTGCATTCAAATGTTGGGTCATTGTTGAAGTTTGAATGAAATTTCAACAAAAATGTGGGGTATTGTTGGAAATTTTGAATAGAAATTTCTTTGTCCCAGCCATTCTCAAAAGGTTTCCTCATTTTATAAGACTTTGTCCCTTATAGAAAGTGATTGGAATGATAGACATTGGAGACTAAAATTGAGCTCACCCTTGAAATTAAGCTTTGGGGTGTAATAATTACGAATTTAATTAAATTATTTTTTTGAACAGACTCATCCTTTCAAATGAACTGAAGTCAATAAAAAAAAGCAAAGAGCATAGCACCCCTCTGAAGAGATGTCTCCCAACAGTCACATCTCATTCACATACCTGTTGCGAACAGGTATAATCCCACTATATATACATCCATCTGCATGGCATTAAAAAAAAAATCAACATTCTTCTTCTACAATCACAAATATCATTTCTGAGAGAACCACACAGAAATTCGCCAGAAGTCAAGTTTTCCGATGCTGAAATTTTGACTTGATTGTTGAATCCTAATGAAGCAGACGTCTGTAAAACTACAAGCACTGAGTAGGGGCGAAATTTCTGTTTCAAGGACATTCCGATACGCAAACCTCGATCTTCAATATTTATGTTTAATATTATTTCATTTTTCATACTGTTTGCATTTATTATTTATTAGCATATATAAATTTATAACAAATTGTTGACATATATCCAACAATATCTCGATGTGATTAAAAACAAAATTATTAAATATAAATCAAATAATGACCTTTTGAAAAACACACAAAGGGTCCCATAGATAAAAATGGGAAAAGAGCCAATTCATTGCATATGTTCCCCCGGAGTGGGGAGTGGGGTGGAGGCCCCATATCATCTGGCCATTTCAAAATGCTTCCAGTCAAACAAGCAAGTCCATAAATATCAGACATGTTTCTCAGAGGGAGTAGAAAGCAGAAGAAAAAGATGATGAAATATATCAAACAAAGCAAAAGACAGAAATGCTCCTGTGTGCATGGGGCCCTGCATTATTCACCAACTCCCTCACTCACTCCCTCACTCACTCACAAAGCCTCACTCTTCAGCAACAAATTAAAGACCTCCCTAGCCACCAGCTGAATTTAGAAAAAGTCCAATGACCCACCAAGAAGTGCTCCCTTGGCCTTCAAAATTAAGTCTCCACAAATGAAACACTTTATTATTAACCGTCTGCACCACCAGAAAGGACAGTTGTTTCAAATTAAAGAACTGAAGAGATGAATAATGAGAAGTATTGGGACCAGAAAGTAAATCGAATTTACCATTAGGACCTCCAGAATTGGAAGCAAGATCAAGCCAGGTATCTCCTGAGCTCTTGGCTGGCTGCTGCCACTCTCCAAAGAAGTGGTGGAGTGACTTTTGGGATTCAACTGCTGCTGCTGCTGATTCTTTCTCTGTTTTAACTGATTTGAAATCAGTCCCCCAAACAAAACAATGTTGCCGTTGGTCCTCCTGTGATTGTTGGGTGGGGGAGTAGCCTCTGTAGGAATCCATTAATAAGTTTCTTTCATTTGCTGAAGAATCTGGAAAGAAAGCTAGCTCATCCACACCTTCCTTTGCTCCTTGAAGATACCTATTTAACAAAAGAAAGATCAAAACTTATTCGAAAAAATGAATAATAAGACCAAAATAAATCATGGGTTTTATTTGGTTTAGCCGCTTAACTAATACACTAACCTGTAAAAAAATGATCAAAAAGTTCAAAACTATGAGAGAAATTGAAAAAACAAGCAAAAATAAGTGATGGGTTTGATTTAGTTTTGCTCAAAAAAACAAAGCTGTAAGAAAGATCAAAACTTTATGAAAATTTTGAAAAACAAGACAAAATAAATAATGGGTTTTTTTTTTTTTTTTTTTGGTTTTGCATAAGTAATCAACACAAACCTGTAATCTTTATCTGAATAAGATGCAGAGTTCAGAAAAAGCTGAGAGGTAGAACTGGAAGAGGAGGAAGAATAAGGGTAATTAAGGAAAGGGTAGAGAGATGAATTTGACTGGTGGGTTTGTTGAGTGGAGATTGTTGAGGAGAGCGGAGTGAGAGTGTAGGAAGAAGAGGAGGTTTTGCAGAGGTTTCTGTGGAGGGAAGATGATGATGGTGAGGTGGCAGAAGGAGAAGAAAGGTGCTCAGCTGTTGCTGTGGATGCTGCAGTAGGAGATGATAATGCAGAAGAAGAAGAGGAAACTTCCACAGGCTTTCTTGAACGGTTTCTGCCTCTGTGCATGTGCCTCTCGCAGTACTTGGAATCTGGATATGCTTCCTTTGAACACCTCCATTTTTTGCCATCTGTTCTTCTGCACCTCCCTGGCTCTGGGTCTACTTTTCTGCCAAATCCCATCTCATAGCACCCCCATCCCACTGCACACACCCAGAGTTACCTTAGACACCCAAAATTACAAAAAATAAAAATGTAAAATAAATTACAAGAGTCCACTTTTTATTTAAAAATCAAGTGAGAAACTTACTGGGGTGATGGGGGAAGAGTCTTGAGGAAATGGAGGAGTCCAACCTTCTTTTGAAAGAGTAGACAAGGTCATTGGGGATGGGGACTCCTGAGGCCATGTACTTGAAGATTAGGGCTTGATGTTCTAGCTCTTGCCACTGAGTTGCTGTGAAAGGATACCTATTTCTTGCTGCACTACTTGGATTTCCATTCATCATTTTCACTTTTTGAAAAGAAAAAAAAAACCAACAAAAATAAAGGACTAAAACCCTAAAATGTTACCAAGATGAAGAAAAACAAGATAAAAAAAGGCAGAGGAATAACAAAGGTTTGGAGATTTTGGAGACGAAGAGAAAAGTGTTTGTTTATGTAGAGTTGAAGATTTTGGTTAATCCCTTGGTTTTTGCAGGGTGTTTGTTTATATGCATGGGGCGAAACTAATCCAAAGGCTGTGATGATGTGTGATGTCACACTTTCTCTCTCTACCCTCTGAGTGTTCTGACGGAGTTTTCTGCTCTTTATTATGACTGCAACTCTGTTGCTGCTATTGGCTCTGCAGCTCTACAGATCTACAGAAGCTGCCTCTGCACAATACTCACATGAGTGTGGGCCCACGTATGACCTCTGTATGGTCCCACGTGCGTAGTGTAGGCCAAACGGGGGAAGGACCTCACTGTGTCCACTGGGCTCCGGATAGCTGCTCCTTCTTGCCGCTACGGTCTCACAATCTCTACACGACAGAAAAATTCATTAAAACAAAAAGATGAGTAATAGACTAAATTTATCGAATAAATTTACAAATTAAATAATATTATAAATAAAAAATAAAAACGTTAATTAATATTTATATAATAATTTAATTAATTATTAATTTTTATGTTAATTAATTTATAAAATTTAATTTACAAATTTAATTGATTAACGTTATTTCATATATATAGATGTAAAAAGTCAGAAAAAAAATTTAAAATTTAAGTGAGATGCAGCTTTGGTTTTGCTGTCTCCAGTCATACGTTTAACTAGAAAAGTGTGCCTTGTTTTATTTTTTTATTTTTTTATTTTTTTATTTTTTATGTGAGTCTGCAAAATTAAATAGCAAATCGGTTTTGAAATGTGTCTACGTGTGTTTACAGAATAGTGAAGCTTTGTTTATGGCAGTGAGTAGTAAGAGAAGGTGTTTTTGTTTACATGTCATTGTCTCAGTGGGGGACATAGTGGCCATGGCCTTTAGCTTCGGGAGCTGCCTCGTGGTAGGGATGCGTGATTTTTCCTTTTCTACTTTTCTTGTTTTCCCCTGCATCTTTCTTCCCTACCAAATTTACTTCATCTGACTTTCAATGTGAGAATTATGGGGAGAAGTCTTTTGATTGGTGAAGAAATCTGTGTTATGCAATATCATGTAACAAGAGGATGCCTTTTCACTCATAACATCTTGTTATAAAGGACCTGTAGTTAAATTTAGGAGATTACCTTCCTAGTTTGTATAGGTGACTATTCCTTCTACACTTTAGATTTTTCTTTTTGGTGTATTGATTACCTTTCTTATTTTATACACTATTCGAGCAGTCGGTCGTAGTCCGATTTTATGTCTGTTCTTATCTTATTTAACTCTCATTCAAACGTTTTAAGTTTTATACCTTATAAACAATTTTCATTGCGATTGATAATTTATCTAATTTAGAGGATTATGTTGCATTGTGATTTCTAATTCAAATAATTATGTTGCGATTTCTAATTTGAAGAAATTTCCTAATCCAAAGAAAACACGTACACGAACTCTTTCTCACGAAAGATTTTCACCACTAGGAATGAAAAATTATTTCTTATTCAAAGAAAACTCTTATTGGAGGATAAAGGCCCACATTGAAAATATAACAAGATAAGACACAATTTATATGTGGGAGGTTGACTTCTAATATCACCAACGACTTTTATTATAAAACTCAATACCTAGTAATAGGTGGTTAAGTTGGAGACAACTTAGATAATGTTAGTGGTGGGTCATGCTGAGCTTAAAAGCAGGCTATTCTTCGGTACATCATGGCCCTAATTTACAAAGCTTGAATATCCTTCCCCTAATTTACAAAGCTTGAATATGCTTCCTTAAGCTGAAAAGTTGCCCTAACTTCAGTTTAGGGGGTTGAACAATGATTGGGCCTTCGAAAAGTTGTGTTGGATCTAGTGAATGATCAAACTCTTGAAAAGTTGTGTTAGTTCTGTATAATGAATTAAGTATTTCATGATGTGGGAATTGGTTTCGGTGTGACCCTATGTGGGGTCATTCATGAGGGGGTGTTGGATTAGAAATATAACAAAATAATATGCAACTTACATTTAGGCCATCTCCAACCGAAGGGTCCAGAGGGCCAGAGGGCCGAAAATGGCCCTAAAACCGTCTCCAACCGAGGGCTAAGCCAGAGGGCTCGGGAATCTTGGAGGGCCCCACGGAATTTCAAAGGGCCAAAGGGCTGGCTATTTTTTTTTTTTATAATTTTTCTATTGCTGTCGGTTAGGCCATCTCCAACCGAGGGTTGGCCAGAGGACTCGTTTGAGCCCTCTGGCCCTCCAAAATTCTCCAAGATATTAATATTTTAATGAACAGTACAGGGCCATATTTGCCTCCGTCTTCAACCGAGGGCCAGAGGGCTCGTTTTAGCCCTGTCACAAAAAACCGTCTCCAACCGAGGGCCAAAGGGCCATAGGGCCAAACATAATTTATTATTTTAAAGCTACAATTTAAATTCAAATCCAACGGCTAAGTGACGTCAGCATGACGTCAACTAGCCGTTGGATTTGAATTTTTTTTTGCTATAAATAGGGTGGATATTGGGCTATAATTCACACAACTTTGATTTCAATCTATTTCAATTCAATCTCTTTCAATTGAAGTTTGCAATGAATTCCAACTTTGGATCCTCTTCAAATTCCAATTGGGGGTCCTCATCCAATTCCAAATTGGAAGAAAAATGGGCGCAAATGAGACGAGAAGATGAGGAGTCTGATGAAGAAGTTCAAGTAAGGCGCAACAAACAAAATAGAGCAGCAGCCATGGCAGCGGCGATGGTGTGTCAGCCAACTGAGGAACAACCTCAATGGGGTGGCTCTCTTGCTGTTCGATCTTACAAACCACGAAACAGAGCGATGACGCAAGCCAATCTGATGAACAACTACTTCAACCCCAACTCGGTGTACACAGAAGAGGATTTCAGACGTCGTTTCCGGATGAGGCGTCATGTCTTCGAGCGTTTACTTTGTGATGTCCAGCAAGTCAATCCATACTTTCGACAGAAGCGGGACAGAGCAGGCCGCCAAGGTTTCTCACCTCATCAGAAGGTTACTGTTGCACTCCGAATGATGGCCTATGGCTCCCCAGCTGATTCGATGGATGAAACCCATGGTATGTCTGAGTCTACATGCCTTGATACTCTTGAACAATTCTGTGTCACAATTGTTCAGGTTTACAAAGACGAGTACCTCCGCGAGCCAAATCAAGAAGATCTGAATCGGCTCATTCGCAAAGCTGAAGACCGTGGGTTTCCGGGCATGATAGGGTCATTAGACTGCATGCATTGGGATTGGAAGAACTGTCCCACCGGATGGCAATGAGGCTTTAGCGGAAGGTCGAGAAAGCCAACTATTGTGCTAGAGGCGGTTGCCTCATATGACACATGGATTTGGCATGCTTTCTTTGGAGTCCCTGGATCCCAAAATGACATTACAGTTCTTGGGCGTTCACCCCTCTTCAATCGCCTGACGGAAGGTAAAGCACCTCAACTTGACTACGATATCAACGGTCGTCAATACAATATGGGGTATTACTTAGCAGATGGCATCTACCCAAAGTGGGCGACACTTATCCAAGCAATTCCAAACCCTAGGAATGACGCGGAAAAGTTGTTTACCTTACACCAAGAGGCATATAGGAAAGATGTTGAGAGAGCTTTCGGTATTCTACAAGCACGGTGGAAGATCATCAGCGAACCGGCAAGAGGGTGGAGTCGAGAAAACTTGGACTCCATCATGATGTCTTGCATCATATTACACAATATGATAGTGGAGGATGAGCGAGATGGGTATATTGATGGAGAGTCCGATGACGACGAAGAAGATCCAAATAGGTCAAGAAGGGCTCGTGCAAAAATATATGATGGGCCTAATTTTCCTTTCAATCCAAGAACTGGTAGTATCTCTATAGAAGAGTACATGAGGCGCTATAGAATGATACGTTCTCGTGCCACAAACAAGCACCTACAACAGGATCTTGTTGCACATCTTTGGGCCAAAAGAAGCCTCGAGTAGGCGTTTACGTTTTATGTTTTTAAATATTTTTAAAAATATTGTTTAAGTTTCATGTTGTTAAATGTTTTTTTATGTTGTATAATTTTTATGTTGGTTAATGTTATTTAATGTTGGGCTATAATTCACTTAATTTAATTTAATGTTGTATAATGGCCTAGGAAGTTATAGGAAAAAAATTGAATTAAAAAAAATTGAAACAAATTTTGTAAAATAGAAGTTATAGAAAAAAAAAGAAAAAAATAAGGTTTAAATTGAAGTTATAGAAAAAAATAAGAAAAAAAAAAGGTTTAAATTGAAGTTATAGAAAAAAAAAGAAAAAAAAAAGGTTTAAATTCATAAAAAATTAAAAAAATATATATATATATGAAGCAACGGCTAGAGGCTCGCTAGCCGTTGGAAATTTGAAATTCAAATTCTTATTTCTGTCGGTTATAACCGACAGAAATAAGAAAGATTAAAAAAAAAAATAGCCAGCCCTCCAGCCCTCTCCGATTCCGTGGGGCCCTCCCAGATTCCAGAGCCCTCTGGCCTAGCCCTCGATTGGAGACGGTTTTAGGGCCATTTTCGGCCCTGTGGCCCTCTAGCCCCTTCGGTTGGAGATGGCCTTATAACCGACAGCATTAATGAAGGTTTTCTTAATACTGTCGGTTATAACCGACAGTAATAGGTATTCATAAGCAAATATTTTTTGTTATTTACTATTAGTGTCGGTTATAGTTTGAAATTTTTTGAATATAACGGCTAGTAGCCGTTGTATTAATTTTTTTTTTACATGAATTTAAACTTTTTTTTTCCCTTTTTTTTTCCTTTTCATATGAATCAAATTTTGTTTCATATTTTTTTTCAATTCTATTTTACAAAATTTGTTTCAATTTTTTTTTTAAATTCTATTTTTTTTCCTATAACTTCTATTTTACAAAATTTGTTTCATATTTTTTTTAAATTCCATTTTTTTCCTATAACTTCTATTTCACAGAATTTGTTTCAATTTTTTTTTAAATTCTATTTTTTTTTTCCTATAACTTCTATTTTACAAAATTTGATTCATATTTTTTTTTTCATATAACCTCTATTTTACAAAATTTGTTTCATATTTTTTTTAAATTCCATTTTTTTCCTATAACTTCTATTTCACAAAATTTGTTTCATATTTTTTTTCAATTCTATTTTTTTCCTATAACTTCCTAGGCCATTATACAACATTAAATTAAATTAAGTAACATGAAACAACATTAAACAATATGAAACAACATTAAATAACATTTGTCACATCCCGACCCGGGGTCGACCACTTCCCGGGCCCGCTCCACCACCGTAGCACGATATTGTCCGCTTTGGGCCCCGACTACGCCCTCACGGTTTTGTTTCTGGGAACTCACACGAGAACTTAGGATGGGAATATACATATAAGGATCAGTTGTGATCCTTATATGTATATTCCCATCCCTACCTAGCGTGACGGCCAGCATGCCTCGATCTCGGTCGGGGTGTGTCAACATTAACCAACATAAAAAAAAAATATTTAACAACGTGAAACTTAAACAACATTTGAATTTAAGTTGTAGTTTTAAAATAATAAATTATGTTTGGCCCTTTGGCCCTCGGTTGGAGACGGTTTTTTGTGACAGGGCTAAAACGAGCCCTCTGGCCCTCGGTTGGAGACGGAGGCAAATATGGCCATGTACTATTCATTAAAATATTAATATCTTGGAGAATCTTGGAGGGCTAGAGGGCTCAAACGGGCATCTGGCCAGCCATCGGTTGGAGATGGCCTTAGGAGGCTAACTTTTAAAAACATCAAAACTTTTATGATAAAACCCCAAGTCTAGTAATATGTGGTTAAATTGGAAACAATATCGATGATGTTGGTAGTTGTTCATTCTGAGAAGTTTGAAAATGTTTGTTTCTTAGAGGTTCAAAATCTTATGCCCTTCTTTTCAAAATTTTAGAATTTTAAATTTTTTTTACATGTGAAAAAGACTTAGTTGGCCCTATATAGCTATTTGCATTCCAGCTCTTTCATGGTTGCTCGTGAACAACTCGAGCTTGCCTTGTGAACCACTAGAGCCGATATCGAGTGTTTATCGAGCAATCTCTTTCATCTAAAGTGTTATATTTGATTGCTGCCATATTTATTTGAGGGGCGCCGAGATGATTTCGAGCTGTTCTTGATGAGATCTCGAACAATAAGAATTACGCAATCCAATTTAAACTATAACGTCATTTGTCTTTTTTATAAGTAAAGAATAAACAATTCTAGACTTTTAAAAAGATGAATAAATTCTTTTTAAGCCTCAGTATGATAAGGAGACAGATCACTGTACTGCGCCTATGACATAGACACACTTGCCGATCCTCGTAAAAATTATGTTTTATTTACTTTATGTTTCACTGCATACGTATCCTCAAGTTCACAATAAATCTTAATTGTCAATGTCATAGTCCTCGACCATGTTATCTCGGTGAAGTTCGAAATAGAATATCATGATGGATGGTGTGAATTTAAGGAGGTATTTCCAGTTTGAGATTTCGGGAGGTTTTGTGCGAGAGAGGAAAAGGGCTTTTTAAGTACGTATCCCAGTAATATATACTTCTTAATCTACTATGAGTTTTTCTCTTTCTCTTAAAAGGTTAGTCCTTTGTTGTAGATGAATCAAATCAAACTCATGAAGTCAATATATTGAACTCAACAATCATAATTATTCTCATAAGAAAACTCAAATTTTTTCAATCTATTGTAGGAGTTTGATTCTTATAAAATTGATATCAAACTCAAATTTTTGGCCTACTGTAAAAGGCCTAATTTAATTGGTTCAAAACAAAAAAAAGGCCTAATTTTTTTTTTTTTTTCTTTTGGGTACAAGCCTAGTTTAACACTAATAATGTGCAGTTGAGAATTGCTGACATTTTGCAAAAACCCCACAAGACAACAAAACAATCTTCTCTTCCGTGTGATTACTGTTCAAACCTGTTACTCTGCGGCAAAACACATGCCTCCGTCTCTTTCTCCTTTATTATGCATCAAAGAGTCAGCCTTTGGTCGATGAATCCAATATTTCCTTAATTACATCTCTTTGAACACACCTCTTTCCATGGTTCAGAACGACTAAAGCTTCTGTTCAGGATGCTTTTGACTTCAACAGGGTTACAGAGACTTTGTGGGTCCATGAACCACATTTATACGACATCGTTGGCTTTGGCATAAGAAATAAGAATACAAACAACGGTATGTTCAGTGGTTTATGCACGATTACTCGTTCATGCATGTTTGCACATTGACCTCGCTGAGTTCACATTTTACAAGTGGTGAGAAAATTACGCATGCACGATGATTGATCTTACTAAAATCTTAACATTTATTAGACAAATTCAAATATTTATTTGTAGTAAAAAAAATTAAAGAATACGATTCTACAAAGAAACTCTAAATTCTTAATTTAACAATCATATAATTTTAGATTTTTTTTTTATTTTTTGGTAAATATGACTTTTAAGGGAATACCTAAAAGATTGACAGTTCGGATCATTGAAATACATTAAGAAGTAAGCTAACAAAATGTGTCTAAAGTTGTATAAAAAAGTTGTGTAATGAATCTGCCTCTTATATCGGGGCCTACTTTTTTGGATGCCTAATTTGTCTTGGTAGGATTTGCTACATTTTCTGCAGGTTTCTTAGCGGCCCTTTCATCTTTATACCTATGTGTCTCCTATCTCACCATCGAGAAGAAACCAGAGAGAGAGTAGTTCAAATCAATTACTATGTAAATCTGAAACGCCACCACTTTAATATTTCTAGTTGCAAGTAAATTTTCATCCCCACCACAAGTGTACGCTGGCGTATTTCCTGCACTTTCTAATTAATTTCAGTGCAATTGCTATGTCGGAAGTTGTTGTACCAACCAGGCAACCAGTGGACCAACTTTGGATGATTTGGCTTTATGTTTAGCCGCTCCAATATTTATTAAGGCATTAACAACCCAGATAAATTGTAGAAGACAATAACTTCGTGCACCTTCTGGGGAGATTCGCGAGAAAAAGGAAGGAGGATGGAGGAGGGAGGGTTGAAGAAGAAGTTATGGTAGGTTTTACTGTTTTAGGAGGTTGATTAATTTTCTCCGTCTGCTTTTTTCTTGTTTATTAATTGTTATTGAAGTTAAGCTGAAAACAAAATCTTGAATTTGACAAATGGGTTTAGGGTTTCAGACTGATAGGACTGATCTTTCTGCAGCTGATACACTATTTTTGTTTCTTTAGGATCATCATCAGCTTCAGCTTTGGTTTTGCTTAGATATGGTATTGGGTGGTCTGACATATTCCACTGCGAACCTGCAATTAAAGGAAACTCCCAGAATCTCTATAGCCCAATAAATCCAAGACCCTTTCCAGTTTCCACTCAGAAGGGAGGTACAAATTTGATTTATAATTAAAGATGCCACAGCTTTTTGCCTAGTATCCTGCCATAGACAGACTAATTGAAACATCAAATAGGATTCTTTGTTGATAATGTTTATGTTTATTTTATGTTCAGAACAATTCCATTTTGTAATTTAATAGTATGATATAGTGATAATTTTTAATAATTGTAAAGATGTTTTAAATTCGAATCTTGTTAAGATCATCTTCAACACTTAAGGTAAAACCTAAAAATTTTAGCCCAAAAAATTTAGGTTTTAACCAAAAAGTAGCTTTTTTGCTCCGACCTTCTAGCCTAAAATTTTAGCCCCAGATTATTAAAGAATGAATTTAGACTTTTTTTTAAGATTAACTTTTAAAAAAATTATGTTGATTATCCTAAATTAATTTTATGAACATTTTAACCTAAAAATATTTAATTCCGATAAATATTGAAAAATCACTAAATCGACACATGAAACTCATGAAACATTAAGGAAGAATATGAAACACATGATAGAGATGTATAAACACAAAATACATGAAACACATAAGACACACAAAACACATATAAAGCACAAACAAAACACATGATAGAGATGTATAACACACCAAAAATGTGAAACACATGACACACACAAAACACATACCAAATAAATACAAAATGCATGAAATGCATGAAACACAAACTTACACACATGAAACGCAAACCTTCAATCATCCTCTATATAAGCATATGTTGAATATCTAACCATCACACAACATATTCACCTATCATCCAACTTTCATAGTGTTTTGTTTCCTCAAAATCATCAATATCACATCAATGAGTGATAGAAGAAGACGTAGCTTGGCAATGCAGATGGCACAATACCAAGCAAGCCTTGCAACTGCGGATGCATAAATGAACAACGAAGAAGCCGAATTTGCAAACTCGCTTATGCAATATGAGCACCATGCCGAATCTAGTTATCGTGGCTCTGTCACGGGGTGTTCATTTGTGCAGCGTGATAGAGAAGAGTGTCATGACCGGATGATGAAAGATTATTTCATTGAATGTCTGAGATATCATCCTCATGATTTTCGGAGGCTGTATTAGATGAAGAGAGAGCTTTTTGAAAGCATCTTGAACACAGTTGTCCATCATGACCACTACTTTGCAAGAAAGATAAATGTCGTAGGCTGACAAAGTCTATCACTTCATCAGAAGCTCACATCTGCATTTCGGATGCTAGCTAATGGGTGCTCTGTAGACTCAACTGACGAATATTGTCGACTTGCAAAGAGTACTACTATTGAGAACCTCCGAAAGCCAAATCGTGAAGACTTGAAGAGGCTTCTACGCAAGGCAGACAAACGGCCCAGTTGATTCAAGCCATTGGATTAACCAGTTGATTCAAGTTGTTGGATCAGAAAACTAGCCATTAAGGCTAATTAATTTATGACACAAGTGGCCGACATGCCCACGTGGGTAGGGCCATGCCGGATGCTGGGCTTCACGCGTAGGTCGAGTGTGCGCGTATAGGCCTGGTATCTGGCCTTCATGCACCGACTTCCACTTTCACTTGTGGGGCCCATCAGTTTCTTTGGCCTATTTTTTGTCAAAATCTGGCCTTGGTTTGAGTTCTAGCACTTAACTACATTTTAGAACTAGGGTTGGAATGGAATGGGGGGAATATAAGGGAAATTATAGGACTTACTCCAAGGGTTGGAGTGGTGGGTGAGGAAGGAATATGGAGACGAGAGCGCCGACTAAGATGTCGGGATGCCGACGATGAAAACGGGAGCAGTGGCTGAGACACTTGGACAAGTTGCCTTCAAAAGAGAGGAAGAGATTTTCAGAATTGGCTTTGATTTGGGATATCTACAATTGTTGATTTTGGTGGAATTAAGAGTTGATTGTGATATTTATCTCAAATTGTCGAATTAATTTTCGAGAAAGGCGAAGAGTTTTAAGAAAAAATGAAAATGAGAGAATTAATAATTAAATATTAATATATTTCTATATAATATTAGAATTTGTTAGTTATTTTGCTTTTTAATCCGACACTGCACTAAACGCTTCACTCAGTTAGTCTAGCTTAGTCTATTCTAAGCTAGTCCAGCTTAGTCTCTAAAGTTAATCCAGTCTGAGATAGTCCGGTGCAACAAATGCACCCTGAATGAATATCTTGTTTTCTATATATTGTTTAATTTCTTTTTATAGAATAGTTGACGGTGGGCAACCATATAATAGGCTAACAATAACTTAATATCAAACTCGTCATCGAACTTAAGATCTCCTACTCACAAGTAGAGAAGCTCACCTCCTACTCACAAGTAGAGAAGCTCACCACAAGACCGTAATACTAGCAGCAACGTTGTTCAATATTATAATTCTTTTACAGATACTATTTAGACCACTTTTACACCATGTATGAACTAAGTTGAAAATAAAATGTTTAGGATAAATTTAAGAATTCTCTACAATCTCACAATTCTCAAACAGAACTTCAATACTTTATTCTTCTCCATAAGGAGGTACTTATAAGAATACAATGGAGCAATGCTAGGAAATAAATCAAAACAATTATTTGTCCACAAAACAAGAAAACCTAGACCAAGTAAAATAAAACCAACTCCCTAATTAAGTCAATCTCTAAAATATTTTCCTTTATATTTTCCAATACTATATAAAGGAGAGTAGTGTTGCCGGACAAAGAATTTGAACTACACATTCGAGACATAATTTGACCTAATTAATGTCCTTAATTCACAGTCTAACTACATAACTTGCATTTGACACCAAACGAGATCTATTGCATCAAGCCTTCAAGTATGTTGACACAACTATATTGGGAGAGGCGAATGTGTACTAAGCTACACGATAGGTCAATCATAATTAGATATGCATGGGAGTCGAAGTCAAGGCATCTCAATTACAAATGAAGAAGAATATAATTAAAGAGTTTTATATTAAAGCACTCTAAATTTTGATTAAATTAGTTTACTTTTATCCATGTTCTTTTCTTAAGTTCCAACTCAATATATATGAATTTTAAAGAAAATAAGAGCTTTATTATTATTAATACTGAGATCTAAAGTTTGAATCGTATTTTGCGAGTTCATTGTGAGGCTTAACCCACTCCCCCACCTCTTTAGTGTAGATAATATCGTTTCTTAAAAACAAAAAATCCCTAATTTCATGAAAACTGTTTTCTAAGACTTCAATTTTTTTTTTCCAGAAACATGAACTAAATCCAATAAAATGGAAAAAGACCTAGTATGTCTCGTTTTTCTTTTCTTAAAATAAATACGAGTCATTATTTCAATAATTAATTTAAGTACCTACAACCCCTTAATCATTTAGTGTCATTTCAAATTGTTCTCAACCTTTTTAAACATTCTAAACAGGTACTCTACCTATTGAAAATGTCATATCCGCTAATCTCCAGTTAAAAATCTGTTAAATTAACAAGGGCTTACTTTGTATCCAAAATCAATAGAAGGTCATGAAAGTATAGCCTCAACCAACTAATGGTCATCACCACCCCCATCATGCCATCACCTCCAAACCCAATACTAAACCACTAACTCCGCCCTACAACTCAAGCGGCCAACTTCGAGAAGAAGGTCATGGTGGTTGCTGAAATAATATGGAGTGGACTGTCATGATGCGGCCACCACCATCTTCACCACCCACAAAGAAGAACTGGAAGCTTTACCAGCCAAGAATCGATGGATGAGGAAATCACATGAGCGGAAATAAGTTCCTTGAAACCCTATCTGAATTCTTAACCTTCTTCTTTGTGAGAAGATTGCCCTCCTATTGTAATTTCAATTTGGATCCATTTTAGATTCATTTGAATACCCATTTGATCATTGGGTTCCGTATTATATAATCTATTTTTTGAAATTCAGATTTTGAGGCAACTAATATTAATGTTGACCATGATATACTTAATTGGTGAGTTTTGAATATAATCTATGTTGAGAGAATTAATTGGGACTAACGGATGTGACATTTTCAATAGGTTGAGTACTTGTTTGGAATGTTTAAAAATGTTGAGGGCAATTTGGAATGACACTAAAAGGTTAGGGGATTTTAGGTACTTAATTTCTTTTAGGGTTACACATAAGGTGCAATTTACATACCATGGGATTTTTGTTTTTATAGAAATTTTATTGGTTTTTCTTTTCTCTTTTGAAATATATTGAATTAATAATACATAAATTAACAGGATTTTCTTTTGCAAGATTTTAAGAATCTGTTATCTTTTTTTAGACTTAATGAAGAAATTATAAATTTGTAAAAAATAGTTTTTTTTTTTTTTTTTTTTTTTTTTTTTTCCAGATGTAAAAAATGGTATTCCTCTTTACTTGGAAGTGAGAGGTTTTAGGTTCAAATCTCGTAGATGACGAATTCGATATCAAATTAGGATGCACATTGTATGACTTAACTAAACTCTTCCTCCCCTTTGCATAAAAATATCAAAAAAAAAAACCAAATATCTACATCAAAATGCCCCATAATTACGCTGTAGTACTAGCGTCTGTTAAACATCAACTGAATATTGTAGTACGCAATTTCATTTTGGGGTATCGTCTGTTTTTTTGGGCCTTTGTTCCTTTGAAATATTGGGCTATAAGTGGGATGGTCTTGTTGATTGGGACCAATTCTTTGTTTTATTTTCGATTAGTATTTTGATATTTTTCCACACAAAAGTAAAAATGCAAATATTCTATAAGAAAATAAATCAGTCAAAGAGAGAAACTTGTCACTTAATATTATGGTCTAGTTTTTTTTTTTTTTTTTACTATTTATAAATGATAGATCTTAAGTCTGGATCTCGTGGATAGTGATTTGAACCAATTTATCCCCCTAATGTAAATATATCCAAAAAATAAAAGAAAAAAAAATTAAAGAGAGAAACCTCTTACGGTTCCTTATTTAGTTCAATTGAAGAGAGAATGTTCCAAGCAACACTAGGATAGTTCTATCCCAAATATAAACTCCATTCACGGGATGTCCAGAATTTGTAATACTATATGCAACAAAAATTTGTTTTCCTAAAAATGTACGTCCAGAAAATAAATTTGAAAGTTCTTCTCTAATGTTTTCAGTAAGTATCTTGACTTTCTAAGGAGTCTCCGTCAACGCGAATGTTTGAATGTTTTTCCAATGTCCTTAGTGTTTTCAATAATGTTTTCAGTGTAATTCCTCTTAAAAATCTCCTTGAACTTTCCAGTTCTTAAAAATCTTGATGAAATCTTAGCTTGAGGGCAATGACTATAGTCCACACGTGAAATCCATGGTTGCCATTTGAAGGAGAGAGTTGAGAGTATATACCCCAAGACTTGCATGGGTGTACACTTGAATATTTTAGCTGTCAAACTGTCTACTTATGCACTTTCCTTCTCTCTTCCCATGTGCTATTCTAAGGCCATTTGGACCACAACAAGAAAGTTCCTCATTCCTCACCAATATCTTCAACTCTACTAATGCATGCTTAGTGATTTTAGCCCACAGATAACTTCTCAATTAAGCCTTCAAATTGATAATGAAAGCTTGCTTCGTATTGGTTGTTTATATATGATCAAGGAATATTGGTCTAATAATTTAGACATTATGCAATGAAAGGTCAAAATCTATTGTGGTACCTCCCAGAACGTGAGATTCTTTCATGTTACTAATTTACCACATGTCAATTGCTGATTGGACGGATACTGCACATTTTGAAGACGTTTCAGGCTCTTATTGGACAGTGATGTCACCGTACTAAATCCTAGTTGCATGAGAGAATTTCTCTTAACAAAAACCAACTTTTAAGAAACCAACTGATGCGACAATGTTTCATTTATTTTTTGTTAAACATGAACCATTACGAAACTAAATAAGGAACTTTCGCATCCACTGATGTAATAAGTTGATATCTCTTATATTATTGAATCTTTAAACGTGAATGTAAATTGGTCAATAGACAAAAGGTGTGGCCCTGCTCTATATGATCACCACCTTTATCATTAGTCCCTTGTTGTGATGGTTAATGGAACATGCCAAATAAATTTATTTTTGTGGCAAATTTTGCTAATATGCTACTCATGTTTTAGGTTTCTAATTCTCCATTATCCACTATGTAGTTGTGCATGCAAGTTGTTGTTTAACAGAGAGGAAAAACCAATGCCTACTCCAAAAGTCACCCTCTATTGCTAACCGCCAAAAGTGACATCCTGTTTTATTTCTGCCCATGCAATGAAAAAGGGAGTCTCATCACCAAGTAACCCTATCAGCCCAACAAAAATGTGGCTCTCTTTTCTTCATCAGTCAATTGTGTCCTGCATGGGCATGCCCATTCCCTTTATGCACAAACCTGTATAAAACCCTAACCAAACCATCAAAAATTCCACACAATCACTCATCACTTCCCTGAACTGTTTCTGAAAATGCCTCAGTGGCAAATCCTCTTCCTCTTTTCTCTCATTTTCCTCTCATCCTCCACCTCCAATGCCTCTGTCAATGACTTCTGTGTGGCAGACCTGAAAGGCCCAGACAGCCCTTCAGGCTACACCTGCAAGATTCCTGCTAAGGTCACTGTCAGTGACTTTGTGTTCTCTGGCCTGGCCAAAGGTGGAAACACCACGAACATAATAAGCGCCGCCGTGACCCCGGCATTTGTTGCCCAGTTCCCAGGAGTCAATGGCCTTGGAATCTCTATCGCAAGGCTAGATTTAGCACCAGGTGGTGTTATCCCATTCCATACACACCCCGGAGCTTCGGAGATTCTCGTTGTGACGAGGGGTATTATCAAAGCCGGATTTGTTTCGTCTGCAAACACGGTTTACTTGAAAACTCTTCACAAAGGAGAGGTCATGGTTTTCCCACAAGGGTTGCTGCATTTCCAAGTGAATGTTGCAAAAATACATTCCAATGCTTTTGTTAGCTTCAGTAGCGCAAGCCCCGGCCTCCAAATCCTTGACTTTGCCCTTTTCGCCAACGACTTGCCTTCGGAATTGGTGGCGCAGACTACTTTCCTCGACGTTGCTACAATCAAGAAGCTCAAGGGCGTTCTTGGTGGCACTGGTTAATTAATTACTTTAGGTTTTTTCTGTTCTTCATTGTAACAATTTAATTTTTCTTTTGCATCCATAAGCTTTTGTTTTGTTCAATTTTTATTGTTTGTGTTGTATCCTAATAATAATGAAGCTTTCAGGAGCAATGATAACTTGGCCAACAACACGAGAGATTTTTTAGTGTTCTCGTCACACGAGACGATACATCACGTGTCTCTATATAAATGGTTGGATATGTGTGTTAAAAGATTAATAACTTAAAAATTAAAATTTTCCATCACTTACATAAAAACACGTGGTGTACCATCAGTGTTTCCGTCACAACTAAAAATTTTCCCAACAAGACAAGTAATTCTTCTCAAAAAAGATAACTAGTAGTTAGAGTACCACTTGTCTGATTTTTTACTTGAGTGAATTTTTAAAAGTGTAGCGATTTGAGACTTCTCTTTCAGCCATTTACATTTTGACAGAATATTTTATAATTTTTTTTTTTTGCATGAGGAGTGTTAAAATCGCTGCTGTTTTCGTAAATATGATGATATTTGAATGAGGACTTGCAAAATTAAGGATTAAATTAAGGGAGTTTAAACGAAACTTTTATGATATTGTTCATTTTTAACGAAAAACCACATTTTTACCTTTATCTGACACTATTCACTATACCTTTAAAAAATGTTCAAATTATGATATTTAAATGTGGACTACGCCCAAACGGGTGGAGCTGTGAAACTTTCATTACCCCATAACATGCTCTTGCTAACAAATGAAAGTTGTAAATCAACAATCTTATGCTCGAAACAATTAAAACAAAAAAAAATACTTAAAGATCATCACTTGCACAGCTCCAATGCTATCGAGGCATGGGTTTTCATCTTTTCGAAAAATTACCTCCGTAAATAATGTGTTTGTGGAGGGAACACTGGACAACCAATTTTACAACTGCCACTACTACAAAAGGCCATATCACTGGCGGTACAAAACCGACAAAAAACACTACTTAATGTCGGATTTTTGGTAAAAATCCGACATTAAACCATGCAATGTCGCAATGACAAACCGACACCAATACTACCGTCACAAAAGGGTATTGACGTCGCTTAAATCCCTTAATGCGCCACCAATACGCAAAGTAATATAAAATATAACTGAACAACAACGTCGCTTAAAACCGACATAGCATATGACGTCACTTTATAGCGACATTAATTAAAACGTGGCGTCGCTTTAAAGCGACATTAATTAAAACGTGGCGTCGCTTTAAAGCGACATTAACATAGATATAAACAATAAACAAATCTGATATTATGTTGGACAAAACCGACATCAACAAAGTTTAATTATTTAAATAATAGCGTCTTCACAATTATATAAATAATTCATTTATAAATAAAGCGACGCCAGAAAAAAAAAATTTAAAAAAAATAGATTGACAGTTTCGGCTTTTTGGTTAATAACATTTATAAATAATTCATGAAAATAATTTAAACTACATCCTAAACATAGGCCAAGGCTACCATTAACAAAAATTCAAAACAAACATTTTATATTTCACATGAAATACAAAACACATCCGTCGTAACAAACATTAAATCCGACATTACAAACACAACACATAAAAAAAAGACTCGTAATGCTAGGAAGTGTCGTACATATCCGACAAGAAAGCGAACCACACATACTACTCAGCAAAACCAGAAACTGATTGCACCCCAGTTCCATCCATGGAACCTTCTTCAGATCCTCCTCGGGATCCAAAAACCTTCTCCATGTCAACATCCAATGTAGCACCAGCCAGCATTCCTGAAAACCCTCCTACAGGAACATCCGAGCAAATCCCATCAGAAGAATGCATCTCGGGACGATACACAGGCATTTGCGGCTGCTGCATGTATGACATGTGTGGCGGCTGCTGCATGTAAGCCATGTGTGGCTGCTGCATGTATGTCATGGGTGGCTGCTGCATGTATGCCATGGGCTGGGTCGGATACATCAGATGGGAAGTAGGTTGCTGATTATAGCCTATATATGGATATACAGGTACAGCAGAAGGCTGACTTTGGGCTGATTGTTGTTGAGGAGGTGGCTGACTTTGTGCTGACTGTTGTGGAGGATGTGGCTGACTCTGGCCTGAGTGCTGTGTTCCCGGGCTATACGGTGGTGGAGGTGGTGGTTGCGGCGGAAATCTTTGCATGAACGACATGAACATCTGACCATGTTGCTGCTGGTGGTTCAATGTTTGTTCAAGCTTAGCCTCCATGTCCGCCATCCGTTTAGCATATTCTTCTTTATTCTTTTTCAATTCATTATTCTCAGTCATCAACAATGCCATTGAACTTTTGCATGATCTTTTGGTAGAATTTGAACTAGAAGCTGAAGAAGATGCATACGACACCATATCCGGAGTCACACCATGTCCATAACCTCGTACTCTATTATAACGCTCAGGACCCATCGTCTCCACATAAACTTGAGTCCTAAGCTCATCACTATCATCCTGCCCAGACTCGATCATGGTTTGAATATGCCCCTCCATGGTTGCCTTGCAATAAAAATTTTAACAATAAAAATTCAAATTTAGACAATAAAAATTAAAAACAATAATATACTACCACAAAAAAAACAATTACCCCAGTTTGCTCAGAAGATTCATCAATCCATGTGCTATCCTTTCGAGTATGACAGTGACGAAAAAACGAAATAGGATCCGCCTCCTTTCCATTCTTTTTTCGCTATAGTTACAAGTGAACAAACAAAAAACCATATTTTTAGCCATCCATCAAATTAAAAATAAAATGCTACCAATTTTACAATACATTTAAAATTATGTACAATAATACAAAATGTAAAACACATACAAGTTCTGCCCGGATTCTTGCAACAGACTTTGCGCCCGTTGTGTGATTCATCGTTTTCAACCGCCGATTATGCTTATTTTTGGCAGCAATCTCCTGGAAAAAAAAAAATTAAACGAAATGCAAATTATAATAAAATCAAACATAAAACGTTTACCTTTGCGTTTTCAGTATTCCAGTGAGCCACCAACTGAGCCCACTGTTGAGGATCAACATTAGGAGGAGTCTGCTGTTGCTCCTCAACTGGTTTATCAGTAAAAAAATTTTTTTTTAATTTATTTCTGTATTCCTTATGCGCATGCTCCGCAACATGAAGTGTCATGTGGCGTATCATTGGCATTTTCACAATGTCTTCATCTTTAAAAATGACAGTCTCCTATACTCATCAAAAAATTCAAACATATTAATATTTACTATAAACATCTTATTTTACTCTCCTCAAGTAAGAAAAAATATTTATACCTTTATCCTATTCCAGAAAGCTTCCCTGCGATCCTCCTTGATCTTACGCCAATCTCTTACCAACGGAATATTCCTATAATCCCGAACCTCTGCCGCTACATGTTTTGAAAATGCACTAGAGTTTTCACTAATGCATTTCCCAGAATCATCAAAAGAACAAGGCTGTGTATCCCAGTTGGGAATTGATGGTCCCCGTCCTCTTTGAGTTGATCCTTATAAACAAAGAAAAAAACAATTACAAACCAAAAGAATACAGAAATGGACCAAACAAAAATGGTCCACGTCCTCATTATCCTTGTTAGAATAATAAAAAAAAGAAAAAGAAAGAAAAGACCACCTTCGACTTCTTCCCCGTCAGCATGTTCATCATCAAAACCAAGATCCATAACAACGAGTTCACTGATGAATCTGCAAAAGAATGGAATAACAAAATGAAGTACAAAAGGAAGTACGTATGAATCAGCAAAAGGAATAACAAAAGCAAGCTGAAGAAGAAAAATTGAAAAGGACGTACTTATGAATCTGCAAGTAGAAAAAAAGACAGAAAGAAGGAAGAAGAAAGACAGAACGAAGGAAGAAAAAAGACAGAGAGACAGAAAGAAGGAAAAAAAAAGACAAATAACCAAAAGGGCACACACGGGTCTAAATACGGGAAATAAGGTGGCGTCGCTTTAAACCGACGTTACATCAGTGACGTCGAATTAAACAACACGGACGTCGAAATAACCAAGCTTGGTGTTGCTTTAAATCGACACCAAGGTCTGACCAACCTGACAACATCGAACAGAAAACCTTCTGACACTCGTGCCGGTTTCAATAGACCTGGTGTCGCTTAAAACCGACACCAAGGTCTGACCTACTGACAAAATTTACTTACCTACTGACAAAATTTACTGCTGTATAAGGGGCGTCGGTTTAATTCAATGTGGTGTCGGTTTGAAGCGACACCACGTCCTGACATACTGACATAACTTCTACGCCTAATCCAACCTATTCTGACATGCATTGGTAAAATCAATTTCGTATATAAATATACCAAAAGGGGACGACAGGATCTGGTTCCATTGTAATGGGACGATAGGATCCTCGTAGGGATCCTCTTTTTTTTTTTTTTTTTTTTTTTTTTTTTTGGGAACCCGTAGGGATCATTTATTTATCAAATGGGATCCTTATAATCTGGAGCAGAAAATGGGATCATTTATTTATCAAATGGTAATTCCTGACACCATAATAATAACCCTAAAAAAATACAATAATAATTATAAATACTTGGTTGATGTATAGTGCAGACAACCGTTCTTCCTGTATCAACAGTATTATGAACAGTCGAACTTGCTTATGTATGCTTCGAGATCACATATGCCAAAAATCGAAAAAAACAAAATTCAAAGATCAAGTAACGGGACAATACTTTTCGACGGTTATAAACGAAAAATCACTATTTAACGGCTATTTTAACTCCGATTTTGATAATTTTTTACAGCTACACTCCTTGACCCTATATGAATACAATGATTGAATTCGATCTTCAATTTAAAATATTTACAAAAGTGGATACCACAAAAACTTATGTTATGCTTAATGAAACCATAAATAAACTCTTTAAGTGTTAGTGAATCTATCTTTTTGATGAGATACGCATTCTACGAAACTAATTTGAACGATCCAACCGTCGAACTTGTTTATATATGCTTCGAGATCGCATACACAAAAAATGGCAAAAAACAAACATTCAAATATCAAGTAACGGGATAAAACTTTTCGACGGTTGTAAACGAAAAATCACGATTTAACGGTTATTTTAACTCCGATTTTAATGATTTTTTACAGCTACCTTCCTTGACCCTATATGAATACAATGAATGAATTCGATCTCCAATTTAAAATATTTACAAAAGTGGATACCACGAAAACTTATGTTATGCTTCATGAAACCATAAATAAACTCCAAGTGTTAGTGAATCTATCTTTTTGATGAGATACGCATTCTACGAAACTAATTTGAACGATCCAACCGTCGAACTTGTTTATATATGCTTCGAGATCGCATACACAAAAAATGGCAAAAAACAAACATTCAGATATCAAGTAACGGGACAAAACTTTTTGACGGTTATAAACGAAAAATCACGACTTAACGGTTATTTTAACTCTGATTTTAATGATTTTTTACAGCTACCTTCCTTGACCCTATATGAATACAATGAATGAATTCGATCTTCAATTTAAAATATTTACAAAAGTGGATACCACGAAAACTTATGTTATGCTTCATGAAACCATAAATAAACTCTAAGTGTTAGTGAATCTATCTTTTTGATGAGATACGCATTCTACGAAACTAATTTGAACGATCCAACCGTCAAACTTGTTTATATATGCTTCGAGATCGCATACACAAAAAATGGCAAAAAACAAATTTCGACGGTTATAAACGAAAAATCACGATTTAACGGTTATCTTAACTCCGATTTTGATGATTTTTTACAGCTACCTTCCTTGACCCTATATGAATACAATGAATGCATTCGATCTTCAATTTAAAATATTTACAAAAGTGGATACCACGAAAACTTATGTTATGCTTCATGAAACCATAAATAAACTCTTAAGTGTTAGTGAATCTATCTTTTTGATGAGATCCGCATTCTACGAAACTAATTTGAACGATCCAACCGTCGAACTTGTTTATATATGTTTCGAGATCGCATACACAAAAAATGGCAAAAAACAAACATTCAGATATCAAGTAACGGGACAAAACTTTTCGACGGTTATAAACGAAAAATCACGATTTAACGGTTATCTTAACTCCGATTTTGATGATTTTTTACAGCTACCTTCCTTGACCCTATATGAATACAATGAATGAATTTGATCTTCAATTTAAAATATTTACAAAAGTGGATACCACAAAAACTTATGTTATGCTTAATGAAACCATGACGTCGCATTAAAACCGACACCATGACGTCGCATAATTTTTTTAATTGTTGTTGGCGTCGGTTTAAACCGACACTGACTCGTGCAGAACCAGCGGGAAAGTTCCCGCCTAGTGCATTTTAAATTATAGTCCCAATGCCGTCGCCTAAAACCGACAGGAAAATAGTTAAAAAAAAAAAATTGTTTAACCAGTATGAAAAAAAATAACGATTTTTTTATCTCATAAAACATTTTAAGATTTTAATAGATGAAAATGAACTTAAATAAATTATGTAATAAAAAACAAAAATATAATCTAATTAATACTTAAAACACATAACACAATTAATATATTTATTCCATATCATCATCCGTTGTGTCGTCGTCGGCATTGGCATAACTAGCAAACTGTGTAGGCAACGGTAATGATTCAAGAAAAGAAGTCTCTTCCACGCCAACCCTTGTATGGAAATTTTCATGGTCGAGTATCTGATCATCCAAATTTGGTATGGCATAATCATCAATTGCTTCATTATCCTCTAATACGTCAAACAAATCTCTTGGCTGCGTTCGAACAACTACGTGCCAATCTTTTTCAATTGTGTCCTTGACGTAAAATGCTTGTAATGCTTGTGATGCTAATATGAAAGGATCATCTTTAAATCCTAATCGATTGAAGTTCACCATGGTAAATCCATATTGATCAGTCTTCATTCCTCGTGGACTTTCACTATTAACCCATTCGCACTTAAATAACATCACAGCTCGACCCCTATCTCCCGCCTCAGCATGACCACAATATTTAACCTCAAACATATCTACAACTCTGCCATAACAATTCACTTGTCCAATTGCACCGGGAACATTTGCAGGTACAAAGACACCACTATTTTGATTCTTATGCTTATCATCCACATATTTTATACGAAATCTGAACCCATGAACAATGTGACTTTTATATCTACTCACAACCCTGCTAGGATAATTAGCTAGCCAATGCAAGTCTTGAGATATCAACGTGTCATTAGGATGACATCTCGAATTCATCTATAATAAGAGTGAAGATAAAAGTTGACATGATAACTATAAACATGTAATAATTAAAATATAAAAATATAAATAAATAATGTGATTGTTGTATCAACTCACATGATGCTTGAACCATTCTGGAAATTCTTTCTTGCTTAGCTCCTTGATTTGTCGCATAGTTAACCTTTCTCGATGATGTTTAGTTTTCAAGAATTCCTCATGCTCCCTGGGCATTTATGTCCAAATTTACATAATTAATTTTTCAAAGTTATGAAAACCAATAAAACATAAAGACGTATGATTAAACGTTCTTACCTTCTAAATGGGTTAACTTCATCACAATTGTTTAGAATGTATCTATGGCACTGATCAAGAACATTTAGATCGAGCTCTACATTTTCTCCTGAACCCATATAACATCCTTTGGAGTCAAAAATTGATAACCCACCAGACACTCCACGTCCAATACCATCTTCATTTCGGCCTCTACGGGTGCGACGAGACTCGACATCTCTAAGATACATGGAACAGAAGGACAAACACTCATCCACCAAATATGCTTCAGCAATAGAACTTTCAGGACGACCCTTATTACGAACATAGCGCTTCAACGTTTGCAAATACCTATAATTATAAACAAAACACAATTTATTATAATTATAAATTAAAGTTATGACTATAATTGTAAAAAAAATTATAAAAATTTATTAATTACCGTTCAATTGGATACATCCATCTATATTGAACAGGCCCTGCAAGAGCTGCTTCATCTGCCAAGTGAACTGGAAGGTGCACCATTATATCAAAAAATGCAGGAGGGAATATTTTTTCAAGTTGACATAATGTCAAGGCAATTCTTGAATTCAGTTCCTTGAATCCTTCCTCTGACTCTTTTTTACTACACAACTGTCTAAAAATTGCACTCAGCTCTAATAATACCATAGTAACAGATTTAGGCAAAACCGGGCGTATTGCAAGCGGGAGTAACTGCTGCATTAAAACATGGCAATCATGACTTTTCAACCCATGTATTTTTCGTTCATTCACGTGCACACATCGCGATAAATTTGATGAATATCCATCGGGGACCCGAATAGTCGACAACACTTTGCAAAACGTAGTTTTTTCTTCTCTTTTCAACGTGAACAAAGCTGGAGGTAGAAATGTTTTGTTTCCTTCTCTACGTGGATGTTGACTACGTCTTATGTTCAAGACTTCAAGATCTGCACGTGCAGCCAATCCATCTTTAGGCTTTTCTATATCTAGCAATGTTCCCACCACACCGTCACATATATTCTTCTCGATATGCATAACATCAAGATTGTGTCTAATCAACAGATGCCTCCAATAAGGTAGTTCATAAAAAATGGATTTCTTTTTCCACTGACTGTTACTACTTGTACTGCTCGATGCTCTTTTTCTGCGTTGCCCAACTGAAGCATCTTTCTTTGGTTTTCCAAAAGTAAATCTCAATGTAGAAAGTTCTTCGAGACATTGTAAACCAGTCCACTGCCTTGGTGCAGAACGACGCTCTCGACGACCATTAAAAGCTGTTGTTTGCCTTCGAAACCTATGATTATCTTCAAGAAAGCGTCGATGCCCCATATAGCAAATCTTACGACTTGCCGGCAAGTAAATAGATTCTTTATCATGCATGCAATGTGGACATGCTTTATAGCCATGTGTACTCCATCCTGACAACATTCCATAAGCCGGAAAATCACTTATAGTCCATAAGACGGCAGCCTTCATCGTAAAACTTTTGTTGGAATACGCATCATAAGTGGGAGTGCCCACCTCCCACAACTCATTCAACTCATCAATCAGTGGACGCATGTATACATCAATCTCTTTACCAGGACTGCGCGGTCCTGGTATTAATAGAGACAACAACAAATTTGGTTGCTTCATGCACATCCAGGGCGGCAAATTGTAAACAGAAAGCACAACAGGCCATGTGCTATGGTCATGCCTCATTTTCCCAAAAGGATTAAATCCATCACTGGCCAACCCTAATCTGACATTTCGAATTTCTGCTGCAAAATCCGGATATAAATTATCCAAATGCTTCCATGTAGGAGAATCTGAAGGATGCCTCATAAACTCATCCTTAGGACATTCAGTTGCGTGCCACCTCATATGTTCAGCCATATGCTTCGACATAAAAAATCGTTGCAATTTTGGTTTTAAAGGAAAATACCACATAACTTTAGCTGCGATCTTTTTTCTCGAACTATCCTCTGCGTTGGTAATTTTATATCTTGATTCACCACAAACCGAGCACACGGTCAACTTCGAAGTATCTTTCCAATAAATCATGCAATCATTGGGCATGCATCAATTTTCACATACGTCAGACCCAAGTCATTTATAAGTTTTTTTGCCTTATAACAGGATTCAGGCAAACAATCCCCTTCAGGCAACATTTTTTTAATTAACTCTAGTAAAGTGGTGAAGATCTCGTCTGGCATTCGCGCTAAACACTTGATCTGATACAGTCTTACAACTGCTTCCAATTTCTTAAACTCCTTACAACCAGGCCACAAATCTTGATCTGCCTATTCAAGCAACCTAAAAAAAGTCTCAACTTCTTCTGGACGCCCTTCCCTAATAGGGGGTTCAGTAGACGGCCCAACACCTTCTTCTGTTAATGGTTGGACAAATACATCATTAAGAAAATCATGCATACCAGCCACCTCATTTCTTGTTTCTTCTTCTCCAATTGCAACATTTTGCTCTCCAATGTTTTGCTCACCATGATGTCGCCACAAAGCATTTTTATAATCTTTATCCATATCATACAATATGAGATGTTCAACAATAGTGTTCCTAATAAAAGTATATCGATTACAACATCTTTTGCAAGGACATCTAAACTTATCAGGGCCAACACCATTTGCAACTGCTTGGTCCAAAAACAAATTAATTCCAGCTGTATAAGCTTCTAAATTTCGAGGTATCGTCAACCAACTCTTGTCCATATTTTACCACTTTACGAGGGCAAAATATTACGTTCACTCTAAGATGCCTACAATCTTTCAATCCCTATCATGTAGGCATAACTATTAGAATTTTCAATTTCTATCTTTCAACCCTCCAACTCTGTCACGATTGCAATCTTTTAATTTTCAACACCTATTATAATAAAAACAAATTAAAATAACAACAAAAAGTCATCAAAATTATGCTCATCTAATCTATTATAGTAAATAACAACAAAAAGTTATCAAAATAACAACAAAAATAAATTAAAATAACAAAAAATTAAAATAACAATTAGAGTGCAAAACAAATTAATTTAACATAATATATTCTTAAATTACTAAATATTATAAGTTTATGTTATATTTAATATTGTTAATTTAACATAAATGCTTATAAATATTATTCATTTCCATTTTCTCATAACAATTCAAGTGACAAAATTAATTAATTAGACTAAATATTTCTTAATTTAACATAAATAGTAGAAATTTATCTAAGTACTAAAACTAGAAATTTTAAATAAATGAACTTGTGTATTATACAATTTCAAAAATTAACGAATTAAGTGAAAAAAAAAATTCTACTCTAGTTTACACAAGATACGAAGCAAAATCTTAATTTAAAATAAATTAAAATAACAATTAGAGTGCAAAACAAATTAGTTTAACATAATATATTCTTATATTACTAAATATTATAAGTTTATGTTATATTTAATATTGTTAATTTAACATAAATGCTTATAAATATTATTCATTTCCATTTTCTCATAACAATTCAAGTGACAAAATGAATTAATTAGACTAAATATTTCTTAATTTAACATAAATAGTAGAAATTTATCTAATTACTAAGATTATAATTTTTAAATAAATGAACTTGTGTATTATACAATTTCAAAATTAACGAATTAAGTGAAAAAAAAATTCTACTCTAGTTTACACAAGATACGAAGCAAAATCTTAATTTAAAATAAATTAAAATAACAAAAAATAAAAAATAAAAATTAGAGTGCAAAACAAATTAATTTAACATAATAAATATTACTAAATATTATAAGTTTATGTTATATTTAATATTGTTAATTTAACATAAATGCTTATAAATATTATTCATTTCCATTTTCTCATAACAATTCAAGTGACAAAATTAATTAATTAGACTAAATATTTCTTAATTTAACATAAATAGTAGAAATTTATCTAATTACTAAGATTATAATTTTTAAATAAATGAACATGTGTATTATTGTGAGATCCCACATCGCCCAGGGGAGTGATCCTTATATGTATATTCCCATCCCTACCTAGCGCGAGGCCTTTTGGGAGCTCACTGGCTTCGGGTTCCATGGGAACTCCGAAGTTAAGCGAGTAGCGCGCGAGAGCAATCCCATGATGGGTGACCCACTGGGAAGTTCTCGTGTGAGTTCTCAGAAACAAAACCGTGAGGGCGTAGTCGGGGCCCAAAGCGGACAATATCGTGCTACGGTGGTGGAGCGGGCCCGGGAAGTGATCCGCCCCGGGTCGGGATGTGACAATTATGCAATTTCAAAATTAACGAATTAAGTGAGAGAAACCTGAATTATGTAATAATTCCGTTGTCGATCAATTCGTCATGTACTCAACAAGCTCAAATAAACTCCCTACAAAAATAAATTGTAAATAAAACTTAAATATAAGAGGAGAAAATAAAAATATTAGAAGCAAGAAAAACTTACTAGTGAAGAAGGAATGGATGAACTTGGAAGAACAAATAAGAAAGATTGGAGAGACAACAAGAAAACACAGTAGATTGGAGAGCCAAGAAAACACCGTTTTGGGTTGGGGGGGTTTATAAATTGGAACAACAAATAAGGAAGATGCCGGAGAAGAAAAGAAAACACGGGGAGAGTATATAAAGCCATTTATCCGTCGCCTACAAGCGACACGGGGTTTCAAATATTTAAAAAATTTAAAATATATGTCTGTTAGAACCGACGCGAGATTTAAAATATTAAAAAATAATAGTTAGTGTCGCTTATAAGCGACACTTAAACGTTATGTCGCTTCTAAGCGACGCCATTGTTTACAATTATTCAATTATATGTCGCTTATAAGCGACGTTAAATGTTAACGTCGCTAATAAGCGACATAAACATTTTCTGACGCTTAAAAGCGACAATAATTCCGACGTTAGGTCTATATAGTGTCGCTAATATCTTATGCGCCACTATATGATATTAAAGCGACACCACCTACTGACACAATAAGACCATTTTGTAGTAGTGTGCACTCTTGTTTGCAACACAATGGTGAAAAACCAAAACGGGAAATTATATATTTATAATTTAAAAAAAAACACTCGGACAACTATAAGTTTTATCTTATCGATGCTTCCTAGTAGGACTAGTGACATAGTGCTACAATCAATGGTTCAGCAGCATGAGAAACCAAAACGGGAAATTATATATCTATAATTTAGAAAAAACACTCAGGACAACTATAAGTTTTATCTTATCGCCATGCTTCCTAGTAGGACTAGTGACATAATTTCACTTTTGTCTCAGCATTTTAAAATTAAGTATTCAACATTTATAGTGACATCTTAAACAAACAAGAAAGGTAGATCAGTGCTAGATGTGAGTTATTTGACTTTCCCAGAAGTCATCATCTAAAAGATACTAAAGTTCATAACATGAAGGTCAGTGCTAGATCTAATTCATACAGCGGGCGGGTGGAGATGCTTGCTTATGCAGCAACTCATTGTGCATGGAAGCAGCATGGTGTGCAGCTTGGACAAGGCGGAGAATTGCTCAAACATGCCCAGCTTCTTATCAAGATGTTCCACCGTTAATGCTTTCTTAGGCCTAAGAACACCCAAATCTACCAGAATGAAAGGGACTCCTGAGTTTTATTCCATCTCTATTGCTTCTCTTATAAGTATTATGGGTTTTATTCTGGTAGATCTGAGTGTCCCTAAGCCTAAAGACACTAAGATCTACCAAAATGAGAGGAACTCCTGGCTTTTATTTTATTTCTATTGCTTGTCTTAAAAGTATATGAGAGATCTTCGTGCGATCATTTGGCTTTAAATTGCTCGTCATATTTTTTTTGACATTCATAGCCATGTATTGAAATGACAAATGGTCTATTTTAAAATATTCGTATGTCAAATGGTTTACAAACAATTTTCTTTTGGTTGACAAGGGCAAAAAGCCAACCAGCAAAGGAGAAAAAAACATTTTCATTGACAGCAGTGCAAAATATAGACGTTGACATTGGCGTAGTTAAGTTGGCTAGATCAATGTGTTTTTCCCTCTGTGCCTAAGTTTAATTCTCTTCCCTGTAGTAAGGAGACACAGGTGACCATATTTAAGTGAAGTCAATCTAAAAATATATATGAGATGCAGGTAACTAAACTTGTCTCCATACAATGTCGACTTTTAGCGGGCTTTCTTGAGATTTTTGGTGCCCGGGTCGAGCGCTCAAAATGTGTATTTTTTTTTTCAACGAGCATATATTAAAAAAAAAAAAAACTTAAGGAGTTCTAGACCTAGTTGAATCTGGGGGCGAGGGAGGGTGGGGCTAGACCCTTACGCCCATAATATATTACTTGAATAAAAAAAATACACCATATGAGGGGGGTTGTTTTGCAGTCGGATGAGAGAAATTTTGTCGTTTGGTCAGCGGGATTGGGAGTCAGGACTCTCATATGTCGACCATTTGGTCGGAGGGAATGCTTGGGTTAGGCTTGGGATGGGCGATGGTGGTCAGGTGGTGGTGTCGCCAAGAAGACTCAAAGCTTTGCATTGTCTCTCTCTGTCTCGGTTGTAAAAGTAAATTACATACTTTTCCAATTTTATTTTATAAACCTATATATCTGCTACTACAAATAATTTTGATGCCCCAATCAAATTTGGGCCCTGAATAGAGGCACTGTTTACACTGGGTTAGGGCCGGGCCTGGCTTTTAGTATACACTCTTTAAAAAGTCTGAAGATATGAGCAATATGCAAAAATAAGGGTGACAGTTGTATTGATTGAAAACCTAAGATGAAAAGAAACAAAAGTTTTACCCATCAGACAAAGATATGGTCGAATTGTGCCAAAACTGGTAGGGCATTGCCCGAGCATATGCCTTTTGAGTCCATTATTATTATGTTGGATGACTTTGGATTTTTTATTTTTATTTTTTTATTTTGTATGACTTTGGATTGACTGACTGGTTTGGCTGTTTTGTTATTCTCACTCTTACACCACATATTGTAAGTCTCAATATATATTATAAGTCGTAGTAATTATTAACAATTAGGAGTTTATATGTATCTTATGTTAAATAAGTTGTTTGCTAGCATTAGATTTTATTTAATTGAAACTTAGTTATGTTTGACTTGATGAACTTTATACATTCCAAAAGATTTAGTTAATCTTCCAATCCAATTGGAATGCATGAGATGTGTAGATGTATAGAAGATTAGAACTTTTGAAATGTTACTCCGTTTTTTTATTTATGTGTTGAAAATGCTTAAACTGACCGAACCAAACATAATCAACCAATTAATAATAATGATTTGGTTTGGTTCGGTTTCAATGATGGTATTGGTCAAAACTGAAATGTTAAATACTTGTTGGTTTAATTATATTTTTGGTATCAAACCGAATCAAATGATCGATCAGGCTCCACCCTTATTCAAGACGATCCAACATTTCTCAATTGATTTAATATGTATCAACACTAAGTGCCTCCACACACTCAACAAAAACTGTTCTCCAATGCATTGTTACAAAATTATGGGGTGAATATTTTATTTTGTTTTGCTCTTTACCTCCTCTGTGTTTCTGGGCACCTACTACCAGCAGGACTGGAAACTTAAAACAAGCACAAGGATCAAGCCCTCAAGGAAACAGATCAATCATGTTGTTACTCACAGGTGGGGTTACCAATTCATTTGTTCCATTTATGTACAAAGAATTATGCGAAAATATACTGATATAATTTGATGTGTTCCAAACATAAAAAATGTCCATTCCTGCAGTTGTAAGTAGGGATGGGCAAATACCCATTGGTTATGGGTAACCGCGGTTACCCGTCCGTTTAAATTAAACGGTTACGGTTATGGGTAACCGTTTAGATAAATAAACAGTTATGAGTATAACCGTTTACCCGCGAAATTTAAATGGGCGGTTATGGGTATTAACCGCGGTTATAAACGGGTAACCGTTTACCCATTTATTTTATATATAAAATTAACACAAATCATATTCCCTATCGGACAAAACTTAGATCAATGCTATTGACTATAGTGCATGATTTCATGGTCCATTATATATATTATGTTAATATTTTACATTCCGAGTTAAATAACCAAATAATACTGTCTTTTAATAGTTTTCGTAACCCAAGAATACCTAGCCAATTTTATATTACCTTCATTGTTAACAGTTAAAAATATAGTCCGTAAACTATTATTTCAATTATTGGAATGATATATAAGGACTTAAAAAATTAAAATGCGGAAATGTATGATGAATGTACCTATAACGGTGTTTAATTGTTAGAAAAAGAAATTATGACAAATTTTTCTTTTTTTAATTTTCAAGTTGTTAAAAAAACATGTAGACGGGTGAAAAAAGAGTAATGATAAAAAAAAAGTAAATGGTAAAAAAAGAAAGGATAAACGGGTTAAAAAAGGATAAATGGGTAAACGGGTATTAAACGGTTACGGTTAAATGGGTACGCGGTTATGGGTATGGGTAACCGTTTATAAACGGTTATGGGTATGAGTATAACTGTTTAGGCAATTACCCAACGGGTAAACGGTTATGGATAAATAACCGCGGTTATCCGCCCGCCATAACCATTGCCCATCACTATTGCCCATCACTAGTTGTAAGCAGTTTGATCTTCACACAGAAGAGGAAGACAATGGAAATTTTCCCGGAAAGCGTGAGGGAAGTCTGGAATGAGTGCGAGCTTCGGGTCATGGTTCTAATCAGCCTTGCCTTGCAAGCAATCCTCATCCTAATCGGCAACTGGAGAAAGCATTCAACCAGCAACATACTCTGAATTGTCCTCTGGCTTGCTTACTTGTCAGCCGACTCCGTTGCAACCGTCTAACTCGGCATTCTCTTCAGCAACCAGGAAGACTCCGAAGGTGATTCTGTAAACCCAAACTTTATTATGACAGCATTTTGGGCACCATTTCTTCTCTTGCATCTCGGCGGTCCAGATAAGACCACTGCTTACTCGTTGGAAGACAATGAGTTGTGGCTTTGGCACTTGCTTGGGGTAGTTGTCCAGGTGATTGTAGCTTTGTATGTCTTTATAAGAGTATAGTAAAGTGTTGAATTTTTTTGCCATTCCGGTTTTCGTCGTTGGGATTATAAAAGTTTGGGGAGAGGACCTGGGTTTTGAGGTCTGCAAGTAGTGAGCATTTTAGAGAGTCTATGCTCCCTCCTCCGGACGCAGGTCCAAATTACGCTAGATAAAGGGAGGAATCCAGCTCAAAGAAAGCTGAGGGGTTTAGGGTTGAACCGAAGACATTCATCGAAGCTCCGATAGTTTTTTTTATCACTACTACGCAGTTCAAGTTGATGAATCTAGTAGTGCCCAAAATGCTGCAGTTCTAAACAAAGCTTACAGTTTCTTTGAAACTTCCAAGCGGCTGTGTGCTCTCATCTTCACCTTCCACGTCATAGAAAACAGCCAATCGTTCTTCCAACACCGGAGCTCTGAGGAAGCTTTAGAGGTTATTGAGTTTAAGCTAGGGTTCATGTATGATGTGTTTTATACTAAATCACTTCGGGTTTATTCTGGTGTCGGTGGGATTCTCCGTTGCATTACTCTTTCTTTCGCAGTTCGTGTGTTCCTAGCCTTCATGTTGATCACGGAGAAGCAAGTATACATGAGAATACATGAGAGTGGATGTAATTATCACATATATATTGTTGGTGGGAGCTATTGTCTTAGAATTTTATGCAGTAGTCGTATTACTTTCATCGGACTGGACAATGCTGTGGCTGAGCTAGCACAAAAACATGGGAGTCGATCTCTTGCACAGAGCGGTTTCATCAATCCCTTTGGCTAAAAACAAGAGGTGGTCTAATACCTTGGCACAATACAACCTCATAACATTTTGTCACAAAGAAAGGCCAGCGAAGTGCATTTTTAATTTTGGGTTAATCTCAGTTTACTATCCTGAAGTTTCGTGGTTTTCAACATTTGTTACCTGAAGTTTTTTTCATCCTAGAGTCATATCTCAAGTCTTAATTTTAGGACAATTTCGTACATCCGTTAAGTCAGCCGTTAATTGATGATGTGGTGCCAATATGAACAATGACTGGGCGCCACGTCATATGGGCCCACGTAGATATTAAAAAAATAAAAAAAATAATTTTTTTTTTTAAAAAAGTAAAAAAAATATTAACTTTTCTGGAACTAGAAGAAAATCCATAACGGACTCGAACAAAGCCTGCACAATGCCGCTCAAAGTGAGCATAGAAATCCTTCCATCGAAAGTGAAAGGAGATAGAAGCAAGTCGGCTCTATTTGATGCATGAAGGCTTGCTAAAGCTATGCAGTCCATGGAGTCTGAGGGACATTGGGAAAACAATGAGAAAAAATGGGAGTTTATAAGTCATGAGTGGGTGGAAAGGCTCGCTTTCGCGGCCATCAGTGCTGGTGGAGCGATCATGCTCAACAGCTCAGGCGAGGAGGAGAGCTGCTCACTCATCTCTGGCTTCTTATGGCACATCTTGGTATAACCAAACATTTTCAAAGTTCAGAGGGCCAAGTTTGGGCAAAGTTGATTGTGGAGTGAATGTAAGTGTTAGTCACTACAAAGAATGATCCCTTTTCAAGATATTTTAAGTCTAACAGTGTTATGCTTTTTAGATTGCAAATCATAGAGTCCGGTAAGAGAATGGGTTTTCGATGTTTTTTTAATGTGCCGGTATCATTAATGTGAATAAAACATTGATATATAACGGACGTCCTACAAAGAGAATTTTGTGTAAATCACATCGAACTTCACTTAGTAAGGATTCAGATTTAGAGTGTAACTACTAAAAACAAGAGGCCTGGTCATGCAGAGAAAACATTTGTCCTTTTAGTCCATGCAAGGCCATGGCTTACCGTAGGGGTGGGCATAAAAGCCAGCCAACGGAAAACCGATTTAATTAGACTAAATCATCCCATTTGGTTTGGTTTTTATGAAAGATATGTGGTCTTTTGAACTGGAATTGTTAGGAACCTCTTTGATATGTTGGCCACTTTGAAACTGGAGCCGGACCAAATCGACCCGAACACACACGTTTTAACTTAAACAAGAGGAAATTGTTGCAAAGGTTCCTTAACTGTAATCTAATTGGAGTAATGGTCCCCTAATTAAAATTGGTGACCATTGGTCCTTTAATTCATCAAAACGTCCAACTATGGTCATTTTTGTCAACTCCATCAAAATGAGTTATGGTCGAAGAATTATTGCTACAATTGGGTTAAAATTGAGAGACCAAGGCATCAATTGGGTTAAACTTGAGGGACCACTTCTCAAATTGTATTAAAATTGAGTGACCTTTGCTATAATTTTTCACATTTGGTTTTTCATATTTTTCCTTTGATTTAGCCTCATGTGCGTGGCACGTGACTCATTTTGACGGAAGTTTTGATAAGTTAAGGGATCAACAATCATAAATTTTTAGTTAAGAGATTATTACTCCTAATGTATTAAAACTGAAGAACATTGGTACAATTTATTCTTAAACAAAGAAAAATGACTAATGGTCCTTCTCCTCTCTTTTTTCTCTGTCTCCACGTTATCTCTTTGGTTAGGTAGAATGATATGCGACATAATTAAGACGTGCTGATTTAATTATATATGCAATTATTGATCTCCACCCCATCTAGATTTCACTAGATTTAGATTTCATTTCACTATTTTCATTGAGAGAGAGGCATAAAACAGGAGAATTCTAAGGTGGCGATTTCTCAAACCGATACGTGGTTGTTTTCATTGTCATTACCTAACTAATGGCGTTTTATTACAATTCTTTGTAATATGAGAATACTCTTTGATTCTAATATTCAGAAACACAATGAGAGAGATATATGTTTGTTTGATTTTGCAGTTGTACTCGGGTAGAGCCTTAGGTTGAGTGAATGACTAATCTATTCTATTAAGAGAAGAGCCCTTGTCAACTTTTTCTCCATTTTTTCCAATTTTGCCCTCGTTTTTGAATACACAATATTGACATGAGGAGGGCAAAATAGTAATTTTGTATTTTTTGACAAAATGACAATCATATCCCTATTTTTCCTATTTTACCCTCACTTTTGATACACAATATTTACATAAGGAGGACAAAAAATAGTAATTATGTAATATTAAGATAAAATATGCACTTATTTAGAGAAATTGTCCCACCGTCATTTTTTCATACTCTTTTTAAAATTTTAAAAACTAATCACACTTCTTAATAAAAAAAACAAAAAACAAAATCAAATTGTTCACACACACAGTGTGTGCTCATCGGCTAGTTTAAATAAAGAAAAGTGTTTCGGACTTTGGTATTTGAATGAATTCGGTTTGAAATGAAGCTCAGATTCAATTTGGATTGTGGTTGCGTGTAAAATTTAGTATTAGACTTCTTATATACCCATACATGGGAACGTAGTTCGGAAAATGGATTTATTTTTTTTAGGGTGGCGTTGCATCTAGAATTTGGAGTAAATGACTCACATAAAATAATATGTTTGGAGTGAGCATTTGGAAAAGTGTTTAGATGAATTTGGTTTGGAAGGAATTACTGATTCAAATTTGATTGTTGTTGCATCTAAAATTTAGTATTAGACTGCCTAAGTACCTTTTGTGGGATCAAACTTGTGGATGCAAATTTTCTCCTCTTCGGTCTTGGACGATTTTGCACCTACAAAATAATAAACACCTTAGGTTAAGGCCAAAAGCCTCACGCGCCCACGATGAATGGGGGGGGCTTTGGCTGAAGAACCTCCGATGCCAAAGTTAGAATTAGAGAGAAAAAGTGTTTAGAGAGTTTTTGCCGAAGGATTGGAAATTAGGTTTTGTGAGAAATAAGGGTTGTATTTATAGGAGATGAGGGTGGCCGGCCCTTAGAGGGATTTTTGGGTGTGAGATCTAGGTTTAATTAGCCTATTTATTGGCTAATTAATCAAATAGGGAAAGGATTTATATTTATGAAAAAAGATAATAAGGAGTAATTGAATTGTTGGCTAAAAAAGGAGGAAAAAAGGGAAGGAGATATGGAAATAAAAAGGGGATGTGACCGGCCACTCTTTGGAGAGAGAGGGCCGGCCCTTTGTGGTATATTTTGGGTCTTCAAGGCTCATTTAATTGACAAATTAATGGGAAATATCCCCATTAATTTGCCAATTATCTCCATTTATGTGGGATAATGGGTAGATTTATGAGATAATTGCCTTAAATGCGGATGGATGAAATAATTCAGATTTGTTTACCTTTTATGGGCGCTTTTGACTTGACCGACGATAATTACCGGCTGCTCGCGCGTAGGATTTCTGATACCCCTCAAGGGCATTCTTGTCTTCTTAATCCGAAAGTCCACGTGTCGCCTTGTGATTATTTTTGGCTCCACAAATGCCCCCACACCTGTTGGGCTGCTCGTAGGAAAGGGTAGCAGGTGTAGAGATCTTCTTGCTTCATGAACCATAGGATTGCTTCCTATCTTGAGAGCTTTTGAACTGTGGAATACAGGTAGTCGGGCCCCCAGCTCTTCTCGTATGATGGTAGAGCTTATTGCTGCCTCAGATACTGTCAAACATGCGAATAGGTCCTCCGTTGCTTCCGGTTTGGATAGTAATGGAGGCGATGTCAGATACTTCTTCGGGTCTTGGAAGGCTTCTTCGCATTCTTCATCCCACTCATCATGTTGCGCCCTCCTGATGGCTTTGAAGAAAGGCTTGCATCTATCAATAGACCGCTAGAGGAAACGGTCGAGGGCGGCTGCTCGTCCAGTCAAGCTTTGGATCTCTTTCAAGGTTGTGGGAGACTTCATTTCCAGAATTTCTCGGATCTGCTTGAGCGCCATCTTCTCGATCATGGTATCAGATCAAAGTTGTCTCTCGTGTGAAGCCGATAATGGGCCCTGGTAGTGCGTCGGCTGCCTGGACTTGAGGGATCAATGGGGCCTGCTGGATCTTCCTTTTCAGCATTCATTCTTGGCTGCGCTGCCGGCTTGTCCGAACACTTGTCGACTTTGCCTTCCTTCACGAGCTTTTCCAGATAATTCCTCCAAGTGCAGCAGCTTTCGGTGGCGTGACTTGGTCCTCGGTGAAATGTGCAATATTTGGTAGCTTGAACCATGACTCATTCTTCACATTGCGGAGAATTCGATGGATCGGAATTGAAAACTTCGAGTAATTCCTGGTCGTGGAGCCTTCTTTGGTCATAGGCTTGTCCCTCCGCTTGGCCTCCTGTCTGCTTTTGCTGGGCCGCTTTCCATCTTCCTTTCTTTGAGCCACCACCGATTCTTTTTTAGGCTGTTCGGGCGCCTTTTCTGCTCGTCGGGCTTCGTCCCAAAGTGCATGCTTCTCTGCTAGGGTGAAGGAATCTGCTAGAGTCACGTCTTCTTTCATGATCATCTCTCCAAACAGGGGTGATCTGCGGGGAGGCCCTTTTGAAAGGCTGCACTGGCTATTGAGTCGTCGCATCCAACGATCTTCGTAGTCGCGGAGTGATTCCTTCGGGTTTTTGAACAGGTGATCGGATTTTTCTTGATCGAGCGGTAAGATGAGTATTCTTTGGTGAAGATCAAGGAAAGATCGTCAAAGCTCCGGATGGATTGTGGCGGCAGGGTGTAGAACCAATCTTGCGTCTCACCTTGTAGAGTAGTCGCGAATATCTTGCACATGAGATCGTCATTGTTTCGATAGAGGATCATCGTGCTTCGGTAGTGCTTTAAGTGTCTCTTCGGGTCTCCATCTCCTTTGAAGAATGTGAAATGTGGCATGCTAAACTTGTGTGGACGCTCCGTCTGCTCGATCCTATCTGTGAAGGGTGATCGGCTTATGTTGGTCATCTCCCGCCGTAGTGCCTCGTCGGTGACCTCGTTGCGTTGGAATTTGCTCAATCGCTTGGTCTACTTCTTCCTTAGTTGAGGTAATGGAGCTCTCGGCTGCCCCCAGTTTTGACCTGTTGGTCTAGGCTGCTCTTCTATGTGCTCGGCTCGTCTATGCCGCGGTAGCGGTGGATGTGGTGGATTCCTAGCAGGCGAGGGATTTCGCAAGCTGCTGGTTGAACTTGAGCCGGATTGAGTGACTGCTTCTCTCCGTCCTTCATGCTGCCTACTCCGATGTGATGTGGAGGATGCTCCTTGCAGACTTAGCTGCGAATGAACACTTCGCTTGGAAGACTGCTCATGTTGATTATCGGAGTGTGGCCCCAACCGTGAATGTATGCTCGTTCGTGGGCCTAGTCGAGAGTGCACGCTCATCCGCGCGCTAAGACGGGAGTATACGCTATCTCGAAGGCCCAATTGGGAGTGTGCTCTGCCCAAACACTTGGTTAGAGGCTGGTCGGGTGGCTGCTTGTCGGGACGCTGCTGGAGAGGTTCTTCGTCTGCCCTTGTCATTCTTCGAGACACCTCGTTCGGGACACGTCGCATCTTGGTGCACTTTAAGAGCTGGTTCACCAAGGTTGTTTGTTGTGCTAGGGCGCTTGTCAACTCTATGACTTGTCGAGACAAGTGTTGTTCGCCATTTGGATTGGAAGAGCTTGTAAGGAATGTGCCTCCTTGAGCAATGGAAGAGTGGTATACTTCGGGCGCGAGATTTGAGTTAGGAAGGCTGAGATGGTCTTGGGCCGACTTGGGCCGTAGTAGCGGTGTCATGGACCTCGCCGCAGATGGTCACTGCGGTGGTTCCCATGGTGTAGCAGGCTTGGGCTGCTTGAAAGATCACGATGGCATGGCGGGCCACGAGAGCAGGCTAGGCCATGGGAGTGGGCTGCTCGGCAGAAACATGATGGATCACGGGAGTGGGCTGCTCAGCGGGAGCAGGCTGGACCACGAGAGTGGGCTGCTCGACAGCAGGAACATGATGGACCACGGGAATAGGCTGCTCGGCGGGAACATGATGGACCACGGGAGTAGGCTACTCTGCGGGAACAGGCTGGACCACGGGAGTGGGCTGTTCGGCGGGAGCAGGCTGGACCACCGGAGTGGGCTGCTCGGCGGGAGCAGGCTGGGCCACGGGAGTGGACTGCTTAGCGTGTGGCACACGTGGGTGCTCGGCTTGGGCTCGGCTAGGCAACGTATTGGGCTCGCGTTGGGCTTGGAGTAACATGGCTTGGGCCGGGACCTTGGATGGCACGGCTCGGGCCGTGGTGATGGCGCCACGAACCTCGCCGTGGTGGGCTACCGTGGTAGCCATCGCGGTGGTTCCCGTGGTGGAAACTCGTGGTGGTGGTGCCGCTCCACTTAGGGTTCTCCTCAGGAAATGCTTGCTACCATGAAGAATGGTAAGACATCTTCGCCTGCTAAAGTGGCGCCAAAACTTGTCCTTTCCGCTGCTGAGGCCAAGTCGTCTTCCCAGAAGAGAGAGACCGCTTGCGCTAGTGGTCCTGATAAATCCGCCAAGTCTAACCCCAAGGAAGCTGCTGAGACTTAAGCGCTTTTGAGGTCGGACCTTCTTGAGGATATGGACGTGTGCGCTGAGTTTGTTGACGGCGTCAAAGGGATTATTGGTCCAGGCTTCTTCGTGAAGCATATGCCTGAGTACAGGAGGGCTGCTTCGCTGACCATGATGCAAAAACGGCGGTTTTGGCTGCCGGGTCCATTGTCTTTGATCAAGAGGATACCAAGGCTGCCCAGGGGGTGGCGAGGTCTATGGCTGCTGAAGCTTACTCCTTGGCCGAGAAAGTTAAAAGTTTGGAGTCTGAACTTCCTGCTTTGAAGGGGTCTAACATCTCTGCTCCCACTTCTCTGCAACTTGAGACCGTTCGCTAAGAGATCGCGAACTTGAGGACTAGGCTTGACACGAATTTGTCTTCGTTGGGGCGGTGGAGTCCTGGTCTTCTTAGCTGGCGAAGGTTCTCTTCGTGGGCTGCCTGTTGGACTTGAAACAGACCGAGTGGCTGCTTCCCTTCGTGCGCTCGCGCTGCATTCTCCGAAGCGAAATGGAAATGCTCATTGAGGGCCTAAGCGCGAATGAATGCTCTGCCTGGATGGCTGCTCATGTGGTTCTTCAAAATGTGGCCCCAGCCTTGATTGTATGCTCGCTCATGGGCCTAACCGAGAATGCACGCTCCTCCTCGCGCTAAGACGGGAGTCCATGCTATCTCGGGGGCCCAGTCGAGATTGCACACTGTCCGACTGCTCGGCTTGATTGATTGACTGCTTGGGACACCACTGAGGCAGGCCGGCCTGCATGAGCAGGCTGGGCTGCAGGGGCAGGCTAGGCTGCGTGGGCAGGCTAGGCTGCGTGGGCAGGCATGGCTGCGTGGGCAGGCTGGGCTGCGTGGGCAGGCTGCGCTATAGGAGCAGGATTGGCTGCAGGAGCAGGCTGGGCTGCGAGGGCAGGAGCAGGCTGCTCAACATGAGGTGCGCGCGAATGCGGGGCTTGGACTGCAACGGTGGTACCATGGACCTCGCCGCGGGTGGTCACCGCGGTGGTTCCCATGGTGGAGCCTCGTGGTAGTGGCGCCATCTCCCCTAAAGCCATATTCAATCTCGTAGATCGCCGCGGTCACACGTCTTGAATGTTTGAATTGTTGCTCATCGAATTTTCTAGATTTCTAGCCATTATGTATTTTTCTTTTTTTTTTTATATACGCTTTACCAAAGAACTTTTTACAAGTAAAAAATTCTAATAATAAAAACGTACGAAAGAATACAAACGGACTAGAAATTGAAGAAAAAAACCTTTGTGTGCGAGAGTCTTTTTCGAGCGTAAACTTCTCCTCTCAATGAAAGCACCAATTTGTGGATGCAAATTTTCTCCTCTTCGGTCTTGGACGATTTTGCACCTACAAAATAATAAACACCTTAGGTTAAGGCCAAAAGCCTCACGCGCCCACGATGAATGGGGGGGGGGGGCTTTGGCCGAAGAACCTCCGATGCCAAAGTTAGAATTAGAGAGAAAAAGTGTTTAGAGAGTTTTTGCCGAAGGATTGGAAATTAGGTTTTGTGAGAAATAAGGGTTGTATTTATAGGAGATGAGGGTGGCCGGCCCTTAGAGGGATTTTTGGGTGTGAGATCTAGGTTTAATTAGCCTATTTATTGGCTAATTAATCAAATAGGGAAAGGATTTATATTTATGAAAAAAGATAATAAGGAGTAATTGAATTGTTTGCTAAAAAATGAGGAAAAAAGGGAAGGAGATATGGAAATAAAAAGGGGAAGTGGCCGGCCACTCTTTGGAGAGAGAGGGCCGGCCCTTTGTGGTATATTTTGGGTCTTCAAGGCTAATTTAATTGACAAATTAATGGGAAATATCCTCATTAATTTGCCAATTATCTCCATTTATGTGGGATAATGGGTAGATTTATGAGATAATTGCCTTAAATGCGGATGGATGAAATAATTCAGATTTGTTTACCTTTTATGGGCGCTTTTGACTTGACCGACGATAATTACCGGCTGCTCGCGCGTAGGATTTCTGATACCCCTCAAGGGCATTCTTGTCTTCTTAATCCGAAAGTCCACGTGTCGCCTTGTGATTATTTTTGGCTCCACAAAACTGACGTAGTTTGGATAATTTATAGTCGAATGACCTACTAATTAGAATTTGTGTGTTGATAATTTTCAAAGGGTGTATAGCCCTAGAGTTGAACTCAACATGAATTTGGTTCATGAGAATTCAGAAACAGAGCCAGTATCAGATATCGGCGGAAGCACTGTGGAAGTAACCGCATAAAAGCCCAGCTTGGGTTTAAGAAGAGAGACATGAAATGTCGGATAAATTCGAGAAGTGGGAGGCAGATCCAATGTATAAGACGCATTCCCAACATGAGCAAGGATTTGGAAAGTGCCATAACATCGTGGTGCCAGTTCGGTGAAGTTGGTGCGACTGACAGAGGTTTGGCAATAAGATTGTAAGCGCAGGAAGACCCAATCTCCGACATTGAATTCATGCTCAGAGCGTCATTTATTAGCATAGTAGCACATTCGTTCTTGAGCAAATTACAGGTTCTCACGCAGGCTACGAAGTAACGCATCACGAGCACGAAGGCTAGTGTCCACGAGGTGAATTGAAAAGGACCCTGATAAGCTATGATGCATGGATACTTCTGTTTGATCCCGTATCCTGTATCCGATACTTGATCGGATACGATACTTGCCCGATACTCTCGGATACTCGTTCGACACGTATCCTGATTGATGGACACGAATTTGACGTGATAGATACGCGTATCCTACATTTAAGATACACGTATCCGGCTTTGAGGATACATTTACACATTCAAAAAAATGTAATGAGGAGGAGAAAATTAATAGGAGACATCTATAATTGAAATGTGATGAATACAAAGAGCTTCCCTCTGATTAAAACTATGAATACGACTCTCACACTTCTTCTACTGTATAAATAAGATTAGATTTCAAACTTTTCTTCTCTAACAACTCAAATGTAATTGAATTTGAATGATGAATTATGTTTTAAATTGTATAGTTTTGTTGCTATATACATTTTTATTTGCCGTATCCATAGCGTATCGTATCTTAATTTTTAGAGATTTTCTGTATCGCCGTGTCGTGTCGTGTCGTATCGGCGTATCCGTATCCGTATCCATGCTTCATAGCTGATAAGTAAGAAGTGACTCGTGGTGGTGGATAACCATAGTCAGCTCCAAAAAGAAGTCACTTGGATGCCCGAATGGAAATTGTATTGTACCACCATTCAACCCAAGGTAACCATTGAACCCATGGCAACCATTCAACCAAGACTTTGGTTTGTCGCCCACAAAGTTGCGCAAGTAATGTTATAAGGTGCAGTCACTTCAGTTTGACCGTCGACTGAGAGCAATATATAGAGTTTCGACATAGGTGAGAACCTTGCAATTTAAAAAAAAAAATCTCAAAACTGACTGATAAATATGGAATCACGATCACTGATGATTGTAGCAGGCATACCATGAAGGCAAAATACCCTCGGGAGAAATATGTTAGTCACCTTAGCAGTGGAATAAGGATGTTTGATTGGTATGAAGTGCGCATACTCTGAGAGGCGATCCATAATAACCAATAGTGCATTACAACAATGAGTAAAAGGAAGGCCTTCGACAAAATCCATATCAAATTTGAATTGGGATAGGAAGTGGCTGAAGCAAGCCCCAAGGTTTAAGGGTTTTGTAATTTGTTCGCTGGCAAGTGTCAGAGCAGGCAACGAAAGACCACACCTTTTTTAAACCTGGCCGATTGAAATTGCAAAGAACCCGTTTATTAGTACGAAGGTACCCAAAATGCGGTTGGAGCAAAATTCCTTCAAAATACGATTACGCCAAGGAGAGGAAACAACAACAAATATACCATCTTTATAATATAAGAGATCACATCAGACATAAAAATTAGAGCGAGTAGGGTGATTGCTTTGTAAAGCTTGAATAATGGGAGAGGCCTCTGGATTCTCTGCAAATTCAGCTTGGATCTCTGAAATAGCTAAGAGAGCCGCATGAGCGCCAGACATTCATGCTGCCTCGACAATCCAACAACACTATATTCGCCGAAGGTGGGCTGTATTACAGTGTATAATTATAACCCAACAATTTAAGAAGCCTTTTTCGTTGAGTCGGCATGGTATTGCGCTAATTGAGAAAGTGTTTCAAAGTTTGGTGATCTTTAAGTATCTTGATGGGGTGCCCGAGCAAGTATGGACACCATTGTTGGACAATGAAGACGATTGCCATCATCTATTTATAACAGACCGATAAGCCTTACGTTTATTCGCTAAGGACTTGCTTGGGAAGGCTATTGGATGTTGATCTTGTGAAAGAACAACACAATGCGGGCATTTGAAGCATCACATGCCACAGTAAGTGGCTTGGAGAAGTTAGAGAAGGTCATGACAAAAGTAGAAGACAGAGCATGTTTGAGAGTTATAAAAGCTTATTCTACCGCAGTAGTCCACTTGAAACTATCCTTTTTGAGAAGGTCAGTTAAAGGGAGCAAGCATGCCAAAACGACGAACAAATTTCCGGTAGTAACCGGTTAAACCCAAAAATCCACCCAAGCCCTAGAGTGTAGTAGGTTTAGGCCAATCGAAGATGCACTGCACTTTTAGAGAATCAACGAACCATCTGCCTGAATGATATGACCTAAGTACACAACCTTACAAGCACTTGGACGTTTTCACTTTTAATTCGTTCTCTCGCAGAACATCAAACATAATGGTTAAATGAATTAGATGGGTAGTTAAATCCGGACCAAAGATTAGGATATCATAAAAAGGACAAATTTAAGTAAAAATTGCTTGAAAATGGAATTTGTTAATGCCTGAAATGTGGAAGGAGCATTGCAGACCAAAAGGCATTACCATGAATTCAAAATGTCCGTCATATGTGCGAAAATCCGTTTTCGGAATGTAGAGTTCATGCATTCGGCTTTGATAAAAGCCATTTGATAGTCACAATTAAGACCATTGTAATCCACACAAATTAAAACGCCAAGCATTTTCGTCTTTGTGTACCAATAGGACGAGGGAAGATGATGGGCTTGAACTAGGGCGGATAATACCAGTAGCAAGCATTCCATCACCTTGTTTTCGAAGTCGCATCCAATGGAACCCAAAGTTTCTACCCATTCAGCCCCAGTGACCAAATCGCAAACCATGACAGACAAGAGACACATCAGGTGAAAACTTAATAACCCTGTACAAGTTCAATGACACATGCTAATGGGCGAGGACCTTGGGCTGTACTATCATCTTGTAGCTCAATTTTAAGCCCACAAAGAAATAATGCCAAAAGTTTCTCATCGGTCCAACCTTGGGCCCGGCAAGATAAGCGAGTAAATCCGTTAATGTAGGCCTCGAGAGAGCCTTCTTGGGGGACATGAGAAAATGACATGTTGAAGTTCAATTGGTCGCCAGGCCCAAAACGTTGTAAGAGGCATTCGGTAAATGTGGCCCATGAGACGCATCGCCGCTGAGATTGATGCCCGCTACTGTGACACTGCTGTTGGTGTCGACACGGTGGTAATCCAAATACTCCTTCGCCAGAGCTAACCAACTGTAAGGATTTGAAGTGGATGGTGCACCAGTAAAAGTGGAGGGAAAACTATACAGGTGGAGGTTAGGGGCGGAAGGTGGTGGTGGATGTTGAAAACTGAGGTGACACTTGAAGATGGCATGTAAATGGTGGAAGGGAATAAGGTATTGGTGGAGATCTGGAGAACTGAGAGCCCTAGGTAAGACAAGGTAGAGCGGATGAGGCACTATGGCACAGAGAGATCAGGTTGGTGTGAGAAGAGTGACAGCGGAGTGGACGCCGATTCAATAAGAATCTGAAAAGAACCGGTCGAAATATGGAGAATATGATTCGTTGTGGACGACGGGCAGAATGAACAAATTTTCTCCATCAAGGCTTTTTTTAAGATTTCATTTAGCCCACCATTGAAGATGGGTTTTTGGTCAAAAAGTGGGCTAGATTGAGCCATTTAGCCTTCCATTGGAAATAACCTTTAATGTTTTCCAATTATTTAGAAATATTAATCAAATTAATGTTTTTCATTTTTTTATATGTCTGAGTACCGTTTGTGCAATGATGTTAGTTTGCGTACTAGCATGTTTTAGTTTAAGTGACCCTAATTAGTGGTTTATTGTGATTTCAGGTAACATCGGTCGAAGCAATTGGCGCATTGAGAACTTGACAACAGCCTTATCCATGTTGCAACTCAACATGGACCATGTTGAGAATGAATTCTACATTGATGGGAGAAAGAATTTGTATGGACTTATAAGTAAGTTTGGCTACTCTTCATATTGTCAATTAGTTTTATGGTGGAACCTAGGGGTGGGCACTTGGAACCGAAAACCGAAACCGAAACACGAATCGAATCGAACCGCACCGAACGGTTTGGTTTTGCGGTTTTGAAACAGTTTCGGTTTCGAAACCGCACCGCGGCAAAGAAAACGGTTTGGTTGCGGTTTTGGGTTTTCAAAACCGCACCGAAACCGAAACCGAAACCGCACCATATAATAAATAAATGTTATATTTTAAAGTTTAAACTTTTCATTAGTTCAACTAGGTTAAGTTTGGTTTAAACTTTTAATTAGTTCAACTAGTTTAAGTTTGAACTTTAGTTGTAGTAAAGTATTGTGATTGGTGATCAAGTTGAATTTTAGTAGATGTAAATTTGTGATGAGTTTTTGTGCAGTTTTTTGGTGCAATTTTGTGCAGTTTTGTGCAGTTTTTTGGTGCAGTTTTGTGCAGTTTTTTGGTTGTGCAGTTTTGGTGCAGTTTAGCTGCAGTTTAGCTGCTGTTTTTTGTGCAGTTTTGTGCAGTTTTTTGCTGCAGTTTCAGTGCAGTTTTTGGTGTTGTTTTACTGCTGTTTTTTTTTTATGCAGTTTGGCTGCATTTTTTTGGCAGTTTTGCCTCTGTTTTTTGCTGCAGTTTTACTACATTGTTGTTGCTGTTTTTGGTGCAATTTGCTGCATATTCATTAATTAATATACAAGGAAAATAAGACCGTCTTATGCATAAATATGTGTATATTTTAAATTGTACATTTTTTTCTCAAAAACCAAACCGAAACCGTTTGAAACCGCACCGAACCGAACCAAACGGTTTGGTTTCATTTCGGTTTTGGCTTCAAAACCGCACCGCACCGCACCGCAAAATGTTTCGGTTTCGATTGTGGTTTCACTCGAAACCGCACCGAACCGCACCGCGCCCACCCCTAGTGGAACCTCAACTTTCTTTAGATGATACACTTGGAAGTTTGTTAAAAAGTGGTTTAAAAGCTCTCCTCTCTTAAATAATGAAAGGAATGAAGGGGAAGCTTGGTGAAAGATTCCGAATAGAAAAACATGAATAAAGAGAACATGGAAAAAATTGATGAAAACGTGTAGGTGCACTTTCCACAAATTTTCCACAACGACGACACTTTGTCTTCACTAAATAAAAAATTAAAATAAAATAAAAACAACAAACTATAAAACTATGTATAAATGAAAGATAAAAGATAAATATAAATACAGAAATTGGGTAACAAGGGTCAAAGTCAATAACAAAGTATTAGCTAATAATAAACTTGTTGCTGATCAAAAGAAGAAAAAAAAAACAATAAACTTGTTTTCTATTTTGATTTATTGCTGATATTTTCTAGTGGTTTTTTTTTATTAGTGTGACTTTTAAAGAGTACTTATTGGGTAGTTTTACTAACACCCCACAAGCTTATGTATACTTCCTACATTTTCATTTTCTTGCATGAACTTCCTCTTTGACCACTATTCGAACTAAATTGAGATGGACAAAAAAAACACATCCACACCTCCTATTCAACATGTCGGCAGCCAACCATCGAAGAAAATTTGGGCCAAAAAACCAACACCATACTCTCTCTCTCTATCTCTCTCTCTCTCTAAGTGACGGGGTGGGCGAGTTAGGGTGTTGGACTATAGACTTTCGTGCCGGAGACAGGTTGAATGGTGCTAACCAACAACTTTCGCAACGGAGGTGAGGGGGCTGAAGGGTTATCTAGTTGGATGAGTTGGGGTGATGTGTTGCTACCAACGATATGGGAGTTGCCGGTTGTGCCAATGTCGATGATGGAGGCATTCGGAGATAGGTGTAACTAAAATGGACGAGATTAACTCCTCAGTAACAATCAAATAGCAGACCTAGTCAAAGTACAGAAGAGGTGGTTGAGTACTGAAATCTGAACATGACTAAAACCAACTTACCAAGAACTCCCCCTCCTCCTTTCATCTTCCTGTTGAAGACTGGTTTTGGTATTCTCTAGGATTTTCTCTCCGTCTTTCATGGTGTACAAGAAAATTAGAGAATTGTTAAGTACCAATCATAAGTCTGGATTAAACTATTATCATACGTAGTTACTAGCAAATCGTACGCATCCTTACATGTGTGCTTGAGAGAGGTATAGAATAAATTTTTTTCATTACATAATTTTTAACTTTTTTAATAAGACCTGCTTTGTTTACATGGTTGTGAGCGTGTGAGGGTGGTGTAAGAGACAACAAAAGTCATGCCCCACCTCCATGTACTTATTAAATTTCCTATGATTTTTATTTTTGTTCAATTTCAGTGAGAGGGTTAGAATGGTAACTTAATGAAGTTATGGTTAACAAATAGTTTTCTATTAATAAGTAAGTAGCAGGTAGGGGTGCAATTCCAATGGGTTGGACGGGTTGAAAGGTCAATCCAATCCTAACGTAACTTCTACAATTCAGGCTCGGGTTTAATTGGGTTAGGATTTACTTGGGTTGGATTCGGGTTGCCCAACTTTTTCAAGTTTAATCTTGTAACAACTTAGTCTAAAAGAATTCCGAAAAAAATTTAAGTCAAGTAGCATCAAAGCTAACTAACTTTAATTTCATAAATCAATCTACTATAAAGCTTTATGATTTAAAGACTACGAATATGGGCTGACTAATCAAAGCTTTTGATTCCCTAAAAGCTTAAGTAATTATACAGGGTAATTTATTAAGAAAAATATTAGAAATGGCGTTGGTTTTTGGACTTGGCTCACTTGGGTGTAGTATAAGCATTAATTGATATGGGTTACAATCCGGTTAGATTGGGTTTGGTTAGTCAGGTTGGGTTGGGTTGGGGATGGACGGGCAAATGATCAACCCAACTCAACCCAACTCAACCCAATCAATGAACGGGTTGAAATTGAGTTGGGTTCAGGTGGGTTATAATTAAAAAAAAAAAAACCTACTTGTTCAGGTTTAAAGTTGGGTTGGACATGGACGGGTTCAGATTGGACCAACCCAAGTTGCACCCCTATTAGCAAGTGCCCACACACACTAGTGAGGGTGGTGTAAGAGACAACAAAATTCATGCTCCATGTAATTATTAAATTGCCTATGATTTTTATTTTTGTTCAGTTTCAATGAAAGGGTTAGAATGGTAACTAAATGAAGTTTTGGTTGACAAATAGTATTCTATTAATAAGTAACTAGCAGGTAAGGGTGCAACTCGAATGGGTTGGACGGGTTGGAAGGTCAACCTAATCCTAACCTAACTTTTACAATTTGAGCTCGGGTTCGGGTTGGTTTCATTTGAGTTCATTTGGGCTCGGGTTTAATTGGGTTAGGGTTTACTTGGGTTGGGTTCGAGTTGCCCAACTTTTTCAAGTTTAATCTTGTAACAACTTAGTTTCCAAGAATTCCTAAAAAAATTAAGCCAAGTAGCATCAAGGCTAACTAACTTTAATTTCATAAATCAATCTACTATAAAGCTTTAGAATTTAGAGACTACGAATATGGGCTGACTAATCAAAGTCTTTTATTCCCTAAAAGCTTAAGTAATTATAAAGGGTAATTTATTAAAAAAAATATTAGAAAGGGCATCGGTTTTTGGACTTGGCTCACTTGGGTGTAGTATAAGCATTAATTGATATGGGTTACAATCTGGTTAGATTGAGTGTGGTTAGTCGGGTTGGGTTGGGTTAGGGATGGACGGACAAATGATCAACTCAACTCAACCCAATCAATGAACGGGTTGAAATTGAGTTGGGTTTAGGCGGGTTATTGTCACGCCCCACCCCGAAATATATTTATTTGGGGAGTTAATTTCAATGATAGGCCCAATTCACATCCATGGTTAATTTATTACCACTTATTAATATTGTAATTACTTCGACCAATTTAATTGTGTACAAGACTACCCATGTTTCTAAATGTTAAGCCATATCTTTAAAGTAACAATTTAGGGTTAATCTCTGTTTACTACCCTCATGTTTCGTGGTTTTCAACATTTAGTACATCAAGTTTTTTTCATCCCAGAGTCATACCTTAAGTGTTCATTTTGGGACAGTCTCATACATCCGTTAGTCAAACTGTTAATTCTCCCGTTAAGTGATGACGTGGCACCCATGTGGACAATGATTGGGTGCCACGTGTCATCAAAAATATTAAAATAATTAATTTAAAAAAAAAAAAAAAAAAAACCTCTTTTGTTCCCCGTACCCCAACCCAGAAGAAGAGGAGAAAGGAGGAGGAGGAGGAGGAGGAAGAGAGAAAAAATATCGAATCTGCAACGCATAAGAAGAAGAAGAAGAAGAAGAAAGAGAAAGGAGGAGGAGAAGGAACCAGGAAGAAGAGGAGAAAGGAGGAAGAACAAAAAAAAAAAAAAAAAAGAAAAAAAAAAAGAAAAGAAAAGAAAAAAGGGAAATCTGCAACCCAGAAGAAGGAAAAGAAAGAGGGGAGGAGGAGGAGGAGGAGGGAGGAGGGAGGAGGGAGAAAAGAAAGGAAGAGGAGAGAAAAGAAAAGCAAACAAAAAAAAAACCGGACCTACAACACATAGGAAGAAGAAAAGGAAAAAAAAAAAGAAAAAAAAAGCAAAAAAAAGGGGAAGGACGAAGAGGAAGAGGAGGAGAAGGAAGTCCCCCCCCCCCCCCCCCCCCCCCCCAGGGTGACCCACCCTCCTTCTTCCTCCTTCCGCCCCCCCTCCCGCGACCCACCCTCTGTTTCTTCTCCTTCGGGTTTTCCTTTTTTCCCCCTTTTTCTCCTTCCCTCCTCCTCCTCTTTCTTTTGGGTTGGGGGCTGGGGGAAAGAAATGGGTATTTTTTTTTCCCTTTTCTTCCTCCTTCCTCTTTCCTCCTGTTCTTCCTGTTCTTCTGTCTTCTGGGTTGGGGCGGGGGGAGAACATATCGTTTTTTTTTTTTTTTAAAATTAATTTTTTAATATTTTTAATAACACGTGGCGCCCAGTCATTGTCCATATGGGCGCCACATCATCACTTAATAGGAGAATTAACAGTTTAACTAACAAATGTATGAGACTGTCCCAAAATTAACACTTTAGGTATGACTCTGGGATGAAAAAAAATTGATGTACTAAATGTTGAAAACCACGAAACATGAGGGTAGTAAACAGAGATTAACCCAACAATTTAATATACCAACATCAGTCATCATTTTCCAATTATTTTCCTCTACTCCACGTATAACCCTAACCTTTTTTCTTTTACCAAAACAAACAATTACACACCCGATTTAGAACCATTTCCTTCTCTTAAATCAACTTGACTATCTGTATATTAGTTCTTGAATAATTAAGGTTGCATCTAAACTCTGTTAGACTGCCTACGTACCCTTGAGCGGGATCAAGCTTTTCGTAGTTCACATCTACATAACTAAACAAATCAAAGTTTATTGATGTTATCTCAACTCCCCCACATCCTCACTTGGCACAAATCCACGTCCCCATTTTACAATTACAGCACTTAAATGGTAAACAAACCATCTCGTATAAAAACAGTTGCCACATTATGGTCTCTCCAAGAAACCCTCAAATTTCACATCGGAATACCTTCCATAGACTATGGTGCAGCACATAAAGCACGACCACATGAACCTAACATAACCCGCATGCGCTCTGGCATATCTCAACTGTATTTCTAATACAATTAGCTAACATGGAAAATGCTAAAACAGGAAACTTGCTTGTTGTTCCTTTCCTATAATTGCTAAGGGAGGCCCCTTAAAACATCGGTTTCAACACAAAAGTTTACAAAAATGAGAGATAACCAGAGACAAACATAGCAAAAGAAATGTTCCCAATCCATCACCCAAAAACAAGTTAAACACACAGCAAATTATAAACTCCAACTGATCGAAGGCCTGGATACATATATCATGTTAAAGTACAATTCTTTCTTTCAGCTAACATGGTAGGATGCAATTCCAACCCAGAAATTGAAAAACATGAATTGGAATATTAGGGCTTACTTTTTGCATGGAGAATCCTCCATTTCCAGAGATTAGGGCTTACTTTTTGCGTGGAGAATCCTCCATTTCCAGAGGGCAAAGGCGAAGGACTCTAGAGAGAGAAATAAGAGAGAAAGTACTGACTGCAAGAGATCTTCAAGCTGCTGAGTTCCATTCGTTCTCCCTCTCTCCTGATTCCTTCTTTCTTTTTCTCCTTTCTCACCTTTCCTCCCCCTCACAGCCGTCCGTTTTCTTGTTTTATCTTTCTTCTCGGCCACACACGCGGCACAACACATTGGCTCCAATTTTCTGGAACCTTCAAAAATTAAATAAAGTTACTAAAATATCCCTGACTTTAAATGTTAATAACTTTTTCGTTATAACTCCGTTTCACAAACGGTTTGCGCCTACACGTTCGTGAGATCGAGCTCTATCCGAAAATATGAATTTGTGACCTAAAAAGGTCAATGAATTTTAAATAATTAACTCCCCAAATCCCAAACTTCATAACTAGTTTAATTTAAAACTAAACCTAAATGAATTAATATAATTTCTCCAAAAATAACATAAAATCTCAATAATTCAAATACCTAAATTATAATGATTTTCAGAAACAAAACTTTAAAATTTTCCAATTCTATTTTCATAACCATAAATTGATTTATTTTCGATTTTTCTCCGCATATTCATATATTTAAAATTTCAGGATATTACAGTTATACTATAAAAAAACCCACGTGTTCGAGTTTAAAGTTGGGTTGGACATGGACGGGTTCGGATTGGCCCAACCCAAGTTGCACCCCTATTAGCAGGTGTTCACACACAGTACGTGTGAACAATTTCATTTCATTTTGTTTTTTTTTTAATTCTAAAAAAATACCAGTTATGAAAATTGGGATAATGATGAGCAGTTTCTTCTAACGTGGGAATACTTTTTATTTTTTACTTTATTTTATTTTAAATTTTTAAATAGGGCATGCTATATTAACCTGGTTGTGAGGTTACTGTAAAAAATAATCAAATTTATGTTCATGTAATTACTAAATTACCCCTATTTTTTATTTGAGTTTAGTTTTGATGATGGGGTTAAAATGATAATTTCATAATATTTTGGTTGATAATCATAATTTTATTAATAAATAGGTTAGATATAAATATATCGATAGCTTGGCCCAAATTCCTCATCTCTTTTGTGTAAATATACGGTCGATGCAGTTGGCGCATTGAGAACTTGACAACAGCCTTATCGTTGTTGAGATGCAGTATGGATACAACTGGAAGTTTGTTAAAAGTGTTGATAAGCTCTACTCTCATTAAATAATTATAGGGATGAAGGGGAGGCTTGGTGAAAGATTCCGAAAAGAAAAACATGAATAAAGAACACTTTCTATGAATTTTCCACACAACAACGAAACTTTGTTCTTCACTAAATAAAAAATTAAAATAAAAAACAAAAAACTATAAAACTATGTATACATGAAAGATAAAAAAAGAAAAGAAACAAGGGTCAAAGTCAATAACAAAGTATTAACTAATAATAAACTTGTTGCTGATCAAAAATAATAAACTTTCAATTTCTTATAAAACTATGTACACAACGACGTACTAAGTTGTTTGTCCTGTATCGCATTTTTTTATTTGCAGGTTGTTGGACAGTCTTGAACGAACTATATAGATCTTGAAAGACGTGTTACGTTCTTTTGATTTGGGATTTCAGAATGATTAGATTTTACATCGATCTTTTTGGAGTGGTTACAACGATAGTTTTACTTTCAATTTGTGTACGGCACTATTTGATACTTAGTATGATAGATTCTATTGACAGCATTGGTTGGACAGTGGAGTTCAACAAATTGGTCTTTGAATGTTTGATTTTATGATTTGAGAAACTGTGTCCTTATGTTGTTGTTGGACTTGAGATTGGACATTAGTATGTTTGCACCCTTAGGAAGTTACTACTTGCTTACCAAGACAACAATGTGTTGTCGATATCGTGGGCGGCTGAATGTGATATCGATGGCTAATTCGTTGGGCTCGTCAAGCAAGTGGACAACTAAACCCGTCTATGATAGTTTTTAATTTCTAGTTATGGTTGGGGCTCGACCTAAAGACACACATCTGTTCTCGGAGTACGTGACGTTTCGAATGCTTGGGCAAGACCCACTTCCATTTTCGGTTTTTATTTTCAGTACAAGTATTTTGAGTTACTTTATATTAGTTATATATATATATATTGTATTTTTTGGATGTTACAAATGTTTGGTCGAGTCTTTTCCGTCTTCAGTTTTAAGTTCTGCACGAGTTTTCGACCTCTATGTTATTACATATCTATTTTGACGTTATCGTATTTTACGTACATATTTTTTACCTTACATTATTTTATATTTTCAACTTTATATCTTTATAAGTATATTTCTAGTTTTACACTGATGGGGGAAGAAGGTGTGAGCCAGGAGGCATGAAAGATGGAATCATTGCAACCCGATAGTGACAGTGTGGCATTTTCCTTTTTATGCAACCGTTCTGATTTGATTTCTTCGTTACATATATTTTTCTTCTTCCTATTTTAGAGTTTTTCATTGTAGCAAGTTATTTTAAATTCGGGACGAAATTTTTTTTTAACGGGGGTAGATTGTAACAATCCGTCTCGAATTTTACGGAACGGAGGGGCTTTTTGGTAATTTCACTGTGGGTTTGGACAAGATATTTTGAATTGTGCTTTTGGACCTTATTTGGTGTGCCCAAAGGGGCCCACCCTCTGTTTTTGTTCCCCGGGCCCAAGCCTCTCATCTCTCATCTCTCTCAGTTCTCTTATTCTCTCCTCACTCTTTCTGTCTTTCTCACTTTCAGACCTCACTCTTCTCTCCCCACTTTTCTTTCCTTCTCCCCTAAGCTCCCCGAACCCCCCTTCTCTGCAACCACTCACCACCACCTGGACCATGTTACCATGAACCCTGGACTGAGGACCTTGAAGCTCGACAGTGGCGGAGTCCACTGTTCACTCTCTTCCCAACTTGCTACGACATAGGTGAGCTTCGAATCATCCTAAACCTTTTCCTCCATTGTCCTCATATTTCATTGTTGATTGTATTTATATGTTTTGGACGGAAAAAACCATGTAGAAACACCACGGAAAGGTTTCCCAGATTTCGGCGAGAATGCCATGATTTTTAGACAGTTTTCCAACCACCTTCCGCCATGGCTGGCCACGAGAAAGGAATATTTTGATTCCTTATTTTCCGGGCTTCAATTTGGTGTATTAAATTGCATGATTTGGTTGAGTTTTGAGCTCTTTCGGAGCTTGGGAAATTCCGGCCGAAATCCGGCCTTCTTCTCTAGGATCCGGTGACTTGCAGGTGTAACGGGTCGGACCCGGCTTGAGGCAGCTCGACCCACGATTTTAAACCAGCCCAAACCTCTGGCCTTTGTGACCCAAGGCTAATTAAGTTTTAAACCCAACCTAGATCTAAACTTGGGCCTAGGCCCGTTGGCCTAGCCTAACCTTTTTACCCCGGAACCCTTTGGACCTAGGCCCTTGGGTCGTACGAACTTGGGCCTTCGGCCAGGTAGCCACAAACCCAAAACCCTTCCCAGCCCAGCTAAACCGGCCCGTTGACCCAACGGCCCTTGTCCTGGCCCGTTGACCCGACATTTGATTCGACCCAGACGGAATATTCCTAGGACCCTTCTTAGGGCAATTCCCGTGTTGACTTTTTGTTGACTTTTACAAAATTTACCGGGACCCTTCTTAGGGTAATTCAACGTTCTGAATCCGTTTTTACGTCCGTTTTTCAAAATTCAATCGTTTGAATAAAATTTTATTAATTGGACCCTTTATGTGCTTAGGTAAAATTGTTTATGGCATTTCCGTCTTCGCTTCGTTGCATGGCTCTTTGCCAACGGTGTACGGTGAGTGGACCCTTCTAAAATGCATACATGAAAAGCATGATTTAATGGTTACGCTTTATGAGTAAATTAGATTTGCACTTTATAATTATCATGCTGTACTGAGAATATTTTGGAATACCATACTTTATCGAATTTATGTTCTTTGTAGTATATATGATGGATGACTATATACTATTTATGAACATGTTTTTACAATCTTTATAGTATATATGATGGATGACTATATACTATGAAGATGTTTTGAGATATATGTACTTATGTTGGAAATATTATATTCAATGTTTTTGTGCTTATCTAGTGGTCACTATCCTGCCTTCGAGCGTATGTTCTGCCTACGGGTGCGTGGTGTATGTTCTGCCAACGGGCACGTGGAGTATGTTCTGCCTACAGGCGTATGTCCTGCCTTTGGACGATTATGATACCACTATTTAGCACATTATATATGGTATATGTTTTAGGGAAGGTTTTTATGGCATGCTAGGGCTTTTGGAAAACCTAGCACCTATTATGCTATTAGTTTTCATAAAACTTTGGGGGTTAGTACGTTGATGAATAACTTTTCCAATATTTTCAATATTATATATATATATGTATGTATATCAACTTGGTCCACTCATGTTTTGATTTGCGCCCCCTTAGGACTTAGAATCGAAGCGTACAATCACGACATCAAGGCACTACCGCATCGGCATCTTTGAGTCATCTCGGTGTAGGACCCACTCCTTTGTTCATTCAATTTTATATTATTCTTTTTAGAGTTCTGGTTTAGTTGTATGCTCTGAACATGTTCCTCAATTGCATAAGTATTGTATTTAAATTTATAAGTGTCACATCCCGGCCCGGGCCCCCACCACATCCCGGGCTCTACTCTGCCGTAGCACGATATTGTCCGTTTTGAGCCCTGACCACACCCTCACGGTTTTGTTTCTGGGAACTCACGCGAGCAGAACTTCCCAGTGGGTCACCCATCATGGGAATGCTCTGGCCCCATACTCGCTTAACTTCGGAGTTCCTACGGAACCCGAAGCTAGTGAGCTCCTACGGAACCCGAAGCTAGTGAGCTCCCAAAAGACCTCGTGTTAGGTAGAGATGGGAATATACATATAAGGCTTATAAGATCCACACCCCTGGGCGATGTAGGATCTTACAATCCACCCCCTTAGGGGCCCGACGTCTTCGTCGGCACACTTCCGGCTGGGGATTGTCTCTGATACCAAATTGTCACATCCCGGCCCGGGCCCTCACCACATCCCGGGCTCGACTCTACCGTAGCACGATATTGTTCGCTTTAGGCCCTGACCACGCCCTCACGGTTTTGTTTCTGGGAACTCACGCGAGCAGAACTTCCTAGTGGGTCACCCATCATGGGAATGCTCTGGCCCCGTACTCGCTTAACTTCGGAGTTCCTACAGAACCTGAAGCTAGTGAGCTCCCAAAAGGCCTCGTGCTAGGTAGAGATGAGAATATACATATAAGGCTTACAGGATCCACACCTTTGGGCGATGTGGGATCTTACAATAAGTTTTATTTATGTTTGTTACTTCACCTTCGGGTGTCCGCCAGCACTTGCTTACCCTAGTGTTTGGTGGATATCAGGGTCGGGCATGTCAGGTAGCCTCGTAAATAGAGTGAAATTCGGGGCCCAAACACAGGCAGTGGAAAGCGCGTAAATAAAGTGAAATCAACCCAAAATTGCACAGTGCCACTCTCCCCTTACTTTAGACTAAAGTAATGACAATTAAAAAAAAATGATAGCTGCTACGAAACATTGTAGATTATTTATGGTAATGTTAGGGAGACTAAATTTGTAACTAAATTTTATGAACTAAATGAAATGGAAGTTGATGATTGGATTATTACTTAAGTGCTGATTGACGTGTTTACTTCTTATTGATGACACATAATTTGGTTTGCAAATTTGGTCTACCTAGCATTACTCTTATTTAAGGCAAGAAAGTCATAGGACGTTGATCAATTGCTGCAATGGAAGATTTTTCAATGTGTACATAACACAGTTGGTACATCACGTGTCATAAAGAACACTTAAAAAAAGAAACTTCTATATACTTATATTATAATACATGGAGTACCGAATCATGTTCTGGTAACATAGAAAAATGGAAAAATTAGTATCCGGTCCTTAGTTACTAATGTTCTTTTATCGAAACCTTATTAGTTTTCATATTTTGATCAAGATCCCTAGCATGCAATAATGAATTTACAAGTCAGTTACATAATTTTTAAAATAAAAATTAATAATTTATTTAGGATTTCAATTCAAAACATTTCCAAAGTAAACAAAAATAGAATAAGTTTGTACACCTTAATTTTTTATAAAAAGATTTCCAATTTTTTAATCTTATATGTACCCATGTAATTTTTCAATTTTTTTAATCTTAAAGTGTATCCATTCTTATATATGTCAATTTGTTGATGTAAAATGTACCCTTTTTATATATATAAAATCTATTCAATTATTTTCTAATCCATTTTTAAACTTATATGGGTACATTCTTTTTCTTGATTTGAGATCATGTATCCATGTCAAGTTAATCAAAGAAATTTACTAATGTTATTAAGCCTAATATCTATTATTTTTTGTGTGGTTTTGAAGAATGTACCCATATTTTGGTACAATAATTTTTTTGTTAATTTTAATGAATGTACCCATGTTTATACACACACACACACACAAAATATAATGGAGAGTATAATTTATATTTTAATAATTTAATCCACAAATTATGGGTTCTTTTTATTTAAAATCTCTTTAATACAAACAACTTTAAATTTTAAATTTTAATTTAAAAAATATAGTAATCTACATAGAGATACATTATCACATTAATTTCAGGAACTTCGATAAAAAATTGAAAACTAACAAGATTTCAGTCAAAGAATATTAAACCGCCAAGACGTTCAGAATGTTTGAATGCAAACCAAACCAGTTAACTTAAAAATAAAACATTGAAATGAGAAAACATTAAACCGCCAAAAGAATGAGTAAATTGTAGCTGTGGTCCCTTAAATTTAACTCAATTGGAGCAATGGTCCCTCAACTAAAAATCCATTACCATTGGTCACTCAACTCATCAAAACGTGCAGTTATGGTCCCTCAACTAAAAATCTATTACCATTTGTCCCTCAACTTTAATTTAACTGGAGAAATGGTCCCTTAATTTTAACCTAATTGTAGCAATGATCCTTCCAACATAACTCGTTTTGACAAAATTTTTGACTTAGTTGACAAAAAAGACCATAATTACACACTTTGATGAGTTGAGGGACCCTAATTGTATAAAAGATCATTCCAACATAACTTATTTTGACAAAATTTTGACAAAATTGATGAAAAGGACTATAGCTACACATTTTGATAAATTGAGGGACCAATGTTAATGGATTTTTAGTTGAGGGACCATTGCTCCAATTTGATTAAAGTTGATGGACCATTGCTACAATTTACTCTAAAAGAAAAGTGTAAAGCCTTTAATTTCTTTTTCTTTTTACAAAATCATAATTGACTTTGGCAGAATTTGTTAATTGAACATGATTCTATCATTAGTAATGCTGGCAGTGTGTTGTAGTTTAATTAGTGAGTGATGCTTTAATTTACTCACCATCATACGTGGTCCACTAAAATTTTAACACCTGTAAAAACAATTTCTCCCAAACATCTATCTACACAACCAAACACTGTCATCTTCTCTCCCTCGCCAATGTGCAGAAAACCTTCAATCCCCCTCCTCCCTCCCTCTTCTCCGGTGAGACCAACAGTCAATCCCACACTTCTCCGACGAGTCCACCCCCAACCCCTCTTTTCTCATGCGGGCCCAATCCCAGCCCTTCTCTTCTTCGGTGAGACCGCCCCCAATCTCATACTTTTATGGCGACCCCAACTTCATCCATCTCTTTTCCGACAACCTGGACTAACCCAACCCCTATTTTCGCCGGCAAACCCACCTCTGACCCTCTCTACCACGGAGGCCCCACTCCGTTCCTATTTGTCAATCAGATTTATTGGTTAGATATGGGTATTACGGAGGAAGGTCAACAACCGTTGCGAGAAATAGAGATGGGTTGGTTGGGTCGACGAGGAAGGCGTCAGATTAGAGGAGGTACTGGCGTTGGGTCAGTGAGGTTGATGTCGATAGATATGCCACGACAGTTTGGAAGGGGAGGAAGAAAGACGATGTTTGGTAATAGATTTAAAGGTAGTGGTGGATGTTTGGTTAGCAATATAGGATGGTGTTTTTTTTTGGGTAAAATATAGGATGGTGTTTGATGGTATTCTCATATTACAGATGTTAAAATGTTAGTGAGCTGGTAAGTTAATTGGGTATTCCCCTTGAAAAAGGATCATCGCTGAATTATTTTCTTAGGGATTTCAAGGATTCCATGATCGTGATCGTTCATCATATATCGTACGATCAGAAATCATTTCAAAATTTAAAATTAAATATAAATATTATCTAACAAAAACTGACCGCACAATATACGATGAACGATCATGATCGTATAGAATCTCTATGATCCCCTCCCCTTTGAGTATCCAAAGTATCATCCAAAAACTTATTCTATTGAAAGAAAGAAAAGAAAGACTTTTCAGTAGTCGTATTAGAGAAATTTTTAATTGTAACAGAAATTAGGATTGTACATCACATGTTTTTATGTAAGTGGTGGTAAATTTTATTTTTTAAGTTATTAACTTTTTAACATATATATCTCACGTAGTATACTATCTCGTGTGACGATCACATTGAAAAATCTATCGGTCTGTTAGTATGAGTGCAAATAATTAAGGCCATTCATGATCATACCTACTTTCTCATCATCACTAGTGAAGTAAGACATGCCCCACCACAAACAAGCTACTAGAAGCATGACTCTATTTTGTTTTTTTACAAGAAATATTAAAAAGATTATCTTAAAAGTCAAACTTTTTACAGAGTTTTAACTACAATTTTTGTATTAATATTATAAAATATTATGTCAAAAGAAATGAAATGGTAGAAAATATATGAAAAGTTTTACTTTTAAAAGAATTTCTTTAATATTTCTCTTTTCTTAACAGTGATATATTGCTTGGGATCGCAAGTACTTGTCTTATCGTTTTCTGACATGAAATTTATAATATTATAGTGATTGTTATCTTGAAAATGTAAATTTGAAACAATAATCTTAGACGTCGTCACTATAAACAATTTGTTTCAAATTGAATGATCACATTTTAGTAGGAAGTCATTGTCACATGTGCTCGAGGATTCTCACGCAGCAGATGAATAGGAAATCTAACAAACCACCCCCCGCCACTATGATCGACTTGCAAATAAGCTGAAGTTCATCAGTGATTTGGAATCTATCATATAATAAAGACAACTCTAAAGTTTTATTGAATAATAAAAGGATTACGAACTAAAGACCAATATGACTTATTTAGGCCATCTCCAACCGAAGGGACCAGAGGGCCGAAAATCGTCTCCAACCGAGGACTAGGCCAGAGGGCTCTGGAATCTGGGAGGGCCCCATGGAATCCCAAAGGGGCAAAGGGCCGGCTTGGAGATGGAGACAAATATGGTCATGTACTGTTCATTAAAATATTAATATCTTGAAGAATCTTGGAGGGCCAGAGGGCTCAAACGAGCCCTCTGGCCAGCCATCGGTTGGAGATGGCCTTATAATGTAAAATAGTCATTAAAAACCCTATAAGACCTAGTAAAGGAAATAAACAACAAAAAAAAATATCAAAATTGTACTTAAATAATAAAATCGAATTAAATATGATAAATGACATAGTTTGCTCAAATTCTACTGCAAAGCAATTGATTTATCGTTGTTGAGTTGCAGCATTGATACAATTGGAAGTTTGTTAAAAGTGGTTGACAAGCTCTACTCTCCTAAATAATAAAAGGGATGAAATGGAAGCTTGGTGAAAGATTCCGAATAGAAAAACGTGAATAAAGAACATAAATCACCTATTTTGGTGAACAACAAAAAATTATTTTTGAACATGGTAAAACTCGATGAAGGCGTGTAGGAGCACTTTTCATGAACTTTCCACAACGACTTTTTCATCACTAAATAAAGAATTAAAATTAAAAACAACAAACTATAAAACTGTGTTCAAGATGCTTTCAAAAAGCTCTCTCCTCATCCGAAACCGCCTCCGAAAATCATGAGCAGGAAATCTCGGACGCTCGATGAAATAATCTTTCATCATTCGGTCATGACACTCTTCTCTATCACGCTGCACATATTCACGCCCCGTGACAGAACCACGATGGCTAGATTCGCCATGGTGCTGAGATTGCATAAACGAGTTGACAAGTTCACCTTCGGCGTTGAACAATTCTGCATCCTCAATCTCAATCCTTCCTTGGTATTGTGCCATCTGCATTGTCATGCTACGCCTTCTTATATCACCCATTGATGAGATATTGAGGACTTTTAGAAAACAAAAACAAACTTTAAAGATTGGTGAATATAGAGGATGATTGAAGGTTGAAAGGTTGTGTGATCAACAACTATTGGACATACGTTTATATAGAGGATGATTGATGAAAGTTGAATGGTTGGTGAAAGTTGAAAGTTTGGTGTTGAACGGTTGGTGAAAGTTGAAAGTTTGGTGTTGAACTGTTGATGAATTGAAAATTTGGTGTTGAACGGTTGGTGAATTGAAAGTTAGCCGAGGGTTGAATGGTTGGTGAAAGTTGAAGGCTTGCTTTGTGGAAAATTTAGTGATTTTTCAATATTTATCGGAATTTAAATTTTTTTAGATTAAAATGTTCATAAAATTAATTTACGATAGTCTACATATTTATTTAAAAAAAAAAATTAATTTAAGATAAAAAATAGCCTAAGTTCTATTCTTTAATAATCCCGGGCTAAAATTTTATGCCATAACCATTGGAGCAGAAAAGCTGTTTCTGGGCTAAAAGCTAAATTTTCCGGGCTAAAATATTTGGCATTTAGCCCGTGCATTGGAGATGGTCTAAATGGAAGATAAAAGATAAATATAAATATAGCAACTGGACAACAAGGGGCAAAGTCAATAAACCTAATAATAAACTTGTTGCTGACCAAAAGAAGAAGAAAACAAAAAACAAAAAACTTGTTACCTATTTTGATTTATTGTTGATGCTTTCAAGTGGTCTTTTTCTTATTAGTGTGACTTATTAAATAATTTTTTTTATGTAAATACAATGGAGGAGATAAAGTCCTCAATAACAATTAAATAACAGAGCTAATCAAGTATAAAAGAGGTGATTGAATACTATCGCGGCATCATCTCATTAGTGTATTATATAATTGTATATCACACTAGTATCAAATTAAATGAGGCGATGCTGCGATAGTGGGTGTAGCTAGCAGCTCCCTATGTTCGTTCCACCGTCTGTTCTGCGGCCTGGCACTTTCTAATCCTCAAAATTAAGAGAAGTCATGTTTCTCACAAGTGAGATTAGTTATTCATGCGTCCCTTACAGTTAATCAATACGCAACCTTACAGTTAATGCGTTTGTTTAATACGTTCTGATGTCTTGAAATTTTTTTGTTTTCAGTTCTCACTAGTTTGATCTTCCCAAGTCTGCGGAGAGTGCTGAAAGATACCCCGGAAGAGGCGAGCAAGTGGAACGAATGGGAGCTTCGGGTTGGGGTTGTATTGAGCCTTGGCTTGCAAGTTATCCTCATCCTGATTGGCAACCGGAGAAAACATTCAACCAGTAACGTACTCAGAGCTGTTCTGTGGCTCGCTTACTTAGCTGCCGACGTAGTTGCAACACATTCCCTTGACGTACTCTCCAACAACCATAAAGCTGGTTGTGTGCACCCAAGTAACTTCGTAATCTCAGCATTTTGGGCGCCCTTTCTTCTCTTGCATCTCGGTGGCCCGGATACTATTACTGCTTACTCCTTAGAAGACAATGAGTTATGGACGAGGCACTTGCTTGGGCTAGTTGTCCAGGTATCTGTGGCTCTCTATGTCTTCTTCAGGGCACTGTCCGAAAGAGTCTTGAATTTCTTGGCAATACCAATGTTCGTAGTCGGGTTTGTAAAGTTTGGGGAGAGGATATGGGTTCTACGATCTATGAGCAGTGATCATTTTAGAAGTTCTATGCTACATGATCCTGATCCAGGTCCCAATTATGCTAAGTACATGGAAAAATACGTCTCAAAGAGATCTGAGGGGTTCAAAATTGACTTGGGGAGATCCGTTGAAGCTCCGTCAGATACAGACCACCGACATGAAGAAGCTCCGACAGATACAGACCACCCACATGAAGATACGGGCAGTGTAAGTCAAGCCCACAAGTTCTTTGAAAATTTCAAGAGGCTATGTGCTGATCTCATCCTCAGCTTCCATGATGTAAATGACGGCAAAGAATTACTAAAAAAAGAGTCCGAGCAAGCTTTCGAGGTTATTGACTATGAGCTGGGATTCATGTATGATACATTTTATACTAAAGCCGTCCTGATTTATTCTCGTATTGGTGCTATTCTCCGTTGTATCACTCTTTCTTTAACAATTATTGTACTCGTTGCCTTCCCATTCACGACGAAGCCAAAATACGAGGTAGTGGATTTAATGATCACATACATGTTGTTGGGAGGAGCTGTAGTCCTAGAAATTTATGCTATAGTTATAATGCTTTCCTCAGATTGGACCTTGCTATGCATGAGTAAGCACAAATTTACGTTATGGGTTCGCAGAGTGGTTTCATCAATCCCTTTGGTGAAAAACAAGAGGTGGTCGAATAGCATGGCACAATACAACTTGATCATATTCTGTCTTAAAGCACCGCCGCAGAAGTTTATTGTTATCCAGAAAATCTTATGCATAGATCAGTTGTTAGAATACTACCGATACAGAGACCCAGAGAAGGTTTCGGGAGAGTTGAAAAATCTGATCTTTGAGCAACTCGGGGAGGAATCAAAGATGGCTTCCAATGTTGACGCGTGCAAAAAACTGTGCGCTCGAAGAGGTGACCAGGTGCTTGAAAAAGCAGATTGTCTCGATAAACTTGGCTGGAGCATCAATGAGGTTGAATTTGACCAGAGCATCCTTCTCTGGCATATTGCAACAGATCTATGTTATCATTCTGATACAATGGGAAGTTCGGTTTCTGGTAGTAACACGAATTGTGAAGCCAGTAAGCATCTGTCAAACTATATGTTGTATCTTTTAGTCAGGTGCCCCTTCATGCTGCCAAATGGGATTGGACAGATTAGATTCAGAGACACATGTGCAGAGGCTGAACAGTTTTTCAAAAAAGAAAACTTACTGAATTTCAAAATAGAAAACTTACTGAATTTGAAAAATGAAAACTTACTGCAATCAGATGCGAAGAGTGCTTGCACGAAGCTATTCAATGTGAGCACAGACCTCCTTCCTTCGGAAGTGAAAGGAGATAGAAGCAAGTCGGTTCTATTTGATGCATGCAGGCTTGCTAAAGCTTTGCAGTCCCAATGGGAAGACAGTGAGAAAATGTGGGAGTGTATAAGTCATGTGTGGGTGGAAATGCTCTCTCACGCGGCCAATCAGTGCCGATGGAAGGATCATGGTCAGCAGCTCCGGCGAGGAGGAGAGCTGCTCACTCATGTTTGGCTTCTTATGGCACATCTTGGTTTAACTGAACAGCTCCAAATTTCAGTGGGGCAAGCCAGGCCAAAGTTGATTGCGAGGTAAACTAGTACGCAGACAAGTTCAAATCACTAGAAGACTAGTCACCTCGAACTTTCAAAATTATGTCATTTTTTGTTTTTCATTTCCCCTTTAGTTCTTGGATATTGTCTAAAATTTGGTATATTTCAATTCAGGCTTGCAAGTTTCTTCATCCCATCGTCGATTATTTTGATAAAAGTGTTTGTAAGAGATAAGTTTGTATGTAATATTTATCATTTTCTGCTTGACAGTGGTTTCTTAATCTCTACCTTGAATGTATGCAAATAAAATGCTAAACAACTCCTTGGGTACTTCTTTGAGATTGTTCTTATAGTTTTCACATTTTTCACTTTTTGCTTCTTACTACATCAACAAGATTTTCACCCACAAAAGTAAAGTAACTAGACGTGGATCACTTGTTAGTGATCGTTCCTGGCCCAATCCGCATCAGTACATTTGTATATTCTCACATGACCGTTATTAGAAAACATAATTTTCCTCCTTGGCGCAAACTTAGATATCTATAAATCCGAAAAACTGTACATACGATCTTCACTATGAGCATGTATAAACATACTTATTACAACACTTAATGTATACACAATATCAGACGTAGTGTGCGATAACTAAATCAAGCTTCCAACTAACATCTGGTAATGATCTTTGTTAGCTGGAAACTAATCCGACTATTCTCCAAGGTGATGATTCTAAGCAATAGAAGTATCAACCGGCTAATAGCCTTGTTGGCCGGTTTGAGTCAACAAGTCTAAAACATACTTTGAGAAATAAATTTTCCTTAATCTGAGCGAGCAACTTTAATTCTCAAAATTATTTTAGTCTCATATCCGGTAACACTAATTCAGTCTCGCAAATTTTGGTTTTTGGTTTTCAGTTTTCGCTTCATGTGTCTTTCTTTATACATTTCTTCTACGTCTCTTTCTATCTCCACCATCCTTCATCCACTCTTGTTTCGCTCATTTCTTCTATGCATTTACCCTATGTCTCTAATACAAAATGAAAACTGAAAGACAAAAAATTGAATTACCAAACGGACCTTAGTCGTAATTGTTTTGATTCCTGGACAAGGAGAAAAGAAGACTCACACATAGACACAGTCACACACAGACATCAAGGGTTGGTAGTTGATGTTTGTTTTTCAACCCACTTTAGTTTTAAAATGTTCGACCTGAATTAAACGAAAGAACGTGGAACATGTTACAATAGAAAATACAACTTGCAAGTTGGACCACTTCTTACGCAATTCCAGATCTGAGATGACTCTCATCTAAAAGCCCCACTGGACTCCAAAAATTTAGTTGACCGCATGTTCAACTTCAAAGATAAATTTTGAACCTAACTGGATTTATTTACTTTGAGCCATTGCTCCTAAAGACAACCAGGCGGGGAATTGATCATGGAACCGAACAACGAAATAACGGAGATCGAATCGGCCGCAGAATCAGCTGAGGAGATTGAACCGGTGGCAACCGAGAACAGTAGAGAGGAGATTGAATCGGTGGCAACCGAGAACAGTAGAGAAGTTGTCAATTATTTTAATGAAGTTGTGTCCATGGTTACTGCTGCACCTGCAGACGAAGACGAGACATCAACCAGTTCATTGCAATTCATTCATTTCGGTTCAAGTGAATTCATTGATCACATCTTAAGGGAATTTGTCGGTTTTATTCTCTCAAACGCTCAATTCTCTGTCGCATGTTTTATAGCCTTTGCCATTTTGGTGTGGGTTAAACGTCCTCCTGTTACCCCCTTGTTTACCTTCCGTTATTCGGTTGCCTTGTTTTTCTGTCTTATACCCTTTTTCTGCCTTATACCCTTTTTTCTCTACTGCTACATCAATTATCTGCGGTTTCAGTTCTTAGAGGAAGACATCAAGTGGATACGAAGAGAGTCGAGGTTACTGCATGCTATTTCAGAGGATGCGGATGAAGTCAATAAACTCAGAGAGCATTTGAATGCAAGAGCTCACAGGCTCTCGAATTCGAGTCAATACCGTGGTAGAGTAGCTATAGAAGGAGAAGATCAAAGGGAGGCAACCTGGGTTGCCGAAGCGAAAACCACGGTTCAAGGAGCAGTAGAGTTTGTTACAACCTATGAGAGACTAGGGACTGGAGAAGACTCCCTCACCATCAAAAGACTTGTTGCTATCCTCAGAAAACCTTTTGCTACGTTCACCAAGTATTTGCCCAAGATAGAAGAGCTTTTTATTCAATCTAAGTGGGTCAAGGAGAAAATAAACGAGAGCATCATGCAGGAGGAGGCACGTAAAATTTGCCAATCACTGGAAAGAGCAGGGTCTAAAATTAGAAGCCTGATGCCGGACAGACCCTTTTATGAATATGATCAACAGAAATGGGTCAAGTCCCGGGAACGAATTGCCTCAGCAGCTAAATCGGCATCCTCTGTCGCAGAGAAAATAAAAAGTTTGAGTGATCCAACCCCAGATTTAATGGGCGAGGCTGGACGCACAATACATCTAATAAATCTGCAGTTGGATCTGCTGCATCCCTTTCTTAAAGACCTTGAAGGAATTCAATTTGAAAGTAAAATCGAAGAAGCGTGGGTGGAGGAACTGGAAGAGATCATGACCGAAGCCGATCATGCCATCCACAACTTCCCAAGGACACCAGATCAACAAGTTTGGTGGCCGCCCATCATGAGCAACCGGCAGGCACGGATAAAGCTCGAGAGGGAAATAAGGAGCATGGGTCGTCAGTTTGAAAAACTTTTAGAAAGGAAGGAGAGATATGGCTTCAAGTTTATAAGAAGAGATTCATCAAAGCTTGTGTATCTAACCCAAGTTCACAATACAGTTGACACTTTTATTTCATCTGTGATAGAACGGATGGAAGACGACATAGAAAAGGAGGGAGATGTATTCGATGAAGTACTGTATAAAGTCATATCGCTTTGTAAGGAATTGAAAAGCATCCAAAATCTTGTAGGTGATGGAGGGACGACTGAACATAATTCCAGGATAGCTAGGTCGCAGCTAACGAAAGAAATTGCTCGAAGTTCTGAGGATGCAGTGAAAGACTTTAAAAATAATCTGGGCAGGGAATTGCCCGCTGCCACAAAATTTTCTGGTGAAGTTGATCGGATCACTCGTAATATTCTTCTTTCAAGGAGATGCATACAAGAATACGACATTGCATTAAGGGAAGAGTCAAGCTCAGTGGTTGGTTTAGAAGAAGACATATGTGCAGTGGTATCACTACTGACAACCAACAATGAAGATCCTTCTGTAATTTCAGTTGTGGGGATTGGAGGAATAGGCAAGACAACATTGGCAAGGAAAATTTATCACCATGGAGTTGTTGTGGACCATTTTCCTTACCGTGCATGGGTTTCTGTACCTACAAACTGCAATAGCAATGCACTTCTTGAAGACGCAGCGAAACAGGTCCTGAGTTCTCTCAAATTAGAAGAGAATGACAATGTTGAAGCATCCAGGATGACCAGGGTACGTAATGTCTTAGAAGAGAAGAGGTATCTTTTAGTCCTGGACAACATCTCAACAATAGAAGAGTGTGATACTCTGAAAAATGCATTTCCAGTAACAGCAAGTGGTTGTAGAATTCTGCTCACTACACGAGACAACACTGTGGCATCACAAGCCGACAGATACAACACTCCACACCAACTTCAACTGCGAACCAAAGAAGAGAGCTGGCAGTTGTTTACCCAGGTGGTGCACTTTCAAGCAAACGAAGCAAACGACAGATTACTCGCAGAAAAAATTTCAGAAAAATGTGGGGGTTTACCACAAGCGATCTTAGATGTGGGATATTTATTGTCGAGAGAAAATGTGAATAGTACTGCTGAGGAGTTGCAAAAGGTGCTTGATTTCATAACGAAGAACGATACACCATTGTTGAAAACCTTCATTATAAGGCCCATTAACAGAGACCATCGTCTGCTCAAGTGTCGTCTGCTCGAGTGTCTTTCTTACTTCAAACTCTTCCCAAGGGACTTTGAAATTCCTGCAAGGAGATTAACCGCATTGTGGATTGCAGAAGGTCTGGTGGAAGTGAGTGAACACAGGGCCGAAACTTATGAAGATGAGCACCTGTCGTACTTGATTGCTCAGGATACGGTTCAAGTAGTTGAAAGAAAGCATAATGGGGAAGTCAAGACGTGTCGCTTGCCCTGTGCTCTACAAAGACTGCCCTATGCTCTACAAAGACAAGAGCTTCAAGATATGAGCCCAGAGAGACTTATTGTTGGTTACAGCAAAAGTGAAGAGGCGTTTGCTCATGATGGACATCTCATTTCCATCATCTCCTTTGATACTGAAGAAGGAAAAAAACCTGGAGAAGAAATAGGTAACTTCTTACGAAGAGGCATTGCAGGCGGTTTCTTCCATCGGCTACAGGTTCTTGATCTCGAAAATGTATTCAGACCTGAATTGCCCACCACCATAGGAAAACTAAGCAGGTTGACATATCTCGGTTTGAGGTACACTTTCCTTGATTCAGTCCCAACATCCATTGGCAATTTGTCAAACCTCCAGACCTTAGATGTGAAGCATACAGAAGTCCAGACTCTCCCTAGTTCGATATGGAAACTGCCGGAGCTCCAACACCTATACTTAAACCAGAGTAAATTTATGCATCAGAAAGACGGCAGTTCCCTGAAAAATCTCCGCACATTATGTGGTGCATTTGTGGATAAGAATAGTCCGTTGAAGGGTGGACTTGACAAGTTGATCAACCTAAGAAAATTGGGACTGGCATTCCAGTTAGACCAATCAGAGCAAAGGGCGTTAGGAGACAAGATTGTAAAGCTGCAGCGCCTTCGGTCTTTAAAGTTGAGATCAATAGACGAAACGGAAGAACCCTGTGCACTAAACTTGGGGCCATTGTCAGGCCTTGAGAATCTCTCAAGCCTAAATTTGTTTGGAAAATTAACTCATTCCATCATAGAGATGACCCCTAAGAACCTCGCTGATCTTACTTTGTCAGCCTCCTTTCTGTCAGTTGATCCAATGCGGAAGTTAGAGAAGCTTTCTCACCTTAAAGTACTCCGTTTTTTCTCCAATTCATACACAGGAGAAAAAATGTCTTGCTCCCCGTGGGGATTTCCGAAGCTTGTAGTTTTGAAGTTGTGGAAGCTACAACAACTAGAAGAATGGGAGGTGCAGGAAAAGGCAATGAGAAATCTCAGGGAGTTGGAGATCAGATCCTGCATCAAATTGAGGGTCCCAAAAGGGTTGAAGGAATTGAAGAATCTCACTAAATTGAAGTTAACTGATATGGAAGACGAATTTTCTGCAGCCATTATGAGAACTAAGGCTCAAATTTGGGATGGCATTACCTCCCCAGAAATCATTACTGAAAGCTGGTAGTCCATCACACGCTCTCACTCATGTAGTGGTATGACTTGCTTTCTCAGAAATCTGCTGCTTTCGGAACAATGTTTTTAAGTTTGTGTTGGTGCATTTCATCCTCATGGATACACAGAGACAGCTATGAACTATGTATGTGTATAATAAGTATTGGTTTATTGTGATTTCAGGTAACATCAACGGATGCAGTTGACGCACAGAGAACCTGGAAAAGCTTCTGTTGGAACCCCCATTTGTCCCACATCGGACAGAGGGAGAAGAGAAGAGTGCTTTATATAGAATTACCCCACTCTAACTAACACCGAGGCCTTTTGTGATAAAAACCCCACACCTGAGGATTGTGCAGGTGGTTAAGTGGGGACAATATCGGTGTTGTTGGAGTGGGCCCTCGGCCCGTCGACCTGAAAAATTCTACATGGTATCAGAGCCAGGGGACGGGCCCGTTCTGCCACGTGATTGGGTGGGTCCCCGTTTGGCCCCTCGCGATGGGTGAGTCCCGACATGGCTCCACGTAGGCCAAAGATGCCACGTGATTGGGTGGATCCCCGTTTGGCCCCGCGTGATGGGTGAGCCCCCACTGGCTCCACGTGGTTGCCGATGTGGATTTTCACGTGCGGGGGAGTGTTGGAACCCCCATTTGTCCCACATCGGACAGAGGGAGAAGAGAAGAGTGCTTTATATAGAATTACCCCACTCTAACTAACACCGAGGCCTTTTGTGATAAAAACCCCACACCTGAGGATTGTGCAGGTGGTTAAGTGGGGACAATATCGGTGTTGTTGGAGTGGGCCCTCGGCCCGTCGACCTGAAAAATTCTACAGCTTCATTACGTGTGGAGCTGCAAATGCAATTCCTTAGGGTGAAAGGCCACTAGGAATATTTTCAAATTTCCATCAAAATAAAACTGGGTATGTAATGATGTTATATCTTAACAGACGTCTTGAGATTTGTTTGAGTTCTTGATTGTTCATTTTGCTAAGTTTTACTATGTTTATGTATATTATGGATTACAAAATGGTACTATTCAAATTCAATGTTTGTAACTCACTCTCAGCCCGATTTGACGATATATGGGGTGCTTAAAAGCTGCATCTTCCCATTTTAGTGGTTGAAACAAGTGTGTAACATCAAATTCAAGGTGGAAATTTTACACACACACTCACTAAAATGTAGCATGTGGACATCCAAACCTAAATTGTTTTGCTAAAGATATTAAGCACTTGTTTGGAAGCGCTTTCAGAATAGCTAAAAGCGTTTGTTGGAAAATTTAATTCAAAATGAATTAAATTATCTTATGTGAATGAAAATTATATTTGATAAGTTGTCACTATTCGTGACTAAGGTTGTGAATGTTTAATTAAGAGAAAAGGTGCAACATTTGCCCTTGATTGAAGAGATACGGCTATTGACTCTTCAAGGAAAGACACAACTATTATGAAGAGTCACTTACACATCTATATAAAGGCTTCACCACATTGAGTTTTCAGTCATCTCATACTTAGATATCAAGTGAGTATGAGAATGGTTCGCTGGAGCCTTACGATTTGGTTGCTAGTATCGTAAGAAGGTGGTTCATAAAACTTCACATATAGTTTTGTATTATTTCAAGAAGAAACTAAAACTCAACAAACCTAGCCTAGAAACAAGAAAATGAAAAAAATTTAAAACTCCAGCCATGCTCTCTCAATAAACTCGTCCAAAATTATTTCTGGATTCATGCATTTACGGACCTTCAAAAAGTATCAAGCTAACTAAGGGCCTGTTTGATATCCTATTAAAAAAAATTCATCATTTCTCAAAAGATTTCTTAAGAACATCTCTTGAAAATAATTTTATTTAATACTAAAAAACTTATTTGGTATGAGATTTAAAATTGTCTCTAAATCTTAAATTTTAAGTTGGGCTAATGGCAGGGAGTCGCATGAGAGGGAGAAAGAGGAGAGCGTAGGAAAGAAAGAAAGTGAGGATCTATGAAGAGAGGATCGAGGGAGATAAAGAGGAGGAGAGAGAAGAAGAGAAGAAGAGAGAATGAAGAGAGCAAATCATAGGAGGGAGAGTAGGAGGAAAAAGAAAGAAGAAAAATGAGAGATTCGGAATGAGAGGAGAGGGGAGAGAAAAGAAAGCAGGGAGTTTTAAGTTTAAAAACTCACTTCTGGTGTTGTTAGAGAATAAGCTATTTTTTTTAGTCTTGAGTTCAATTTTTGAAAGTATTCCTACCAAACAAGTTTCTAAAACATAAAACTTGAAAAGTGTTTTTTAGTTTAAAAAGTTATATTCAAGTAGAGTACCAAACAACTCTAATTTTTCCTGCATAACGTACAGCCTCTGGAATTGGCTTTGATCCCATTTGTTAGATATGCCTTTTTCTGCTCTCTTAAGTATTTCACCTTTGATTTTACAAGAAAATGTGCCCTCAGTAATGTATTAATCGCAACAAACATGAATAGTTTCCACACAAAGCAACTAAAAAGACGATATAGTACCTAAGAACCAATGAAGTCAAACTTTGCTTCCTATATATGGATATGCATGCCATAAGAAACATTCATTTGTGGATCGTATTGTGTCATCAATAACGTAGTTTCAATTAATCAGCCTACTACATGGAGGAAAAACACAGAAAAAGGGAAAATAGAAAAGTAGAAGGCATAATACCTGAGCATCTGGCAGGAATAGTAAGTTTCTAAAAAAATAAACCGTCTTACAAATTTAATCGTTAAACGTTATACCATAACCCAAGACAAAGATATAGTTTGTTTACAAATCAAAACGAAGTGCTGCTATAATCCACAACAGCCATGAGTCATTTCCACATAAAGATACTCAAATTTGACGGCACATCAAATAACCAGCAAGCAGAGCAAAATACGCCATGTGCTAACACGAAACTAAAACAAAAGAAGGATTAAATATAAAAAATTTCCCACAAGGCATCAATTTACAAAATGCTTCTTAATGTGGTCTTCCAAGAAATGAATGCAGCTCCAAAACAACTCAAAAAACATCTTAGAAATACTAAATAGAAGCATAAATGGACAAGATAGCTCCTAATTTTGTAATAGAAACTCTAACAAAGAATATTAGGCTCCAAAGGCCTTGACATTTCTTTGGCATAAATCTGTACATTGCAAATTTAATTCCAACGAAACAAATACGCAAGTAAAAGGCATCAACACAACATGTACTGCTTTACAATCATCTCAAGTTGCTGACACAACCAAAATTTAACTGCACCCCAAATTAGATCAATAAAAAAAGAAACAGGAGAAAACCCAAATGCAACAGGAGAGAACAAAATAGGAGAGAGAGAATGTTTCATTTTCTTTGTAATTTGACCAATTGTAGTTTCAATAAACTAACCGAACATATATGTCGTTCGCAATAATTGAGATATCTTTACAACATATTGTTATAATAGCTATCATGGCTGCATGGTATTAATCTTCCTGCCATGGATGCACGTCTCTCCGCTGCAATCGACTCATTTGAAGCTTCGATGTGTGCTGCGATTCGTGATGCGATCTGCGACGCTATGGATTCTGCACTCACTGCCATTCACAAGGCTGTGAATCTTGTCTTCACAGAAATCCGTAGTGACCTTGGTCAGTTACACCATGACTTGGCTCTCAACGTCGAGGGAGATTCTGATCCAGCCTCGATGTGTTCCGAGGAAGCTGATTCGATCGAGGTCCGTCACCAAAAACCTCACAACGGAGACGGCAACCCACTGCAAATTTCGTCGACAATCCAAGACCATTCCATTCCACCATTGCTCTCATCTTCACGGATGTTGCGAGCACTGGCAACTTCGGCCGTCAAGCCACAGTCGAACGATTCCGTTGCAGCCCTAGTTTCTCTGCCAGAATCGAAGATAGTGATTCATGCTTCGACGATGACCTCTGCTCCGCGGCTACTCCGTAAGCACTTCTTATTTGATACTACGAAAACTGGAGCTGAGGTAGTTCTCTATTTGCGTTTCATTATAACAACTTCGGAAGCTATATTTCCTTCTCTTTTGACTGATAACTATAGTGCATTTAGGAATGATAAATATGGTTGGATAAATTGGTATCTTGTGGGTAAATTTGTGAAGAAGAATTTGTTTGCATTGTATCTGTTTGATGAATTGCCTAAGAGATGGAGCGAAAACAATATGGCAATAACTGAGTTGATGAAGGAAAGGTTTTCCAATGAATACTTCCCATCTGATCCGTCCAACAACCATTCAACCCTACAAACCATTTTGTTATTGCGAAAATTATGTCGAACAAACTGTGGAGAGCAGGGGAGAGCTACTGCCAATACCTATTGTCAACTGCTTCTTTCTCAAAGTGACAACAATGTGAAGCTTATTGTTCTTGATCGGCTGACTGAGTTAAAGTCTTCTCATAGAGAAGTTGTAGCTGATATGTTCATGGACGTGTTGATGGCACTTTATAGTCATAATCTTGACATCAGGAGGAAGACCCTAGACATTGTTCTTAGCTTGGTTACTTGCACAAACATCACTGAGTTTGTTCTTATTTTGAAAAGAGAAGTTGTCAAGACTCATACTGAAGAGCTAGAAAGGAATGGTGAATACATGCAGATGCTTATTCAGGCTATTCACTCTTGTGCAATAAAGTTCCTAGAAGTGGCGAGCACAGTGATACATCTGTTGATGGATTTCTTAGGAGGCAACAATGTTGCTTCTGCTGTTGATATGATTGTTCTTATCCGAGAAATAATAGAAACCAACCTTAGAGTAAAGGTATCTATAATAACAAAGCTATTAGACACTTTCTACCAAATCCGAGCATCACGGGTTTGTTCTTTCGGCCTTTGGATTTTTGCAGCATGTTGCACATCACTTCCTGAATTTAAGGGTGGAACTGCATCAATTAAACGGTGCCTAAGCGAATTTCCTTTTCTCTCGGCTTCAGAAGAAGAAAGTAATGATTCTTCACAAAAGGTTCAGCAAGTAAACTCCATGACCGTGTCTTTTAAAAGACCTAGTATTCTTGCTGATGGAACTTATGCCACACATCATGCTGCATCTGGAATTGTTTTCTCTCCTCCTACCCTTTTTCAAGGATCTGTGGCATCTGGAAACTTGAGATCCTTGCTTCTCACTGGTGACTTTTTCCTTGGGACAGTTGTTGCATACCCTATGACCAAGCTTGCCCTGAGATTGGAAGGGGTCCAACCATCAAAAGTTGAAGTGAATAAAGCATTTTCGCAAGCACTATTGATTGTTGTTTCTATGTTGCAATTAGGACAATCTCCAGTTCGTCCACATCCAATCGACAGTGATTCTTATGCTGAGATGGTCCTCTGCATAAGATTGCTATGCATTACTGGTGATGAGGTCAGAAAAATATGGTTAAAATCTTGCTGTCAAAGTTTTGTTGAAATGCTTTCAAAAAAAACAATTAAGGGAGACAGAGGAGATAAAAGCAACGACTCATATTTCTCAAGCACAACCGGGTCAATTATTACTACATGGAGCTATTTTAGGTGCGCTTTATGCAGGACACATTCATAGCTTGTTACAGAGGGAATGCATTACTGAATCATTTCTTCGAGGTTTGTCATGGTTGCTCCGATTCATTGATAAATGGATACATAGCATGGATCTTGAAAATCATAAGCTCAATCCTCGTATTGAACACTATGGATGCATTGTGGATCTTCTTAGCCGTGCTAATCTGTTAAAAGTGGCTGAAAAGTTCATCAGAGATATGCCTACTCAACCTGATGCGGTTATATGGGGATCTCTGCTTTTGACATGTAGGATTTATGGGAACATAGAATTGGCAGAGTTGGTTGACAAAAGGACTGAGGTGTTTGAACCCCAAGGTGCTTATGTTAATTCACCAAGAGACGCTTGAAGTCCCTTAATTTGGGATGTTGGTCACGGTCACCAAGATGCAGTGGAGGTTCTGTTACAAAACAATGCTAATCTTGTTGCTGAAAATAATGACAGTATTACACCTTTGCAGTCATCTGTTTTGGTTGGTTCACTACCATGTTTAGCATTATTGGTTCATATTGATCATCCAAATATTCGTATCACCCCCTGGGAAGTTGCACTGATATTGGGACAATGGGTTTCTGATATTAAAAAAGACACAAAAATGCCAGTTTACTGTGCTTTGATCAAATTGCTACAGGACAAGGACCTATATGTAAGGTTGGCAGCTTGTAGGTCTCTCTGTTTGCATAGTGAAGATGCTAGTTTTTCAGAAAAAGAATTCATCAATCTTCTCCTCTATTGGAATTCATGCCTTAAGTTGATTAAGGAAGTTCAGGAGCTTGACTTGAAGAGGGCTTGGGAGGGATCTGCCAATGAGTGCCTTATGCAGATTCAACTTCTTATTGCTTTGAGGACAACATCTAATTGGGAGGACTTCCACAATTCCATTTTTAAGCCTTGAGGACAAGGCTAATTTTCAAGGGGGGAATATTGTTATGAACCCAAAATGTAATTGACGTTTATGCTTTAATTGAATTGTTAAGAATGGTTAAATATGCCAGCTGGCGTTTTAAGAAGTAGAGTCTGTATAAAAGGAGCCCAGCTCCCTCAAATGTGGCAGATCAGAATTTACAACAAAGAAATTAAATACAAAAATATTTGGAGCTCTGCTCCTACATCTCTCCTTCCCTCTTCTTCCATAGCTTTCTTGTGCTACTTGTAGGTTGATTAAGGGAATTGAGAATTGGATCTTATCAGCCGGCAACAGAAAAGTCAGTTTTGATTTGAGTATTTCTGAAGAAAAAAAAAGGAGTCAGAAAACCTTAAAATCCCCAAAAACCCTAATTTATAAACTCCCAATCAAACACAAAAAGGATAGAGGAAACCCAAAGGAAAATTCGAGAAATTTAACACACCATAAGACGCTTTCTGACGGCCAAATTCATCGCCAACGGAGGCGGTTGTCGACCATCACCGTACCCCTATTTTGTGCCCGCCATGTTTGAGGCTTTCAACCGTCCCTATTTGGTTAGTTCCTGAGCTTCACATCAAAAGATATGGAAAGCAGAGAGAAAGGAAGAGAGGAGGAAGATGAAAGATTGTGGGTTTTCCAGTAGAGAAGGAGAGAGAGGAGGGATGAGAGAAAAAAGCGCAAGCGTAGGAGAGAAGAGCGCGTCTAACCCGATTCCCAATCCGTTCCAAACCCTAGGGACAAAATTGTGGGCAATTTGGTCAACAAACAAAATAGTGGCAGAGTTGTAAAAAGAATGAAATCCAGTGCAAAACACTGTTCATTTGTAAAGTGCAAATTCTCCCCCTCTTTGGACTAAAGTAACTAGTAATAGGCCCTCGTGTTCACCTTTCGTGTTCACATGCTCAACTGAACGAACCACACCCATGCCCTTGATCCCCTTCCCAAACGCAACATGCTTCCCATCAAGATGGGAAGTCCGAGTGGTAGTAATGAAAAAATGAGAGCCACTGGTGTCAGGACCTTTATTGGCCATGGACAACATTCCTTTTCTTTCATGCTTTATGTCAAAGTCTTCATCTTCAAACTTCAACCCGTAAATTGACTCTCCCCCACTGCCATTTCCAGCCGAAATGGCCTTTGATAACGCAGTGGAAACAAACAAGTATGAAAATTGTGAAAGAATATATAAACATTTGTGATTCATCATTATTCCTCCACGAGTAGATAATGGTTACACTTACATTATCGTTTAGATTTTTAAAATCCTCCAAACCCTCATGAATAATGTTTTTTATTTGAGGGAAAAATTAATAATAATTATTGTAGAAGTGTAAAAAATGTAAAATAAATATACAATCACTCATAGTGACAAGCTTTACAACTTTCATGAAGAGGTCAGCTTCGAAATCCAAAACTATAATCCATAAACCTTAAGGGGGGTGTAGTCAAATTAGGATTTTATAGGATTTTAATAGACTTCAAAATCTGGGTGTAGTCAATTAGATTTTAAAAAGGGATTTTAAAGGACTTTGAAATCATAGTGTAGTCAAGAGAGGAAAATGGCACACAAGAGAGGAAAATGGGCAGAGGAAGAAAGAGATTTCTTGAATTTTTGTTAATTGAAGGGATGGAATCACTCTTTTTTATTTAATTTTTTTGACATAAAAATTTATTTTCTTTCTGAAAATCCTAAGAAATCCATAGAAGACAGTCCACACAAATCCATAGAAATCTATATGAAAATCCATATAAATCTGCCTAAATCCATGTAAAATTGTAAAGTCTATTAAAATCCTTTGAAATCTGACACTTAAAAAAATCTATTAAAATCCTTTGAAATCCAAATTGACTACACCCCCCTAAATTTATATTTAACCGTCGATTGTCATTTACGCTTTATTTTTCTTACTGAATTTCATTTTTTAAATTTTGTTTTTTGAAAACTTGATCAATTGGCGGATGTAAGAAGATGAACGGTTCAGATCTTTGATATCACGTTTCGATATTTACGATTAACTGAAATATGAGTCGATGTCATATAGTTTGTAGAAACTTTATAAACATCAAGCAATATTTTCACTAACCGAAAAACTCTGAATATAATATCAACGATCCAAACCGTTCATCTTCCTGCATCCTCTAATAGATCATGTTTTCAAAAAAGAAAATCTGAAAAAACAAAATTTGATGAGAACAATGAAGCGTAGATGTAAACAACAATCAACGGTTAAATTTTGATCTATGATTTATATGATTATAATGGCGAATTTCGAAGTTAAGCTCTTCATGAAAGTTGTAAAGTTTGTCATTATGAGCGTTTTTATATTTTTCTATATTTTTTTGCACTTCTACATTAATTAAAAAACTATTAAAGACTTTAGGTAAGCGAAAATATACTTAAAAGAAAATTGCGTTTTTATGTTTTGGATATGACAATATGGTATGTATATACTTATTTAGTATTATATTTTTCATTTGATTATTTATTGGTTTAAAATCTATTTTCCTTAACGGGTAACGGGTCGGGTCATATTACCTGTTAATATTATCGGGTCGATTTCGGGTCGGGTCATTTTATCCGTTTATTTTAACGGGTGTTACACGACACGATCCGTTAAGATATCGGATATGACACGAAAACGACACGAACACGAGAAACACGACACGAATGTCAGGTCTAGCCTCCACCTTTACGAAGAAGCAGTACAGCAGCAACATCAACAGGTGCGACATCAACAGCTTCGGCCACCTGCACAACCTGACCATCGAGCGGGACTCTCCGGTTCACGTCTTCCGCGATGTTTCTGAAGCCCAATTGTCAATGGCCTCCGATTCGGCAGGGAAAAAAGCAAAGAAGGTTTGCCTTTTCTACTGCGCCAAGACCAAAGCCCTCACCCAGAACGTCGCCACCCAGTCGGACTCTATCGTGCTCCGCAGTATCACGTGGAGGTGATGCAATAGGGCATTTTGCCTCCAAGAATTTAACTTCCGTTTGTCGGATTTGTTTCTCCATCGTGTTCGTTTATTGGTGGGAGCATATGATGTGAGGGAGGGAGGGAATTTTGAGGCTTTGGGGGAAGGGAAAGGGCTAGGTTTTTGGGGAAGGAGGAAAAGCTTGGTGGTAGCGGTGGGTATCAGGAGAGGGGAAGGATGTCGGTGGGTGAGGGGTGGAGCCGTGGAGGGGTTGAGAGAAGACGAAGGATTCTGGGTTTTTTTTTTTCTTTTTTTTTTTTTATATATTTTTTTTATGTATTATTTATTTAATAAATACTTTTATTTAATTAATTATTTTAAATTTTTTTAATGACACGTAGCATCCAGTCATTGTCCACATGGACGTCACATCATCACTTAACGGGAGACTTAACAATCAGACTAACGGATGTAAGAGACTGTCCCAAAATTAACACTTTAGGTATTACTCTAGGACAAAAAAAATTTCATGTACTAAATGTTGAAAACCACGAAACTTGAGGATAGTAAACTGAGATTTACCCAAAACAAAAAATCACAAGTGAAACAATGAGAAAACAAAGACCCAGAAACAAAAATTGAATCTTTTGAGATGGAGGAGAGACCTAGTTAGAAAGCAAGAATAACCATCTTTCTGGTTTTTTAATTTTTAAACCATTGAGCCATAGTTGATGCATGCGTAAAAGTATGAGTAATTTAGTCAATTTTAAGGAAAAATGTCTACAAAAATATCTAATTTCAAAAAATAAAGGAAACACAGACCAATAATTAGAATAAATTGTAGCAATGGTCCCTCAACTTTAATCAAATTGGAGCAATGGTCCCTCAACTAAAAATTCATTACCATTGGTCCCTCAACTTATCAAAATGTGTAGCTATAGTATTTTTCATCAATTTAGTCAAAATAAATTATGTTGGAATAACCATTTATATAATTAGGGTCCCTCAACTCATCCAAGTGTAATTATGATCATTTTCATCAACTACGTCAAAATTTTTGTCAAAACGAGTTATGTTGAAATGACCATTGCTACAATTAGGTTAAAGTTAAAGGACCATTTCTCCAGTTGAATTAAAGTTGAGAGACCAATGATAATGAATTTTTAGTTGAGGGACCATAGCTGCACATTTTGATGAGTTGAGGGACCATTGCTCCAATTGAGTAAAGTTCAGGGACCATAGCTACAATTAACTCAATTAAAGTTAGATAAACTCATTCATAGGTCAATTTAATTTGCAGCTTAATTTTCTAGTGGAAAAACTTTGACCAACAAAATCAGATTACATTCATCAACAAACAGCAATGAATGTAAGAATGATAAAGCCACAAATCTCAGTAATAATTACAATAAGACAATAAAGTAAAAATAATCGAGCATACCGTGTTCACCCCTCGACGAAACACTCAGAGAGTGAGCAAGCACACTTCCTATATTCATGAAACCTCGTACAAAGTTCCAGTTTTCAATCTAAGATATTCCCAGAGGCGTGGTTGGCGGTGGTGGCCGTAGATCCATCTCTGGAACTGGTACTGGCAGGTGATCAGGAACAAAGTCATCAAAAACTCCCAAATCTATCCATTTCTTAATTGAAATCCAGAAAAAAAAAATGCAAAATTTAAGCAATGCAGAGAAAACCCAGGCCCCACCCCAAACAAATACAAAAATGAAAGAGGAAAAAAAAAGGGATATTCAAGGAACATACCGTAACCGAAGCGAGGACGCTTTCCGATGGCTATATTCATCGTCGATGGCGGCGGTTGCTAGCTGTCATTATACCTCCAGTACGCATCCGCCATGTTTGAGGCTTGTGACCGTCACTACTTGCTTGGTTTGTGGGCTCCTGTAAGGGACCATGCCAATATCCGAGGGTTTTTACAAATCCGAGGGTTTTTACAAATCCAAAACTATAAAAATTTGAGAAACAAATTAAAAGTTGAGATCGATGAACACCGTACCTTACAGTAAACAGACAGATCTCTTCGATGAACCCTCAATAAAAATTCTTTCAATAACCTTCTTGCATAGAACGGCCCAAGAAGAACCAAACCATTTGAAAAACTTATATTCCAAACATAACAAAACTAAATGAAATATCAAACCCCATAAATCATAAGGCTTCTATAAAGTGAATGATCTTTATGAACCACAATTTGTAAAATCCTAAAAGCTTATCACTGGAAGATGGGAATTGTTTTCCATTGGACCTAAGGATCATACACCCAACATCAAACACCTCATCGTGATCAAACCAAACTAAACTTTCATTCAATTAAGTCTCAAACACTTTAATTAAGTTAAAAAGAACAGTCCAATTCTACCAAAACTATATACAAAAACCGAGAAAAACAGAACAAACAGTGGTGCAAAGGTGTATAATGACACTAAATCTTCAAATGAAACTAAAAAAAAAAAAAATAATACCCAAACCAATATAAAAGCCAAAGTCATCCCTAGCAACTGTAAGATAACAATTAAAAAACGAAACCCATATAAGTTCACAACAAATTAAAACGCCTAGATCAACATTAACATTAAATTAGCTACAAACCTAGATAAACCAACACAAAATTAGACTAAACTAATAAGACATAAGCTTCAGATCAAATTCCAAATAAAAAATTTGGATAAGACCAACAACAAAACCACACCTTGTTCTTGTTTTGTCTCCCTTCTCTTGCTTTTCTCTTTTGCCTACTCCCCACATTAAGCCTTTTTTCTCATTTTTTCTCTTGTGGCTGCTCACTTAACCCCCCATTTTTTCCTCTTCACTTTCCTCGATTTCCAGTCCCCCCTTTCTTCCACATCTATCTTTTTTTTTCCTCATTTTTTCCATCACTACTCTTGACACTAATTCTCCATTCTTTTTTTTATCTCTTAATTATTTCACTCAATTAAAACATGGGATCACATTTTCTCATGCGGCCCAAAAAAACTGACCAACCCAAAATCAGAAAAACATCCAAACTAAAACATACAATCACCATTGTCCAGCAGCAAACGATAAATTAGAACTACAAAACAAAAGGAAAAAAAGTAAAGAAAAAAAAAAAAAACAGAAACCGCAAAAACCCAAATGCAAAAAGAAACAAAAGGGTGTTGCTTTGAATGTAAAAGGAGAAATACCTGAGCATCAGAAGAATAGGACTTATCATTTTCTTCATTGGGAAGCGACATGACCCTGCTAAATGGGATTATAAACCTACCCAAAATACAGAAAATTTATTAGAATTCATCGCCAAACAAAAGAAGAAATCGTTTTTCAAAAGTAAATTTGATATTAAATCAAGAATTTAAGAGTATATGTATATCAGCTCAGAATTTATAAGTATACAGATCGTGTAATTGAATTGATTGAACTGAGAGAGGGAGAGGGAGAGGGAGAGGGAGGGAGGGACTTATGTTTTAAAGGAAAAGAGGGAAGTGATCGGAAGTTGTTCCCCTACTCTTTGTCCCGGGGGGGGGGGGGGGGGGGGAGGAGAAAGAGGAAAGGTGGGTTCGTGGTGAGTGAAGGGGTGAAAAGAAATCCCTGGAAATCAGCCCACCCTACCCCATACTTCTCCTTTACTCTTTCTCCCTAAACCCATACCTCCCTGTCGAAAATCCTCTCCCCTCTCCCCTAAATCTGAGCAAACCTCTCCCTCCAACTAGGGATGGGCAAATACTCATTGGTTATGGGTAACCGCTGTTACCCGTCCGTTTAAATTAAACGGTTACGGTTATGGGTAACCGTTTAGATAAATAAACGGTTATGGGTATAACCGTTTATCCGCGAAATTTAAATGGGCGGTTATGGGTATTAACCGCGGTTATAAATGGGTAACCGTTTACCCATTTATTTTATATATGTAAAATTAACACAAACCATATTCCCTATCGGACAAAACTTAGATCAATGCTATTGACTATAGTGCATGATTTCATGGTCCATTACATATATATATATATATATTATGTTAATACTTTACATTCCGAGTTAAATAACAAAAAAATATTGTCTTTTAACAGTTTTCGTAACCCAAGAATACATAGCCAATTTTATATTACCTTCATTGTTAATAGTTAAAAATATCGTCCGTAAACTATTATTTCAATTATTGGAATGATATAAGGACTTAAAAAATTAAAATGTGGAAATGTATTATGAATATACCTATAACGGTGTTTAATTGTTAGAAAAAGAAAATTATGTCAAATTTTTCTTTTTTAATTTTCAAGTTGTTAAAAAAACATGTAGACGGGTAAAATGAGTAAATGGTAAAAAAAGAAAGGATAAACGGGTTAAAAAATGATAAATGGATAAACGGGTATTAAACGGTTACGGTTAAATGGGTATGCGGTTATGGGTATGGTTAACCGTTTATAAATGGTTATGGGTATGGGTATAACCGTTTAGGAAATTACCCAACGGTTATGCAGGTATGAGAATAAACGGTTATGGATAAATAACCGCAGTTACCCGCCCGCCATAACCGTTGCCCATCCCTACCTCTGACTCGTCAACCCTTGTGTCCCCCTTCCCTCTCTCTCCCTAACTCAAAGTCCAGATCCAGCCCAAACACTTTATCATTCTTAAGCCCAGTGGCAATCTTGTAAATAAAGAGAAATTTGGGCTGAAATCAGCCAGGTGGCAATTTTGTAAATAAACTGAAATTCATTCAAAATTGCATAGTGCCACTCTCTCCCCTATTTTAGACTAAAGTAATTTGTTGTCCTCAGAGAAAATTATGATTGCGTTTGTAATGCTCGTGTGATTCTACAATTCGACTTTTTCCGTGAATGAAAGATGTGTTTTGTTTCATGAGATTATGATTACTGCTTGGTTTGCTATATCAGCTTTCATCCGTTGTATGAAAGATGAGAATACATCAACAAGGATTTCTTTGTTTCCCATACGTTGCTTGCCCCTTTTAACTTTGATAACTTTAATTAACGTGGTTAGATTTTTATTCGCTTCTGAAATAGCTTTGGTCTCAAGAAACTCCAAATGATCTGATGCCTAAAACAGAGAAGCTCCCTCCACCTCTTAATTGCTTCCTTTTAACATAAATATTACTCCGAATCCTGGATATCATGCTACTACACCCCTCTCAAATTGAACTGTTGAAGTACCAATGTTGTAAACCCTAAGTTGACGGATAAAAGTTGAAATTTGATCTTGTGCAATTGAGTTAAAGAAAATGTATAATGTTCTTCAAATAAGAGGGGAACCCAAATAGTGTTAATGACAATTGAGACAAAAAAAAAAAAAAAAAAAAAAAAAAAAAAAAACTGGATAGCTGCTACTAAAAATTGCAGCTTTTATTTATGGTAATGTTAGGGAGAATAAATTTGTAATCAAATTTTGGGAACTAAATGAAATAGAAGTTGATGATTGGATTATTACTTAAGTGTTGATTGACGTGTTTACTTCTTATTGGTGACACATAATTTGGTTTGCAAATTTAGTCTAGTTAGCATTAGCCTTATTTAAGGCAAGAAAGTCATAGGACGTTGATCAATTTGCTGCAATGAGAGATTTTTCAGTGTGTACAAAATATGACTGGTACACCACGTGTTATAAGAAACACTTAAAGAAATAAACTTCTCTCTACTTATATTACAATACATGGAGTATCGGATCATGTTCTGGTAACATAGAAAAATTATATCTATTGTAATTGGCATGTGAATGAAAGATATTATCTATGTTCACAAAGTTTGATCTTAGCTAGATGTTTTAACATTAATTTACTGAATTGAGGCGTTCACATTTTCAAGCCAAATCATAGTTTAGTGATAATTACAGATTTTTTTAATATGTCATTATTGCAGGAAGCTTCTTTAAAAACAAATATTAACCATTTTCTTGGTCTGTGTATGTTTTTTATTTGAAGTACATACATGCTAACATGTGATTTTAGCAAGTGGTGCTGATTTTGCACACCAAGTCTTTCTTTAATTATATATTTTCTAGACAACGTTAATTTAAAAGTCTTAAACTGTCATTTGTTTACGCACACGAGTCCACGACCCTTCCAATTATTTGAAAAAGGGGACAACTGGCAAGGCGTTCAGAATGGGTGAATGCAAACCAAACCAGTTAACTTAAATTGTGACCTAACCCTAGAGGCATTTATAGTTTCAACACTAGAAAGTCTTTAAACTCAATTAACGTCTTTTTTTACTAGATGTATGTGGTTCACAGTAACAGAACATTTTTATATGCTGAATTTATATAGCTCTCAGTTTCAAATGAAAATAAGAAAATTAATATAAGTTATTTAAAACAATCTAAATAGCCTAAAATTTCAAGGAGGAAATCTAGGATAAAATACCTAATTTTCATCAAATTGGGAGACTAATCTAGAATAAAATACCCAATCTTCCTAGAATTATGATTATGTTGCATAATCTCTAAGATTTTCTAACTTGACTTTAATTAATGTTTCCTTACTTGGGAGATAAGTAATATCTTTAATACGCTAAGCCTATCGTACCAGACTATGGTCCATCGTCTTCGGGCATTCCAGTCATTCTTTCCATGTGTCAAGGGCCCAGAAAATCATGGTCCCACAATTAGTTTGTAAATTCCAGCAATTCTCCAAGTTGATTTTCAAAATTCATGCACTTTTACAAAATCAATTTCAAAATTTCAATATATCTGCAAGATCTATTTTGCAATTCTTGTACTTCTGCAAGATTAATTTCAAAATTTTAGCATTTTTTCAAGATCTTAAAATCAAAATGAGGAGAGAGAGAAATAAGAAGATAGAAATCCTCCCTCTTCTTCATCCTTCACTCTCTCCTCCTTCTTCATACTTCTCTCTCTCTCCTTCTCTTCTTCTTTCATATTGTTTCCTAAATTTTTGATTTTTTTTTTCTTTTATGAGAACCATTGAGATTTTTGATTTTTTATTCTAGTATTTTTTTTAAAGCGTTTGATTTTTAGATTTGATGATATAGATGCATGAATTTTGAAATTGATCTTGCAGAAATGTTGGAATATTTTTTGTCATGTTAACTGATTATGCATGATATTGTCTAGTCTTGAACCCTTGCATATGACCTTGAGGCTTCATGGGTCAAGGAACCAGGGACCCAAAACCACAAGTTCAACACCAATAGTCGGAGTTTGTGTCCCCCAGTTGTGAAACCCCGTCCTTAATTTTTTGTATTTTCAAATTGTCAGACTTATGAAATTACCAATTTTTCCTTGAGTTGACTTTCGTTGTGCATCTCGTCGAAACGTGTATTTCAAATTTTATTAATTTATTCTTATCGTACTCATCGCCACAAACGCGTAGGTGCGAACGGATTCGAATTTGGAGTTGTAACGAAGATTCTACGTTACGAAACGTCGAACATTTTCGGAAATTTCATATTTCGTTTTTAGCGATCATAAATTACGACCCATGAGTACCCACATGGGATTCTTATCCCTTTATTCCTTTCAAATCCGTGACCCCCTCCTTTTTATTCTGAAATATCACAGTTCTATCTCTTCCCCTCACTTTCTCTTATTCCCTTAAGCCCTCCCCTCCAGAACTACCCTCCCCTCCAGAACTACCCTCCCCTCCAGAACTATCTCTTCTCTACGAGCTCTCTCCTCTTCTGCGAGCAACAACTACACGACAACAAACCTCACCTCCTGGACGTGGTAACCTCGAAACCCCAGGCCAAACACCGTGGAACTCCAATAGTGACGGAGTCACTGTTCATCATCTCCCCCGACGAGCTCCGACGACTTTTATGATTTTTCCGACATAGGTGAGCTCCTTGAAACCTTTGGGGTGTGTTTTCAGGGTAGATCAGAGCTTGTTTTAAGTTGTTTAAGCTTGCTAGATGCATAAATAGCTCTGAATGAGCTTTCTCCAGTTTTCGACGAAAACTTGAGCATTCCAGGCCATTTTCAGCCCAATTCCGACCACGACACGTCTCCAAATTGGTACGAACTTCTTCCTGTCATCCTAAGATTCATTTCCATAGCTAGAACGTTGAAAATGGTGAAGAAACGAGCTCAACGGAGCTCTAGAAGTTCTGCCCAGTTTCTAACCGATCAACGGCCTGAAACCGGATCGACCCAACTCGCTACCCATAAACCGAATCCAAACCCAACCCAGCAAACCCAGAACCTGGATCTGACCCAACCTGATCGATTTCCAGATTCCAGGGTAGCACGTGGGCGCCTGCCATGGCCGGCGCGTGGAGCACATGCGCCTCCGCCAAAGGTATTGTGAACCAACTCGGCGCGTGGCAACACGTGCAGTGGCATGTGGCCTTCTGCGTCGCCGCCTCGTGGCGAAGCTTGGGGGTACCCAAGGTTTCCCCTAAGGTTTTTCGACGTCCTAAATCCGTTTACGACGTCCGTTTCCCAAATTCAATCATTTTAGTAGAGTTTTATTAATTGGTCCCTTTATGTGCTTAGGTGCATTTGTTAGTGGCCTTTCCGTCCTCCTTAGTTCGCACGACTCTTCGACGACAGAGTATCTGTGAGTGGACCCCTTCCAAAATGCATGATTTTATTATTAGAAATACATACATGAAAACCATGAATATGACTATGTTTTATGAAACGTTTATGAGTAAATCGGATTTACGCTTTATGACATATCATGCTATATTGAATTTATGTTTACTGAGATACTTATGAACATGGATTTATGATATGATGTTTGAGCTATTGAGCTCAAATTAGATATATTTTGGAAATATTATGTTATGATTTTATGTGCTTATTTAGTTGGTATTCATACTATATGCCTACGGGCGAATGATATTTATATATAGATTCAGTCGGAAGATATTTATATATGGATTCAGTCGGAAGATATTTATATATGGCTTCAGTTGGATGATTTAGTGGCTTCGGTCATAAGATATTTATATATGGCTTCGGTTGGGCGATGTAGTGGCTTCAGTCGGAAATATTTATATATAGCTTCAGTCGGGTGATGTAAGACCTTCGGGCGATTATGATTCCACTACTAAGCACACTATATATGATATATGTTTTATGAAGGTTTTATGGCATGTTAGGGTTTTCGGAAAACCTATTACTTATTATGCTATATGAGTTTTCATAAACTAGGGATGAGTATGTTGATGAATAACTGTTTTAGTATTACTTATATATCAACTTGGTCCACTCATGTTTTGTATTGCGCCCCCCTTAGGACCTAGGAATGAGGCATACGATCCGAGTTACGAGGCATTCCCATATCAGTGAATTTGTGTCTTCCTCTCCGCGTTGAACATCTCTTGTAATAACACCTTCTATCATACCTTCCGCTTGTATTCTGAATTATTAGTATGCTATGAACATGTCTTGCATTATCACTATTATTTTGTTGGCTGTTGAATATTATTATTTTATTTTGTAAGGTTTGTATTTGAATATTACATTGCATAGTTATGCGTGAAATTTATATGCATGTTTCACATGTTCTCGACATATGCATTCATGAAATGGCTTGCGTCACCCTCGACGTCGGCCAACACGTGGCCACAAGGATCGGAGCGTGTCACCAGTGCTGAAGTCCGGATCCTCACATTTGGTCTGGATCAAATGAGGTTTTTTTAACTGGACCAAAGCGCTTTTCAGTTATTTGAATGGTAAGTATGTCTAATGATAGAGAAATGATTCTCACACAATTTTCTTCTCCTCCTCGATCAAATCTTTGTTCATTTTTGTATGTTCTTTGATTTTTTTTTTTTATAAGGATAATACTTGTCTTTTGATTTTAATCAATGAGATTATAATACATATTTTATTGTTTTAGAATGGGAGCTTTATATATAGAGACAAAAGTATTCACTATATTTCAAGTAACTCCACTAGTTTTTAAACATATCAAGAAGAGACAAAAACATAAAAACAACTAAAGCATAGCCCAAAAACATGAAAACAATGTTTTAGAATACTAGTCATACTCCTAAGTCTGTTAATATAACTCAGCCCTCACAATTCCAACAAAATTAATATATGTCATAAGCATAACCCATCATCGACTATTTTTGTAGAATTAGTTTTGAATTTATATGCAGATTCAGTTCAACTCGTCATCAACTATTTTTGTAGAATCAGTTCAACCCGTTCTCGATCACTTTTGCAGAATCAGTTCAACCCGTCCTCGACCATTTTTGTGGAATCAGTTCAACCCGTCATCGACTATTTTTGCAGAATCAGTTCAACTCGTCCTCGACTATTTTGCAGACCATTTTTGTAGAATCAGTTCAACCGGTCCTCGACTATTTTTGCAGAATCAGTTAACCCGTCCTCGACTATTTTGCAGAATCAGTTCAACCTGTCCTCGACCATTTTTGTAGAATCAGTTCAATCCGTCCTCAACCATTTTTGCAAAATAAATTCAACTCGTCCTCGACCATTTTGCAGAATCAGTTCAACCCGTCCTCGACTATTTTTGCAGAATGAGTTCAACCCATCATCAACCATTTTTGCATAATAAGTTCAATTCGTCCTCGTTCATTTTGCAGAATCAGTTCAACCCATCCTCAACTATTTTTGCAGAATAAGTTCAACCCATCCTCGATCATTTTGCAGAATCATTTCAACCCGTCCTCGATCATTTTTGCAAACTCAGTTCAATCTGTCTATAGAATCAGTTCAACCCGTCATCGACCATTTTTGCAGAATCAGTTCAACTCATTCTGGTAGGGCTGGGATCATTTTTTTGCCAAAACCAAAACCGAACCAAAATTTTGGTTTGGTTCAATTTTTTTTTTGTTTTTTTCTTGGGTTCGGTTTCGGCCCGGTTTGGTGGTTTTTTTTTTTTTTTTTTTTTTTTAATAAAGGGTAAACTTACATACATAACAAAAGCCCACAACTAAACACAAACAAAAAAAGGGTCAGCACAACAACCCAACCCAAGGGTTGAGCCCCAAAAAAAAGAAAAAAACTGAAAACCCTAGCCGCTTAGTTCCCTTGTCGCCGTCAAAGCAAGCTCCAGCGACCATGCACCAGCAACCAACAAACACCAGAGGAGAAGATCAACCAAGCCCCAACAACAAAAAGAGAAGCAGACGTCTAAAAATTGATAAACAAGTAAATCTGGAAATAGATAAAGAAATGAATTTGGAAAGAAACAAATCTGCAAGTCTGCAATACCAAGAGCAACACAAGCACATAATCCATCAAAATACTATCTTAATCCACAACTCACAACAATAATTACATTCATTCATCTGAAATTCAAATAACTAACAAACCTTCAACACAAAAATCGAACAAATCTGCAATACAAATTTGCAATCGAACAAATAATTACTGTCTTGGAAATAGAATGGATAGGAATGGAGAAATTGGAGGTATGACCATGGAGGGTCTCACAAATATGAAGCTTGGAATAGAAAGGAGGATGCGGGTAATTGAGAACAATGGAGAAATTGAAGGCATGAACATGGAGGGTCTCACAAATATGAAGCTTGGAATAGAAAGGAGGATCTAGTTTATGGAGAAGAATGAACAAATGAACATTAAGGGAGTCTGGAGGCAGGGAACGATAAAGAAAAGAGGGGAATGAAAAATAGAAAAGGTGTGGCTGCTAATCCTAGTGGTTAGGGTTTTGTTGATTTCTCATAAAAATTAAAAAAATTCTCCAAAATCTTGGAGGCATGAGGAGGGTTCAAACCTATACGCTCCAGCTTGAAAAGCTTCACCGAAACCAACATGGCAACAAGTTCTATTTTGTTATGATTGTATCACTAAACTATTTATAAATATTGAAAAAAAAAATTAAATATATATATATGTTGGTTCGGTTTCCGAACATCAAAAACTGAAACCGAACTGGCGAGATTCAGTTCGGTTCGGTTTGAGAGTTTCGGTTTGGTTTTTTTCGGTTCGGGGTTTTTTCGGCCTCGGTATGGTTTGGTTTTCGATCTTTTTCGGTTTTCGGTTTTCGGTTTTTTGAACCCACCCTTACATTCTGGACTATTTTTTAAGAATCAATTCAACCCGTCTTCGACCATTTTTGCAGATCAAAAGAAACACATTTAATAGATTCATTTACAAACCCAGCTCCCTATACAACCCAATGAAAATACAACAAAATTACAACACAAAGTAAGTTCTATTTCATTAATCCTCGCATACGAATCTTTATTTGCTTTATCAGTAGATATTGAACCTCAAAGCAAATAAATAGAAGAAACAAAACATAAATTATAGTGATCACTTTAAGCTCAGTAACTAGAAAATAAGCATGCTTTTGTACAAATTAATGAAATAAAATTATATATGTTATTTCATAACTACAAAGATGTCACCCTATGTTTGTTACCATAATTTAGTCGAACTAAAGAAAAATGATTTTCAGTGCTGTTGTTCTTGTACAGATATCACTTATTTGGTATCGACCTCCTAACTTGTAAGATCCCACATCGCCCAGGGGTGTGGATCCTGTAAGCCTTATATGTATATTCACATCTCTACCTAGCACGAGGCTTTTTGGGAGCTCACTGGCTTCGGGTTCCGTAGGAACTCCGAAGTTAAGCGAGAATGGGCCAGAGCATTCCCATGATGGGTGACCCACTGGGAAGTTCTGCTCGTGTGAGTTCCCAGAAACAAAACCGTGAGGGCGTGGCCGGGGCCCAAAGCGGACAATATCGTGCTACAACGGAGTCAAGCCCGGGATGTGACAATTTGGTATCAAAGCCAATCCCTGGCCGGAAGTGTGACGACGAGGACGTCGGGCCCCTAAGGGGGGTGGATTGTAAGATCCCACATCGCCCAGGGGTGTAGATCCTGTAAGCCTCATATGTATATTCCCATTTCTACCTAGCATGAGGCCTTTTGGGAGCTCACTGGCTTCGGGTTCCGTAGGAACTCCGAAGTTAAGCGAGAATGGGCTAGAGCATTCCCATGATGGGTGACCCACTGAGAAGTTTTGCTCGCGTGAGTTCCTAGAAACAAAATTGTGAGGGCGTGGCCAGAGCCCAAAACGGACAATATCGTACTACGACAGAGTCGAGCCCGGGATGTTTGGGCCGGGATGTGACATAACTTATAGTAGAATTCAAATTAAGATCCACTTCACCAATGTTACTGACTGCCATGCATCAAATAAGAATGTATACTCCAACAGTTAGACCTTTATTTTCTTTGATATCGATTATGTATTCCTAATCCAAATCTTCTGTGGTACGAAAAATACTGGGCAAAATGGCCAAGGAATGAAAATCCCCTACCGATCTATGATACATCAATGAGATCAAAATCAGAAAAAACGTTTTTATTTTCTATATTTAAATATAAGGAATTGGTAGACAAACCTACATGTTAATATTGCTCTAGTTAGCTCCTGCAACAATTCCGGAGTTCAAATTGTTTACTTGGGCTCGTTAAATTCTTGAAGATGACCTTGCGACCAATCGTCAAGAATAGTTTGTCCTTCACCGTACCGTGTTTTCTTGATTAAGCACATGCATAAATTGTGATTTTATTGGTGTATGGATGAATATTTGTTATTTGATGAAATGGAAAAAAGAAAGGGAGAGAGAGAAAGAAAGAGAAAGAGAGAGAGACAGAAGGAAGCATGAGAAAGAAAAAAAAAAAGAAAGATAAGAGTTTGTTCAAAGAAAAAAAGAGAGAGAGATAAAGTGTGAAAAATGCAAAAGATAAAGGGTATTTTTGTAAGTTAAACTCTAAAGAAAAAAAAGTAAATGATGTTATCTTTCACACGTATTATTTTTTGTCTCTCCTTGAAATATTTAAAAAGTGTTGTTTCAATATGAAATTAAGTATTAAAAGTATATTTTATCTCTAATTTTTCCTTTTAAGAAAATAATGGACATTATTTATTTATTTATTTATTTATTGGATTTAAAAAATGGATAGTACTTGAGTATTCATTGAAGAGTACTCAATTTACTCACCATCATATGTGGTCCACTAAAATTTTAACATCTGTAAAAAAAATTTCTCCCAAACTCTTCTATCTTCACAACTAAACATTGTCATCTTCCCTCTCTTCTTGCAGAAAACCTTCAATCTCCATCATTCCTCCCTCTTCTCCGGTGAGACCAACCATCAATCCCACACTTCTTCGGCGAGTCCACCCCCAACCCCTATTTTCTCAGGTAGGCCCAATCTCAGCCCTTCTCTTCTTCGGCGAGACTGCCGCCAATCTCTTACTTTTATGGCGACCCCAACTTCATCTATCTCTTCTCCCAAGACCTGGACTATCCCAACCCTTATTTTCACCGGCAAGGCCACCACTAACCCTCTCTTCGACGACGGCCCCACTTCATTCCTCTTTGCCAGTCAGATTTATTGGTTAGATATGGGTATTACAGAGGAAGGTCCCCGGTTGCGAGAAATAGAGATGGGTTGGTTGCGTCGATGAGGAAGCCGTCAAATTAGAAGAGGTACTAGTGTTGGTCGGTGAGGTTGATGTCGACAAATATGCCATGGAATTTTTAACCAATATTCATGAGGTATGATTTCTGATACTGGACACAGGTGCTAGTATCTCGGAGTGATACCTTATACTTAATGTCGGTTCGCAATTTCAGGGTAACGAATAATATTAAAATATCATGAATTTGTTAATTAGAGAGCGATCAATAGATTGATTAACAGTGGCTGCTGGAGTCGAAGAAACTAAATCTCGGAAAGTTAGGAGCAAGTTGGTATTAGGATAGTAAACTCATAGTTGTCTTACCTTATCACCTATTTAGGTAAGTATAACCTCTCTTACTAGCCATCTTTTTTATTACCTTCATTGGTAGATAGTAGAATCGAAGTACGAGTTAATTTCTCACAGTTAGAATGAATGGAATATCGAGGAAGCTGTGAAGACCCTTTAGCCCGTGGTATGGTAAAAGGAAGTATTACAGTACGTTTTGGGGACGTACATTCAGGCGTCACATTCTAAAGTTTTACCGGAGATATTATCATTGACCTACTTTCTCAGACTAAACTAGTTTCCTTGCATTGTTCGAGTGACTCACACCATTTGGAAGAACTTAGTTACCAAAGCTTATTGATTAGAAAATTTATTCAACCAAGTCTTTTATTTAGGGAACTTCGAACCTTATGATTATACCTAGATTTTAGCCACTTCCTTAAGTGACGATTAAAACTATTATTCTCTATTTTGAGTTGATGATCTAGCCTTTGTAACTCAAGTTTTCTTTCTTAACCTACTTACTTCGTAGTAGCCTTTTCGATGACTTTCTTATCTACCTCGGTAGTGAGACCATATTACTCAAACATCAGTTTTGCTTAGATTGGTACTTATCTTGGGAGGTGTGATCTTCACAGACGGTATTCTTTTCTCATTCCAAAAAGAGTTTTGAGAATGAAGGTCGAAATTCTTACAAAGTGTTATGATATTTGAGATATTCTTAGTCTTGTCGAGATCATCGACTATTTGTTGGCGAGCTTTTGGCTATAGTGTTCTTCATCACTTTTTGAACGAAGAAGTTGGTTTAGTGTGGGATGTGGGTTATGAATAAAATTTTTGACAGCTTAAGTGTTGTCTTTTCTCCAAATATGATTCTTACATTCTTCGATAGCATTAAGAATTTTGAAATCTACAATGACGTTTTTTCGGATGTTCTGGCTGTGTAGATGCAGCTTGGCTGGGTAACGCTTATATTTCCTAGCGGTAGAACTGTTAAAGATGAGCCATCATATATATAACCTAGAGTTAATCGTTGTCATTTTCATCTGAAAACCGATTGGCACTTCTTGTGAAAAAGTATGTCCAAAATCTTATTTAATCTTAGAACTTCCCAATTTCAATTACCTTTGGACAGAGCTAAGTTTTTGAAAACAGCATTAGAAGAATTACATCGACGCCTATGATTGCACTATCGTATATTATCTCGGTCGTGCAAACATAATTACTGAGCATCGTAGTGAAAGTTGTTTCTACCCTAAACATTTTTAGTCTTCCTCATCCCATTCTAGTTGACATTTTCGAGTATCGATGTGACGTTACTTTTGACCCATCAAGAAATCGTTTGAATGGGTTGTAATCACTTTTCATATCCAAATGCAAATGGGAAATATCATCATAAGCTTCTGGTACGAGGTATTCGGTACATGCGGAGATTGTGATGATGTCTTGATGTTCATAGATCGATTTGACAAGTTAACCCATTTTTCATTGGTCCTAAGGGACTATAGTTTACCACTTGGTAAAATTACCTATTCTTGAATTTATCGGGTTTTCTGGCATTTTGGTCAACATCTTTTCTGATCATGACTCCATATTCATTCATTTGTGCTGAGAAGATATTTTAGTCAACCTTGGGTACATGTTTATTCTGCTGTAGTTCGTATAATTTCGAAGATAGGTAGGTTGTTCAAAAGCATTACTTAGACGTTGAAATCTAGTTGTGATCATTGATTTTTCAATCACCCGTCAATTACTCCGTTGAATAGATTGTTATCATTGGTGATTGAATATTTCGAAAGTTGTTTTGGTAGGGTAATGGTAAACAATCAATCTTGATACCTTGAACTTTGAATTTGATGACCTTTTTTTGACTCTCGGATTCTCGAGTGTTCTTTTAGTCTTCTCGATATGGTTTCTCGTTCAATAAATGAGAAATTCATATCGACGCTAGCAGGAACCCTTGGAGTATCATCTCCTCGTGAGTTTACTAGACTTACCAAAAAGAATTTCATATGGTTTTGAGGATTGAATATTTTTTAGCATAGTATTGGTGAAGGTATAAAGCTTAGCGATTGTAGCGCCAATCTCGATATATGGTTCGAGACTGTAATTGTCATTCGAATGATGACGAAAGAGATATGGAATCTCTAATTCTGGATTTCAGATGCTATATCCTTGATTTGGTGAATAACGCTAGTGAATAGTCACGAAGGAAATATTTTATGATATTGTTCGTCTCTATGCATCCTTTCATTACGTTACTCTGGGACTTAATGAGTTGGGCATACATGGATATTAATGTGCTTCTAGCAGCTTGATTGGTGTATTTTACGGCATTGCAATCGAGGCAAGAATCAGACGATCTAGATATATATTCGCATATGAGGAGCAAAATGATATTTTGGGAATCTTCGGGAATTTCTCATTAGCTTATTGAGACAATGATGAGTTATTAGCATTACAGGCTGCAGACTGTAATATCGATGGCTTAATTGTTGGGTTCACTAAGCTAGTGGGCAAGACCGCTTATCTACGACAACACTTACTAGTTAGCTATGGTTCAGACTTATTCTCGAAGTTCGTGACACAACAAATGTTTGGCGAGGTCCATTTTCATTTTGAGTTCTGATCTTTCGTGCAAGCATTTTTCTATAAGGTTATTCTATTTATATGAGTATTTCTGTCGTTGCAAATGTTGGGTGAGTTATTTTCACTCTTGGTTTTAAACTTGACACGAGTATTTGAATCGTACGTTTTTATATATGTATCTACTTTTGATATTTTATTATGTGTATATTTTTGACCTTATGTTATTATGTCATAATTAGTGCTTTCAATTTTACGGTTTGTACGGATATTACATTACTATACTGTCGAGGAAGGAAGAAGGTATGAGCTTGGAGGCATGAAAGAGGAATAATTGTAATCCAATAGCGACAGAATGACACTCTCTTTGATGCAACCGCTCTAACTCGATTTCTTCCTTGTATAAGTATTTATATAGATATGTTCTTCCTATTTTCGAGTATTTTACATTTCACAAGTTATTTTAAAATTTCGGGGATGAAATTTTATAAAGGGAGGAAGATTGTGACGACCTGCCCCCAAAAATTATAATTTTAATAAGTGAATTTACGAAAATGCCCTTTTTGAGGCAAGTGCTTTGACCTTTGTTGACTGTCATGTCGTGTCACGTAAAATTCATTTTCTTGGCATATCCTTATAGTACTCATCGCTACGGACGCGTGGGCGCAAACGGTTTGTGATTTGGAGTTATAACGAAGGAGTTATTAATGTTTGAAGTTGGGGACATTTTAGTAATTTAATTAATTTTTGGAATGCTCCAGAAATTGTGGAGAAAATCTGGTGGAGCCACATGTGTGGCCCAGATTAAAGGAAAGGAAAATGGATGGTGGAGATGCAAAGAAAAAAAGAGAGAAGGGAGATAAGTGGAGCAATGAGGAGAGGAGAGGAGTGAGAAGGTTGGACCAATCACAAAGGAGAGAAAGGAGAGAAGAAGAGGAAGGGGAATCGGCTGGGTTTCACCATGACCCGTGACCCAACCCGATTGTATCTTCCAACTCCGGCCACCATGGACGGCGAGGTTGGTGCCAAAACGATCCTTAGCTTGAGGCCAATCAATCCCTCTTCCATTTCTACACTTAAAACGGCGAGGGGGAGTTCAATTTTGAGGAAATACCCACGGTGAGTGCGTCGGCCTTAGGTGGAGATCCATCAAATCTTGAAACGTTTTCTTCCAATTACCACCACCCATAGCATCATCTTGAAGCCTGTAACAAAGCCCAAGCAATGGTTGGGACGTCGGAATTGGTTTGAGGATGAATCAAGAACACCCAAAATCTAGGGTTCCGTACGGTTAGAGTGAAATTGGAGCTTCTCTCGGCCAAATTGGCTTTTGTCACATGTATGAAAGTTGTTCCTCTCATTGAGATCTTCATTTCTGTGAAATTTGGTAATTTTTAGAAATAGTTGAATTTTTCGGCGAGTCGGGGTGGCCGACCACCACCCACGGCGGCGTGCGGTCAGTGGGCCACCAATGCTATTCTTAGGCTAAATTAAATGTCCTAAATTCAGTTTTGATATTCGAATGGCGTAGGTTGATCGTTTGAACTTAATTTCATTACGATACGTGGTTTGGTTAATATATGAATCGACGATCTGACCGTTGGATCGTCACCAAATTTTGATACATTATAATACGTAATATTTAAGTATCATAGGAACTTACGGATCGGGAATCCAACGTATGGATCTTTCCGAATTGGATTTGTAAGTTCATAAAATAAAAAGTTAACCGCCACTCGGTTTTAGAAATTGGCGGAGATCCAACCGTTGGATCGTAGCGAAACTTTAGTATGTTATTCTAGAAGTATAATGTGAATCTTTGAAAGTTACAGATCAAAAATCTGAGATGTCGATCTTCCGGATCGAGTTATGTGGGGTTGTGATCCTACCGTCAAACTTTGATCGACGGTTAACTTTTGATCAATGGGTCTCAAATTATTCTAGAATGTCCTTGAGGATGTGTTTTATGTGAGTTACATATTCTATTGATAAGAGTTCTGAGATATGATTTGATAATTGTTCTAGGCGCCGATTGTTCGGGATGCCTCGATGTTTGTGCTAGGAAATCGTAGCGTGGATTCCAGGTGAGTGGGCCTTTGATTTTCTATATATATACACGTATATATGTTTTACATTTTCCCAGAAATTGTTTTTAAATGGTTTTACGATTTAAATGCCATGTCAATTGCATTACATTTTAGAATATGCATTAGTATAGTTATACATATTGTTGCTTGATGATGTGGACGCTCAGGTAAGCTTCAGGTGAGTATATATTGATGGTAGTGATTGTAGCGTATGATTATGTTAGGTTGCACTTAGTGCTTAATATCCTGCACCCCCGTGTTAGTGCTCCGCCTGAGGCCAGGGCGTAGCCTTTACGTGATCGTTCACCTCTCGCACCACACGCTCACCTTGGATCCAAGGCAGGTGCCAGCCTGTCGTACAGACCACATTATGTGGTTCAGACTCGTAGGCGACTTGCGATACTTCGCACAGCCTTCACGTGATCGTAACACTTGAGCGTAACTACTTACACCTACCCTGTCGTACAGACCACCTTAGGTGGTTCCGACTCGTGTGCAGGAATTGATTTGTGAGATATAGGTTCAGCCGTACAGGTCACGTTAGGTGACTCCGGCTAGCACACCATTTTATATTGATTTATTCTACCTTGGATTACCTATTGCATTTCTGTGACACTTGACATGGCATATACTTGGTTTTCCCTACTCTCGTGTATGATTTCTGTATATATACGTATTACTATTTTCTGGGAAATTATACAGGTTTTACGGTGAGAGGCTACTATTTTTGGAAAGAGAAATGGTTTTGGAAAAGCTTTGTTTTTGCCCACTCACATTTTCTTATTTTGTGCCCCTCCAGGTTTTAATTGCTAAAGGTTCGTATCGACGAGGATTCTTGGCGAATCTCAGTATGGGTGGCTGTCTCTGAGGGTATGATTCTTACCCACACTACTGTACTTTACTCATTCTCTAACATCGCATGTGAAATTGGTCCATTCCCTCTCACCACTCACTTATATTTTAGGCACCTTTAGGTTTAAATCGATTCACATTTTCCACATCACCATACTTTATGGCTTCATCACCTTCCAGATGTCGGTCAGCACAGCTCGATTCGGAGTCCTAGTAGACATTCCGAGTCGAGGTGTGTCAATCTGGGACCTTGAAATTTGATCAAACGGTTATAAACAAGTGGTCATCTAAAAGTTATAATTATTGTAGCCATTGGATCAAATTTCAAGGGCCCGGATGGGCTGATCAGAATGATCCCCTCGGATTCAGTTCCCTCTCTTTGAATATCCAAGTATTATCCAAAACTTTATTCTAATCGAAAGAAAGAAAAGAAAGACTTTTCAATCGTAGTATTAGGTGGTCTGTTAGTATGAGTGCAAATAATTAAGGTCATTCATGATCATACCTACTTTCTCATCATCACTCTACAAACAAGCTACTAGAAGCTTGGACTATTATTTTGTTTTTCTTTATAACAAATGTTAAAAAAAAATTCTTTATAACAAATGTTAAAAAATTCTCTTAAAATTTTGTGTTAATATTATAAAATATTGTGTTAAAAATATGAAATGGCAGAGAATCCATAAGGAGTTTTACTTTGAAATAATTTATTTAATATTTCTCTTTTATTTACAATAATATATTGCTTGGGATCGCAAGTATTTGAGAGTCTCTTCTTTTTGTGAAGTGAAATTTATAATATTATAGTGATTGTTCTCTTGAAAATGTAAATTTGAAACAATAATCTTAGATCTCATCACGATAAACAATTTGTTTCAAATTGAATGTTCACATTTTAGTAGGAAGTCACTGTCACATGTGCTCGAGGATTCTCACGTAGCAGATGAATAGGAAATCTAACAAACCAACCCCCCCCCCCCCCCCCCCCCCCACCGCTATGATCTACATGCAAATATAAGCTGAAGTTCATCAGTGATTTGGAATCTATCATATAATAAAGACAACTCTAAAGCTTTATTGAATAATAAAAAGATTACAAGCTAAAGACCAAGATGATCTATTTATAATGTAAAATAGCCCAAAAAAACTCTGTAAGTCCTAATAGTAAAGGAAATAAACAACTAAAAAAATATCAAAATTGTACTTAAATTATAAAATCAAATTAAACATGGTAAACGACATAGTTTGCTCAAATTCTAACAGCAAAGCAAAAGTCTTGTAGTTCTCTCATTCTCTTCGAATCCATATATTATGGATCCGAAATAGATATGTCAAACCAAAGTTACGTCAATATGGATAACACGAAAAGTCAAAAACATCTACTTGGAATAGGATAGAAACAAGTAGCCTATTAACACAAGAAGTATCAATTCTCCAATCACTTTCCTTGATTGCTCGCCACTTCTTTTAATTTTATTGCATGACCTAATTTTTGTCCTACATCAGATTCGTATCAAAGGGAGCTTTGCTTCACTACTAAATTGTAATCAGACTTGAACAGTAGGAATACCTTGTTTGGAAAAGCACTAAACTCGTCACGGCCAAACCCACTCAATGGAAGCAGAAGAGTAATAGCCGCTTCATCACTAATAAGTAGGAATTGTTCTGTTTGGTGTTTGGTGGGCTAGTTGGGATAAGTTGTGATCAATTAAAACAAACTTGAGTTCAGTTCATTGTTTGTCATATCAAAATGTGAGATGGACATGACTGAACATGATGAGTTATGAATCCAAATTAGAGTGGATTATCTAACCTATTTTTATACATGGATTACAAATCATGTCTTACAAATCTTCGCCAATCCAATCCTATCCGTAAGGCTGAATACTATACATTCTACCAAATGAGCCGGTGGAGCTAATCTTTTGAGCAGCTTGGTGGACCTACAAACTTTAGATTTGAAGCGTACTAGTGTTCAAGCACTTCCTGGTTGAATATGGAAATCAAAGAAACTTCGGCATCTCTACTTGAACCAGAATTGCCAATTGCCTAAACCAACTGGCATTTCCTTGACGAATCTGCAGATACTATCAGATGTGTTTGTGGATAGGGTAAGTCCCTTGAAGGATGGGCTTTCCAAGTTGAACAACCTTCGGAAAATGAGATTGTCATTCCAGCCCGAAGAGAAAGAAAAAAGGTATTGGTAACATCGATTCTGCAGCTGACCAGCTTACAATCTTTAAAGTTGAGATCAATTGATGATCCGAACGGGGTACCTTTGATTATCATATTAGAAGGTATCTGAGCCCTTTCAAAGCTAACCAGTCTCCATTTGTTTGGAAAACTTGCAGGAGAATCCATCATCAATGAACTCCCACAAAGCCTCACCCATCTATCTTATCAGCCTCTGGAATTGGAGCCAATCAATGCAAAAGTTAGGGAAGTTTCAGAAACTCAAATCGCTGTCTTTGTGTTCCGGTTCTTACCAAGAAGAAAGCATGGATTTCCTGACAAAGGGATTTCCGGTGCTTCTTCTGAAACTTTCAGAGCTAGATAACCTGAAGAAATTGGATGTGCCTGAAATATCACGTTAACTAATTTTTCCTGCAAAATATACAGCTTCTGGAATTGGCCTTGATCCCATTTTTTAGGTATGCCTTTTTTCTCTCTCTTCAATATTTCGCCTTTGATTTTATTTGTTGTTCTTGGAGAAAATTGTGTTGGGAGTTGTAAGATGTAGTGTTTGTAATGCTTTCGTGTGATTCTACAATTCGACTCTTTCCGTGTATGAACTGTATTGTTTCATGAGGTGATGATTACTGCTTGGTTTGCTATATCAGCTTCTATCCGTTGTATGAAAGATGAGAATTCATGTAAACACGGAAATTCCTGAAACGAACGAGACAAGAACACGTGTACAAAATAATATTTTGTATTAATTTTGGGGTAACAATCTCTTTTACAATTTGATCCTCTGATTCTATCTCCGTAAGGTGTTGATTTGTGGATGGGCTGTTGATCCAAAGGGTCGTTGGGGCTTGATCTAGGGATGAACAGTGGTGTGGATTTGTTGATGTTGTTGATCCAAAGGGTTGTCGGGGCTTGAACTTAGGATGAACGAGGATGTGGATTTGTTGATGTTGTTGATCCAAAGGGCCGTCTGGGCTTGATCTTAGGATGAACGAGGATGTGAATTTGTTGATGTCGTTGATCCAAAGGGTTGTCGAGGCTTGATCTTAGGATGAACGAGTGATGAACGATGAACACTTTCTTCAAGGGCCGTCGGGGATTGATCTTGAATTGGTGGAAGTTCTTCAAGGGCCATTGGGGCTTGATCTTGAAGGTGGATTTGACGAAGAATGAAGAGAGCTTTCTTGATCCTTCGGGATTTGCTTGGGAGCTTTAGAATTTCAAAGCTTCAAGGACACAATTCTTTGTGAAGTGAATTCTCTTCCAATTTGGGAGTAAAGAATGTATTGTGAATTGGTCAATGGAAATGGATGCCTTGGCTTTCTATTTATAGAATTCTTTCAAGGCCTAATATTCAGATGAAATAAATTATTTCTGCCAGGGGCTGACACGTGTCCTATTTGATGACTTTTCTGATTTCTTTCGATTTTTCTTTGAGTCACGCGCTACGTGTAAAATTTATGTGATATGTGGGCGTTGAAATTTTAATTTATTGGTTAACATTTATTTCACCAAAATTTCGATGTCTACAAATGCCCCCACTTCAAGGCGCATCGTATACATGTGCTTGTCACGTGTAGAAGATGCGTTTTGAAGTCCCTTAATGTAGATGTCGATTTAAGGGCCGTCGGGGCTTGATCTTGAATTGGGCTGGAAATTTCTTCAAGTGCCGTAGAGGCTTGAATCTTGAATTTTGTGCTACAAGTTTCTTCAAGTGCCGTTGAGGCTTGTTATTGAATTTTTTTTGAAATTTCTTCAAGGGCCGTCGAGGCTTGATCTTGAATGAAATTGGACTGCAAGGAGCTTCATGTGGTAGATGATCATTGGCGACTTTCCACAGCTTTGATCTTGAACTGGATTGGAGTATTTTCTGGTTTTCCTCCAATTTTTGAGTTTCCACAGGCTTGATCTTGAAATGGGATGGAGGGTTTTCTGGCTTCCTCCAAAGGTCTGAACTTACTCTTTTCATCTGGAGCTGAATTTGATTCAAGGGTGGTGGGCACTTGATCCTGAATTGGACTTGTGGTTTCTTCAAGAATCATCGAAACTTGATCTTGAATTTAGACAGGACCACGAGCGGCTTCAGGATTTGGATACTTGGCAAACAAGCACGAGGTGGAGGTGATGGCCTGTTTCTTTGTTTAATCTTTCCAATTCATATTGAAGAGGGTTAGGGGATGAATCAGCACGTGCAGTTGTTGCGTTTACTGACGATCCATAAGATTGATGCTTCATTGTCACTCGTCTTGTCTGTTCTCTAGGCAGATGTGGATGAGTACTCGAGAGCAATGCTAGGTAAGCAACCAGGGAAGGGGTTCTAGGCAGTCGGCTCCTGACTGGAAGCTTGATTCCAAGTGCCGCCCGATTGCTCTCCTTCTCATTGTCCTGCAGGTAAGAACAAGGATAAGGACAAGAAGAAGGAGAAAGCATGATATGAGATACTTTTCCTTTTGAAGAAATCGTGGTGATTTGATGGCGTTGCACGGTGAAGCTTTGCTCTTCGGCGATGGTGCCAGAGAAAGGCTGTTGAAGTTTCTCAAGCTTTTCATTAGAGGGATGACGCCGGACTTGGATTTGACTTAGACTCCTCCATCTGGATTATGCAGTTCGTTGTGCTATAATGATTTGTTACAGCTCGTCACGCTGCATTCTTCTCTACTTGTTTCTTTTGCATAGCATATGTGGTGCAGAACCTTTTGCGTTTGAATGGTCCTTCAGAGCATCACTTCTCAGCGACTCATCCATGCTTGGCAGCTTCAGTGCAAAGATCCAACAACATACCAAATATTCTGCGATGTCAGTGACTTGAGACCCAGCTCCAACAATAGTTGAAGATGACCACTCGAGAGCAATGCAAGGTAAGCAATCAGGCAAAGGTTCCGAGCAATCAGTTCCAGATCGAACGTTTGATTTCAGGTTTCGGACTGATTGCTTCCTTTCTCCCTGTCTTGCAGGTAAGAGCAAGGGTAAAGGAAAGAAAAGGGAAAAACATGATATGAGATACCTTTGCTTTCGACCCTGATGATATGAGATACGTTTTCTCTTAAAGAAGTAGCGGATGAACCAGCACATATTGCACTTGTCTCCACATGCTTCGATGTATCAATTTCACCTGCCTCATCTGTTCTTCAGGCAGATGTGGTATCTTCCCGGAAGTTTGAGTGGAAGTTCCGACATATTGCTTTTCTTTATCTTTGTCTTGCAGGTAAGAACAAGGACAAAGGAAAGAACATGGACAGGGAGATTGCATGATATGAGATACTCTTGCTCTCATCCCTGATGATATGAGATACGTTTGCTTTTGGAGAAGTAGCGGATGAACCAACACATATATTGGTTGCGCTCATCTCCACATGCTTCGATGTATAAATTTCACCTGCTTCATCTGTTCTTCAGGCATGTGTGGTATCTTCCCTGGAAGTACATCAATAGTTGAAGATGAGTACTTGAGAGCGACGCTAGGTAAGCAATCAGGGAAAGGGTTTCCAAGCAATCCGTTCCAACTTGGAAGGTTGATCCCCAGCGCCGGCTGATTACTCTCTTTCTCCTTGTCCCGTAGTGAAGAGGGAGGACAAAGAAAAGGATAGGGAGAAAGCATGCTATGAGATACTCTTGCTCTCAACCCTGATGATATGAGATACTTTTGCTCTGGTGCGACTTGGTTGAAGAGGTGTTTTCAGGGAAGTACTTCTGCTCTGGTGTGACTTGGTTGAAGAGGTGTTTTTAGGGAAGAAGAGAACTTAGTATGTTGAGGGGTTTGGTCGTAGATGCATTCTTGGCAAGGAAGAAGAGTCAGGCGTTTTGGATGTGTGCCTTGCCATGGAGGATGAATGTTGCCATATATAGGGATTTCCCACTTACAGGTACTGGTGTGGACGTGACCTTGTCACCCACGCTTGTCGGCGACAGCGTTGTAGTGGGAATAGTAAGATTCAAGCGTTTTCAACTTTGTCGGAGACCTTTGACAAAGTTGCACGTGATATCTGAAAAGCTGAGATTGCGTCTGAAAGGAGTTGGCGGATTTTACGCAGGAAAATCCGGCTTTTGAAATTCGGGGAGTGGTGTCTCTTTGACTCTTGAACAGGTGGTTGTGTTGCTTCTCCTTTTATAGAAGTATTGATTGTATTCAAGATGCACACTTTGAAGATTTCCCACCTGTGAAAATTATCTCTGCTGTATTTCCGAGATTTCACTTTATCTAACCCTTCTCCTTTATCATTTCTGAAAATGGCTTACCCCGTCTAACATTGGCTTAGATTTGAGTCTTGGGAATGATGCAGGCGCCGCGTCAGGGTGATATATGGCGTCTGTCCTTATTATCTTCTAATGGCTCTCTTACGGTTGAAGACTCCATGATGAGGGATGCAACAACAGCTACGGTAGTAGCTAGGAACCTCCTTACTCCTAGAGATAATAGACTGCTTTCAAGACGGTCCGATGAGTTGGCTGTCCAAGACTCCTTGGCTTTCAGCATTCAGTGTGCGAGCTCTGTGTCCAACATGGGCCAACGCTTACTTGCTCGAGCTCGCCAAGTTGAATCATTGATGGCCGAGGTGGCAACTCTTAGTCAAGAGATCAGACAGCTCAGGCGCGAGAATAGAGAGTTGCATGTGCTTGCAAATGGTTATTCGATGGGCATGAAGAGGAAGCTCGATCAGCTGCTGGACTCCTAAGGTCGAATTCAAAGTGACCATCAGAAGTTTGTGGATGTATTCCATAGGCACTTTTTGCCTTCGTCATTTGGAGTTCGACCAAGTATTAAGGCTCCGAATAATCCATCTTCAGTGCCTCCCTCTTCTAGAGTTCCGCCGAGTACTGAGGCTTCACATACGTGACATTTGTGAAGGCTCCACCTTTTTTTTTTTTTTTTTTGTACATATTTGTAATTTCTTAGAGATATCAATGGACAAGCTTTATTTTATTCTGTATGTTGTGCTAAATACAAATAAAACGTATATCTCACTAAGATGTGTTACTTCCTTTTTTTTTATTTTTATAAAATATACACACACACACACACATTAATCATTTTTTTTAAGCCGTGCACCATCCTTCCCCTACTTTCTTCTTCTCAATAATTATGTCACCACCGCCTTTTTTCCTTTCCCTTCTTGACTTGCTAACAGTAGTAGCAGGTATCTTCTTTTCTGCATGGTGCCGATGCACCAAGATTCCACCATCATTTTTCTTCGTTTTAGAATAGTGCCCAGCACCAATTTGCTCCACCATCCCATTTTTTATTTATTTATTTATTTTTTATTTTTTTGTATACATTTTGATGATGGGCAGAAGATGGAGCAGAAGATGAAGCCGAGTTTGGAGCACCGCCACTGAGCACAACCGTTGCACTGCCTGCCGAAGCGGAGGAAGGGACCACCAGCTGCTGAAGCTGATGGGCAGAAGAAGAGCACGGACGATGCCGAGTTCGAGAGGAGGTTGTTGCAGCGGAGGTGCGGGAGAGCTGTGGAGCTTCAGCAATGGAGGGCACGACGTCGAGCTTGAAGTGGAGGAGTTGCAGCGGAGGAGGAAGCTACAGAGAGCTCGGTGGTGAGTTGAGGAAGTGGGAGGACGTGATGGCGGTGAAGTTTGAATGGAGAGCATGGACGGAGGCCACCGCTTCAAAAAAGAATGAACACGATTCTTTCCCTTGCTGTGTGCTGCTGCTTCCATTGCGTGAACTTGGACATGTTGATGCTCTTGCTGGGAGTCGAAGGTGCCAACATGAAGCGTTGCGGGTACCAGTTGGGTGCACGCATGAGGTTTCGAGGCAGACGTAGCCCTGCTCCCATACTTATTTGCTCGTCCGCTGCTTTAGCTTCCATGGCAGGTTGTGCCCCGCCGGTCGAGCTGCAGATCTCGCACATGAAATGGTTCGTAGCAAGTAGGGTCGTCGACAATGGTACAAAATAATATTTTGTATTAATTTTGGGGTTACAATCTCTTTTACAATTTGATCCTCTGATTCTATCTCCGTAAGGTGTTGATTTGTGGATGGGCTATTGATCCAAAGGGTCGTTGGGGCTTGATCTAAGGATGAACAGTGGTGTGGATTTGTTGATGTTGTTGATCCAAAGGGCCGTCAGGGCCTGAACTTAGGATGAACGAGGATGTGGATTTGTTGATGTTGTTGATCCAAAGGGCCGTCGGGGCCTGAACTTAGGATGAACGAGGATGTGAATTTGTTGATGTCGTTGATCCAAAGGGCCGTCGAGGCTTGATCTTAGGATGAACGAGTGATGAACGATGAACACTTTCTTCAAGGGCCGTCGGGGATTGATCTTGAATTGGTGGAAGTTCTTCAAGGGCCATTGGGGCTTGATCTTGAAGGTGGATTTGACGAAGAATGAAGAGAGCTTTCTTGATCATTCGGGATTTGCTTGGGAGCTTTAGAATTTCAAAGCTTCAAGGACACAATTCTTTGTGAAGTGAATCCTCTTCCAATTTGGGAGTAGAGAATGTATTGTGAATTGGTCAATGGAAATGGATGCCTTGGCTTCCTATTTATAGAATTCTTTCAAGGCCTAATATTCAGATGAAATAAATTGTTTCTGCCAGGGGCTGACACGTGTCCTATTTGATGACTTTTCTGATTTCTTTCGATTTTTCTTTGAGTCACGCGCTACGTGTAAAATTTATGTGATATGTGGGCGTTGAAATTTTAATTTATTGGTTAACATTTATTTCACCGAAATTTCGATGTCTACAATTCATCAACAACGATTTCTTTGATTCCTATATGTTGCTTGCCCCTTTAACTTCGATAACTTTAATTAACGTGGTTAGATTTTATTTGCTTCTGGAATAGCTTTGGTCACAAGAAACTCCAAATGATCTGATGCCTAAAGCAGAGAAGCTCCCTCCACTCTGAATTGCTTCCTTTTAACATAAATCTTACTCCGAATCCCGAATATCATGCTACAACACCCCTCTCATGTTGAACTGTTGAAGTTCCAATGTCGTAAAACTTGACCGATTAAAGTTTAAATTTGAGCTTATGCAGTTGAGTTAAAGAAAATGTATTATGTTTCTTCAAATAAGAGGGGAACCAAAAGAGTTTGAATGAACATTGAAAAAAAAAAAAAAAAAAAAAAAAAAAAAAAAAAGTACTGATAGCTGCTACGAAATTTTTCAAGCTCTTTCGTTAATGTAACATGTGATTTTATTTTCTGGAAAACGTTAATTTAAAAATCTTAAATTATCATTTATCTAAGCACTCGACCCTTCCTTGCTTAAACAAATTTAATCAAGTCAACTTGGCAAGGCGTTCAGAATATGTGAACGCAAACTAAACTAGTTAACTTAAATTTTGACCTTAACCCTGGAGGCTCTTATAGTTCAACACTAGAAAGTATTTAAACTCAATCAACAGGTCATACTTCACAAAATGTACGTGGATCATTGTAAGAAAACACTTACATGCTAGATTTATATAGATATTCTCGGTTCAAAAATGAAAATAAGGAAAATAATATTTATTTAAAGCAAATAAGACTGCGTAATATTTCAAGTTTATTTTCTTCATCCAAATAAACAGAAGCAATAAACAAACGAAAGAAGAAAAAAAAAAAAACATGCTAAAATTTGAGTAAAAATGCAACTTCAGAGTTGTGACTGACAATTTACAATTGTAGCAGGTCCAGATCATTGAAAACCCTTTTTCTTGAATTACGGTAGACTAGTTCAATAGAGCTTAATACCAATTAGTTAAAGCCACTAATTTTCATCAATCAAGATTCAATCCTCACCACACTGTTACAGGCACAACAATTTTGAAATAGCCAGTGCCATCTCCATCACGACGACGCTTTGAGAATGGAAGAAAGGGCTTCTTAATCTCACCTGTGAGCAATTTGATCTGGTTAGAGTTGCAGGCTTGCGGCTACATTTTGCCAACTTGAAAGGAGGAGAGCATCGGCCGAAGAAGAGGAGAGCAACCCATGGACATTGTAGTAATCACCTCTTGCGTGCTGCTTGTCTTTTACCTTCTATGCAGTGTCGTAAGGGCAGTTGCTTATACATACTCAAACGCAAAGTACAAGTGGATTGAAAGAGAATCCAGGTTCTTGGGGTGCTCTTTTGGAAGATTATGACGAAGTTTTGAGTTCAGAGGATCAAATAACACAGAAAGCCAGTCAGTTTTTGAATCCGGATCAACTCATCCAGGCGGGAATCACTCTGCGACTCAATGAAAGGGAGAAAAGCTGGATAACTAATGCACGAAATGTGGTTTCTAAGGCAACGCGGTGCCTTCAAATCTTCGAAGACTTGAGAAAGAGAAGCAACTATTCCGAGTGGTTTGTTTTTCTGTTAATAATTGATCATCTGCTACCCATGATTGATGTTGCCCGCAGGATGAAGTGGATGGAGGAGATGATCAACAATAACCTTGGGATGAGGGCGAGTAACAAAGGAAAGAAGGAAACTGTATGTGCAAGAGATATATATGCAGCACTGGAGCAGTCAAGGTTCAAGGTTAGAAGCCTGCTGGCCAGATCTATTGTTGATAAGATTGATGAATATCAATCTCTTGAGTCAGACCCGATGAGTGTTAGCTCACGAGCTACTGAATTGGTTTCCTCTCTAAATATGCTGATCGTTTTAAACACAGAATTGATGAATGGCATGGTAGAGAAAATAATACCCATCATGATGCATGTAGAGCTGCTTTCTTCTTTCATGGAAGATTTACAATTGCTAAAGCTGGAAAGTGAAACGGAAAAGTCATGGTTGGTGGAAGCAAGCAAGATGGTGGAGGAAGCAATAAACGACATTGCCACCATCACAAGAACATCAAATCGACAGAGACGGAGGCTAGATGTCAACCGTAATTGGAGGGCTAGGTGGAAGCTTGAGGGGGGAATCATGTCCATTCTCACCAGGATCTCTGGCCTCCAGGAAACAAAGGAAAGATATGGTTTTAAGTTTGTCACACGACGCTCATCAAGATTTGCCCGCAAATCTTCTCAACAGCAAACCCAAGAGTATCAGATTACAGATAAGTATTTGTCGGCAGCTGTAAACAACAATCGTAACAGCCTCATTGACCTGCCAAAAAAAAGCGAAAAGTTAACATCACATGTCAGCGCCATGAGCAAGGAGTTGGAGTACGTGCATAAACTTTTCAAAGATACCAAAGCCACTGAAGATCATGCCATTGCATTTAGAAGTGCTTACTTGGAGACATTGAAGAGAATGGCTCGTGAAGCAGAAGAGTGCTCGAACACCCACATCCAAGACTTAGAGTCAGAAATTAAAACCATCTCGGAAGTTAGTGTTGGAGAAAAATGTAGAAATATAGAGAATAATCCGAATGATGACTTTGAGGTACGACTTGAATCGTTTTCTTAAAGTGTTATTTGCCCCCAATCGAATGAGTTTGCTAAAGGGTTGTTGGCAAATCACTTCTAGGATACAGCAAAGTATGGAATATTCGATTAGCAAAATCGAATTGTATTCCCTTAGAAATAACTAGAAAGAAATTGTATGAATGTGATGGAGAGAAAAGAGAGCAAGGAATGTGGAAAAAAATTTCTGAAAACTATATGTGAAACATTATGCCACAATAGGTATTTATAGGCATTAATGCACCCGTTCATCGAGCCTTTTCATTTTAGTTGAAGATATACAACTCTGCTTAATAGTGTTGACCCAAAATACATGTCTTCTATTTAATATTTTCAGAAAATAAATATTGATTATTTATATCTTTTAACTCTACTCATACAATTTGAGTAAGCATCATGTCTTTTAACTAAAAATTGTAGCCATTCAACTAATTACATTTCCTGCGCACTGCAGCACCTTTTATCATACACACACACGCTCCACAATGCAGCACCAATTCATTATATATATATATATATATATATATATATATATATATATATATATAAAATAATAATTTATATATTTATTATTGAAATCTCTAACAATCCTTCCCAATTTCAATAATATGATAAATAATATAATAACATTTCTCTCTTTATAATTAACCACAAACATATTGATATAATCGTGCATACAATAAAGGTGTCTTTCGAATTAAACCTTTAATTAGTGTAAGTAATTCAAAGTTATAACGAATGCGATGGCGACCTAAGTTTAAAGCACCTATTCTTATGTTAAAACCGGAATCACTACACACATGACTATGTCTTATTTCCTTAAAGAAATTTCTGAACTAATTAAGCACTATTATGGCCTTGTGCTTGATCCTGGTTTCATGAACATTTACAAGAGAAAACCCAACTCTTGGTAAAAGCGGCACCACTTCTTAAGTTCATATAGGTGAGGTTCCTTCCCATGTCCCTGCTACTATAGACATACTATAAATAACCTCATTAAGAGATAAAACTCATCCTTCTAAACATACCAGTCTTGCACTGATCATCCTGGAATGAGCTATATATTAATTTTCAGTGCTTTCACAACCACTTAACAATAACTTGTTATTACCCATTAAAATTTTAAACTAGTGATGTTCTAGACAAAGTCGGGTTACCATTATTGGTGGCTAATCTTCAGTAAAGGGTTTTAGCCCCATTCCACTAAATGTACTAATTACCAAAGCTCTTGAAAGTGCTTTCGTTAACGGATCCGCAAAGTTATTACTTGATTAAACATAAATAATATTAATAACTCCATCAGTTATCAATTGCTTGACATATTCATGTCTCAAGCTAATATGTCTAGACTTTCCATTGTATACCTTATTGTATGCTCTAGACAAAGTAACCTCACTATCACAGTATAAAGAAATGGATGGCATTGGTTGTGGCCACAACTCTATTTCCAATAACAAATTTCTAATCCATTCCGCTTATTTACCTACTACCGCTAATGCTATAAATTCAGATTCCATAGTTGAATGTGCTATACATGTTTGCTTCTTCGAAGCCCAAGAAATTGCTCCTCCGGCAATAGTAAAAATCCACCCTGATGTAGACTTATTATCATTAGCACTTGTTATCCAACTTGCATCTGAATAACCTTCAAGTACTGCTGGACACTCAGAGTAAGTTAAACTCAGGCTAATAGTTCTTTTAAGATAACCAAAAATTCTATTTGTTGCTTTCCAATGAGCAGTACCTAGATGACTAGTGTATCTAGAAAGTTTGCTTACTACAAATGCGATATCTGGCCTGGTACAATGCATGACGTACATTAAACTTTCGATTACACTAGCATACTCAAGCTGTGCAACGGACCTACCAGAATTATTAAGCAAAGTTTCACTAGGGTCTTAAGGGGTATTTGCTTGTTTTATTTGTAGATGCATAAACTTAAGAAGCAATTTTTCTATATAATGTGGCTGACACAAAGCATACCCCTTATTATGCTTCTTTACTTTAATTCTCAAGATAGTATCTACTTCATTCAAGTCCTTCATTTTGAATTTTGAATTTAGATACTCTTTAGTTTCAGATACACCTTTCATGTTTGTACCAAAAATTAGCAAGTCGTTGACATATAAACATATAACAACACCATAATCATTTGTGAATTTAGAGTATATGCATTTATCAGCACTATTATGTCTAAATCCATATGATAAAATGACAATGTCAAACTTTTCATGCCATTGTTTTGGTGCTTGCTTCAATCCATATAACGACTTTACTAATTTACAAATCTTATTTTCATTCCCAGGGAGACCAAACCTTTTTGATTGTTCCATGTAGACTTCTTCATCCAAATCACCATTTAAAAATGTTGTTTTCACATCCATTTGATGCACATGCAAATTATACAAAGATGCCAATGCAAACAAAATTCTAATTGATTTGAGCCTAGCTACTGGTGCATATGTATTGAAATAGTCTTTCCCTTTTTCTGCTTAAAACCCTTGGCAACTAGCCTGGCTTTAAATGTCTGAATAGACCAGTCTGTATTGTATTTTCTTCTAAATACCACTTACAACCTATTGCTTTTGATCCTTGGGGGCAAGTCTACTAAAACCCATGTCTGATTAGATATTAATGATTCAAATTCATCATCTATAGCCTCTTTCCAAAAGGCTGCATCTCTTGAAGTCAATGCTCCGCTTAAACTTTTAGGATCATCCTCAACATTCAACAATATGAGTATTTTCTTAAGAACCTTTATTCTATTTCCTTCGACTAAAAATACAATAGATTGAGATGAAATAAAATCAGAGCCTAGAGTTTACCCTTTGGCTTTTCCTTGGTTCATTAACAGTTTCAGACTGTTTTCTTTTCTCACCTTGAGAATGACTAGTAGACGGATTAGCGAAAGGTGTTTGATCATTCTCTTTTCCAGACTCTGAGTAGTCGTTATAAAATTTATTTTCTATAAATTCGACATCTCTAGACTCAACTATTGTATTTGAGTCTAAATTAAGCAACCTATATGCCTTTTAATTTTCTGCATATCCTACAAATATGCTTTTAATTCCTCTTGGACCCAACTTGGATCTCTTAGGGTCTAGTGCCTTGTAAAAGGCTACACAACCCCATACTCTCAAATATGACAAGTTTGGTTTTCTTCCTTTCCAAATTTCATACGGTGACACATGAGTCTTTGTAGATGTAACTCTATTGTGTATATGGCATGCAGTAAACAATGCTTCACCCAATAAATATTTTGGAGTATTAGCATTAATCATCACATAATTAATCATTTCATCATCACAGAATTAATCATTTCAGTGAGTGTCCTATTTTTTCTTTCTACCAAGCTATTTTGTTGTGGTGTATAGGGTGTAGTTCTTTGATGTACAACACCATGCTCTTCACAAAAAATATCAAATTCATGTGAAAAATATTCACCACCTCTATCACTACGAAGGCATTTAATTTTCCTTCCCTTTTGGTTTTCAACTTTAGCCTTATAGCGCTTAAAACCCTCAAAAGCTTCATCTTTATTAGACAATAAATAAACATAAGTGAACTTAGAACAATCATCTATAAATGTGATAAAATATCTTTTTCCTCCTCTTGTTAAAACACCATTAAATTCACATATGTCAGAATGTATTATGTCTAATAAATTTATATTTTTTTCGGCAGTTGGAAAAGGTTTCTTAGTAATTTTCGCTTAAATACAGGTTTCACATTTATCATTATAATCATCATTGCAAGCAATTAAACCAAGTGTGCACATGTATTTTAAAGATCTAAATTTTATATGTGCTAAACGTAAATGCCATAAATGAGAGGAAGATTCAACAATATAAGCAGAAGAATTCACTTTATTATTAATACTTAGTTTGAACATCCAATCACAAGAATACCCCTTCCCAACAAACATCCCATTTTTCTACATTATTATCTTGTCGGACTCTAGAACAGTCTTTATACCGTTCTTACATAATAAATTTGCAGACACAAGATTCTTTCTAATTTCTGGAACATGTAGTACATTAAGCAACGTCAATTTCTTCCCAGAAGTAAACTGAAGTTCAACGGTTCCTTTCCCTAGAGCTTTAGTGGAATTATGATTCCCCAGTAAAACCTCTTGATTGTCCATTGATGCTTCATATATCTTGAATTGTGCCTTGTCATTGCACACATGTATAGTAACCCATGAGTCGAGGCACCAATCGGAGGATTTTATTGCGCTGCCATATTCAGTTCGGTAATCATGCCAATATGCATCATTGATATCATTGCAACAATGTTATCAATTCTAGAGTTTTCCACCATATTTGCGCTATTGGTCTTATTGGCATATTCCTCACTTGCTTTTCTGTGTCTGTAATCACGAATGTAATGGCCTTTCTTTCCACAATGGTAGCAGACACCATTTGCATTCTTTTGATTGTTGTTGGAATTGGTCTTCTTAAACTTCCCTTTGTCAATTTTGACTTTGAAGTTCTTTTTATATTTGTCTCCTTCGACAATGTGAACTTTAGAGAAATCTTGATTTGCAAAATTCTTATCACGATTTCGAGTTTCCTCTTCAATTTGAATACCATTTTGCAATTCCTCCAAACTAATATCTTCCACTATGTGTAGAAGTTTCTTTCTATAGTTATTCCATGTTTGGGGTAATTTTTCCATAATAGCCCCAACAATCATAGGATCCAAAATAACTATTTTAAGTTCACAAAGCTTTGAGACCAAGACCAATAATTCATGAACTTGGTCTAGGATGGGTATGTTATCAAACATAGTGAATTCATAATATTTGAACATTAAAAATTTATCAGTACCTCTTTTCTCCGTTGTGTACTTGTGTTCAAGTGCTTCCCAAATTTCCTTTGGAGATTGAATGTGTGCGTACAAGTCATATATGCGATCAGATAATGTACCAAATATGTGTCCTCGACATACCAATTCATCTTCTTCACGCTTCTTTCGATCGACAACTATTTTTTCCGAGTCTCTGTCACTTGGTTCACGAATAGGCTCCAATTTTGGGTCCAACACATATATGGCATTTAGAACAATAAGCATGAAACGCATCTTATCCTTCCATCGGGTGAAGTTTGATCCATCAAATTTGTCTAGCTTGTAGACATCTTGATTGATTATCTTCAAAGTCATGTTATCAGACTTGTTCTCCATAACACCAATAACACTTTAAGATTGTTGGAGAAAAATGTAGAAATATAGAGAATAATCCGAATGATGACTTTGAGGTACGACTTGAATCGTTTCCTTAAAGTGTTATTTGCCCCCACTCGAATGAGTTTGCTAAAGGGTTGTTGGCAAATCACTTCTAGGATACAACAAAGTATGAAATATTCGATTAGCAAAATCGAATTGTATTCCCTTAGAAATAACTAGAAAGAAATTGTATGAATGTGATGGAGAGAAAAGAGAGCAAGGAATGTAGAAACAAATTTCTGAAGATATACAACCCTTCTTAATAGTGTTGACCCAAAATACATGTCTTCTATTTAATATTTTCAGAAAATAAATCTTGATTATTTATATCTTTTAACTCTACTCATACAATTTGAGTAAGCATCATGTCTTATAACTAAAAGTTGTAACCATTCAACTAATTACATTTATTATTGAAATCTCTAACAGTTAGAGGAATCACGCATGCCCTAAATCTTCTTCAAAGATGCATAAAAGTATATTCAATTGAGGTAAGGGAAGATTCATGTTCAGTAGTTGGTCTGGAAGAAAATGTATATTGAACTGGTCTCGCACCTGACTGCTGCCAGAAAAGAGAGCTCTGTCATTTCCATTGTGGGGATGAAGGGCATTGGCAAGACAACTCTGGCAAAGGAAGTCTATAACCACCGTACCATAAAAAAACGCTTTAAAATCCGATGTTGGGTCTCTGTCCCTGAAGTGTATACTAACAACAATGCACTTTTGGAAGCTGTTGGAAACCAGGTCCTTAATACACAAGAGGAGGACACGGAAGACAACTGGATCGAGAAAATGAGCAATTTGTTGAAGCAGAAGAGATACCTTGTAGTTTTGGACAATGTCCCGTCGAAGGGAACCTGGGAAGCTCTTAAAGTAGCATTTCCAAAAATGAGAAACAGGAGCAGGATTGTCCTCACCACATGCAAGAAGGAAATCACTTCACCTGCTGACCAAAATAGCACTTATCACCACCACCTTCGGTTACGAACCAAACATGAGAGTTGGGATATTTTCACCTAGATAGTGTAAGATATTAATCTGAAATCATAAGAGCAACAACAAGACATTAGGATCACGAATACAATAATGAAATCAATATGAAAAGGAAATAAAACTTATCTGTAGAAGTGGAGAAAGAAGAAGCCATGACTGCTAGGGTTTCAAGGAGGAACTTCTACACTCTAGCAGCCGAAAGTCCTTGTGCACAGAAATAGGGTTTTGCACTAGAATAGGATTATGCTGTGAGTGCAGGGACCTCCTAATATATAGATGCTCATCCCTTTAATCTGGCCTATTAACTGATTAAAGGGATATTCCAAATCAATTAGGATTTCATTATAGTCCTAAATGGTAACGAATTCTTTGTCAACTAAATAAGGTTTTCACAATTAATTGCACTAAATAAGGACTCCTAAACCTAACCAAATAAGGCTCCATAATTTTCTCAACTATTAACTCGGATTGACCAAGTTACTGTATGTCAAGAAACAGTGAGCACATGTTCTTTGACACTCACAACTTACATTCTCCCACTTGAGTGTCCAAGAACATGATCCTTATTTGGCTAAGTGGTAGGTGATCACTGAGTCCCACAAAATTTGCAATTATACCTTTAACAACTTGTCACTAGTAGTTTAAATATTGGATTATAGAAAATAACATGTAATTGCTTCTACATGTTTACTCTATTACCACGAATATCAAATTACGAGCACAATGTTGCTTGACATCATTCGTTAAATTCAGGTTGATAAGCAAAAGATCAACTCCTGAACTAAGCCTCATGCAAGCATGGCTTATATTTTCTGTCAATTTATAATATGATAAGAGGACAAGTAAAATACAACATATTATTTACAAAATTAGGACCTCTTATTAAACTTATGAACAAAACTTAAACAAAAAACTCTTAAAATATCAGTCACTAACACTTCAAATTCTCAAATTCTTAACACAAAAGGTAATCTCTTACTCCCACTGATTAAAAGAGACAAAATTATATAAATTATTATTATCACTCCCACTGATTAAGAGAGTAAAACAAAACTTTGTAAATGTCTACAAAATGAAACAGATACCTTTCAAATGCTCCCATTAGCAAAACATTAGTCATGGGATCTAGAACATAAAATTTGTGAGCTCAACATCTTTATTCTAGATATCTGTAAGGAAGTGACTCTTGTGACTGAAAAACTATACAAAATCATTTGGTCAGTTTTGTTCATCTAACAATTGACAGAAATAGAAAACTTTAACTGAATGTTTTCTTATTGCATCAAAAGCATATAATTCCAGAATCATCTTTGGACAGAAACTAATTATATTAGGTTTGCATAGCTAAAACATAAAATACAAGGGCAAACGTATATAGCTTCAACACTTTTGAGCAGATGAAGTATATGCAATCTTGTCAATTTCACGTTTCACTATACATTGATTTATAGTTGTACTGAATAAGAAAACACTTTTGAGCAGATTAATTATTCATCAATAACATATAAATCACAAGTCCAATTTCTTGAACAACATACAAGAATTAATAAGCAAAACACTTTTGAGCAGAATATACTCATTAACCCTTCTTGAATTTCCTACAAGATTAATTGCATATATAACAAATAAAATATAAACAAGTATGATAATGTACGTTTTATCTATCAAAACTATGACCATTAAAATCATGCAAAATTGATGAGTGTGAAGCCCATAATACATTATTTCTCCCACTTGGGCAAACACTCTATATTGCAGGATTAAACACCAGAGAAAGTGGTTTTCATATAACAAAATATATGGTAGTTGAATCAATAAAGATAGTGTAAGCTTTACCAAAATTTCAGATTTAATCATAATCTAAATAAAACCAATTTATAATCTTTAATATGCTCAAGACACGAAAAGTTCTTAAATAAATTAAAGGTTAATTTTATTAGATAAATAACCTTTATTATGCCCAAAACATTAAAATTTCTTAAACAAAATTGTTGAGTCACAAAATAGTTGGTTTGGACAAAATAAACCAATCTATATGTATCAAAATTAGGCTTATATAAGGAACAATATCTCAACATTATTAATCGATCTCAACCATTAGTCATAAAATCCAAAAGAAATCACAAGCTTTGTGAGTGCATGATACATATCCAAATTTAAAATATGGAAACATGAAATCCAAAATACGTAACTCCTTCTTAATTATAAAAGATTCTTTATAATAGATTTTATTAGTAAATGAAATGAGTTAATTCAAATCAAATACAAAACGGGTAATTTAATTGCAATATTAATCTAGCTTAAATTCCCATAATAGTGTATTGTGATGCACAACCCAAATTCAAGGAGACTACTATTTTTCGTTTTAAGAAAACGTATTAAAATAGTTTATCTTTATATGGACAATATCAATAATTATGAAAATATCTTTAATCTCACAATAAAACAATTAGTGGAATATATTTTAAATTTAGTATCTCCAATTTAGAACTCACAGAAAATTAAGGCAAAAGATTGGCAAATTTACCTACTCATTCTCGATTATGCAAGATTCATCATGGAAGTAGTCGAGTTGTGGAGGATCAAACCAACTCTAAATTGCATGATTGTTACACCTTTGGGCAGAAACTAATCATGCAAAGAAAATACCTGCATAGCTAGCCAAAACATAAAATACACAAAATACACATAGCTTCAACAGCTTTGGCCAGATGAAAATATGTTAGAAGTACTTTATGATCTGCTATAATACTAATTTATAATTGGTGAGTGATTTTCTGAAATTCCCATTGGGACAAAAGTATTCACCATATAAATTAGAATTCTGATTTTCCAAAATAATCCTTTAGAACAGTATTAAATAACCGTTTTGTTGTATATTTAATGATTCTCAAAAGATTCAATCAGACACAAAAGTATGTCGTTGTTGACATTGAACAATAGAGTTCTCGAAAGAGAAAACATGGTTATTCAGTTATTCGATAGGGACCAAAATGATCAATTAGTAAACTGATGCCATTTTTCAATTTTCTCTCAAAAGACAATTATCATCATAATCAGAATTGATGACCAAACAAAACATTGGTTTAAGCAAAACAGACCAATACATCTTTAAATCAAAATTTAATCAGTGTTGTCTAATAAGAGTCATTAGTATTAAGAATTTACATTAAATAAGGCCATACTAGAACCATAAACTAGTATAATAATCGGTACCAATAGATGTGCACATATACGTGAAACAATATCACATAATAAAACTAGTTTTGAAGTACCAAAATTCAGCAGTACTTCTTTAGTTTGCAAATTCACTAAAAAACTCAATTCTCTTTAGATTGTCATGAAAAATTTTAGGTATGCACTAGACATATATGGCTACTATTTCGCAAAATTTCATGATTTTTAAAATTTTATAGGCGAGCGAAAAATGAATTTGAAAAGAGAGGTGCTTCAGAAACAGCAGAAAATATTCTGTATAGACCTGAGACTTCAAATTCACCAAATATTCATTGTTCATCCGAGATGTATGAAAATTTTCAGACATAAAGTAAACATACAAATCTGTTAATTCCCAAAATTTCATAATTTTTGAATTTTAATAAGTGTACTAAAATCAAATTCGAAATGGGATGTGCTGCAGAAAAAGAAAACATTCTGCAGTATATACCCGAGACTAAATAATTCACCAAAACTTCAATTTGTCTCCAATATGCATGAGAATTTCCAGGAATGCAGTAGACATATACATTTACTGTCACAAAAAGTTCCATAATTTTTGCAATCTTAAAAATGGGCTAAAATAAAATCGAAATGGAATGTGCTGCAGAAGCTGCGTAAATTCTGCAGGACTGTCCCGACATTAAAAATTCACCAATAATTCATTTGTGAAACCAATGCTTGTGAAAATTTCCAGATTTGAAATAAACATCTCAATGTATATCATACTTCAATTTCATGAATTTAGGAGTTACATAGATATATCAAAATAATATCACAAACAGATTATTCTGCAGAAGTCTATAGAATTTCGCAGCATGGTATCACACTTAAAATTTTACCATAAATCCATTTCTTGCCAAAAACGTGGAAAAATACCAGCATCTACAATCCATTTATATTACGACATGACCGAATTTCATAATATTTGGAGTTATGGAAGTCTATCAAGCTCAGGTTATTGACATGAATGAGTTTCCTTTTAATGAGACTTTAATGGAGTCGTACCCCTATAATATTATAGTTTGAAAAGACTATAATTTAGCATGATTAATTTTGACAAAAGTTTTGGCAAGAAATAATTCACACCACAATTGAATCAATTTATTAAAAAAAAAAATTGAAAACCCCAATACGAACCGACTGAAAGCAATTCATAATAATGTAATTAACCACACATCAAAATTATGACAGCAAGCAATCCTTCATAATACAATAATTTGTTTATATATATACGTAAGTTGCCAAATAGTTTCACCATTATCGGTTCATCAAAAAACAAACAATTGGGAATGTTGTTTAGAACATATTAATTAACAATGCCAAATCCAAATTTTAAATCATGAAAGCATGAAATCCAAAAATTTAATTTCTTTTTGTTTAAAAGGCTAGATTTTGCAACACAATAAGCGGAAGCGTAAATTCTCAACTCAATCAATTTTGAGATAAATAAGAAAATAAAGGTTGATTGCCCAGAATCAACATCATCTTTATCTAATTCTCAATTTAGTTGGAACCAAAAACTTAATTTTAACTCAACCAAATTAGGTAGATTAAATTGACGATTTCATACCTTTTCATAAACAATTCTTACTATAGAACACCGAATATATCCAAAAAACCGTTGTTGAGGAGTTTTGTGAGAGAGAACTACAAACCTCACACGCGAGAGATAAGACCCGGTACTATTTCAACTCCATATCTCACCCTTTTTTTTTTTTTTTTTTTTTTTCATAATAATAATGAAATAGAATTATCGCAACTAAATAGATAATAAGAGGATTATATAATAAATCCAAATATCATTCAACATTAGGTTTGGTCAAACGCCATCAAAACTTGCACTTAGTTTACAAAATTTCATGCAATTCGAAAAGAAACCATGTCATATAGCAATTCTAAAAGAAATTTTCTTTTAACGGTGAAGTACTAGAACAACAGTGACTTTGATTGTATCTAACCATGGTGTTTGGTTCTGTTCCTGAGTGAAATGTTCAAGCTCCTTCAAATATTCCTTAGGTGTCGACACTGCCTTCCATGATAGTAGATACCCAACTCGTATTACAGCAAATGGTAAGCCTCCACCTGCCCCCAAAACTTCCTTTGCATCGTTCTTCAGTTTATCAGGACAATGATGCACTATCTGTAAGTTGTGAGTGTCAAAGAACATGTGCTCACTGTTTCTTGACATACAGTAACTTGGTCAATCCGAGTTAATAGTTGAGAAAATTATGGAGCCTTATTTGGTTAGGTTTAGGAGTCCTTATTTAGTGCAATTAATTGTGAAAACCTTATTTAGTTGACAAAGAATTCGTTACCATTTAGGACTATAATGAAATCCTAATTGATTTGGAATATCCCTTTAATCAGTTAATAGGCCAGATTAAAGGGATGAGCATCTATATATTAGGAGGTCCCTGCACTCACAGCATAATCCTATTCTAGTGCAAAACCCTATTTCTGTGCACAAGGACTTTCGGCTGCTAGAGTGTAGAAGTTCCTCCTTGAAACCCTAGCAGTCATGGCTTCTTCTTTCTCCACTTCTACAGATAAGTTTTATTTCCTTTTCATATTGATTTCATTATTGTATTCGTGATCCTAATGTCTTGTTGTTGCTCTTATGATTTCAGATTAATATCTTACATGTGGTATCAGAGCCACACAACAAGCTTAGGGTTCGGATTAAAGGTAATTGATTGATTACAGAATATTGTTTTGGTTGGCTGATTTCTATCATTCTATCCTATGAAATCAGTTAACATGCTCCCGCGATTCTGAATTCTGTATCAATTAAATTTTCGTAAGTTTATTATGTTTATATTTTACGAAAAAAAATAAAAGTACATATTTATATCCAAGTGAATAGTGCAGACTTGCAACTCCACCCTAAATGTTTGTCTTACTTGAAACTTTTCCCAAAGGACTTTGAAATTCCTGCTAGAAGAATTGTTGCTTCGTGGTCTGCACAAGGATGGGCACAAGGAGGAACAGATGGGAAAGAATTACTTCCAGAAGATATTGCATACAAGTATCTAGCAAAGCTGATTGGTTGTAATTAATGTGATTCAAGTGGTTCAGAGAAAGCCAAATGGGAAGGTCAAGACATGTCGATTGCCTAGTGTTGTGCGCCATGTTCTGTTGCAAGGTGACGAAGGCTACAGCAGCCAAATGGGCTCCCAAACTTTTACTTCTAGTCAGTGGCGGATCCAGGATTTTAACTTAGGGTGGTCCCAATATAAAAGCTCCAAAAAAAAAGGCGAAAATATCATTGAACAAATAAATGGCAAACTACAATTTTCATTCATAATCTTTGTGCTAAACAAGCTAGAAATACTAAATTTGTCCACGACGGGATTTCATACTTTGAAAACGCGTCATGATAGTTTCATTGTCAATACAAGAAAAAACATCTTTCTCAATATAAACAACTAAGCTATCATTTAACCATTGATCCCCCGTTCTGTTGCTGAGTGGACTCTTAATGATATTCATGGCGGAAAATGCTCTCTCCACTGAAGCAGTTGCAACAGGTAAAACCAAAGCCAATTCAATAAGTAAATACACATATTGAAACACTCTATGCATCCTTTTTTCCACAATTTTCTTAGCAAGATCACTAATGCTTTGCAACTGAGAAAACTCACTTCTCGAACGCATATAATGAATATAAATATCGAGTTGATCTTCAAGTGCCAATATGTCTTGCTTTGTAAAATCTTGAGGGTACAATTGAGCAAGGCGAAGTAGCTTTTCTTTGTCAAAAGCTGCAAAAGAATCATTTGGACTCAAACTAGCCAAACAAATGAGCAATTCGGTACTTGTTTCATTGAAGCGGTCATTTAACTCTGTAAGTTGGGAATCAATGACAACAAAAAAGAGCTCCACTTTGTAACGATGACGGTTGGTCTTTTTGTGGGTATTACGGCGCGACCTCCCATGAGCTACATATGTCTCATCCATGTTAATAACCTCAATATGATGTTGGACACAAAATGACAATACTTTGTCAACCAAAAGGTCAAACCCCTCATCATTCCTCATGTAGAGTAGTTGTTCTTTACATGTGTTGACTAAAGCCATTGCATTCACAATCTCTTGATCATAATTTTGTAATGCTTGTGATAAATCATTCGTGATTCCCAATATAGATTTCATCAAAAATAGGAGAAACACAAACTCAAAAGATTGTATGTCTTTCAATAACCTATTTGCTTCGGCCACACTATCATTGGTATTATCATCAACAATCATTTCAAGCACATTGACCACGGATGAGAACATAGCAATCAAACTAATCAAAGTACCATAATGTGAATTCCATCTTGTAGCTCCGGCACGTTTGAGACTAGTTTCTTGATTTAAGCCTCGTCCCGTCATAAGAGAATCATTTTCAAGAGCTTTCATAAGTTCTTTTTGTTGCATCTCTCTAAGTGCATCACGACGCTTACATGAAGCTCCAATATTATTTACCATATTATTAGCCAATAGGAAAAATGTGTTAACATCAACATTATCCTTTGCTACGGCAACAAGAGCTAATTGGAGTTGATGAGCAAAGCAATGAACATAAAATGCACAAGGTTGATCATTCAAAATCTTTGCCTTGAGTCCATTGAACTCACCTTTCATATTACTAGCACCATCGTAACCTTGCCCTCGTAAATTGGAGAAGCTCAACTCATTGAAATGAATGAAGGCATCAATAGACTCCTTTAATGTGTTTGAAGTGGTGTCGGGAACATGTTGAACTCCTACAAACCTTTCAATGACTTTCCCATTTTTGTCCACATAACGCAAAACCACCGCCATTTGAACTCCTAAACCCTAAACATGTTGAACTCCTACAAACCTAAACATGTTGAACTCCTACAAACCTTTCTAGTAACGTGGATGGGAACCAAAACCTTCATGATCGTGATAATGGAAATAACTACAACACCAGTTCCCGTCATATTAATGGTCTCAACTCAAATTGGCAAAATGTTTTGCTGAAGGAAAGCTGTCCCCAGTCGATTCTATTCTTCGATACTAGAGAAATCCGGGATAGGAAGTAGGTGAAATTATCAGCAGGGGAATTGCTAATGGTCTATTCGGACAACTACAGGCTCTTGACCTTGAATGTGTGTTCAGACCAAAATTGCCGGAGACAATTGGAAAATTGAAGCAGCTGGCATATCTGAGCTTAAGGCGAACTTACTATTGACAATCCCTGAATCTGTCGGGGACTTGGTGAACCTCGTAACTCTTGATTTGAAGCATACTCAAGTTCGAACACTCCCTAGTTCGATATGGAAACTGAAGAAAATTCGTCATCTCTACCTGAACGAGATTTGTCAAATTCCTCGACCAAATTCCATCTCCATGAAAAATCTGTAAAACCATTTTGTGAATGGCAATGAATTATGCCGAGAATTATTGAGAGAATAGTTGACTTGGCATACAAGTTAATGAAATCTCTAGGACTCTCGGTGCCTTGAGGAAATAAACATATTGGAGTCTTAATTACATGCAATCTATTAAGGGCCTTTATTAAGTAAATACAAGGAATGAGAGTCATGATGGGACTTAGTCTTATTGAAGAGATAGAGATTATCACTCTTACTGATAATAGGCTGGTTTGAGTGAAAATCTAATATGATAATGTACATTTTATCCATCAAAACTATGACCATTAAAAGCATGCAAAATTGATGAGTGTGAAGCCCATTTTTTTTCCCATTTTTTGGACAAGAAATTGATTTATGGTAAATTTTAAGTGTTACACTATGTTGCTGGAATTCTGCACCTTAGTCTATTTGTGACAATTTGTGACATTATTTTGATATATCTATGTAACTCATAAATTCATAAAATTTTAGTATGATATACATTGAGATGTTTATTTCAGGTCTGGAAATTTTCACCCACATTGGTTTGAAAATGACTTATTGGTGAATTTTTAACCTCAGGACTATACTGTAGAATTACGCAGCTTTTGCAGCACATTCCATTTCGATTTTATTTTTAGCCCACTTTTAAGATTGCAAAAATTATGGAACTTTGGGTGACAGTAAGTTTATATGTCTACTTCATTTCTGAAAATCTTCATGCATATTGGAGAAAAATTGATTTTTTGGTGAATTATTTAGTCTCCAGTATGCTGCAGAATTTTTGCCGTTTCTGCAGCACATCCCATTTCTAATTTTCTTTTAGTACAATTGTAAAGTCTCAAAAATTATGAAACTTTGGGAATTAACAGATTTGCATGTTTACTTTATGTCTGAAAATTTTCATGCATATCGGATGAACAATGAATATTTGGTGAATTTGTAATCTCAGGTCTGTACTGAACATTTTCTGCAGTTTCTAAAGCACCTCTCTTTTCGAATTCATGTTTGGCTCGCTTAAAAACTTTAAAAATCATGAAATTTTGCAAAATAGTAGCCATATATGTCTAGTGCATACCTAAAAATTTTCATGATAATTTAAAGAGAATTGAGTTTTTAGTGAATTTGCAAACTAAAGTAGTACTGCTGAATTTTGGTACATCAAAACTAGTTTTGATATGTGATATTGTTTCACTGATTTGTGCACATCTATTGGTACCAATTATTATACAATTTTATGGTTCCAATATGTCCTTATTTTATGCAAATTATCAATACTAATGACTTTTACAGACAACACTTATTAAATTTTGATTTAAAGATGTATCGGTTTGTTTTTCTTAAACCAATGTTTTGTTTGGTCATCAGTTCTGATTATGATGATAATTGTCTTTTGAGAGAAAAATTGGAAAGTGGCATCAGTTTACTAATTGATCATTTTGGTCCCTATCAAATAACTGAATAACCATTTTTCCTCTTTCGAGAACTCTATTGTTCAATGTCAATAACGACATACTTTTGTGTCTGATTGAATCTTTTGGGAATCATTGAATATCCAACAAAATGGTTATTTAATATTGTTCTAAAGGATTATTTTGAAAAATCAGAATTATAATTTATATGGTGAATACTTTTGTCCCAAAGGGAATTTCAGGAAATCATTTACCACTATAAATTAATATTATAGCAACATAAAGTACTTCTAACATATTTTCATCTGACTAAAGCTTTTGAAGCTATATGTATTTTGAGTATTTTATGTTTTGGCTAGCTATGTAGGTATTTTCTTTGCATGATTAGTTTCTGCCCAAAGGTGTAACAATCATGCAATTTGCAATTGGTTCGATCCTTCACAATTCGTCTACTTCCATGATGAATCTTGCAGAATCGAGAATGATTAGGTAAATTTGCTAATCTTTTGCCTTAATTTTCTCTGAGTTCCAAATTGGATTAAAATTATCTCGTTGGAAAATTGATATTATTGAGATATCTAAGTGTTTATCGACTTTGTTTTAGAATTAAAACATAAATTTTGAGTTTGGATTCTCTTATAAGGTTTCATTTTAATTTATGACCTAATCTTTAACACATATGTGAGTCTTGTCTCATACACTAAAATAAAATAAAATTTGTAGTCATTGCATAAGTTTTTATTTATGGAACTTTTAATTCTAATGTACTTAAAACAAACAAAAAAATTGATGTATTTGATCTTTATTGATTCAACTAGCCTATATTTTGTTATATGAAAACCACTTTCTCTAATGTTTAATCTTGCAATTTTGAGTGTTTGCCCAAGTGGGAGAAATAATGTATTATGGGCTTCACACTCATCAATTTTGCATACTTTTAATGGTCATAGTTTTGATGGATAAAATGTACATTATCATACTTGTTTATATTTTATTGGTTATATATGCAACTAATCTTGTAGGAAATTCAAGAAAGGTTAATAAGTATATTATGCTCAAAAGTGTTTTGCTTATTAATTCTTGTTTATTGTTCAAGAAATTGGACTTGTGATTTATATGTTTTGATGGATAATTAATTTGCTCAAAAGTGTTTTCTTATTCAGTACAACTATAAATCAATGTATAGTGAAGCATTGAATTGACAAGATTGTATATACTTCATCTGTTCAAAAGTGTTGAAGCTATATATGTTTGCCCTTGTATTTGATGTTTTAGCTATGCAAACATAATATAATTAGTTTCTGTCCGAAGATGATTTTGGAATTATATGTTTTTGATGCAATAAGAAAACATTTAGTTAAAGTTTTCTATTTCTGTCAAATGTTAGATGAACAAAACTGACCAAATGATTTTGTATAGTTTTTCAGTCACAAGAGTCACTTCCCTACAAATATCTAGAATAAAGATGTTGAGCTCACAAATTTTATGTTCTAGATCCCATGATTAATGTTTTGCTAATGGGAGTATTTGAAAGGTATCTGTTTCATTTTGTAGACATTTACAAAGTTTTGTTTTACTCTCTTAATCAGTGGGAGTAATAATAATTTATCTATAAAATTTTGTCTCTGTTGATCAGTGGGAGTAAGAGATTACCTTTTGTGTTAAAAATTTGAAGTGTTAGTGGCTGATACTTTAAGAGTAAATTTTGTTTAAATTTTGTTCATAAGTTTTAATAAGAGGTCTTGATTTTGTAAACAATATGTCGTATTTTACTTGTTCTCTTATTATATTCTAAATTGACAGAAAAGTTGGATTTTGTTACCAACCTTGTTGAGCTCTTTTGTGAATTACTTTTGTACTGGTTTTCAGTTACACTATTGTGAGCTAATGTTTTGACTATTAGCTCTTGATATCATGACTTTGTTAGTAACATAGTGCTTTGAGTTAAGTATGCATGTAATCATAGAGTGCGAGGAACTGTCCAATGTGTGCCTTGGCCCTTGTTTTCTTTGGTTCTGCACTTAGTCTCAAAGTGACAAGTTACTTGAAAGGTATGATTGCATACTTTAGTGGACTCAAGTGATCACCATATATATTTATCTCGTTGAGGTATTATCATTGACAATCAATTGGGTGAATGTAAAACCATTTTGTGAATGGCAATGAATTATGTCGAGAATTATTGAGAGAATAGTTGACTTGGCATACAAGTTAATGAAATCTCTAGGACTCTCAGTGCCTTGAGAAAATAAACATATTGGAGTCTTAATTACATGCAATCTATTAAGGGCCTTTATTAAGTAAATACAAGAAATGAGAGTCATGATGGGACTTAACCTTATTGAAGAGATAGAGATTATCACTCTTACTGATAATAGGCTAGTTTGAGTGAAACTCTAATATGATAATGTGAGGATACATATATATATCAGTATATATATCAGTTGAGGAAGTCCCTGCTTCCACACAATTAGATTCTCAAAACTAAACCCTATTCAATAGTAGAGATCGTTGCTGTGTGCTGGAAGTAGAAGACTACTTCTGTTATTCATTCAATGGCGACTCCATCAGGTAAGTCATCCTTGTGACTAATGTGATGCTATGATTTGGTTGTTACTGATCTGTTTGTTCATGTTGGTAATCCTAACACTGCGTTGGTAATATTGTTAGCTTAATTCTTATGTAATTCTTACAAAATCTGCAGATACTATCAGGTGTGTTTGTGGATAAGGGCCATCTTCTCAAGGATCAACTGGACAAGTTGACCAAACTTCGAAAATTGGCTTAGGCATTCCAGCTCGGGCTGGAAGAGTGTGGCAAAATGGATTGAGAAGCTGATCGACCTAGAATCTTTGAGGTTGAGATCAATCGATGAGAAGAGGGGACCTCAGAGTCTGATATTAGAGAGTATCTCTCACCTCCACAATCTTCCCAGCCTATGTTTGTTTGGAAGGCTAGAAAATCCGGTTATCATCTATCAACTCCCCCAAAGCCTCACCCACCTTACCTTATCAGGCTCTGGAATTAAAAATGATCCAATGGCAATGTTAGGGAAGCTACGAAGGCTTAGATCACTTTCTTTCTACTATGGTTCTTATCTAGGAACAGACATGGTTTGCTATAGCAATGGATTTCCGTTTCTTCTACTTCTGAAGCTATGGAATTTAGAGAACCTGAGGATTTTGGTCCTACAAAAAGGAGCAACGCCAAATCTTAGGAAGTTGGAAATCAGATCATGCCAGAACTTGACGATAACTGATTAACGTTGTGATGTCCATCTATAAACTTTTATGGTTTGTGTGTGCTTCTTAGTTCTTGCTTGGTTTTTATATGTCCACTTCATTCTACGAAAGATGAGAATAAAATCACTGGTGGAGTGATGTGTTGCTTCTTAGTTCTTGGTTTGTTTGAATGTAAATAAGTTGTGACCCTTTGGTGGAGTTATACTTGGTATATTAACAACCATATTAGGATCTCTTGAGCATTCAATCTTCACATTGCATTTGAGTTATAGTTGTTTAGAATATCACTCTGTCATACTAAAAAATCACTGCGTATATCAAACTATGTGATCGGGTTTATTTTCATGATAATAACTTCAAGTTTCAATTTTTTTTATTTTTTTTTTCATAGTAAATTATTTGTAACTAAGTGCTTAAAAAGAAATTACCTTGCACTAGAGGTGACACGGCCCAACCTAGATATCCTAATGATACGGGATGGCACGTGCTGGGCGACACTCAAGAGTGACGAAAGCCAGAAATACAAAAATACGCAAGAATATAAGAGAACCTGTAATTCAAAGGTCATATAACAAACAACGATGATTCTGAATATACAAATGCTGAGAAACAAGAATAAGATTTTGAATTAAATGCGAGTGCAACGGAAGGACCGACGATCACCAATGTGAAACAAAAGATGCATAATTATGTTTAGAGCACACTACAACACGAAAGTACTAGTGCAGATAAGAAATCAAATTATCATAAGAGAATCATACACGAATAGAAGGTCACAAAGTCATTGGTAGGGAAATGCCTTGACGCTCGGGTCGTACTCTTCATCACTATGTCCTGAAGGGGCGCAAAAACAGAAAAGGGTGAGTGGACCATAATTTATATTAATACTAATAATATTCAAAACCCGAAGTCTTTCTGAACATAATAACACCTTGTTTTGAAAACATATATAATACTACGTATATGTTTTTCTAAAACTCTAGCATGCAGGAAAAGTTCATAACTGTGAAATCATCTCTAAAAATGATATCGAAACGCTCGAAGGCAAATCCATAAATCTCATCAATACTGTACTCTTTAGAGGTATCATAGTTGCCCGAAGGCAGTACCTGTCTATCACCCGAAGGTGAACTGTACAACACTGGGTTACGCAGGTGAAGAAACATGGTATGCCCCATCACCTGAAGGTGAAGCTGTATGACTTTGGGTTACGCTAGAGAAGAAATATATCTATATATAGCAAACACACCGACACTAGCCGTGCCTAGTGAAGCTGTCCGACACTGGTTTCACCAGTGAAGCTGGGGGTATAACATAAGTATTCTCAACTTTGTCCTATGGTCATAGACTAATACCCATGTTGTGTGTATGTGCCATATGATAACCTACTAGATAATCAATAAAACCATATCTCAAAACTCGTGTCAAACGCCGAAGCTCAAATGCTCAAAGCATCAACTCATAAAATCATAGAAACTTTCTAGCTCAAATCATCATCAAAACCATGTTCATAAAATCCGTAAGATCTCATAAAGTATAAAAACAATAGTCGTAAACCTTTCATAAAATGTGAGTTAAACATTTCATAATGTTTCATAAAACGTAAACCCGATAAATCATAAACGTAGAACTCCATAATATAAGACATATTCAAATCATGAAATATGAAATGCATGCTAGATCGATAGCTATAAAATATTCAATTTGAGAAAGGGTCCATTCACAAATACTCTGCACCTGGGGAGCCCCTCAAACTAGGGAGGACTGGATCACTTCCAACTGATGCCCCTATACACAAATAGAGACTATTTAATAACATGCTACTAAAATGATGGAATTTAAGAAAATGGATAGTGGATTTGGATTCGGCACGTTGAAAAACCTAAGAAGGGTCTCCGGGTTCCCTTACACACCGCCGCATGCACCGCCACGGGTTGGAGGCCTGGAAGGCCACACACCAAGATAGATCGCTGGAAAGTTGGCTGGAAAAGTTGTCGGTGGCGGAGCACATTGCCTCCAGCAGAGGCGTGTGTGCTCTACATGCCGGCCATGACTGCGCCAACACGCGGCTTACATGCCGGCCCTGGAATCTGGGTTAAGGCTCAGGTCGGTTCAGATCTGGGCTTAGGTATGAGGGGTTGAACCGGGTTAGGCTAATGGGCCGAAGGTTTTGGGTTGTAAATTTGGGCCGGATTTTAAATCAATTTTGGGCCTGGTTTCGGATTATGGGTCTGGTCGACCCGATTGGGCTCGTAGGTCATTGGATTCTGGGAAAAAGATGGCCGGGAAACTCTCGAGCTTCGATTTATGTCAAAATTGGACCAAAATTCAACATTTAAACATCATAACGAAGCTAAACAAATGAGGAACCAAATTATACCAAAGACATAACAAGACAAAGTCGATTAATGGCCTGAAATGGTCTACAACTAGCCGGAACCTCGTTGGAAATCTGAAATTGAAAGCAGAGTGCATGCATGAATACATAGTCTAAAACTTGACCTCAAATCATCACCAGACAGGGTTTAACCCATGAATTTAAAGGTTAAATGAAAAATCTCCCCTGGGTTTTGAGTTTTGAAGTTTGAACCCATGAATTTAAAGCTCCAATGGTGGATCACTCAAATGGTGCTTCGATAGTGCATGCAAGGATGTATTTGAGTTCCTTGAGTCTCAGGGATTCCAAATATGTGATTTATGGGCTGGGTTTGTGAAAGAATCGAAGTGAGAGCAAGGATAAAGCTTTCGGAGCTTAGAAAGAGAATGAGAGAATTTGAGAGTTAAAGAGAGTGTGTGAGAGAGAGGTGTCGAGCAAGGGGAAGAAGGGTGACATGTGTCAAGGGTAAGGGAAAAAAAAAGTTATGGGTCGGGTTTTGGGTTTGAGAGTCCCACGCCCAAAGATTTAGGACGGAAAGACAAAGTCCAATAGCGTAATTTGCACCTATTTTTTGAACGAGTTGTTATAAGAGGTCGTATGTTTGATTTCCCCTCTCATAATACGACTTGTACTAAAAAGTGTGTTTTCCTTCACTAAAGAGGATTTCTAGGCACGGAGCCACCACTGGCTCAATAGGTTTGTGTGCCTCCTTGGACTAAATTCCTAATGAACAACTCTTATTATGACATTTGTATACATTAATCACAATTACTTTAGTCAAAAGAAGGGATTCCAATTGCACTGTTCAAATGAACAGTGTTTTGGGATGATTTTGAGTTATTTACAAAATTGCCAATGCCTCTTCACTTTAGATTGGAAATTTTGATTTATTTATGAAGTTGCCACTGCTACTCCTATACACGTGTCGACCATCGCAAAACGGGTGTTCCATCGGTCTTAATAAGAATGGGTTGATGGCAGTTTGCAGAGTGACAGAGGTGGGTCTAAGGTTTCTCTCCGCTGCCTTTTCTTCTTCTCCAACAAAACCCTAATATTCCCAATCTGATATGTCTTATTTCTCAACACACCCACATTCCCTTTCAATATTTAGCTTTAGCCAGCCGGAACCTGACCAAACTAACCCAAACCTCAAATGGGCAGCCTAAAGAAACAATAAACTTCTTCTGCAAGATTGTATTTTCATTCACCCATGAATCAATTACAGAGATGTGGATATATATAGCCTTTGGCTTTTTACATTTATACCCTTAACTGCCTTAACTAATCCTTTAACCATTCTAACTAATCACAGCTATTAACAAAACTAACCACATTTAGTTTTACCAAACTATTTTACAGTAACAGAAATGGATGACTTGCCATCCTCCTTAATACACCCCCTCAAGCAAGAAGGGGAATCAAAGCTGATTCCAATTAGAAGCTTGGAACACAAATAGTTTAATCTATTTTTAAACAAATACTTGGTGTGAAAATCAGCCAATTGGTCTTCACTGCAAACAAGCTGCACTTTAATAAGATTGGCCATAACCAATTCTCGAATGTAGTGGTAGTCAATCTCAATATGCTTAGTTTGAGCATGAAAAATAGGATTAGATGCTAATGAGATTGCTGAGATGTTATCACACCATAGTGTAGGCAATTTAGGAAGAGGGAAGTGAAGATCACGAAGAATTTTTCAAACCCAAATGAGTTCTGCAGTCATGTAAGCCAAAGACCGATATTCAGCTTCTATAGAGGAACGAGCAATAATGCTTTGTTTCTTAGCACTCCAGCTGATGAGGTTAGCACCAAGAAACACATAATAGCCACTAGTTGATCGCCTATCAAATGTACAGCCAGCCCAATCAGCATCTGAGTATGCTGAGAGAGCAACAAGGCCCTTTGTAAACCATAAACCATGTGAAATAGATCCTAGGAATCAGAGAACTCTTTTGGCTGCTTGAAGATGTCGTTCCCTCAGAGCATGCATGAAATGACATATCTAATATATAGTAAATGCAAGATCCAATCGAGTCCAAGTGAGTTATTGGAGTCCTCCAACAATAGATTGATATTCAGTGGGATTGGATAAAGTGGCCCACTATGATCCAGTTTATTGGAACCAAGGGGTGTGCAGCAAGGTTTTACACCCTCCATATTTGTTTTCTTGAAAAGATAAAGTAAGTATTTGGTATGATGAAGAAATATCTCTTTGGTAGATTTGTGTACTTCTAATCTGTAGAAGTAGTGTAAATGACCAAGATCCTTCAGTGGAAATCGACCATTAAGTTGTTGAATGAACTGTTGGCAGAGGTGTGAGTTAGGTCTAGTGATTAGAATGTCATCCACATAAACAAGAACAATAACCAACTGAGGACCATTGAGCACAAACAAAGAGGCATCAGATGAAGATTGTTTGAACCTAAGTGTATGCAAAGCTTGAAACAGTTTATCAAACCAAGCTTAAGGAGCTTGTTTGAGACCATACAAAGATTGTCTTAACTTGCACACATGACTGGGAGATTGAGGATCAACAAAACCTTGGGGTTTTTGCATATAAACATCCTCTTTTAAATTACCATGAAGAAAGGCATTGCTAATGTCTAATTGGTTTAAAAATCAACTGTATTGAATAGCAAGGGTAAGAAGGATCCGAATTGTAACCGGTTTAGCAATTGGACTAAAGGTTTCTTGAAAATCAATTCCTTCTTGCTAATGGAAACCTTTTGCCACTAGCCGGGCTTTGTACCGATCAATAGTGCCATCAGGCTTTTTCTTAACACGAAACACCCACTTGCAGCCTACTACATTTTGAGAAGGATGTGAAAGAACTAAAGACCAAGTTCCTGTAGACAATAATGCATTGTATTCATCCTGCATTGCAGCTCTCCAGTGAGCATACTTTGATGCTTGTAAATAGGTGCTTGGAACAAATTCAAGGTCAACTGGGAGTGGATGCTTTGTTGCTGCATAAGCCTTAGGCTTGTAAATCCCTGCCTTAGATCTTGTAATCATAGGATATGTATTTTCAGAAATAGGAAGATGACTTGTCTCAGTTATTGGCAAAACAGAACTTTCTGAAATAGAGACAGGATTAGAAGCACTTAGAGTTGGGGATGAACTCTGGCTAGTAGTGATAAGTGGAGAAGTGCACTATGGAGTTGGAGATGCATCACCAGTGGGAGAAGGTTAAGTATAATTGCTAAAATAAAGATCCAGAGAAGCAGAATGTACTGGAGAAACACTGTCTGAACTAAATTGGTGAAGCTGCAGTGACTGAAAAGGGTAAGTGCCTTCATCAAAAACCCCATGTCTTGATATATAGACTCGGTTGGCAATAGGATCAAAACACCTATAGCCTTTATGTTGAAGACTATGTCCCAAAAATACACAACTTTTTCTCTTAGCATCCAATTTGCTATGAACATAAGGTTTAAGCCATGGGAAGCATTGGCAACCAAATACTTTGAGTTTGGAATAATCCGGATGCTAATTGAAAAGAATTTCCCAAGGTGACTTGGTAACGCCAGAGATTGGAAGACGATTAATAAGATATATGGCAGTGGAAAAGGCTTCAACCCAAAAGACATGAGGGACATAAGAAGCAACAAGCAAAGTCCGAGCTGTCTCAACAAGATGCCTGTGCTTTCTCTCAGCACAGCCATTTTGTTTAGGAGTATGTGGACAACTAAATTGATGTAGTATACTATATGCACTATGATGCAAAATAATGACTAGTGAACTCACCCCTTGAATCTAAACTCAATACTTTGATTTTATTACCAAGTAAATTTTCTACATAGCTTTTGAAGACAACAAATGTAGAAAATACATCAAATTTTGACTTCAAGGGAAAAAACCAGCTATATTTTCTAAAATCATCAACAAGTAGTAAGTAATACTTGAAACCACTACTAGATCTAGCAGAGGCCAGTCCCTACAAATCACTGTGCAAAAGTTGAAGACTTTGAGTTGTTGCTGAAGAAGCCATTCCAAAGATAAGCTTGTGGTTCTTAGCTAATGCACAATCTAAACAGAAAAAATCAATAGTAAACTTGCCTTGCACTGCATGATTAATAGTAGATATTATCCTTCGAAAAATGGATGAACACGGATGACCCAAGCGCTTATGCCACACTTTGACAGAAGCTTTAATACTGAGGAAAGCAGAATGTAAAGTGGGAGAATGGCTGGAACTTCGGAGTGGATAGAATCCATCTTAAACCGGTAATCGCAAAAGCATCATCCCTGAAATACGATCCTTGAAAGTGGATCCATAAGGGTAAAGTGTCAATGAACAATCATTATCCTTAAGAAATTGATAAGCAGACAAAAGATTATGTTTCATGTGAGGAACATGTAGAACATTTCGCAGCTTAAAGGAAGTATAAGGAGTGTACAAAGATGATGAACCAACATTATGAATGGACAAACCTTTACCATCTCCAATATACATTTTGTCCTCTCCAGTGTAGGGAGTGAGAGAAGAGATATTAGTAACATCATTGGTGATGTGGGAGGTGGCGCCATAATTAATTAACCAAGACTGAGATGGTTTGGCAGAGTGATGCACACACATTGCAACAAGTTTGGCCGAAGGAATGAGACCACAAATGTCTGGATTCATACGTTCGAAACAGTCAATCGCCTCATGACTAGTAGAACCACATATTTGACACAGTGCTTTGAAGATGGAAGAACCTTGATGATTACGAGATCCTTGATAGTTCCGATTGCCACGATTGTTGGTGAAGCTGCCACGATGATTTTGAAAATTACGATTGCCCTGATTAGAGAAGAAGTTACCCCGAGGAGGCTTGCCACGATTTGAGTTGTATCGAGATACAGAGTGAAGAGGTTTAGATTGAGCAATAAAGGCCGATGGAGTATGAAGTAGAGGATACTGAGATTACACCGAGAAAACTTGAAATGGTTCGGTGGCAGAGGCTGAGGTGACATTCTTCGAGCTATAGATAGTTCCATAGTGAGTAAGAAGTCGTGGAGTTCATCAAGAGACGTAGAGGACGGGCGAAGCATGATGGAGTCAATGAAGGACTCAAATTCATCAAGAAAACCATGTAGGGTGGCAGCAATGAGATCACGATCAGATACAGAAGCGTCGACGGCATGCAAGGAATCTGCAATTTCCTTGATTTGTTGAAAATATACGGAGATAAAATTTGATCATTTCTGTATCGATTGAAGTCACGATCGCAATTGATGAATGTTAGCCTCTGAAACTCCACCAAAATGCTGTCCAAACTTCACCCAAAGCTCTCAAACTGACGAAACCCCAACTGTGAACGTGATGATTTCTTCATACAGTGTGGAATTTAACCAGATCAAAAGATTTTGATCTTTTGCATACCATTCCTCAAAAGCAGGATTCATCGAACAATCAGGCAAGAAAGGCGGTGGACAAATTTCAGTTTCATCAATGATGCCAAGAAGCGTGTAGCGCCTGAAAATGGGAGCAAACAGCGCGCCATGGGAGATAGTTGGAGCTTTTCAGTTTAATCGGCACCATACTGCCAATGTTGTGAATCGTAAGAGAAGTATACGAATTCAGAGGAGTTGGATTAGAAGAAGAATTAGGGTTTTGGATTGAAGGAGAAAGAATCGGAGAAGACGATTTAGTCAATGACGATTCAGATTGAGGAGCCATGACGCAATCAAGAAACATAATCGAAGAATCGGAACAACTAAGAGAGATCGGAGAAGAAGAATTGCATAATCAGAGTGAAGAAAGCAAGAATCGATCAAGAAACAATCAATCGATCGGAAGGTGGGAGCGATGCTGTTAAGCGAAATGGCGAGATACCACAAAGAAACAATACACTTCTTCTGCAAGATTGTATTTTCATTCACCCAATAATCAATTACACAGACGTGAATATATATAGCCTTTGGCTTTTTACATTTGTACCCTTAATTGCCTTAACTAATCCTTTAACCATTCTAATTAATCACAACAATTAACAAAACTAACCACATTTTGTTTTACCAAACTATTTAACAGTAACAAGTAAAACAAAACGCAACTTTTCTTTCTCTCTCCGTGAGTGACCTTCTCTTTGTGTGAGGGTTAATCTCACCGATCTGTGTGAGTGGTTCCCAATCGAGTCCAATTCTGGTGCCGCCAATCCTAGCTCCGACTGGGTTCGATGGGTTTTCTTTTGTTTCTTTCTCCCTCTCTTTCCCCTCTTCCATCCGCAGTTTTCTTCCCTCGTTTTATTGGCCGATTTGCCTTCTTATCTCCCCTCTACTGTCTCTCATCCATATTCATCCAATTTCCAAACTTCAGTTACCCTTTGTCACAATTTGTTGTTGTGGTTCAAGTTGGTGTGCTTTGATCTGGTGCTTGCACTAGGTAGCGTGTTCCTTGCACCCTCACCCTCTCTTTGTTGTCTGCCCTTGTTGGTAGTGTTGCTCCTGGACTGCCATGAGCTTCTTTCACTTGGCGCAGGTTCTCTGGTGTCTGTAGCTGTGCTAGGAGTGAAGCTTGGAATTGGTTGTTGGTATCGGTGAAGTGAGGCTTAGTTTGGGGAACGAATTTGGCTAGATCTACATGCACGACTGCTGTTTTAGTGGTTGCAGCAGCGATTATGGCGGAAGACGGAGCGGCTCCAGTTGTTTTTGTGCTTTCTTTGTTTTGGTCTCAACTTTTGGTTAGGCCTCTATTGTTTGTTTGTGTTTTTTATTTTTGGGCCTCTGTGTTGTAATGTTTGTTGTTGGTAGTGAATGTTACCTTTGCTCCCCAAAAAGAAAGAAAAAAAAAAAAAAAATCATCTTTTTAAGAATTTTAGGAAAGTTTTGATATTTTGAGCTTATGAATTCATATTTTGCAAACCAAATGAACCCAAGATCGGGATTCTGAAATCTTCAGGACCTGTAGAAGAGGAATAGACCATTTAGATTATTCTTAGTGCATGCTGAAACAGAATCTCAACAAGACATTACCCTGTTGATTTAATCATCAACTATAGTATTGTTGTCTGAATTCTTTCTTATTAAATTCAGCTGGTATTTTACCCCTATTAAGATCTGTATGTGCATCATTCGTTTTTGAGGTCTCTAATCCCAAAGTCTTTTTTGTCAAATCCTTTCAATAAATTAGCATGTCAAATCACGTTTGTTGATCTTTTTTCGAAAGCATATTCACTGAGTACAATACCTGCATAATGCAGGCTTATATATAATACAAGCTTAGGAAGATATCAGAATTTATGTTTGGGAATGAGCTTCATGAGAGGTAATTGTCTTATATCTTCTTCTCTCCTTGTGTTTATATTTATTTTTTCTGAGTTGTGTTCAAATACGACAAACAAGAACTACAAAGGCTGCTAAGAATATCCAGCGATCCATTAGTTGTTGAAGAATTAATTGGTCGTATATCTTGGATTTGTAGCATTTTCGTTTCAGAAACATGTGAGACTTTATGCATCATGTATATCTGTGCAATTTTATATCCCTTATATATTTATGCTACAAAATATTAGTTCACTTACAATTTAATTGTATTCATGTCGTGTCTTTTCAGGGTAAACGGTTGAAGTCTATTGATATTGCGATTTAATTATATTCAATAACACTTCTAGTTATTTCTGATCAAATTTTGGTATCTAGAAACGCTTCAAGCCTTGCCAAAGCATTCCCAGATGCACTCTTTAGCGTGGGTGTAGTCAAACTCGGATTTGAGAGGGTTTTAAAAGACTTTAAAATCCTAGTGTAGTCAATTAAAATTTTTTAAAGGATTTTAAAATCCATTCAAATCTAGGTGTAGTCAATTAAAAGATTTTAAAATCCATCCAAATCTAAGTGTATTAAAAAAATTAAGATTTTGGAGGATTTCAGTAAGTTGTGGATTTTGTGGGATTTGAGATCAAGAAATATATATAAGCAAGACTAAAAAGAATCCAACCTCACCCCCTAGGATTTCATATCCTTTTCCATCTGGGAAGTCCTCAAATCTCTACCAATCTCAGCCACACACGGGTAACCACCATATACTTTGGTGGAATCTCTTATTATGACCCATAGACCTTAATTAAGCATGAAGCTAACGTTGGAATCATGAAGCTCGCGTTGGACTAACAGTAAGAAGATTGGAGATATTACCACTTCCATCAACTGTCTCACTTCTGACTCAGAGAGCTTGGTACCGAGTTTTGGAAGGCCAGCATTTAATTCTTCATATGTAATTGTTCCACTGTTATCTGGATTTGAACATTTCCTTCAAGCCTATGATTTCCTCTTCAGAAAGATTTTCTACAATTACTTGCAAGAAAGGAATAAAGCACAACTTTATTAAATGTTTGGTATTGAAACAAGCATCTTGAAGATACTGACAAATTTCTAGTTTCATGACATGGGCTGGACCAGCAGCATCCCCAATCCCAGGATTCATTTCCACCAGCCTCATTCCAGTGCACAAAGAGGATGCTAATGATGTTGATAAAAGATGCTCTTACCTTCAATGCTACTCTCTTGAGTTTGTTCATTGCCCTGAATTGTTTCATTCTAGATAGAACTACAATATCAAGAGGTTTATCAGATGCATCACCATCTTCTCGCATCCATGGATGGCCTGCATTGTGTTTTGAGTGGTTCTTAAACTGTAGCTAAGAAAAAGCCTCAACGCATGGAGAATGTTTAACATAGGAATCACGAAAATCTAATGGTAGGAACTAGCAAAGATAATAAGTCAAACTACAGAGCTAGCACAGATAATTATGAAACTGCACCTAACTATTCAGAATAATTACTCAACACCATATCCATTGAGCTTCTTCATACTGTTTACTTGATCCTCCACTACTACTGATAAACCATATGGCTAGCCAGTCCTCTTAGATGGAATTGTACCAGGAGCATCCTCCATAACATTCACCCTTTAATTTGTTAAGATGATGCCAACAAGGAGATGATACTATGTCATCATTCCTCGAGCATGATCACAATTAGGGGTTGAGTAATTAGGCATGTATATATGATCATCGAAGGACATGATCGATCTAGGATTTTGGTTAATACTACTCTTTCATCATTCTGATTTTTTAATGTCTGTGGTACTACAAGCACTTCTGAAGTACCACATCTGTGGCAAAGGGTAGTCGGTGGTGATGGTTGTTGGTGGTGTAGTGCTTAAAAGCTCACCAAAGTTATGTTGATATATCAATTGAGAAAGAGATGGAGCCGTGGTTGTGTGAAAGGATACCCGAAAATGGAGGGGATAAAGTGGCTATCGAGTACAATAGGGCAAGGGGAAAGATTTTTCTTTTTTCTTTTCCAATAAAAAAATTATATGAAAATCCACCATAATCCACCAAAATCTACAAACTAAATCCATTCAAATTCTTTAAAATCCATATGAATTTTGTAGGAGTCTTAAAATCCTCCTAAATCATATCAAATCTATCACTTTTAAAATCCTTTAAAATCTTATTTTGACTACACCCCCTTAAGTTGATCAATCATTTGTTTTATTCAACATGGCACGTTACTCTTTAATATTTATGTGTATTTATTATAAATTGAATCAATTGATTAGGATGAGAACTTCAGTTTTGAGTTTTGTTCTACAAGGACCCTGGTTGGTCATTTATATTTGTATGTGAATTTTTGCAGTGTAATTAAGGAGAGGATTAAGAAGACCAAGTAAAGAAGAGGCGTGGTTTTGCAATCTATGACTGTAGCTGTTACAAAGCTTTTTATAGTGGTCAGGATGGTAAAGGTTTAAAAATGTCTAATTTTATTCACATGTGTATTCTTTTTCATGTGCATAAGCAAATGTACATGCATAGTGTTGCAGTTTTGGTTTAAGTTTTCTTATATTTCTCAATAATGTGAATGTACAAGGATACACATATATAAAAGAAAAGAAGGACCAGGACCAGTTACATTCACCAGTTTTTAGACTAAACCCTAAAGACCAACTATACTCCTTAATTGAAGGAAACTACACCAAACACTAGATATCAGCCATACTCCTTAATTGGAGGAAACCAACTACAAGACTAAGAAGAGATTTACACATAATCTGTCAGGAAACACATTTTCCAACACTGAAGAATCGACATTACTTCTGAGAAAACCTTCATTTTCCAACACTGAACTAAGCTTGGCATACCAAGCTCTTGGTGATTGCTTCAAACCATAGATAGCCTTGTGCAGTTTGCACATTATGCCATCCTTTTCTAGAGAGTAACCTGGGGAAATTTGCATGTAAACTTCCTGCTGAATCTCTCCATGAAGGAAAGCATTTTTAACATCCATCTGGTATAACGACCAACCACAATTGACAGCAACATAAAGTAGCACACACACTGTGTTCATTTTTGCCATTGGAGCGAAGGTTTCTTTGTAATCAATCCCAAAGGTTTGGGTGAAACCACGAGCAATAAGTTGAGCTTTGTGTCTTTCTATTAAGCCATCAGTTTTTAGTTTAGTTTTGTAAACCCAATGAGTCCCAACTGCCTTTTTTCTTGGAGGTAGTTGAACGATACTCCAAGTACAATTTTCCTCCAAGGCTTGAAGTCCTTCAGACATGGCTTTCCTCCAGTGAGGGATGAGATTGGCTTCTTGAAAAGTGTTAGGCTCTACAAGATTTGAGATTACAGTAAGAAATGCCACATGAGAATTTGAAAAACTGTGATTACTTATTGCTTCAGAGATGGGATATCTAGAAGCATAAGTAATAGTCTACAAACTTGGCAGAAGCCTTCCTTTCTCGAGGTGGATTCCTTCTAACATCTTGAGAAGGTTGGTGAGTGAAGGGTTGAGGTGTAGCCTCAAGATCACCATTTCCTTATGAGTTAGGTTGAGAAACTGTTGAAGTTATGGTTTCCAACATGACTTCTTGCTCTTAACTGCCATTGCCCTTTAAGGAATCATCATGACTTAAAGGCTCAATGTATATAGGCAATGAAAACAAGTCACACAAAAGCTCCCCCTTCACATGAAGTAGTACCGTTTTTAAAGAATGGAGTATCTTCCTTAAAGCGAAGATCTTTGGATACAACACACTTGTTAGTAACAAGATTAAAACATTTATATCCCTTTTGGGTGGAGGAGTATCCTATGAACACGCATTTGACTGCCCTAGCATCCAATATGTCACGATGATGAGTTTGCACATGTACAAAACAAGTGCAACCAAAAACTTTCAAGTGTGACAGGTTTATTTGTCTGTCTTTAAGGGTTTCATACAGTGATCTGAAACCTAGAACACGACTAGGAAGCCTATTGATCAAATAGGTGATTGTAAGGATTGCATATGACCAAAACCTTTTGGGTACATTCATATGCAACATGAGTGCCTGAGTCTTCTCAAGTAGATGTATATTCTTCCTCTTAGCTATCCCATTTTGTTGTGGGGTTCCCACACAACTTGTTTGGTGAATAATTCCCTGTGAACTCAAGTATTGAGTCATGATATTGGATAAGAACCCAGTGCCATTGTCTGATCTCAAGGTTTTAATAGTTGAGTGAAATTGTGTTACAACCAACTTATGAAAATCTTTAAAAATAGTTGGAACTTCACTTTTAGATTTCATGAGATAAAGGAAAGTGATTCGAGTGTAATCATCCACAAATATGACAAAAACTTGTAACCCTCTATTGATTCAAAAGTAGGACCCCATACATCAGTGTCTACAATTTCAAATGGAGTACTAGACTTGGACATTGAAGAACCAAAAGGCAGCCTAGCAAATTTGGAAAAATGATAGGTATTACACTTAAAAGATGGGAAATGGTTTTGACAAAACAACTGCGGATGGATGAGCTGGTCTTTCATGCCAAAGTTGTTGATCTAGGGGTTTACTTGAGTTGACTTGATGAGCTTTAGGAAGATGGGACTTCTTGCAAAAATAATACAGGCCATTTAGAAATAAACCTTCACCAATCATCTTCTTGGTGATACAATCCTGAAATACCACATTAGTTGGTGAGAAGGTGGCAGTGCATTTTAAAATAGAAGTGAGTTGCCCTATGGAGAGTAATTTAAAGGGAAACAATGGAACATATTGAGCACTAGACTCGATGTTTTTTACATCAAATTTAATTTTCCTCTACCCATCACCGAAACATTTTTTTCCATTTGCAATTGACACTTGAGAAGGTTTTGAAAAATGATGAAAGTCATGCAAGTTTGAAACTTTATTTGTCATGTGATCAGTGGTACCTGAGTCAATTATCCAACAATCAAGTTCAACACTAATTTGAAGTGCAGTGGAGAAAGCATTGAAGATACCTGAAGCTTTATCAGGATAAACATGGTCATGGTCAGCAAGGAACCCAGCAAACTGGCCAAGAAATGCAGTGTGGTTGTCACTGTCCACCTTAGGAGTTGTTACAACCTCTCTATGTCCTTTGCTTTGAAGATACGCTGCAAACTCATTGATAAGAGACCAGGGGTTGGCAGTGAAGTCAACTGAGCTATGGTTAACGAGCTAGAGGCATGATTCTCAACATGTTGTGCTTTGTAGGAGGTTATCTGTGATTCTCTGGGAGTGATTGACCTAATATTCTTATTGAACTTAGGTTTCAACTATGGATGTAGTTCCCAGCACCTTTCTTCCACATGTCCTGTAACATTGCAGTATTTGCACTTTAAGTGTGGATTCCTCCCCTTGTACACCTTGTTGTCAGTTTGCCTGTAGTTTGTAGCATACCCTCGAGCCTCAGGCAGTTTGTAGCTTGACTCTTGGTTCATCACCCTTTTTCTTGCTTCTTCACGTTGCACAGTAGCACAAACATTCTGAAACGATGGCAGCTCTATGCTCATTAAAATGTGACTTCTGAGATCTTCATACACGGAGCTTAAGCTTCTTAGCAACTGATATATCTTATCTTCCTCAGCACATTTGAGAAGAATAGATGGATCAGTGGTATGAGGAAGGTATACATCCAGCTCATTTCACATGGTTTTAAGGGCACCAAGGTGTTGAACAAAGGTATTTCCTTCTTGTTGAAAACCTGCAATATCTTTCTTCAACTGGAACACACAAGCATAATTATTCTAGTTCCCATACATGTCCTTCACATACTTCCATAGATCTTGTGAGGATTCAGAGTAGCTAAAGATCTCAGCCACATGCTTTTCCATGTTGTTGAGTAACAGAGACATGACTAGTTGGTCCTTGCATAACCATGCTTCGTGTGCTTGAGTAGAAGGTTCAGGTGCTTCAACTCCTCCATTGATAAACCCTAGCACTCCTCTTCCACCAAGAGCAAGAGACACTACTCTAGACCATAGGAGATAGTTGAATTCATTCAATAAAACGGAGCATAAACGCTTATTTGTATTTATCTCAGTGTCTGGAACAAAAGCGGGAGAAACTTGTGAGTTTTCTCCTTCAAGATTCACTGAGCTTTCTTCAGCCATCACTGGAGCTTGAAGATGAACAACAGCGGAAAAAAAAAATGGGCAGAGGCAGGTCAAGGATGACACTGCTCTGATACCATGTTGCAGTTTTGGTTTAGGTTTTCTTATATTTCTCAATAATGTGAATGTACAAGGATACACATATATAAAAGAAAAGAAAGACCAGGGCCAATTACATTCACCGGTCTTTAGACTAAACCCTAGAGACCAGCTATACTCCTTAATTGAAGGAAATTACACCAAACACTAGATATCAGCCATACTCCTTAATTGGAGGAAACCAACTACAAGACTAAGAAGAGATTTACACATAATCTGTCAGGAAACACAGAAGGTGCAGTGCAGCCATAATGCACCCATGATTTCTGGAATTGCATAATCTGTCTAGGGTTGGTAACTCTCTATACATAGACATGGTGTGTGTGTGTGTGTGTTTCTTTTTTGCTTTACTTTTATTTTTATTGAGATTTGATCAGTATTAAATTGAAATTGAAATTGATATTTTAGACTTTACTCCTTTGCGTAACCCAACATGTGAAGGGTTAATTCTATTTTTAGGTTGAAGGAAAATACGGTGTATAATCTTGGGAGTGCTTTCGATTGTACTCTCATCTCTAATATGAATATAGGTTACAACCCTGCCTTGTGTAATCCAAAAACTAAAATCGCACCCTCTCAATCTGAACTTCATCGTAGATGTACTCTTTTTCCCTATTAATTGCTTCTTAGGGCTTCTCTGTTTTGGTTTTTATCATCCAATTTGTTAAATTTATTGTTAATTTCAGGGTACTACCAGTTTTCTGCTAACTCTAATTCCACACTTCAAAAAGGTATGACTCCAATTACTTTGTTTTCCAAAGCCATCGTAGCATCTGCATCCCCAATTGTAGAACAAAGCTAATCCAATTGCTAATCTTAGCATCTGCATCACCAATTCACCATTATCTTTTGATTTTGAGTGCCTTTATCGAATAGAGGGCAACTACACAGTTTTATATCTTCGATATACGAATATTGGTGCTGATTTCTTTTGTTTACTAAATACATGCATAATTTGTGGTTCGTTTGAACTTTGATATATGTCAAACTTATAATACAGGTACTGGGACGTTGTTTGGAATAGAGCTAGAGGTGACAATGTGGTGGGAAAGTAAATCCTCTTACTTTCCTCTCTACCTACCATACTACATAATCTTTCCAACTTTGACTAGAATTATATCCACAACTCATTTGCTGGCTACAAGGACTGGATATAGAGTAACGGTTTAATAATGGTTTTAGAATGGTAAATGAATGTAGAAGCAACATGGAATTCAATAGTTGATATTTTGACTATAATTACTTTTTGACCCTTATGTATTCAAAAAATAGCATCCTATTATATATTTGTTACTATGAGTTTAATTTCTTTCAAATTCTTCCATAAAGTGTGAGATTTTCTATTTTGTATTATCAATCATTACTAGCCAGTAATTTGAGATCCAGTGACCTTTTCTTTTAGTTAAGAAAATATATTTTCGCAAGAGGCCTTTGAGATGGTTTTTTTTCTTTCCTTTTTTATCTAATTTATCCTTCTAGATGATTTAGTTTATTGGGGTAATTTATTAGGATACCAGCATATAGATAACTTAGTTTATTGGAATTTTCTCTGTGGTTTTGCTTTAAGCAAATTAAGTACAATCAAGTGCAATTGTGGCTTCTTCTTGCTCTGTGTTTTGTTTATTGGGTACCTATTTGTGGTTTTCCTATTGGTCCCTAATGGGAAATGGAAAGATGTTAGCGGTCTTGAGGATGTGAAGAAGTCGATTCTGGATACTGTTCAGAACTTCAGGTATGTGCTCTTTGTATCTCTAAGCCAGTAAGCCTTAATATGTTCATTTTAGACTTTTTCTTTATCATGCACAAGTTTTGTTTATAGGAATTGGCTCTGTGGTTTTGTTTATTGGGATACCTATTTATGCATAAAGTTGTGCGACATGCCTTTTTTTTAGGATGGGCATCAACACAAAAAAGGAACTATTTCATAGTTGTAGAATACTCACCCCGAGTAGTTGAACGTTTAAGAATAAGTTGCAGCAAATTGTAAAATAACGGCTTGACACTGACAGCTTCTTAAGCGGAAGATCCTATTCAATTCCTTATCTCAATGTTGGATTTGCCATTTAATTCCTTATCTTACTGTTTATTTTCCATGGGGTTTGGGTGCGCAATTACAAGGAGAGAAAGAGAAATTGGGTGCAGTCATTTTCTCTTCCTATATCCTTCCTTTCCCAATTTGCGTCTCTGGTTGTTGGCGTCTTCCTCCTCAAGGTAAGGACTTTTCAATCAATTTCTGAAGATTTAATTTGGGTTTTATCGTTTTAGTTCAAACATTCACGGATCTATGAGCAATAGTTTCAGATCTAATGGTTTTGTTTTTGAATTTTCCTAGTTGTGTAGTTCTCCCTTTTTTTGCTTCTGAATCTGAAAAATGGATTGAATTTTATTTTTATTTTTATTATTGATGTAGACATAACCAGAATTTATTTTTTCATTTGGTGAATTGGGTTTGGTTGTTGTACATTTTTCTCTCTGCATCTCCACAACATTGTTCTACCATGCCTGGGTTTCGAAGTTCCAAATCCTATTTAACGCTTCATCAACTCCACTTAAAGGTTCCTGCATCTCTTTCTCTCCCCAAATTCTTGGCCAAATAATAAGCTTCAGGGAAATGGATCTTCACTGTTAGGTTTTCTGGTTTGTTAATTTGGTATTTCATCCCTGCCTTAATTCACTTAAATCCTGTGATTTCATGCCCTTTTTTTTTTCATTCTGAGAGCATGTTTCGGATGGATTGTGGTTTAAATTTTTGCTTTGTTCTGCCTCTAGACAACCGCCACCACCACTTTGTCCAAATTTGACGGCTCGCGCTGTAGCATCTGCATGAATCTCCTTGTACAACTGGACTCCACGATGTTTTCCAAATAAACTCCAAATTCCAAAGGGTGCGGCTGAAAATTTAGAATCTAAGGCAATCAAATCCAATTCAGGGAAGAGATTGGATAGCTTCTGAGGTGTGGCTATGATCTGCGCCGACAATTCCGAATGGAGATGATGCTGAAGAAGATTGTAAGTCAAGCCTAATCATTAAATACATTAGCAATTTTAGTGACTGGTCTGAGCTTACCCCATATATAAGAAGACATATTGAAATAATGACAAGAATATGGTAATTCACAAATGATTAGGATTGTGTGAATGTTAGTTTAAAATGAAGTTTCTTTGTTAGAATTAAAAGAACTATGCACAATGGATTTTTATAGGTGTCCTGAAATTTTTATACCAGTTTTATTTTATGGGAATTAAGTATAGGTGGTTTTTGTGTTTTTGAAATTTGAAAGGGGAGCATAAATTACAAGAAGAAGAAGAAGAAGAAGAAGAAGAAGAAGACTGAGCGCCGATCATGGCCTTATCTTCCTGCCTCATACAAATCCAGGCATGGTAATTACTCGATTCTCATTTGTCATTCATTTCCTTTTTTTTTCTTTTTTCCTTTTTTTTTTTTTTTTTTGTTTGGCTTTTGAGAAAGTGTGAGAAAATTAGGACTTTTCAGATTATGGTATTCATTTTAAATTTTCTTAAAATTTATCGATTATCTGATGGCATGGTTTGTGATATATGATTTGATTGATTATTATAAATTTTAACTTTTCATGATCAGAGAGATGATGAATATGCGAAAAGCTTTGGGGGTTTTAGCTTTGGATAAATGAAAGCCAGGGATTCATGGATTTTTGTATAATTGTCTTTGTAATGTTTCAGTTGTGTGGCATTGGAGTCATTCCTCAACAGGAGCGTGTTATTTTGGTCTATTAACAATGGAAGCGAGTTGCTCTATGCTAAAGGGGGATGGTGAGTCAAAATTCTTGGCCCTATTTTAAGATTATAAGGAAAACCGTAATGGAAAATTAACATGGCAGTTTGGGTTATATTTGAATATTGGGCTAGACTAAAGGAAGGCCCAAAGATGTTGAAACAAGGTGAATCTGCCTAAAGCCCAGCCACGAAATCCGAAGCAAATTAAAGCCTTCTCAACCAAGACATGAGCCATGTGTCTATAACTGAAGTAACAAGTGATGCAGACCAACCTACTATCAGCCAAAAAGCACTTTTTAGTGGCACTACATGTAAAAAGCTGATGACTCGCTACCTTCCAAGCAGCTTTCGGGCAAGGACAAAGCTAAAGGCAGTCGGGCTAAATTGCCTATAAAAGGGAAGGCAGGCCTCAGAGATAAGGACACTCAACCAATCAAACAAACAAGCATACAAAATCTGCTCTCAAGCCAGATTTACATCCAGAAAGCTGAAATCAACCCAGATTCAGTCATTTTAGCAATGTTTCCTTAGAAAAGCTATCTTTTGTCTAGTATAAAAGCCTTGCTACCTCCCTTAGTGTTGTAGTATCGATTCCCTCGTGTAGACCGTTTACTATCCATCCCTTTTAGCATACAACCTCTGTAAACACAAAGAGATATGGTTTCAAGAGGTTCAACCTTGCCATACAAGGTGAAATCTTGCTCGAGTCTCTCTGTTTGTCCTCTAAATTAGTAGATCTATTGCTTAATCCACTATTCAGCATGTATTCAAGTCATTTCCACCTGTTTTCTATTTTAAAAAGTCCTATTTGCATCTGGATCCGGTTAACTTAATAGATATGTTTTCATTAAGAGCAACTTGGAATCAAACAAATGAGGCTCTGGACTCCCTCTTCGAGCATACAAGATCATGAATTAAAATTCCTTGTTTACAAGGCAAGAAAAAGAACTTAGTGCATACTTAACCTATCTGTGACAATCCTTTGATAACAAGAAGTTTGAGTAACTTGAGGCCCAAGTAATCAACTTAAACCACACTTATTCTACATTTGCTATACTAAGATAGCAGTGGCACGCCTAAACACTTTGTTAGTTTTGATAACGAGAGGCCTACTTCTAAGACTCTACAAAGGCACATTTCAGAACTAACTTTGCACTCTTCTTGTAGCACATCAACAAGCAAGAGCCCTGATTACCAAACATATACACTCAAAGTGCCATCAACCCTTGGGGAGCTGTGAGAAGGGCCAGATCCACATTCCGCCATGAACTTAGTTTTGGCACGCCTGGTAAGACCACATTAGTCTTGTATGCCAACAAGGAAGACAAATGAGCGAACCTTCAAGTGGAAAATAGAATACGAGCCACCCCATTGTCTACCAGGATCAGAAATGACAGATCATCCAGAAGATTTCCCCTCCATACGAGGACCAGCTGTTCTGGAAAGCCCAACTTCATCTGAGAAGTCGGGAGGAAAGGTGACCAATGAAGACTTGCAAGCCACCATGGTGCAAGTGTTAAAAAGTATGGAGAATATCTCTCTGAAAACCAAAGGAGAGGTGAGCAGACTTTGTTCTTTAACAGGAAGTTTGCATAGAAGACTAGATTTGGAATACCTTACCCCAAAAGATAATTATGCTAGAGAAATGATGAAGGAAGCAAGCCTTGGGAAGGAACTAGATGTTCCCCTATTTCCTTTACTCGACGAAAGGAAGGAAAGAGGAAAGGAGAAAGAAGAGCTTGGGGCCAGCCAGCCAATATTAGAAGAGATTCTGGAAACAGATTTGCCCGACCCACTACTATTCTCACTAAATAGTAGGGGGCCGGCCGGGCAAGACAAAAAAAAGTATGGAATGAACCCACAAGTTGGAGAATCCAGTGGAAAAACTATGTCTACAACTGCAGGCAAGCCTCCTCTTTATAGGCTACCACCATTGGCTAATAAGGGAGGAGGGGCCAGATGGAGACAACTCGAACCAAAGAATGAGACTTTTTCGGGTAGTGAGCATAGCCCGAAATGGGAACCTCCTTACACCCTACATAATAAAATGGCCAACCAGCAACTCATAGATGAGTTAGCCGAGTTAAGAAGGATGGTAGTCCATAATGCTAAACCCTAGGCTCACCTACCAGAAGCTCTACCCGAGTATATTGATGAGCAGAATCTTTTTCCCCTCAACTTCAAGATGCTCGCGTTCCCAACTTTTAGTGGGGAGGATGGTAGTGTGTCTTCTAGAGGTCACATCTTCAAGTTTTCCAATTATTGTGTGGCGTTTGAAGACAATTCAAACTGTAAGTTTAGATTGTTTGGGAACTCATTAGTTGGCTTATCATCTCAATGGTACTCTCTGTTGTCCCCCCTCCCCCCCCTCCCAAAAAAAATTCCATTGCTAACTGGGGCAAATGGAAATGGCTTTCCATGAACGGTTTTATAGGGTGGAACCCGAGATGACTATCAACGATCTAGTTGAGGTGAAGCAATATGAGCATGAGTCCATAGAAGACTTCATGATGAGGTTTAGAAAGATAAGGATGAGGTGCCAATTTCCTATCAACCACGCCCAACTTATATCCATTGTTCAAAAGGCATTAAGGCTGCCTTTGAGAGATAAGTTTTATGATGTACAGTTCACTTAGCTACAAGAACTGGTAATTGCTGCCACAAAGTATGAGAAGCTATTGATTGAAAAACAACAAGTGAAGCACTCATCCAAGGTGCCTCATTTCTATAAGAACAAAGCTGCAATTCACCAATTGGAGTTTGAAGGATCGGAACTTGGAGAAAGTGACAATAATGGAGGAGAGGCGATTGAAATATGTGCAGCAGAGATGACTACTCCCTTCAAACCTTTAATGGTAAAAAGGTTAGTCCAGCCAGTCAAAGATCAAAAAGTAGTGATGAATGATGGTGGATTTGTCCCTATGGAGCCTCATAAATATCAGAGTTATTCTTTTGATTTAACCAAAGCCTCATAGATCTATGAAGAGTTGGTGCGGGCAAAAGTGATTGTGCCCGACAGCACCAAAAAGATGCCTAAGCCCGAGGAATTAAGAGGAAAGAAGTATTACAAGCTACATTATACCTTCAACCATTCCATAACCAACTGCGTCCAGTTCAGGGACTAGATACAAGACCTCATAGTCAAGGGAAAATTGCTCTTAGAGAAACCTCAGGCCAATATGATGATTGACACAAATCATTTCCCAGATGCCCCAATAAACATGATCAACCTGACTTGGGCTGAGAAATGGAAGGGAAAAGCCACGTGGGAAGTAAAAGCAAAAATGAGGCAAGTTGACAAACCTACAGAAGAAGTTATCAAGTTGCCCAAGATACCCAAAACAACCATAGTTAAAGAAGTGGTGTTATGTAGCAAATGCCAATGTAAGTGTGATTTAGAAGTGCCAACATCAGGAGTTATTATTGATCAAGAGCTGATCAGAAGAAGAGAGAAATAAGAGCATAAAGCTCCCAGGAGCATCATGTGGGTAGCTGAGAAAGAGACATCCAGAAATGTCTTCCAAAGGTTAGGAGGAGACTCTGAGCCAAAAGGTTTGTTCGAGGTATTCAGAAACTATAAAGCCTCAAAAGAAATGGAGGATAAAGAAGCCAAAATACCAAAGTGGATGGATGTAAGGCCTCTCCAGCCAAGTTATGATGGTGGTGATGTCAGAGTAAAGGGAAGAACAAAGAACCAAGTATCTTCAGTGACCAAGAAGGATTTTGCCCGACTCGGGCGAAAATGGTAGTAGTAGGGAAGGATGGAAACCCAGTAAAGGAAATGGGAGATTCTATGATCAGGAGAGTCCAGAGGCAACACAAACTCCATATGAAATCATTAAAAGTCCCTGCTACCTCAGAAACCTCTGAAAATGTGAAGTTTGAAAAAGTACCTCATGGGCGAAGAAATCAACTTCAATGGAAAAGCAAAAAAGAGGTGGAAATGGCCAATAGCAAGACTAAGGGAGGAGGAAATCATGTGCCACAAAACCCTCATCCTGGAAAGTACAGAATCTTGAGGAGAGCTCAAGAAGATATGATAATGATGTCAACCCCAAGATGGAGTCCAGAACCAATATGTTTTGAGACTATTTCACCTGAGAGATGAATACCCTCACCTTTGTTGTTTGAAACCCTTTGTAAGATCTCATGGCAAGTGCCAAACTTTGGTATAACTAGGGAGGAAGAATTGCCCAAACTAATGTTACTAAAAGAAGCACAGACCTAGTTAGATGAGTTTAGACCATATTAGAGGGAAGAATGAGAATTTACCCGGACCTATCAACTTCCACGTAAACATCAACTTCCACGTAAACATGACATATGTTTTATCTGCCATGTTTTGCGCCGAACCTGATCAACCTGCCACGATGAACGGTGATTACTTGGCAATAGAACCTATGATGGCATATATTAGTGTTGGAGAAGCAGGAAAAGGAGAATCGGGCAAGACAGGTTTGCCTGAGCTCACAAAGAAAGAGCCTGAAAGAGTGTATTCAGACAAAATGGTCTTCAGTCACCCAAGTATGGCCTTAGCTAACCATCTCGAACCTATATATGTAACTGCTCATCTGGAGGGAGTACCCTTTAAGAGGGTTTTGATTGATGGAGAAGCTGCGGTTAATGTAATACCATTGAAACAGATGAAGAAGTTAAGAAGAAGTGTGGAAAATCCTATGAACACATGGGATATTGCCCTTAGAAGTTGACTTGGGATCCAAGCAAATCATGCTAGCTTTCTTTGTAGTGGATAGTAGCTCCACTTATAGAGCCTTGCTTGGTAGAGATTGGATTCACCAAAGTCTCTCTGTGCCCTCCACCCTACATCAACAAGTAGCTGTTTACCATGAGGCAAAGGCCATGAGACCAAGATTTTGGGAGATAGTAAAGGCCGAGTCACGACCATTCCTTCCTATAACCAACGTTGCAGAAGTTAGCTTTTACAATCCCGATGTTGGGATTCTCCAGTGCCTAGGAGCTGATGAGAATGGCTGCCTGACTAAAGTGACGGTCCAAAAACTCTTGCAACGAGGATTGTTTCTCACTAGGGAAGAATGGGATAGACCCCATGTCGTCCTAACTCCCCAACACCAATAATGTCAGAACAAAGAAAGAAGGACCAAGTAGTTGGAGTCAGGTCCTTAATCAAAAGACTGTTGGTGTATGGGAGAGAGAGAAAGCAAGAAAATGAGAGCTCAACCAAGGAACAAGAAAAATGGAAGAAAGAAGCTTCAAGCAGCCATAACAGAGGAGAAAAATAGGTCGTGAGATTCCCTGAGATCCCTTCCATACTTCTTGGCCCACCTTGTCTCCCACCAAGTAGAGAATGAGGGAGTGCATTCAAAGTTTAACGCATTTCGGGCAACCTTGCTCATCACTTCCAGGCTACGTGCCCGAAAAGTGACTTCTTAGGGAGAGCGGAGGCGGTAGGAAGTGCCGCAGTGCGTGGAGTAAAAAAAAGGGCACTAGAATGGCTTGCTTGAAGCCTAGTTGCCTACCACAAAAGTTCAGGTGGTAGACTTCTAGCCCGCTTTCATAGCCACGGTCACTACGTACTCCCTAAGCCAAATCTCTTTGCTGGAGGCAGTTGATAAATTTCTCCTTGCAAAGTTGGCTGGCATCTTCCCCAAAAGCATTCTGGAAGGCTTGGTTTGAGAACTAGGGATACCTCCTCAGTACTGAAGCTCCCCACTTCAAATATGCTCGAGTCTGGCAGACTCTGAAGAAGTAGAGGCAATAGAAGTGCAGTGATTGGTTGGTGATGCCTCAGCTAAAATATGGGCTGGAGCCAATCCTTCGGAAAACTCGAGGTTAGGCGCCCAAAGTTCAGGGAAGTACCACTGCAACCACAACTAGACCATCCAGGTTGGCCTATTGAGGTTAGTTTCGAATGGTTCACCCCTAGTCATCTCGAAGGGAATGTGATAAAGAGGGGCAAGAAGAAATGGCCCTGTATCCATATCGTCAAATGAATGCAAGGCCTCCACCAAGGGAACCCATTCCAGTTTTACTCCCTCGGATTTGTTGGGGAAGATATGCTTGTTGAACCAGTACAAGAGGAAGTACATGTGCTCTTGATCCCTATTTGCAGTGGCAGAAGAGGGGCTGAAGGTGTTCTTGGCAAATGGCATGAAACCTTTGAATGAGGTCCTATAGCTCTTGAAGGTTGAAGAATCGTATTTCGATCGAGTGATAGAGTTAGAATTGCTCGAGACTTCAGTAGTCAGGCGAGAGGAAGATAACCAGTCATGGGTAATATCCACGACTCTGCCCGAGGGCCGTAGCCTAAAGACTTTAGCCATGTCAAGAAGGGTTAGGGTCATAGGACCCATCTTGAAATCGAAGATGTTGGTCCCTGTGTTCCAGAATAAAAGAGCTATGGTCAGAAGCTCGAGCTTGGTAATCACTATGGTCTTGGAAAGCATTATCAACTCGTAGATACCGTTACTCATCCACTTCTTTTTGAAAATCGGCTCAAGCTCATTCACCCATTGAGCCTAAGCCTCATCTTTCATCAGAGGGAAGCCTTTTCGATAGGTAGACCACTTGGAGGATGAGAAGCCAGCTTAGGCCGAATACAAGTTGGAGGTGAACCAATTGGCTTTGGACATGTTGTTCTCCATAGAAATTGGGACCCTTGAAGTTTAGGCAGGTCCCAAAGAGTGTACCCATCCCTCTTTGAAGAAAATTGAAATGTTCAAGCCAGCCTGAGGGCGATGAAGGCCATTAAGGAGGCAACATATGTTGACAATGCCTTCGCCGGATTCATATGCAGGACGATTAGTTTTGGGTGCCATTAGTTGATTTTGAAGAAAATGAGGAAGAATTGAAGACATGAAGCAAGAAAGAACATAGAGCAAGAGAGTTCTGAGAAATCTGGGATTCTGGAAGCTCGGAGGATTGTAATTGCTAAGGTATTTAGTCGAGAGGTTTAAGTGAAGATTATATAGTAAGGCAGTTAGTTAACGTGGGAAATCATGGGTTAGTGCAAATGTTTAGTTAACAATGGCCGTTGTAAATGGTGAAAGTCCTGAGTAAAAGCATGAGGTTCATTTTAATCATCATTAAACGCCTCGAACTGCAGGCTTAACAATGATTCAAGGAAGCACTGTTTGGGTTAATATTTAAATATTGGGCTAGATTGAAGGAAGGCCCAAAGATGTTGAAACAAGGTGAATCTGCTCGAAGCCCAGCCACAAAATCTAAAGCAAATTGAAGCCTTCTCAGCCAAGACATGAGCCACGTGTCTATAACTGAAGTGATAAGTGATGGAGACCAACCTACTATCAGCCAAAAAGCACTTTTTAGTGGCACTACATGTAAAAAGCCAATGACTCACTACCTTCTAAGAAGCTTTCGGGCAAGGACAGAGCTAAAGGCAGTCAGGCTAAATTGCGTATAAAAGGGAAGGCAGGCCCTAGAGACAAGGACACTCAACCAATCAAACAAAAAAAGATACGAACTCTGCTTTCAAGCCAAATTGGCATCCAGAATGCTGAAATCAACCCAGATTCAGTCATTTTAGCAATAGTTTCCTTAGAAAAGCTATCTTTTGTCTATTATAAAAGCTCTGCTACCTCCCTTAGTGTTGTAGTATCGATTCCCTCATGTAAACATGTTTACCATCCATCCTTTTTAGCAAACAACCCCTGTAAACACAAAGAGAAGTGGCTGCAAGAGGTTCAACCTTGCCAGACAAGGTGAAATCTTGCCCAAGTATCTCTGTTTGTCCTCTAAATTAGTATATCTATTGCTTAATGCACTCTTCAGCATGTATTCAAGTCATTTCCACCTGTTTTCCATTTTAAAGAGTCCTATTTGCATCTGGATCTGGTAACTTAATAGATCTGTTTTCATTAAGAGCAACTTGGAATCAAACAAATGACTAAATGGGCTCTAGACTCCCTCCATTCGAACATACAAGATCATGAACTAAAAGTCCTTGTTTACAAGGCAAGAAAAAGAACTTAATGCAGACTTAACCCATCTGTGACAATAACAAGAAGTTTGAGTAACTTTGGGCACAAGTAATCTACTTAAAACATGCTTGTTCTACATCTGCTATACTGAGATAGTAGTGGCACGCCTAAGCACTTTGTTAGTTTTGATTGCGAGCCTCAAGGCCTACTCCTAAGGCCCTACAAAGGCATCTTTCAGAACTAACTTTGTACTCTTCTTATAGCACATCAACAAGCAAGAACCCGACTACCAAACATATACACTCAAAGTGCCATCAACCCTTGTGGAGCTGTGAGAAAGGCCAGATCCATATTCTGCCACGAACAGCAGTCATAGATGTAATCCTCATTTTATAAATACTTAAATATATCTAGTTGAGCATGATCAGTCTCACAATCATCTCAGTAGTAACCGCATCATAACAATTCCTTCCTATAAGGAACTTTCATACCAACTGATAGTTTGTTCAGAAGTTTCCTTATTTTAACATTACAATATTTATGATCCATTTGACATTCCCACAACAATGCAGGGGCTAAATGTGTTGCATATCAATTGTTCCTGCCATATGGCTCAACAAATGAGACAAATACATGATGGCTCAACAATGCAGGAGCAGGTGCATACATTTCTCAAAGAAAGAAAAGCAACTGAAGATTATTCTATAAATTTAAGAAACGCTTGCTTGGATCAATTGAAGAAATTGGTTCCCCAAGCAGAGCAGCAGTCCTCAAACACCCAAAATAATGAAGATTCGGAGCCAAAGCTTCTGTCAAAAAGTTACCCGAATCAATTATGCTGTCAATGCTCTTCAAAGATGCATACAAGCATATTCCATTGAGGCAAGGTCGGAATTTTTCTCAGTTGTTGGTTTGGAAGAAGATATACATGTACTGGTCTCGCGATTGGCTGCGAACAATACTGAACCACGCCGTTCTATCATTTCCATTGTCGGGATGAAGGGCGTTGGTAAGACTACTCTGGCAAAGAGAGTTTTTAACCACAGAACCATTGCAAACCATTTTGAAGTGCGACGTTGGGTGTCTATGCCTAATACTTTTCACTCTGATGATTTAAATGCCCTTTTGACAAGTGTTGGAAACAAGGTCCTGGAGATCCAAGAGAGAGAGAGAACGGAAAAGACTACTGGGCCGAGAAAGTGCATGATTTCTCGAAGGAGAAGCGCTACCTTGTAGTTTTGGATGAGGTCTTGTCAATCAATGCCATGCACGCTTTGAAAGCTGCATTCCCAGACATGAACAATGGGAGCAGGATTGTGATCACCACACGAAAAAAGGACATTGCTGCAGCTGCTGACCAAAATAGCACTCCCCACCAACTTCGTCTCCGTACCAAAGAAGAGAGCTGATATCTTTTCTCCCAGTTGGTGCAGTGTCCTGCAGAAATTGAAACTCTTGCAAAGAAAGTTGTAGGACAAGGGGGAGGCCTACCACATTTCATCTTACGCCTTGGGTATCTGCTGTCTGGGAAGAAAGTGACATCTGAGGAATTAGAGGCACTTGAGCGGAACACTCAGCAAGAACAGAACCAGATACCATGGTTAGAGAACCTGGAAGTGAATAAAGATGACCTGATATTCCACCCAATTCTGAGTAAATGTATTTCTTACTTCCAACTCTTTTCTGGGGACTTTGACATCCCCACGAGGAGAATTATCGCTTCGTGGGTTGGACAAGGACTGGCACAAGTAAGCGGAGGTGGGAAAACATCAGATACTCCCGAAAAAGTTGCATACGAGTATCTATCAGACTACATTGGCCGTGATGTGATTCAAGTAGTTCAAAGAAATCTTGATGGTAAGGTGAAGACATGTTGCTTGCCTGCTGCTCTGCGAGATCTCTTGTTTCCAGCGGAAGGCAACAGCAGCAAAGCTACAAGGTTAAGCGGTCAACTTGCCTTTCATTTTGAGGACAGTGAAGCTTGTTTCCGCCACATAAATGGTGTCAACGCAAATGCCCCAATGGTTATGCAGAATGAAATCCAGCATCATTCCATTCTCATCTTTGAAAGTCAAGAAGGAAACCAGCCCAGAGAGGAGATAGGCGACTTTCTTCAGAGTGGCATTACTGGAGGTTTCTTTGGACAGCTACAGATTCTTGACCTTGAACGTATATTCAGGCCTCAAATTCCTAGGAGCATAGAAAAATTGAAGCTGCTAACATATTTGGGGTTAAGGAGGACATACATATTAACGATCCCAGAATCGATAGGCAGTCTGGTGAACCTCCTTACACTAGATTTGAAGCATACTGATGTCCAAACTCTCCCTAATTCAGTACTGAAACTGAAGAAACTTCGGCATCTTCACTTGAATCGGAATATTCCAATGCCTGCACCAACGGCACTTCCCATGAGCAATCTGCAGACATTATCAGATGTATTTGTTGGTATGAAGAATCCAGTGAAAGAACGGAGGGACAAGTTGATCAACCTTCGAAAGCTGGGATTGACAAAAGGCACTGGCAAAATGGATTACGCAACTGACCAACTTGCAGTCTTTGAAGTTGGTATCAGTAAACTGTCCAGCCTATATTTGTCAGGACTGCTTGAAAACTCAAGATCCGTCATAGGAGACCTCCCAACAAGCCTCACTCATCTTACCTTATCGGCCTCAGGGATCGGAGAAGATGCAATGCCAATGTTAGGTAAGCTTCCAAACCTCAAATTGCTGAAACTGAACTCCGGTTCTTACGAAGGAACAAACATGGTTTGCTCCATGGATGAATTTCCCCAGCTGTTGGTTCTAAAGCTTTGGAATCTAGATGCTCTGAAGAAATTGGATGTGCAAGAAGGGGCCATGCGAAGTCTTAGGGAGTTGGAGATTAAATCGTGCAGGAATTTAACAATCACAACAGGATTGGCAAATCTAAAGATCCTTCAGAAATACGAAGTTAACTGATATGCATGCGAAGTACACATGCTACATTCAGATTTGGCTTTGCACCAGCTCTGGTACCATCTGGCGTGCAAGAATCTTTAGGTATATCTTTTGTGTTTCCTTTGTATTTCGTCTTTGATTTTTTTCTTTCGTTTGAGTAAATTGTAAGGTTTGACACACAAGATCAATATGGCAGCTGATTCTTTATTGATGTGTATTGATTTCATGATAAAAATTAGACTAAATCGTTGGAATTTCTTTATTTTCGGACTCTTGTTTTGCCCCTCCTAGATAGTTTGTATGCAGCTGATTCTCATGATAGTGAAGTCTGATGACTCCTCTGGAATTAGCAGCTTTGTTGTCAGTTCCAACTTCTATTGCTTGCCCTAGAGACTAGCAGGACTATAGTTTTGATATAGTCTATACTAGCAATGGATGCCCGCGCGATGCTGTGAGATTGAAAATACTAGGAAAATTCCGTATATTTACATACAAAAGATAATAAAACTTGATGTGTATGCATACCATTTACATATAAAAGTATGTAAATAGATTTGGTGGATGGTCTTATTTTCATACAAAAGATAGATACTCGATGTGTATGTACACAATATTTACATAACAACAGATTTACCATATTGTCCTATTTGTATAGCAGACGTATCTTTGACCGTCGGACTCGTGAACTTTAAGAGATATGTCAATTGGTCCTTTACTTTGATTGCACACTGCATCAAGTTAAAGTTCCCACCAACTGGAGAAAAGTACCATGCTACATCTTATTTGTGTGCCACAGGTAGTGTTCAAGCCGTTGGGATTTCTGCCATCTTCAATAAGGAAAATTGCAGCTTCTGGGACATGAGAAAGGAGGGAAAAAAAAGTTGGGACTCTATAATGTGTATTTGCTTAATGGTAAGGTAATCTGTGGTGCAACTATAAATAACAGTGGTACCTTGTGGGGCAATTATAAAATTACAGCATAAGTATAAACTTGCAATTCAAGTCTATGCACCTGGTAAAATTTAAAATGTTTACCTATCAATCGTCTACCATTAAGTTGTTAAAACTTCAATTCCACCAAACCGAACTCTACTATTCCCTCTGGCATCAAATGAAAGCTGCATATGAAATCAACGTCGTATAGCATTTTAACTTTTAACCATATTGATGATGTTGAAGTGAGTAACTAAAATGAAGAGTAATGTCACATCCCGGCCCGGACCCCCACCACATCCCGAGCTCGACTCCGCCGTAGCACGATATTGTCCGCTTTGGGCCCCGACCACGCCCTCACGGTTTTATTTTTGGGAACTCATACGAGAATTTCTCAGTGGGTCACCCATCATGGGATTGCTCTTGCGCGAACTCGCTTAACTTCAGAGTTCTGATGGAATCTGAAGCCAATAAGCTCCCAAAAAGCCTCGCGCAAGGTAGAGATGGGAATATACATATAAGGTTTACAAGATCCACACCCCTAAGCGATGTGGGATCTTACAATCCACCCCCCTTAGAGGCCCGACATCCTCGTCGGCACACTTCCAGCCAAGGATTGACTTTGATACCAAATTGTTACATCCCGGCCTGGGCCCCCACCACATCTCGGACTCGACTCCGCTGTAGCACGATATTGTCCGCTTTGGGCCCCGACCACGCCCTCACGGTTTTGTTTATTGGAACTCACACGAGAACTTCCCGGTGGGTCACCCATCATGGGATTGCTCTCGAGTGAACTCGCTTAACTTCGGAGTTCTGATGGAATCCGAAACCAATGAGCTCCCAAAAGGCATCGCGCTAGGTAGAGATGGGGATATACATATAAGGCTTACATGACCAACACCCATGAGCGATGTAGGATCTTACAATCCACCCCCCTTAGGGACCCGACGTCCTCGTCGGCACACTTCCGGCCAAGGATTGACTCTGATACCAAATTGTCACTTCCCGGCTCGAGCTCCCACCACATCCCGAGCTCGACTCCGCCGTAGCACGATATTGTCCGCTTTGGACCCCAGCCACGCCCTCACGGTTTTGTTTCTGGGAACTCACACGAGAACTTCTCAGTGGGTCACCCATTATGGGATTGCTCTCTCGAGAACTCGCTTAACTTCGGAGTTCCGATGGAATCCGAACCCAGTGAGCTCCCAAAAGGCCTCGCGCTAGGTAGAGATGGGAATATACATATAACGCTTACAGGATCCACACCCCTGGGCGATGTGGGATCTTACAAGTAAACATAGGCATACAATAGATTTAAAAGTATCAACATTAAAGAACATAGGTGTATTAAGTCCCAATTATTTCTTCACCCAAGTCAAGAACATGCCTAGTCAAGGTATTTGTTCCCAATTTTGCAGTTCCTTGAGAAGTGTATGTATTGAAATATAAAAAGCTAAATATAGAGAAACTTTACATACCATGACACACAGAAAAAGGGCCACTTTGTATTCATTTTCATATATAACTGGGAGAATTTACCCAAGAAATGGGTTTAAAAAGACTGATACCAATATGGACTACCCATTTCAATTTTTGTGCTTTGTTAAATTGCATACCAAAGTAGTATTTCAGTATGCATAAGACGAACTGCTTATTCTGTTAAGTAATGATAAACAAATCACTGTATTTCCCAAAACAACAAATTAGAATGGAATGTAATCAAATAACATGATGTCCTCCACCAGGATTGGGTGTAGCTAGTGTACTGACATAGGGAAGAAGTAATCCACCCTTATTGAAAAAAGGCCGTACATGAAGGTTGTGTAGACTACAAAACCCTTTTGAGTGGTGGATTATGTGGAAATTTATTTGATGATAATATAAATCTCTTTTGGACTCTGCATACTAAAATGAGAGGTTGTGAAGCTGTGCAGATGAGCCAAGGATTAACAGACTCGTACCCAAACAGTTTTGACAATTTCTATGTATGGTTTATATACATACATATATACTATAGATATATCAATTTAGTACATGTCTGCAATTGGGAAGACTTGCACAATTAAAATGGATCAATTCTGCAATGGAAATATCGATGGCAACCAAGTTAGTAAATTTAGTATCAGAGTTTCACACTTCTTACCCAAATTTGACCAAATTCCAGCTTATCCACAACAATTCCAGTTCCTACAGCCTCAGATGACCATCAGGAAGAAAAAAATGCAACATGGATATGAATCAATTACCTAAAATTTTGAAATTGGGGATAATCGAATATAAACCGAAACCTAGAATAGCTCACCTTCGTGCGTCGTGTGTTGAGAGAGATGATTATTTCAAGTGAAGCTGCTGTACGAAGAAAAAGAAGATGAGGGAGTTGTGCGAAGAAGAAGAAGAAGAAGAAGAAGATAATGACTGAGCTGATTAAGTGGCGAGGTTGAGGACGTTCTTGGCGACGGAGATGACTTTGGGGCCAATGCCATCGCCGAGAAACAAAGTGATGGAGTAGCGTTTGGAGGGTGAGGCTGCGAAACAACTGCTCTTACCCACTCTGTATTCATTGACTGCTAAACAGAGAAAAATGAGATAAAACAAAAAAAAAATTCTTGTAGAAATAAGTTTGTAGAAGTGGGAAAATTGGCAGTGATTACAATTTGTAAAAGGAGCAATTGATCCTACCCACTCTGCTTCATCGATGGATAGCTGCTTCGAAGTTCACTTGGATTGTTAAAAATCTTGTATGAATAAATTTGAAACCCCTCATAACTTACATTGGAATTCGAAACTGAAAGTCGAAGGCCGTACGGTTCGCCGGCGTTCGTACGAAAACAGCTCGCCAGAATTAGATGACCTAGAACCTAGCCGCTTAACACTTGAAATTGATTTGTTGGTTTCGAAGTTCGGATAAGTGTGGGAATTCGCTTTGCTGATTTGAGGGTTTTAGGTTGTCTTCGATTTATTCGTTGAGGTTTCGAATATTTGTTCTGTTAATTGTGAGCAACAGAGTTAAAGGGGACCATGTTTTGCCAGATGAGGCGAAGAGGCAGAGGGGAAGAAGCGGTGAAGATCCACGCGTCACCATTCTGCTCTCCGTTTGACAGCGAAGCAAAAGTGGCAAAGTTGAAATAACAACAAAAAAAGCGGGGCAAAAAGGGAAGCTTACTGTTAATGAACAGTAACTTTGTGTTGAGTTTTATAAATATTCTTTAGAGAAGTGTTATTAGCACTCTAAAAATCTCATTCTATACTCATCACAAGTATATTTTTCTTTCCTATATAAAAAGTTTGGAGTGTAGAATGAGATTTTTTGAATGCTAATAACAATTTTCATTCTTTAGTATATGTATAATGTTTCAACAAGATCATATTCTAAGCTATTATAATTTACAATGAGGATAATTCGAACTCCGACCCATGCATCAAGGACCGGCATGCTGTCCTATACAACTGGCCTAACTAATATCTAAATTTCAATCTAGTTTACTACTCATCTATTTGTTTTCTTCTTTCATTTTTTACTACTCATCTTCTTGTAGGTCGTGAAACAGTAACACAAATTATAATATTTATAACCAAATGGCAAATGAGTTGTAAGTACAAAATCGTACCCGATCATTCCGAAGGAACTTTTGATTTCACCGAGCAGTATTGCCTCGTGAAATGTTGCTGCTGACCACTGCTGCAGAGCTTCATTCGAGTTCCAGAAACCGGGCCATTTAATTTTGGGTCCAAACAAAAAGCACAAGGGGTTTAAGCCTTAACGAAATTCAGAGCAACTTGAGGAAGAGTTTGCTAATCCAGCAAGATGTACTACTTTCTAGCAGCCCAACCCAGAAAATAATCATCATGGTCCAGAATAGGGATTCTAAATATTAGATGTGAAAATAATAAGACTAGATCGTTGTATTAACTGGCAAGTTAACAAGGAGAAATCTTTGGCTTTCTTAGGGAAGTATGCTCAGCCTAAATAGTGTTCCATCTTGGGTATTCTTGGAAAGAAGATAGTGCTATTCACACTCATTTTTACCTTCCACATACCCTTGTTAATTTTTTGTTATTCATCTTCTTCATTCATTCGATCTGATCCGAAAAATTGATGTGTGGATAACACTACTCTTCTTGATATTGGCTTAGGGTCTTCCTTTTAATATTTGGGTGTCCCAATTTTACAAGATCGTCCTCTGAGAAGTTTCTTCCAAGACATTGCCAATAAAGTCAGGTGCAAACTGTCAGCATGGAAGAGTCATATGCTTTCCCAAGCGGGTCATCAATAAAAGAGTTTAAACTAGGGTTGTAGAGACTGATTGCATAAACTCAACTCAGTTAATGATGAGTGAGGATTTGACTTCATTATATAGAGATTATAAGATAAGTACAAACATATATCAGATTACAAGTAAATACAAATACAAACTGATAGACTCTAAGGATAGTCTATCTTATGAAGAGTCCTTGAGTTATCTGAACTGGGACGTTGAGTCCTTGAGGTATCGAAACTGTGAGGTTGACTCGAAGTGGGTTGCTGACCTGGAGTACATGCAGAGTCATTAGGTTTATCACGCCCCCGCAAGCTAAGCGGGCGAAGACGCACGGGAAGCTTGGAAAGAAGATAACTGAAGCGAGCAAAGGACAAGCCTTTGGTGAGAAGGTCAGCAATCTGATCAGCAGTGGCGACATAGCCAACCTGAATTTCCTTGCGCACTACCTTTTCGCGAACGTAGTGATAGTCAACCTCAACGTGTCTCATCCTTGTCTGATAAACAGGATTAGAAGCTACTGCAAGGGCACTAATATTGTCACACCATAACTTGGGAGGAGAAATGAATATGTGTAAGTCACGAAAGATATGGCGAAACCAAGATAAAGTGGCTGCCGTATAGGCTAGTTGTCTGTACTCAGCCTCAGTGCTTGAGCGGGACACCCCTCGTTGTTTCTTGGAGCTCCAAGAGATGAGATTAGTGCCAAGGAAAATGCAATAGCCCCCAGTAGAGCGCCTATCGTCAGGATCACCAGCATAATCCGCATCGGCAAAGGCAGTGAGAGTGAGAGAACTGGGCGTATAAACAATGTCGTGAGCATGAGTGCCCTTCAAGTAGCGGAGTATGCGTTTGACAGCAGCCCAATGAGCAGTGGTGGGTGAATGCATATATTGACAGACCTGATTGACGGCAAACGCAAGGCCAGGTCTGGTGAAAAGAAGGTATTGGAGGGCACCGACGATGCTTCGAAACTGAGTACCACCATCAGACAAAGGTTCACCTTCGTAGAGACTCAACTTGCGGCCAGCTGCAGCGGGAGTGGTGAGAGGCTTTGCATCAGCCATATTGGTCTTTTTGAGAAGGTCCAGGATGTACTTAGATTGTGAAAGGTGCATGGCAGTTGGCGTCCTTGTAATTTCCATGCCTAAAAAATAATGTAAAGGACCGAGATCCTTCATAGAAAATTTGTGACCAAGTTGGCGAATGAGCCGAGATATGTGGGAATGATTGTTACCCGTGACAAGGATGTCGTCGACATATATGAGTAAATAGAGAATAGTGGATCCATTAAAGAATGTGAACAGTGAAGAGTCGGCTTGGGAGGCTTGAAAACCTAGGTCTTCAAGGTGTTGAGAGAAACACTGAAACCAAGCACGGGGTGCTTGTTTCAAACCATACAGGGATTTGTGCAGTCGACAGACATGTGAGGGAAATTGAGGGTCAACAAAACCTGAAGGTTGTCGCATATAAACAACTTCTGCCAAAGAACCATGTAGGAAAGCATTCTGAACATCAAGTTGTCGGATTGGCCAATTGTAGTGAAGAGCAATGGAGAGTATGAGTCTAATTGTCGCATGAGTGACGACCGGACTGAATGTCTCAGTATAATCGATACCATCTTGTTGGTGAAAGCCATTGGCGACTAATCTAGCCTTATACCGCTGTATGGAACCATCAGAATGCCGTTTGATTCGATACACCCATTTATTGGGAAGAACATTCATGGAAGGTAGAGAGGGAACCAATGACCATGTGCCAGTTCGTAAGAGAGCATTAAACTCATCTGCCATGGCCTGGCGCCATTCAGGATATTTATTTGCCTGTGTAAAACAAGTAGGCTCAACCACAGTGTTAGTAATAGCAGAAAGTAATGCATATTTGAGATTTGGTTTATGAATCCCGTCCTTAGCACGTGTTGTCATAGGGTGAGTAGGTGGGGGAGTCCCGTGAGAGGATGGAGAAGGGTCAGTACTTGCATTCGTGGGTCCTAGGGGAATAAGGGGGAGGGTGGTATTAGTAATAGGTGAAACTGATGGATGGGTAGGTGAGGGAAGGACGGGTAGAGGTGATGAAGGAGGGTTAGGCGAAGTGGGGTTGGAGGTGTTGGGATGTGGAATATTGATGTCAGGAAAGTATGCTGGGGAAGGAGGAGAGGACTGGGGACGGGATGGGGGGGATGGGCCAATGTCGAGTAACAGAGCAGGGGAAGAAGTGGAGGATGAGGTGGACACAGTAGAAATGGATCCTGTATATGGAAAACAAGTTTCATCAAAGACAACATGACGTGAAAAAAATATTTTCCCTGTGGACGTGTCAAGACATTTATATCCTTGTTGATTTAAAGAGTAACCAAGAAAAACACAACGTTTGGATCGAAATTGAAGTTTATTAGTGTTATATGGTCGAAGAAATGGAAAACATGCACACCCAAAAACTTTGAGGAAATCATATTGAGGAGGTTTGTGAAATAGTTTTTGAAAATGAGACTCATCATGTAAGACTTTAGTGGGTAAACGATTTATTAAGTAATTTGCCGTGTGAAAAGCATCATCCCAAAAAGATGTAGGTAACGAGGAATGGGCAAGAAGAGTGAGACCAGTTTCAACAATATGACGATGTTTGCGTTCAGAAATACCATTTTGTTCAGGATGATGCGGGCAAGTTAAACGATGATTAATGCCATGATGGGTCAAGAAAGTTTTGAAAGTAGTACTAAGATACTCACCTCCTCCGTCAGTTTGAAAAGATTTGATGGTGGTGTGAAACATGTTTTCAACCAATTTCTTAAAAGCAACGAACGTAGAGAGACATCTGATTTTAACTTTAAAGGATACAACCATGAGTATCGAGAAAAATCATCTATAAAAATGACATAATATTTAAATCCATTAATTGAAAGAGAAGGAGAAGTCCATACATCTGAATGAACCAACTGCAAAGGAAAAGACGAATGGGAAATAGATAAACTAAAAGGTAACTTGTGACTTTTGCCCAGGGGGCATGACTGAAAAAAGTCATGAGTTACAACGCCATGGGTAGGCAACTTATTCCTAGAGACTAAATGTTTTAAAACATGAGAAGACGGATGACCTAATCTAGAGTGCCAAATAGAGGTAGACACTCTAGCACCTATGAATGCAAAGACGCCTGTAGTGCTTGATGAAAGGGTAGAGAAGGGGTAGAATCCATTTCTACTCTGGCCTTGGAAAAGCATCTTCCCCGTGTGAAGATCCTGAACACGATAGGAGGTGGGGTATAAAGTTAGAGAACAATTGTTATCATTGGTAAATCGATGAATAGAAATAACATTGGTGGATGCATTAGGGCAAAGAAGGGTGTTGGATAGGTGAAAATTGGTGTGGGGTGTACGAATGCAAGCATTCCCAACATGAGAAATTTTCAAACCTGTGCCTCCAACTACACCATTGACGTGATCACTGCCATTGTAAGGACGAGGATTGGACACCTGAGATGGATCATTTGTAATGTGGGCATTGGCTCCAGAGTCAAAAAGCCAATTCTGGACTGTGGGAGCACTGGCAGATACTGGAGGAACACCGGCAGCATAGGCTTGAAGCTTGGGCGCTGGAACACGCCCTTCATAAGACATGTTGAGACGGTTAAAACAATCAATTGCTGAATGGCCATGGCGATTACAAATCTGGCATTGAATCCGGCCAGAAGGAAAGGAAGTCTGAGAAGGAGCATGCCCGAGGAGACCATCAGGTTGGCGCGAGGGAGGCCCATGATGAGAGCCCGGGGAGTTGCATGGGCGCGAGGAAGCCCCACGACCACTGCCGCGACCGCGAAACCCAGAGGAGGAACCACGACCGCGAAAATGAGCAGATGGACGGCCACCAGTGCGAGCTGCTGCAAGGGCAGTGGGGCCGGTTTCAGCAATGAAGACAGAATGGAGTTTGTGTCGGCGTTCAGCACCAAGAAGAAGTGCTTCCAAAGCACTGTATGTAATCGCCTCATCACGAGCTTGGGCGGAGGCAACGGTGCTTTCATAAGCAGGACCAACATTATTAAGAATGATGGCAACGATGTCGGAGTCTGAAACAGGAGCACCAGAGAGAGAAAGAGTGTCTGCGAGGCAATTAATGTTATCCAAGAATTCAGAAATAGAAGAATCACCTCTGTGAGTGTTCATTAACTCGCTGCGAAGCTGGAGGAGACGACCGGTGGACTGAGAAGCATATCGGTCACGTAAAGTTGTCCATGCAGAATGGGAACTAGTCTTCCCAATTAAAGCAGCAAGAACAGTAGGGTGAACGGAAGAGTTGATCCACGACAGGACTGTGGCATCCTGTTGGATCCAGATGTCAAAGTCAGGGTTGACAGTGGCAGTGACATTGCCATCCTTATCTGTGAGGAATGCAGGAGGACACGGACTGGTGCCATCGACAAAGGAAACCAGGTTTCTGCTGCGGAGAAGAGGGAGCATTTGAGCTTGCCAGAGGGGGTAGTTGGTACGATCAAGTTTGATCGTAAGAAAGTTGGAGGCATTGGGAAGGGGAAGGGAAGATTGTGAGGAAGAGGCCATGGGAAAAAAAATAATTGTGGTGTCGTGAGACTTTAGCTCTGTGATACCATAAAAGAGTTTAAACTAGGGTTGTAGAGACTGATTGCATAAACTCAACTCAGTTAATGATGAGTGAGGATTTGACTTCATTATATAGAGATTATAAGATAAGTACAAACATATATCAGATTACAAGTAAATACAAATACAAACTGATAGACTCTAAGGATAGTCTATCTTATGAAGAGTCCTTGAGTTATCTGAACTGGGACGTTGAGTCCTTGAGGTATCGGAACTGTGAGGTTGACTCGAAGTGGGTTGCTGACCTGGAGTACATGCAGAGTCATTAGGTTTATCAATCAACAGCTTATCTCGTCAGTGATTTAGAGTTTGCTTATCTACAGCTTTCAGCTTTATGCTTGGCCTCGTCTTCACTGAACCATGTTCAGTTGGATTTGTAATTTCTTTTGGTCGGGGAATCCTGATTCCGAGGCATTCCGTTTGTTTCTTGGAGAGTTTGTTGTCGTCCAAAACATTTGGGGGGCTTAGGTTTAAAAGATTTGTCTTCTCACAGCCTTTCCTTGCTGGCTTCTCTAGATCAACTCGTAAGCTTTGGATCATTTTACTTTGTACTTTTATTTGGGGCATTTGGTTCCTTCGGAATATGCTAAGCATTGGCTTACGGACTCTTTTCGGGAATCGTCTTCAATATGTATTTCTCGCCGGCACCCTCCTCCTCCTTATTTGCCTATTTTCTCATTGCTATTTTCTCTTATAAGGCTGCAGCTTACGCTTATCATTGGTGGTCTATTATCCTATCATTTGCAGTCACTGTTCATACACGCAATTTGTCTTTTTTTTCCTACTTATCGTTTTTGTTGACTGTTTGATGGTGTTGGCCTAGTCTCCTTACATGTACCTTTTTATAATTCTTACTAGCAGCACACATGCTTCAAGGGTGCAACTAAATTTGTTTTTTATTTTATTTTGACTTTTTCTGAATGAGCATGGATGACAACTCAAAAATAAAAAAGACAAATAAAAAAAAGAAGAGAAAAGGTAGGAGAACGTGGGGAATGTAGAGTGGTAATTTACATGGTTGTGATGTTATTATAAAAAACAGTAAAATTTGTGTTACATGTATACTAAATTGTCCATGTTTTGTTGAGTTCTGGTGAGAGGATTAGAGTTAGGGCTGGGCACGGGCCGGGCCGAGCCCAAATTCGGAGGAACCGGACCTACCCTTTTAAAATGTAACGGGCCGGGCAGGGCCGGGTAGAGAAATTTTAAGTTTGAGAACCGGACCTAAAACGGGCCGGTTCAGGACGGGTCCAAGGGTCCAATTACTTTTTTCTTTTTCTTTTTTTTTTTTTTGGGTCTGACATTGGGCTCCTTTTTTGTTACCAACAACTCACATGTTTACATTTACAAGAGAGGCCCATACAAACACAACAACAAAAGTATGGACCTGATAACAAAACCAAGCCCAACAGAAAAAACCCTAACAGCCTGCATCCTCCGCCGCTGCTGCATACAAAATAGTAGCTCTTTTCCAATCGGCACTCCACCTTGTAAGACTGAGTCTTGTTCTACAATCGAAAACTAAATTCAGAAGACAAAGCTTGAGCAATCAAATTTACAATACAAACAAAAAATGACAAAGCTTGCCCAATTCTGCTCTCCCCCCCCATGAACAAATAAACAAATCTCAACCAAAATCAAATTGTCGGTCATATAAATTCCAGAAGTTATATACAACTCTAAATTACTGAAAGATTAGCAGATTACTGAAAGATTCAAATTTATGCAACTTCATCCGATTTCCCCACTAACCCAGAAAATAAAAAATTCGAATACTCCCCATAACCTAGAAATTTCAAAAATCCTAATTCAAAAGTCCTAAATCCCTGAACTCAAAAACCCAGATAATTCAAAAACCCTAATCTAGAAATTACCTTAATTTGAGAGAAGATGACATGATATTTCGAATCGCAGGATGATGGTGGTGTTTTCGACGGCGGTGATGGGTGGTCACGTTTGGGAGGAGAGTCAGGAGACGATGGCGATGGTGGTGTTCACAAGAGGACTTGACTCGAGTGGGAGATGGGACTGAGAATCGAGAGGGATGACTCTGGGAAAGAGAGATCCAGAGGGAAGGACGAAGGAGAGAGGACTGAGAATCGAAAGGGAGGACTCTGGGACTAGGAGAGAGAAATCGAGAGGGAAGAATCAGGGAGAGAGAGATCGAGATTGAGGACTCGGGAGGGCTCGAGAGTCTTCGAGAAAGATGTGATGTGTGTGAGATTTGAGTGTGTGTGTGTGTGTGTGTGATACGGTTCGGGGCGGGGGCCCATGACTTTGGAAAATTAGATCCGGCCCGCCCCTTTGTTTACTTGGACCCGCCCCGTTTTGTACATAAAATATTATGGACCCGCCCCATACCCGTCCCGAACTGCCAATACCCGCCCCTACCCGCGGGCCCAGGGCCCGTTTGCCCACCCCTAATTAGAGTGGTAATTTGTTGAGGTTTTGGTTGACAAACAGGATTTTATTAATATATAATTTAGATATTAATAAAATTTGGTAAGAGAGGGGAGGGGCGAGGGTTTCAAGGTGAAATGTCATTTTTCCTTTGGGAAGAGTAGGTGTCTCGCACGCGACTATTGACAAAGAGCTAATCTCGCATAATTTTGTTGTACTTTCACCAAAAAAAAAAAAAAAAGACGCAATGCTAATATGTTGTTTAGAATCCTTCTCGGATATTTTTTTTTTTTTTTTAAAAGTTTCTGAAACTAATGTGTTTTAAGTAATATAGTTTCATTCATTGAAAACCTTATTTTGTTATCAACTGAATACCAAACAACACAAGATCAAGGGCCTCTCCAAATATTGTCAGTTGGGAGAGCTTTTACAATGAGGGGATCAAAAGAGGGGATACAATGTGAAATGTTTAAGAGTCGTCCGAGAAATTGGACGGTTAATTATGATTTTTTATTTATTTTACAATTGGTTTAAAATTATTTAATACGAATAGTTACAACTTACAAATATAAAAGTGCGTTAATATGTCATCGATATTCAATCAATATATCATCAAAGAGGGCAACGATCACTGTTATTTAGTACAAATAGTTACAACTTACATTCATGAAAGTATGTTCAGTTGATATGTCGTCAATATTCAACCAACATGTTATCAAAGAGGGCAACAACCACTCAATATATTCATGAAAAAAATATCACATCTTCTGATCCAACATGAGTGAGAGAACCCGAGCGTAGGCGGCGGACTCTGCCCAACGTCGAAGATGGCCACCAACGACGAGGTAGCCCGACAACGGTGACGCAGGGATACAATGAAGAAGAAAGAACTTAGTAATCAAAATCTAAAAACAAGAATCATATCAACTGGGGGGGGCTAGTTAATCCAGTTCCCTTTCTTACGTTCTCTATTTAAAGTTATCACATTCCGTCCTTATTTTACATTTTCTCAGAAAAAGAGGTGGTAACTGCCAAGAAAGAGGATTGAATTTGAGTAGGCAGAAAAGGGAGGCACAGCTACTCAAACTCTCTAGCTAATTGGTCCTCTTGTGTACCACACAACATCACCATTAGATTTAATTAAAACATTAGGGGGCAAAGAGAAGAACATAAATATTAACAAATGAAATAGAAAAGGTCCACCTTGTCAAAGGGACAAAACCAAACATGTTTAAGAGTCTCTCCAAGAACACAAACCAGTAGAAAACAAAGTGTTTACCATTTTTAATTCTTTTGAACCGGTATCTGCCGTCTGCAGACTATTTAAATTCAACCCTAATCACATTTTCAAAGCAACTTCATCTCTATTTCTAATCGTAATTAGTGGATCTCAATTGGCATGACATGCCAAGGAGTAAGTTAACCACCCAAGACACACAAGGGTTAATTACTTAATTGGAGTTGATTATCCCTAATCAAACATCACACTGTCCAAATTAACAGCACACCCCACATTACAATATGCCTTCCTTTGTCTCATTCATGCACCCCCATTGCCTTAATCCATTAATTTAACATTTAACACTTTTAACATTTGATCCTATTAATTTGTTTTTAAAATATGTCATCAAGTTTAAATTTCTTGCATTGCATTATGAGGTTTTGAAATTGTATCAATTCAAATATTTCGTCTATTTGAACATCTAATCCTGCATTTAATTGACAATGTGCGATACGCGGAGTCTGAATCTGAGATGCCATACCTTACACGATTTGGTTGAGGCATCTATTGAAGAGAAGTCGGAGCTCCATGTCCAGTTTCTTAGTTATTTTTTTACTTTTTTGTCAATGTGGTACAAATGTGGGTTACATCAGCTCATACTCGTGGTTTCACACTTACCATAACATCAATTTAATGAAGGATCAAACAATCAATTATATCAAAGACATAAATTGATATTACTTTAAGACCTTATGGTGCAATTAGGAAAAATTAAAATTTCGTGACTCATTTTGAAAATAATTCAATACTTGGAGGGCTTGAAAGCTCCCATAAAAACCCTCCGTCCATTTTGGTCAAAGATCAAACTTTGCCACCTTTTGACAAAAATAAAAATAAAAAATAACTGTCACGTACCATAAAAAACCCCTTCTCTCTCTTCATCACCTTCACTTCCTCTTCCCTTTGTCAAATTCTCAAGCAAAATGACCACTGAACAACCAGAGCCAAATTCCACCTCAGATCACATCTTGGATTGGCTTGAAGATTCAGTCACTTTCTTCCCATCTTTCTTGGATGATCCTTACCATTCAAATGACATCGATGGAGGATTTCAATGGTGGGATGAGAGCCATGATCTTGTTCATCCCACCACCAATCCTACTTGTCTCAATAACCCAACTGGCATTTCAATCCCAACAACCACCACAGGGCCCCCAAACCCCGCCAATTTGAATCATCCGTCGCCTACCGATTCATCTAAGAAGCGAAAGGCGTCCCCCGAAGAGCAACACATCGATCGGAAGAACCCGGGGAACCAATCAGGTGAAGAGGTAGTAGTGGTGCCGGTTAAGAAATCAAATGGGAACAAAAAAGGGACAGCCAAGGGTACGGGGAATAACTGTAATAACGGTAATAGCAAGGAAGGGAGGTGGGCAGAGCAGTTGCTAAACCCTTGTGCCTCAGCCATCACGGGTGGGAATCCGACACGTGTCCAGCACCTCCTCTTCGTTCTCCACGAGCTTGCCTCAGTCACCGGCGATGCCAACCACCGCTTGGCAGCTCACGGGCTCCACGCGCTGAATCAGCACCTGTCCTCCTCCTCCTCCTCTGCCCCTAACGGCTCTGCCTCAGCGGCGCCGGTTACTTTCACTTCCACAGAGCCAAGATTTTTCCAAAAATCTCTGATGAAATTCTATGAGGTGAGTCCATGGTTTGCATTTCCAAATAACATTGCGAACTCTTCGATTCTCCAACTTATTGCGGAAGAATCTGATCGAACTCGAACCCTTCACATTGTCGATGTCGGTGTGTCTCATGGTATGCAATGGCCTACTCTGCTCGAGGCCCTGACTCACCGGCCAGGCGGCCCTCCGCCATTGGTCAAGATCACAGTTATCGCCGGCGCTACTTCCGGCGCTGAAAACAACCAAAACAGAGGGACCCCATTTGCAGTAGGTCCTCCCGGTGACAATTTCTCCAATAGACTCCTCAGTTTCGCCAAGTACATGAACATCAATTTGCAAATTAAGCGCCTCGACGATCAGCCATTGAAAACTCTGAATGCTCAACTGATGGACGCCTCCAATGACGAAACACTGATCGTTTGCGTGCAATTCAGGCTACACCAACTGAACCACAACGCCCCGGATGAGAGAACCGAGTTCTTGAAGTCCCTGAGGAGCATGGAGCCCAAGGGGGTGATCCTAAGCGAGAACAACATGGAGTGCAGCTGCAACAACTGCGGGGATTTCGCGACGGGGTTTTCGAGGCAGGTGGAGTACTTGTGGAGGTTCTTGGACTCGACTAGCGCAGCGTTCAAAGGGCGGGAGAGCGAGGAGAGGAGGGTGATGGAAGGGGAGGCGGCGAAGGCACTGACGAACCGTGGGGAGATGAATGAGGGGAAGGAGAAGTGGGGTGAGAGGATGAGAAGGGTAGGGTTTGTGGGGGAGGTGTTTGGGGAGGATGCCATTGATGGAGGAAGAGCCTTGCTGAGGAAGTATGATGGTAATTGGGAGATGAAGGTGGATGAGAAGGATGGGTGTGTAGGGTTGTGGTGGAAGGGGCAGCCTGTCTCTTTTTGTTCATTGTGGAAGCCTCATGAGAGAGAAGGCAACAATTAAAATCGGTGATTATATTTTTATTTTTATTTTTGAACTTTACGGTTTTTATTTCTGATTATCGTATTTAATTAAACGAAAACAACGGACATAATTAATTAAATATGAGTGTATTTATTATTTTTCAAATTTAAGATTGGGTTTGCAGTTTAGTGTTCTAGCTTGATTTCTTCTTCTCTTCTAACTTCTCCATCTGTAGAGTGGTCTACAAATTCTAAACTTTTTAATTCTTATTTTGGGTTCAAGTAGTATACGTGTGGGACAAAGGAAGAAGGATGGTGGAAGAAATATGAAATGAATGTGGATGAAATGAGTTGAGTGAAACAAAAAATGAAAACGAAAACGAAAACTAAATTGAAGCTATTTTCTTCCAAATTCATTTAATCTCCTTCGTTTCTTTCTCATCCAACCCTTTATCTTTTTTCCATTGTTAATTTTTTCCACATATTTTTCTTTTATCTTTAACATTTAACAAACAAACTAAAAATGCAATAGTTTTCAATTCGGAGAAATAATATACCCGATTTCAGTCCACCTCAAAGTTTCCAGTTTAACTTTCTCTAGCTTTACCTATGTATGTATGCATGTCATGTGCAAGGGTGAAAAGACATGATTAAGATGATAATCATATTTGATCCTTCTCATTCGTTCGCTTTAAAGCACGAGCTGCGAGAAAGAGAGATTTTCAATCTTGTACCAATCGCCAATCTCGATTCAACTACAAGCCTGCTATTTAATCGACTGAAAGTCGGATTGCACATTATGGGAACAATAGCAAAATAAAAAACAGATAAGCTTATTTGGATGTGCTTTTAAAACGACTAAAAATCTCAAAAGCATTTGAAATACTTTCTGCAAAAAACATCAATTATGTGCGGTGCTTTTTAGTGAAAACGTTTTTGTTTAGAGAAAACATTTTCAGTCACTTTAAAAACACATACAAACTAGTCAATAAGTGATTTCCACATATAATTTAATTTCTCACACAATTCTTCTCTGTCACTATTATCTTGAATAAGTAAAAAAAAGTTGACACCACTGAAACGTAAGCCCCGTTCAGTTAGTCCACTGGACCAAGCGAATAACTGTTAAGTCGGCCAAGATTACTCCGGGCTTGAAGCCAAGGCTCCACACGTGTCTCAGCCCATCGCACTGGGCGATTACTCCAAGCCTACGGAGGGTACCTGTATCCAGGCCTGCATCTCTGCAGATATTGGGGCCCGGGGACTTTCCTGGGCCTAGTTCCTTTTACAGAAATATGGCCCAATCGCCTCATCCAGTGGCGTCACAGTTAGGTCCTCCAACAAGCTTTATAAACAGCACAAAGAACCCAAGTGTGAGCGATGTGGGATTCCCAACAAAGCTTACTATACGTGCCTCTAATAAACACACTTTACAAAAAATGAAATTTCCGATTCAGTTTCCTCCAAACAAAAACGAAGATTAAGTTTACTGAGAAACGAATGAAACCAAAACGCGCAGTTTGAGTTCTTTGAACGACGACGGCACAGTTCTTTGTTTCCCCGGGAGACGAATACGCTGGATTTGAGGCTATTCCACTTGCCGACCACGGCGGACTTGGCTTCGACGGGACCTTGACGTAGGGAGCGTTAGGGACCTTGCGCAGCGCTGAGGAGGTGTAGGCGAACTTGATGACGGTACGCGCGCGGCGGCGCACACTAGGACCAGAGGGGACGTTGAGGGGGTGCGAAAGGTGCAATAGCACAAGCCCCAAATTTGAAGGGGCCCCCAAAAATTTTCTCACCTAATATTTATATGTAATAATATTCTATATTTAAAATTGCTTTTGTTATGAAATAATGTTCTATATTTAAAAATTGATTTTGTTAGTACTTAAAAATCTCATCTTACACTCCTTATAAGCGTAATTTTTTTTCTTTCTAAATACAAAATTTTAGAGCACAATAAGATATTTTGAGTGCCAATAATACACCATAAAAGACGGTATTTTTTTAATATTATGTTTGCAACTCTTTTTACTTATTATTAATGACATTTTTAAACTTGCAATCAGTGAGTGCTAAACTTTGTTTTGATTTAAGTGATTGTTTTCGAGTGTCAATACATTGTCCTACATTTCTTAAGACTTATCTTAAGGAGGGGCGTTTTAATAAATTTCGCACAGGATCCCTAAAATCTCAGAGAAGGCCCTGGCTAGGACTACGCCCAAAGCGGCGCCATTGTAGGAGAGGGCGAGTTGGGAGAATAGGTTTATTACGGCTTGCTCGTGCAACGACATTGCATTGTCGTTTGGGTTCTGCATGTATTAGGGGGGAAGCGGTGTGAGCAGAGAAGGTGGTGGTTTGGCGCGGTGACTCGTAGTTTGGCGGGCTGGAGGAAAGACGGTGAGAGTTTTCGGGAAGTGGTCTTTTAGTAGATTTAATCAGACACCGTTGGTGATCTAGTACTTTACCAGTTTGACAACTTGTGCTCATCTGAGACTCTTTTTTGGAGATGTCAAATTTCAATCCTAAAATTTACATTTGAAACTTTACGTGATATTTCGACATCTTTGAAAGTTTTGGCAGCAAGGGGGATATATGTCTTTCCATGTCATGCTACATCAAATTTGGTTTCTCGATTGAAAAACATTATTGCTATCTTTTATTACCGTTATTGCTGATTTAGATATTTTGACATCTCATTTGAAGATACTTTGAGGTGGTTTAATTTTTGTTTTAATTTTCAAACTAAAGCATATCACCTATACATATCCTTAGTTGAGATAAAATTAATTTAGTATAATTATTCTATTGTTCTAACCCATAAAAATGTATATCACATTAGCTGAGCGTGTTTAATGTGTCAAAATCGAGTTACGATTGACACTAATCCGAGTATTTATCATAGCTAAATTTTAATTCCTAGTTTCAAAAATGTCAATTTTTATATAAAAAATTTAAAGGAAAATTAATGAAAATGGCTTGAAAAGTTTTAGTTTTAATAAAAAAACTATGTTATAAGTTTTGTTTAATAAAAAACCATGTTATAAGTTTTAGTTTTAATAAAAAAAACCATGTTATAAGTTTTGTTTAATCAAAAACCATGTTATAAGTTAAGTCACTGTTTCTGGAATTTAAGTCACTGTTTCTGGATTTTGGTTCTTTTCGACGGACACTGTTTCTGGAATGTAAAAATAAACTGTTTCTGGATTTTAAGTAACATTTCTGGAATGAAAGTCACTGTTTCTGGAATTTAAGTCACTGTTTCTGGATTTTAAGTAACATTGTTTCTGGAATTTAAGTCACTGCACTGTTAGTTTATTTCCAGCGACAGTGTTAGTTTTTCCAGAGACAGTGTTATTTTCAAGCGACAGTGTTAGTTTTTCCAGCGACAGTGTTATTTTTCCAGCAACAGTGTTTTTCCAGAGACAGTGTTATTTTTCCAGCGACAGTGTTAGTTTTTCCAGCGACAATGTTAGTTTTTTGCAGAGACAGTGTTATGTTTTTCCATCGACAGTGTTAATGTTCATTTTCTTTCCAGATACAGTGTTTGTTTGTGCACGGCCCAAAGGGCTTGGTGTAGTTGTTGCTCGCCGGAGCTAAACGGAAGGGAAGGCCGGATTTCGGCCGGAAAGTTGGACAAACTTTAAACGCTCATAACTTTGTCAATACTCAACGAAATCAAGTGATTCGAAAACGAAAATCGTAGTTCTCGAAGAGACGAAGAGAATGGTACCTTGCACGATAGCTAACTCATTGTGGTTTGGCCGGAAAACGCCTCGAAAGCCTCGGAGGTCGCCGGAAACTGGGTTGGACAAACTTTAAATGCTCATAACTTTGTCAATACTCAACGAAATCGAGTGATTTAAAAACGAAAATCGTAGTTCTCGAAGAGATGAAGAGAATGGTACCTTGCATGATGTCTAACTCGTTGTGGTTTGGCCGGAAAATGCCTCGAAAGCCTCGGAGGTCGCCGGAAACTGGGTAAGATTCAAATGGATATAACTTCTTCAATACTCAACGAAATAGGGTGATTCAAAAAGGAAAGTTGTAGTACTCAGCGAGACGAAGAGGAGGAGGTGGAGGAGGAGGAGGAGGAGGAGGAGGATGAGGGCCAAAGGAGAGCCCATGAGTGACTGGCTGGTGGTCGAGCTGTCTGTTGGTTTGGTGGGTTTTACCTTGTTCTGGGATGATTTTTGGTTAAAAAAAGTTATAGGATGGTTTTTGGTTAAAATAAACTTAGTTCAAGCCCTTTTTATTAAAGCTCCCAAAATTTAAATGTAACAAAAAAAAACTCATTTGAATATACCGTATAAGGGTTAAAAAATCGAAAACCAAAAAAAACCGAACCGAACTAAAATGGCTCGTTCGGTTTCCGTTTTCTTAGTTCCGAAATCGAACCGGACCAATTTATGTCTAAATATTTAATTATGAAACCCAATTTATGTCCATTTATAGCCCGATTATAATATTTAACTTAATTTAAGCCCAAAACATAATTCAAGACCCAATAGGATTATCCTCTCTCTTCATTTCTCCGGACTTTCAGAATTCAATGGATGTGGCACTCCCATAATTTCAATGGTTAGAGTCTTCAATCCAGCCGAAAAATACTAGCAATTTTCAGAAATTAGTGTAATTTTCCTTTTCAAAACTAAAAAATACATAAATTAGTATCTTTGTTATATACACAAAACATGCCTAAACTATACTACTTTGAGCTCTAGTCTCTGGCACTTTAACCCGAGAGGAACAGTCCCTCACATAGTTTCTCCAAATACTAGAATACCGACGTTAAGAATCATATATTCGCACTGAAGCGCGGATATCCTGCCGGCAAACAGGACAGCATGGTGTTACATTCCGTTGGATTGATATGCTACACGGGTGGCAGCAAACACGATGCCCGCAAGGAATGAATGCCGATCGCCTTCTCCTCATCAGACATATGACACACAACTGTCCATCTGGAACCTCTCCTACTTCCTCCTCTTCTTCAATTTGAGTTTCAGTATTGCCGTCAGCAGCAGGGATTGATTGCTGTGACTGCCTTCCTTGCTTCCACGCTTTCAATTTATCCCAATTCCTGAAATAATACATGTAAATCAGTTTCACGAAATTTCCGATCAATGTGATCATCAGTGTTTAACCATTTCAATTTCATCTCTTAAATTATAATGGGTGAGTATGAGATCTACAACTCATGTCTGTGGTCTGTAAAAAGTTGTCCTTTACATCGGCCTAGAAACATCAAATAGCCCTATCAATATTGAACAACAACTCACAAGTAGAATGGAGTAAAAGCATGTCACATTTGGAAAGAAATTTGTACCTCGAAACAGCATAGCCAAGGATTCCAATTGACATTGAAACAAGAACAATCCCACTCCAGAACAGCACTCTTGTGCGTGAAGTAAGTTCTACAACCATCTCATCCTTGGACATCTCAGAGCTGTAAAAGACACAAGATCATTCAGGGAAGTCGAGCAATCAATAAACTCACCTTCTTACAGCAACATACTATCAAACAGTGAGGTAAAATGAAAAACAACAGCAGAGAATTGGAATCTTCAACACAAAAATAAAAAAGGTAAAGCAATATATATTATTTGACAACTGAATATTTGTCCCATGGATGACCGAACTGAAACTTTAATCCGATTTCAAGGTTTTAGCCACAAAATAAATCCGATGGATGAGAGCACTGCTGCAGAGATATATTACAATAGAATAAACTAGAAGTCACTGTTGTCCTAGCTAATATACCATACTATTTGACGACCACTAATGCATTTTCCAGAGTAAGTAATGAAATTTTCATATCCGACGGCAATACTGAAAAATAGAGGTTCAAAAGACCATGCTCAAGAAGAAGCTCACTTACAGAAAATAGGGAAGATCTTTGCACGACTTGATATCCGGCACTCCATTTTTTAAACTGCAGAGACCGACAGCGCTAATTTCCTTTCCCAATGGAAGAATCTTCTCTTCATCGAGAAAACCAATCTTCCAAACCAGAAACGAAAACCGACATCATAAAAAAAAGAAGCTAAGGAACACTAGAGCAAATAACTGAGATCCTAAGAAGCACACAATGGGAGGCAAAACTAGGAAACTCACTGGGTATTCATGCCGGAAGAGTGCATCAACGAGTTTATATTTGTAGGGAGAAGCATTAAGAGGATGAAAATTAAGATAAACTGTAGTAAGAGGTAAGGGATGTCTTGATTCATCTACATTTACAACAACAAATTCCGAAACCCGCCTTCGACTACCTTCAACAAGAACAAAAGGAACCTACACCAATAGAGATCAAGATTTACCCTTCAATTTCTAAATTTTATGCATTCAAATAAATTTAAAATAACCATAGAAATTCACAGAAAATATTGAAAATAATTAAGCAATTCCAGTACCGTTCTTAAATCCTTCGATTCTTGCTCTCTCCAAGGCTTCAAAATTAAATTTCTCAAATCAAACGGAAATCCGATGAAGTTCTTCCGATCCTTATAAACACACTGTACAAAAATTGAAATTTCCAATTCAGTTTCCTCCAAACAAAAACGAAGATTAAATTTACTGAGCAACGAAAGAAATCAAAAATCACCGTTTGAGTTCTCTGAACGACGACGGCACTGTTCTTTGTTCCCCGAGAGACGAATACGTCGGATTTGAGGCTATTCCACTTGCCGTCGACGGCGGACTTGGCTTCGACGGTGCCGCGTAAGACGACGAGCTTTGCATCGGAGGGCTGAGATTCGTCGGGCGAGAGTATTGCGCGGAGGTCTGAGACCTTGACATAGGGAGCGTTACGGAGCTTGCGCAGGGCTGAGGAAGTGTAGGCGAACTTGATGACAGTACGCACGGCAGCGCACGCTAGGACTACGCCCAAAACGGCGCCGTCGTAGGAGAAGGCGACTTGCGAGACTAGGTTTATTACGGCTCGCTCGTGCAACGACATTCCGATGATTGTCGTTTGGGCTCTACATGTATTAGAGGGGAAGCGGTGTGAGAAGAGGAGGTGGTGGTTTAGCACGGTGACCTGGTGGAGTGGCGGGTGGAGGAGAGAGTCGAGAGACGGTGAGAGAGTTTTCGGGAAGTGGTCTTTTAGTAGATTTAATCGGAGACCATGGGTGATTTGGTAATTCACCATTTTGACTTAGTTGTGCTCATTTGAGGCGGTTTAACCTTAATTTATGCTCATTTAAGGACATTGTGAAGTCCTAATTAGTTAGGAAATTTTGACAGAATAATATATTTACGCTGCTATTTAGTACTACGGTGGTATTCCACTTCACTTGTAAGTAAGAGGGTCTTAAATTTGATTCTCTCGTCAAAAGCAAATTTAAATCACATTGTTACCAGCTCACCAGTATTCATCATCCATCTTCATAAAAACTTACACCCCTTCGAGGGTCATCTATCTATATACATTTCCAATGGTTAAAGCTTCTTACCAAGAGTAGTCAGTACCAATTAAAACATTGGTGTAGCAGAAAGCTTCACAATTACGTATAAGATGAATCTACTCAACTTTTATATACACCAAAACATACCTGAACTATAATCCTTCCAACTCTTACCACTTAACCCCAGAAGCAAATTCCCACACATCGTTTCTCCTAATACTATAATACCATGTTAAGAATCATATATACGCAGTGAAGTGCGGATCTCCTGCCGACAAACAGGACACTTTGGTGCTATGTCCCGTTCGATTGATATGCTACAGGGGTGGCAACAGACTCGATGCCCACAAGGAACGAATGCTGATCGTCTTCTCCTCGTTAGACATACGACACACAACTGTCCCTCTGGAACATCCTCTTCTTCAATTTGAGCGTCAGCGTCGCTGTCAGCAGCCTGGCTTGATTGCTGTAACTGCCTTTGTTGCCTCCACACTTTCCATTTATTCCAATTCCTGAAACAAAAGAGTGGAAATTTTAGGAATTTAATGACTTTTCTCCACCGCTCATCGGCGATGAAAGTTTAAGTTAAAAACCATTTTCATTGTCGAGTCCTGGTGGAGGAAAGAAATTATCAAATTCCTAGTGGTTAGGGCATTCCCCCCTCCCCTTAGTTTAGAATAGCGTAGAATATTGCTTGTAATAAAAAGCCATTCAAAGGAGGCACGAGCTCTATCCATGCAAGACATGCGAGAGAAATGTTAAAAGAAACTGAACAACCCGATGAAGGATCAATAGGATATTACACATCATGGTAATTCAGAGCACTATAAAAGGCTGGCCGTTATACCAGTCTAGAGACATTTAACAACTATCAAGATTTGCAAGCAGAATAGGGTAAAAGAATTTAACATCTCAGGGAAAAGTTTTACCTCACAACTGCATAGCCAAGGACTCCAATTGACATTGAACCAAGAACAAACGCAGTCAAGAACAGCATTCTTGTGCTTGATGCAAGATCTCCAACCATCTCATCCTTAGACATCTCAGAGCTGCAAGTGATACAATATCAGATAATATACAGTATAAATACGCTTCTGACAGAAAATTAAAAACAGAAAGAATTCTTTAGGGCTCTCAAGCGTAAAATGACCTTCCTACTGCCACATATTATCAATCACGGAAAGAAAAGGAAAAGAAAAAGAGAAGGATTGAACTTAAATCCAGCACCGGCTACTATAAAGGGTGACAGTACTACTTCACTGATACATTATAAAAGAAACTTTCTCTCGTCTCAGGTGCACCCACTCGCTGTGCCTTCTCTTCACCCTCACCCAATCATCCAGATGAACAAAGTTCAAAACTTCTCACTAGCTGTGTCATACTTTGTGTAAAAAGTGCCCCTGATCCTGACTGTATATATTGCAAAGCAGTAATAGGGGCATTAAGACCAAGCTTTGTAGCGCTAGTAGGATTGCTAGCGTGGTGTTAGATATTTCAAAGATGAAAACACTAGGATTGATTGCTAGTAAACCATACAGTTTGACAACCATTAAAATGGAAGGGTAGCAGCATTGAAGCAATCAACCATTTAACAAATCCAAGACAGATAACCCTGAAAAAGGAGAGTCCTAGACACAACACCAGAAAGTGTTCGGCAGATTAAAAATAATGATTTCTTCATACCCGGCCACAATACTGAAGAGAACATGATGGAGAACAAACCCACTTACAGAAAATAGGGAAGATCGTTGCAGAACTTGATTTCTGAGACTCCATTTTTCAAACTGCAAAGACCCACAGCACTAATCTCCTTTCCCACCGGAAGAATCTTGTCAACAGTGAGGACACCAATCTTCAAAATCGGAAACAAAAATCGATAAGATAAAGAACGCCAAAGAAAATAGCACAATGAGAGCGAAAGCTTGCAAAACTCAGGGTAGTTAGTGCCGAAAAGTGCCTTCGAGAATGAAAATGGAGAAGGATTTACAGGTTGCAAATGATGATAAGCTATCGTAAGAGGTATGGGATGGCTTGATCCTTCCACATTCACAACCACCATATCCCGAATCGGCCATTGATCACCGTCAACAAGAACGAAAGGAACCTACATAAATATAAAACAAAATTACCATTTCTTTTCATAGTTTAATGCAAAATAAGCTTGATCGCCATCAAAATTCACAGAAATACTGAAAAATTAAGGCAATCGAGTACCTTTCTAACCAAATTCGATTCGTGTTCTTCCGAGTCTTTCCAGTGTCTCCAATACCTCCATACTATCGATCTCAAATTAAAGAATCCAATAAAACCCTTCCACTTGTGAATTATATACTGGAAGAACAAATTTTGAATTCAATTTTTCATCCAAACACACCACAAGAAATCACGGAAATTGAATTTTCCGAGCCAAGAAAGAAAGACGCACCGTCTTAGTACTCTGAAGGATGACGGCTCTGTCATTTGTATCTTTGGAGACGAGTACGCCGGACTTGAAGGTTGTCCATGTGCCGTCGAAGGTGGACTTCGCTTCGACGGTGCCGCGTACAACGACGAGCTTGTCCGAGTGATCAAGGGGGAGGATTGAGCGGAGACCGGAGACTTTGACGGCTGGGGCCTGACGGAGATTTCTTAGGGCTGAGGAGGCGGCAGTGAAGTTGAGGACGGAGCGCACGGCGGCGCAAGCGAGGGCGACGCCCAAAACGGCGCCGTCCCAGGAGAGGACGAGTTGCGAGAGTAGCGAGATGATGGCATTGTTGTCCGACGACATTGTGGTAGTTGTCGTTTGGTTTCTTACACTCGGATATGTGAGTGATGCGAGTAGGGTGGTTTGGAATTTGGCGGTTAATTTTGCAACACCAATGCAAGTAAATTTCACTTTTACCAACCAGGTTGTACAAATGCAGTTGTTTGACATAGAGGATTGGATAGGAGGATAGGATAGGATGGGTTAAGTTTTCTTCATGTCCCGAAGTCACACTCTCTCCGCTCACAATCGAGCTCTAAGTGACATGACACCAACCCGACCTATTACTAGTCATCATTTTGTGAATCATGTTGTATTGCGTTCGTGTCAAGTACTACAACCTCAAGAAACTGATGTTTACTATGTGGCCCGAAATTACCAATAACGACATTGGCTTACGCTTCGCATAAAGCTTCACAAGTGCATACGAGATGAATCTACTTCCAACTTTTATGTACACCGAACATGCCGCAGTTTCTCCTAATACTAGACATGTTAAGAATCATATATTCGCAGTGAAGTGCGGATCTCCTGCCGACAAACAGGACACTTTGGTGCTATGTCCCGTTCGATTGATATGCTGCAGGGGTGGCAACAAACTCGATGCCCGCAAGGAATGAATGCTGACCGCCTTCTTCTCGTCAGACATATGACACACAACTGCCCCTCTGGAACATCTCCTGCATCCTCTTCTTCAATTTGAGCTTCAGCATTGCTGTCAGCATCCCGGCTTGATTGCTGTAACTGCCGTTGTTGCCTCTCCACTTTCCATCTATTCCAATTCCTGAAACAATTTGTTAATCAGTTTCTTGAAACTCATTTCAGATCGCTGTGATCATCATTGGTTAACCATTTCCATTTCGTCTCTTAAATTCAAACATCAAGTATGTGACAGTTTTGAAATTACAGAAGTTGTAATATCAAATCTTGAAAGAAAAAAAAAAATATTCATAATGCATGTCGTGCATTCCTGTATTTCACTGAATGTAATTTCCTTTCTCCACCGCTCCTTAATAATGAAAGTTAAGTTAAACACCTTTTAAAGGTTATCTCTAGCCATGCAAGACATACGAGAGAGATGTTAAAAGAAACTGAACATTCAGAAGTCAACATAGTTAAATGGAACCCGAGGAAATTCAGTAACGTTACAAAATGTTGTCCTTGTTACCAGCCTAGAGACATTTACTACCTATCAAGATTGAACAGGAAGATGCAAGCAGAATAGGGTAAAGGAGTTTAACATTTCAAGGAAAATATTTACCTCACAACAGCATAGCCAAGGACTCCAATTGACATTGAACCAAGAACAATCCCAACCCAGAACAACATTTTTGCACGTGATGCAAGATCTGCAACCATCTCATCCTTACACATCTCAGAGCTGCAAAAAATACAATATCAGATAAAATACAGTATAAATACGCTTCTGACTGAAATTTTTTTTAAAAAGGAGTATAGATAAGATAGGGCACTCGGGCGAAATGGACTTTTCTACAGCCACATATTATCGATAAAAAAAACCTGGAATCTTCGAAACAAACTAATAAAAGTTATAAAAAGCTATAATATTTCTCTCCTCTAGATGACAAGACTGAAACTTATTTCCAGAACCGGATCTATAACGGATGAGAGCACTGCTAAACCGATACATTACGATAGAATAAACAAGAAGTTACTGGATGCTTTTACGCTTTTCTTTCTATTTCTTTCTCTTCTGTATCACCCACTTGCTGTGCCTTCTCTTCATCCTCACACATTGGCAGAATCAAAATCTTCCCTCTACTTACCCAATAAAACAATAATTATTGTTAATCTAATCCATCTTAGGATGCACGTCATACTTCGTGAAAAAAGTGGCAACTGATCCTGAGAGAGAGAGAAGCTTTTCGTAGTGGCGTTAGATGTTTCAAAGATGGAAACAATCCTGAGAGAGAGAAGGTCATACCAGACTGTTCAAATTTAAGTTACTACTGACTAGTTAGGGAATCTAAGCATCTAATATCATAGATAGTATATCATATTATTCAACAACCATTAAACTGGAATGGTAGCAATGTTGACGTCAATCATCCTCATCACAAATCCTACACATATTAACCCCGAAAAAAAAGAAGTCGTAGACACTGAAAGTATTCGCCAAGAGTAAAATAATGACTTTTCTCATATCCGACTACAATACGGAAGAGAACATGCTGAAGAATAAACCCACTTACAGAAAATAGGGAAGATCCTTGCAGGACTTGATTTCCGGGACTCCATTTCTCAAACTGCAGAGACCTACAGCACTAATCTCCTTTCCCACCGGAAGAACCTTCTCAACATTGAGGAAAGCAACCTTCAAATCGGAAACAAAAATTGATAAGCTAAAGAACGCTAAAGCAAATAACTCCGATACTAAAAAGCACATTGAGAGCGAAAACTTGTAAAACTCACAGGGTAGTTAGTGCCAAAAAGTGCTTCCAAGAAAGAATAGGGAGAAGCATGTACAGGTTGCAAATGATGATAAGCTATCGTAAGAGGTAAAGGATGCCTTGATCCTTCCACATTCACAACTACAATATCCTGAATCGGCCATTGATCACCATCAACAAGAACGAAAGGAACCTACACAAATATGAAATCAAAATTACAATTTCTTTTCGTAATTTAATGCATTCAAGTAAACTAAATTACCATCAAAATTCACAGAAAAAACAGAAAAATTAAGGCATTCGAGTACCTTTCTGACCAAATTCGATTCGTGCTCTCTCCAATACCTCCAAATTATCGCTCTCAAATCAGACGACCATCCGATTAAGCCCTTCCACTCCTGAACTATACACTGCACAAACCAATTCTGAATTCAATTTTTCATCCAAACACACCGCAAGAAATAACAGAAACTGAATTTTCTGAGCCACAAAAGAAAGCAAACGCACCGTTTTGGTACTGTCAACGACGACGGCTCTGTGATTTGTTTCTTTAGAGACGAGTACGCCGGACTTGAGGCTCGTCCACGTGCCGTCGACGGCGGACTTGGCTTCGACGGTGCCGCGTACAACGACGAGCTTGTCGGATTGATCGAGGGGGAGGATTGAGCGGAGATCGGAGACTTTGACGGCAGGGGCATCACGGAGCTTGCTTAGGGATGAGGAGGTGGAGGTGAAATTGAGGACGGAGTGCACGGCGGCGCAGGCTAGGGAGACGCCCAGAACGGCGCCGTCCCAGGAGAGGACGAATCGGGAGAGTTGGGAGACGAAGACATTGTCTGGCACTGGCGACGACATCACGGTGGTTGTCGTTTGGTTTTACATTCGGAAGTGAGTGTTGAAAGAGAACGTGGTGGGGTGGTGGTTTGGAACTTTGGCGGTTAGTAGATTAATTCAAAGACCGTGGGTCATTTAGTAATTTAGCGCACATTGACGACTTTTACGGGACTAGTGGCAATTTTTTATTTTTTATTTTGGGCCTGAAGGAGCGATAAGTCTCAATAAGCAAGGCCCATATTTTTTTTTGTCAAAACAAGGCCCATATTTTAAAAATAACAAAAAACCAACCCAAACAAGCGAAGCAAACAACCAAGCCGGTGAAGTTGCATTCTAGCTAAAATGATCCACTTTTGGCATTTTTTGCTGAAATTTCAGCAACTAAGTATTGAAAGGTGGATTGTTTCAGCCAAAAGCACAAAAATAAGTGCTATGTCAAGGCTAATTTAGAACTTTGATGCTTGCTAATTGAAATGTCCAAACTTGTACGTTGTCTTTGAAATGACTAAAAATGCTCTCAGCTAATCAAAAACATTTTTGTTAGACTTATGTAGAAGTGCTTACATGTTATAAAAGCACTTTTCAAAGCTTTTTAGAGAAGGAACTTTTGAGCGTTTGTTTAGGAAGAACATTATTTGTAATTGTGATTTGAATAAAAGTATCAATAGCAGAACCTCTTGTAAGCAGAATTATTTTCTAATTCCTAAAAAAACACCTTTCAATTTTTTTTTAGAGAAACCCATTACCATGCGCCTCTTTAGGACTTGATACATTTCAGAAAGTGTTAGTGTAATTAACTGGTTTGTTAATATATGATATGATAACATATGCTGAGAAGAAAAAAAATGGAAAGCCATGTGCAGTAACGCCACTTGCACTTCTCTAAACCTTTCAGGAGATGGAACTAACTCAAGTTAGCTTTAGGGTTTATAAAATTCCGAGTTCAATTTTTTGCACTTCTTAATTTATATCCACTATGTGATATTCCAACATTAATATAATACACTCTTTTTTTAAGATAATATTTAGTTAAGTAGAATGTCCATTTCATTCCATTGTTTATATAGAAAATTGCTCATTCCAACAATTAATATTTAGTACTTTATAATACCAAACCTTATTGTTTGGTTGTCGAAACAAATAAAGACACTTTCCCGAAATTATAGATAACGGCAAATTCATGCTTCTTCTGCCTTGCATTGCATTAGTTCCAAATCCTAAGCTCAAGCCAACACACAACCAATTCATGAAATTTTACAAAGCGGGATGAGTGAGATACTGAAACGGAAATATATCTCCGAGTATGGCGTAATCACTCCAATGACAACTTTATAAACATCGCATTCAATTTAGAATATTCTAAACCGAATAGCCTATGACCAATCAACCGTGTTTTGATGGGATTTTTTTATTTGACCTCCATCAGAATTCCAATAATTTTGGAGGGATAACTATCCAAAACAAATGATTTTATCAATGCATTGACTGTGTCCGGTGAATCAAAGTTTGCTGCATGACCTGTGTCCTTGATTATCTCTAATTTTGATTTGGAACCCAAATGTCTGAAAGAAGCATATATAGAAGAAGCTTTGTAAGTACCATATATATTGAAACTAAACCAAATAAATCCTTCTCTTTTTTTTCTTTTTTTTTAAAAAAAAAAGAGACAAGCTGGTTGCTTTGTCACAGCAGCCCACCTTTTCAAGAGCTGGGAAGACTGCATTTTCAGCCTCCCTTGGCCATCGATCGTGTGATTTAAGCAAATAAATCCTTAATTATATAAGATAATTAGGAAAATAAACCTTGTTTAAACCCCTTCTTAGAACATCAACAACTTATAATTATGTACCTACCTCAAAAAATAAGATAATAAACAATCAAATTATGTACCTTTGCAACTGATGGGCCAAGAACAATGGGAAGACTTTATCTTTGTCGCCCCAAATTATTAGCGTTTCCTTCACATTATTAAATTAAATAAAACTCTAATCACAAATTGGAAGCCAGAAGTTGCTTTCAAGAAAATTAAAACCTTAAATTTTTGGATGAATGGATTAAAAAAAAAAAAGAAGATTAAATTAAACATATGAGCTTTTGTTACCTGAGTTAGAATAGGTAGGTTTGAATCTTGTTTCTTGGCCACCAACTGTTCAAGTAGCTCCATTCTCTCCTTTCTGTGTTCATTGTTAGCCTATAAAAATGTCTAACGCTATATAAGATTCGGAAATTTAATTCCAACAAGGAAAATTTGAAGCATTTGTAAATAAGTTATAAAAAAAATTAAAAAATAAATAAATTCTAACAACGCTGGACAGAAAAACTATACTTTGATAAGTCTGCGGAGGACAAAGTCAGGAACCCACTTGAAAACATCACACTTATACAAAGACCGGTTCATTAACAGCCGTAGATCATGTGGACTTCTTGGCAAAAGAATCTCCAAAGAATCTGATTCCACCTTCAACAGCTCATCCTTCTGTTCATCCGTCCACACTACCCCACTACTCACAATCACAACCTTCTCCACCGTCTCCGGATACATCTCAGCCATCCGATACGCCACAAACCCACCGTAGCTCAGACCGTAAACCGAGAACCGGTCCACACCCAATCTCTTCAACCCGTCCACAACACTTTTCGCTTGGAATACCTCGCTCCGGTCCAACCGGTTCGTGTAAGACTTCCCAAAGAACAGCAAATCCGGCACGTACAAGTTGAAGTTCCTGGACAAGGGACCCACATGACACACAAACTGCCACAGAGAATTGCCTCCGTAGCCGTGAACCAGAACGAGACCGGGTTTATCAAACCGCCGGTGGTTGGCAGTCCAGAAGTGCATGGTGGTTTGGTCGTCAACGTCGATTGTACAAGGAGAGAGACCACATAGCCTGAAATATAAAGCTACAAGAGTATCTGGGAGTTTGAAGAACACTAGATCCCAGTTGGTTTTGAGGAAAAAAGATAAGAGAGTGCGGAAAATTGTTGATGCGGTTGAGAGGTAGAAGAAGAAAGCATTCCAAAATTTTTGGAAAGCCATGGAAATGATGATTAATTAGACCAAGGAAATCACTAGTTTTTGTAGCCGAGAGAGGTTACTGACTTGATTAAATTTGACGTAATTATATTAATTATAACATGGGATTTTAATAAAAAAAATTGGATCGTGGTAAAGATTAAGGCATGTAAATTAATAAAATACTCAAGCATTTATCATGCGATGCAAAGTCAAGAGGCGTGGCAGTCAACAACTAAGTATTTTATCATAAATACTCTAATCCTCAACAAATTAACAAAGATTAATTTATTTTGACAAACTATATTATCTATATTAAAGGGGATGTGGATGGGCTTAGCCTAACAACGAAGTAACAGTAATGTGGTTCAAATTCGTCTTTGGCAAAATTAAGTGAAGAAGAATACCACTAGACCGTAATATTAAGTGGCAAAATTAATTGATTAACTACCAAATAATCCAATTAATGAATTCAAAAAAATAATAATCCAATTAATGAAGGATGTGGTAGGTGATAAATAAAGTTTATTTAGAGTAAGCACAAATGTAAATTGATGAAAATATTATAACACGGTTGAGATCTTGATATGATCTGGTAGTGATTATGCTAAAATTTAGTTACAATTGCAAGAAAATTAACTTGCTCGGTCGGGGTTTAGTAGTGAACAGGAGATTGTGTTGTTTGAGGAACCTCCAGGCTTGATTCAAGACATACTTCTATAAGAGAGTGTGTAATTATTTTCAATTGTTCATTTGAGGATAGGTCTCTTTGTGTGAGACACTATTTTCCTTAGACCGGGTTGAAATCCCCGACAAGATTTTTATCGAGACCCATTATTCACACTATCATCAGCTTGTACGAATTCGGTCTTTCTTAATGAATATCGTAGTCTTTCTCAAAAAAAACTTAAATAATTACTTTCAGATGACAAGTCAAGCAATATTCTCTATTTTTTTATATTGCATCCACTTCATGAAGGAACCACCTTGTCCACCTCTTGCATTTATCCATTTGCGCTATACAAATTTTATAGTCAAATCCGTTTATTTTCTTAATCATCATTTAAAGAAGATGATTTTATCCACATACCTCTTGTTAATTTATGTCAATTGAATATTTTCAATTTGTTCGATTCGACTGTCTGAAATTGAAGAAAAGTGTGTGAAAGGTAAAATGGATAGCACCATCTTTAAAGATTCTATAACTTTTGAATTCTATATAGTCTAACCCATAAGAGTATCTCCAATAGGCCGATAAATTTAAAGTCAAGTGTTATATTTGACTCTAAATTTGGCAGTCTCTCTCCAATGCATTAGAAAAGTTGAGCGACTTTGGAGTTATATGCTAAGTTATATTTAAATTTAGATGTAACTCAAAGGTTAAAAGTGCGACCCACACCCTTTAAAGGAAAAAAAAGTCAACTGATGGTGAAACGCGATTTTCCTCCAGGCCCATAGGACGCTAGTTGGAATTGCATCCTACCTGTGGGATATGGCCACAATGAAGTAAATTCATAGCTTATCAAGTATCGAACCCAAGACCTACCCATTTTTTTTCTTTAGAGAGCTGTTTTTCTCATTTTTTTTCTTTTCATTGGGCCACTTGTCGTGGTTATGCGACCAACAACACTTTTTTAAGAAGCATAGTAGACCCTACTTCTGCTTTTATATGCTTTTATACTACTATTGACAACATCATCATTCCAAACCAGTCCTTAGAAATTACGAAAGCTATATTTGATCTTAAATTCAACTCTATCTCACTTTAATGAACAAGAATTAAGCACTAAAGGTAAATTTAACTCTGTGTGTATGGGAGATGGTAGATCTTAATAATGAATTAAGAATGCATTTGGTGCCACTGTTTTTCTTTGACTGAGGTCATTTTGGATGTTATCTCGAATTTTCTCCAAATATTATAATGAAATAATTATCATTTCGTCTAAATAAAATGCATTACTTTTAGTTCCAAGCAAGAAAAAAGCAGGCTATTGCGTGTCAATGCAAATATTTAGAACTTCTAAGTTATATAGTGATGAAAACAAAGGAACCTTTTCTTTTCTTAAAGAGTTTATATCATAAATGGTCCCTGAAATTGACCCCATCAATCATGATGGTCCCTGAAATTGAAAATCGATCAATGTAGTCCCTGAATTTTAACTCGCGTATCAATGTGATCATTCTGTTAGTGTTCCGTCCAAATTAACACTAAAAAAATGTTAGAGAACCAATTTTTCATGGTAAAATGACCAAAAAAAGGTTAGAGAACCACTTTTTTTTGTTTTTATTTTAGTTTTAGCACCAAATCCATGAAAAAATGGAGAGAAAAGTGAAGATGGAAAAAAGAAAAGAGAGTTAGTAACTAAAATTATAAGTAACAGGATTATTTTTGATCATTTTACCATGAAAAATTGGTTCTCTAATCTTTTTTTAAAGTTAATTTGGATGGAACACTAACAGAAGGACCACATTGATTCGCGAGTTAAAATTCAGGGACTACATTGATCGATTTTCAATTTCAGGGACCATCATGATTGATGGGGTCAATTTCAGGGACCATTTGTGATATAAACCTTTTCTTAAATGATAGAACAACTCAATTAAAAGAAGACTTATCAAAGATGAGACTTATATATATATATATATATATATATATATAGATCCTTTAACATGAGGGATTCTCATTTTTCTAAAAAAATAGGGACACTCACTTGACCGTTAAATTGGCTTTAATGAAATTGTGTGGCCTGTGATTTAATCTCAACCACACAATTTCAATAAAATCAATCCAACGGTCGAGCATCATCCCCTTTTTTTAAAAAAAAATAGGAATCCCTCTTGTTAAATGATCCGTATATATATAATTAAGAGGATTTGCTTACAAGGTGCGACAATGCTGATTCTAAATTTTTTTTTTATATAAGTCGACACTAATGTCCACTTCACCTCTCGTCTTCTGTATGAAACTTTGAATCCATCTTTCTTCAATATTGTTAGTATAAAAGGTAAATAACTAAATAAATAATGATTTCTCCATTTATTACTATATATTTCGTGCAATGAATAACGAGTTCGACACGAATTTATTATAATTAGCAATAAAAATGAAATTACTATAAAGAATGAAAATAACTAAATAAATCTTCCGCGCTTGATAATGATAATTTATAATTTGCTATGTGGTATTAGGCTTTGCCTGTTTTTTCCCTTTGCCTTTTGTTTCACCGATAATCTTGTTCGTCTTATGGTGTGTTATTTTGTTTGGGGACGTGTAGTTGGTGCGGTCTTGACTTTTACTACAATTATTACAAACACTAATTTGGTTTTCTCTATAATGTTGGTTGAGTTGGTAATGATCATTTTCTTCGATATACCAAGATTTAGGTTCGTGTCCCAATACTGACAACTCATCTTAGTGGGCTAAGACTCCCTCCATAAATCCTCCAAAAAGCTTGTGGTATGCTCTGGCCTTGGAATAGAGTAGCCAAAATAATTTAGACAAAATCCAACTCCAGTCTAAGGTTGAGCTAAAAATCAATGGAAACCACTAGGCCGAAGTATGGCTATCCTGGGCCTTGCAGCAGCAGCTGGAATCACAAACAGCTTGGAAATTGTAGTTGAGGCCATGGTGCCTTCAGCTGTGCTTGTTCTTGGAGGAATGCTCGCAGAAGGTCCGAACGAATCCAATCTAGGAATGAGACTACAATTAGGATTATTGTTGCAAGACTTTTGGTAATTCCTTTGATTGGGATTGGTGTGGTTCTGCTTTCGGATAATTGAACCTTTTGGTAGCCGATGATCAATTGTATCGATTCGTTCTTTTGTTGCAATACACAACACCATCTGCCATATTGTTAGGAGCAGTTGCGAGCTTGAGGGGTTATGTAGTAGAAAAGGCTTCTCCTCTTCTCTTATGGTAGCCTATTGTTGCTGTCTTCTCCTTCTCTGTCTATATAATTGTCTACTTCTCCATTTTGTTTTGAAGATATATAGAGCTTGAACCTCAAATATTTTTCAGATATATATGCTTGATTATTTATAAGATTAGTTTTAACTTGAGATCATTAGTATCTCTTTGAGCATTTCCTAGTTACTAATGTTCATTAACTGAGACCTTATTAGTTTTCAGATTTTTTTTCGAAGTTCCTAGCATTAATGTAATAATGAATTTATATGTCGATTACATAATATTTTTAAATAAAAATTAGTAGTTGATTTAGGATTTTAATACTCACACCTTTATTAAACTCCTAATTAATTTTCAATTCAAAACATTTCCAAAATAAAATTAGAATACGTTTGTACCAATAGTTTTTTTATAAAAAGTTCTCAAGGAAGTTTGTGGTATGTGCTGCCCTTGAAATGGGGTAGCCTACACTCTTCCTAAACTTTTTTGTAACAAAAAAAATAAAAAATAAACTATAGCGACCACAAATTTGTATGCACTGTTGTACTATCTGTTATAACATGTGATGTATATGTGTTATGATAACACTGTTATGTCCCTTTATGAGTTTATATTATTAGATGTTTGTTATATATATGCCTTATTTGTCAAATGTGTTATCCCTAACTTTACTCTTAGAAAATATTTCCAAAGATGTGATGAAATTGAGATTGTGCATTTTCACAAGATAAGTATCAATAGTTGTGTTGTCATCGTGAGTTTGATCAATCAACATGTCATGGGAGTCTTCTCATTTTTCAACTCAAGAACCAAGCCTGTCGTCAAGTCAAACACAATTTACTCAAGTCTTAAGCTTGAGTCATAAGCTAAAAGATTATGTTAATTGTGCACTAATTCAACTTGAGATCGCGATATGTGCCACAAATAATAAACGATGAGTGCTCGATTGGTCATACGAATTGATTTCTAACCGTAAATATAACGTGAATTACTCACACTACCATATAGAAGACTAAACATTTTTCATGTTATAAATTGTTAAGATGACTTACCACTAATATGATTACAAAGTGTTGGAGATCAATTCAGAAATAAATAAAAAATAACATAACTCAAAATTCTAGTACTTTTTTTTCTGGTTAACAATTCTAATACTTTATTAACCAAAAATATTTGATATATAGAATGAAATACAGAAATAAATACAGGAATTAAAATGGTACTAACTTGATTACAACATGTAGAGGCTAGCGCAAAAGCTATGTCATTCGAACAGTATTTCTGTCCCACTCTTGTGCTTGTAGTTCTACAACGTCTCCTCGACCAGGATACAACTACCTAATTTTACAACGCGCACCGGATTATAGAATTCTAGCGAATTGCTTTGTGTGTTTGCTCTCTGGAAAGTTTGTACGGAAGAGAAGGAGGAAGAAAAGATGATTATACTTGGAAACTGTGATTGCAAATATATGGGTTTTTTTTTTTTTTTTTTGGAAATCATATATGGGTTGTTTCACACTCTTTCAAATACATGTTCAGCGTATTTGAAAATACACAACTCATTCTAAGAGTTATGTATCTTAATCAAAAAGTTTTTTAATTAATAAATTAATTAAAAACTTAATCCGAAATTAAAATTAATGAATCTGATTAATTTTAACTTCCAAGGCCCCAAGTGCCCTCTTGATTAATTAATATTAATTGTATTAGGTTATATTATACAAACCTAATCCACACAACCATAAGGCCCAAGCCTTCAATAATTTTCCAAATCGTCCAAATCCTAACTACTAGTATAAAGGACTAGACCTATATAAAGGCCATTGACAGTTCAATGTTTCCCGATGTGGGACAATAAGAGTCTCAAAACTCCTGCACAAAGTACATCAATTTGAACTGTATTATTATGGCTAACCCAGTGTGAAATTTAGCACACTTTCCCACTCTCTTAAGATAGATAATATCGTTTGTTAAAAAAAAAATGTAATTTAAATTCCTTGTTGCACAGCCGTATCAGTCCAAATTAAGATGACAACCAGAAGCTGCTGAGAATATGAATAATTTTTGCATAGCCTGCCTATGTGCAAGTGCAACACATTAGTTTAGTGGCTCTTGAATTCACACTGGACAGAGATAAGCGGTGACATCGTGGATTCAGTAACCGAGTTGATTAATCAGTTGAGCGTTACTAAGTTGATTAATCAGCTTGGGACATGTTTGACATTATTTTTAGAAGGGTTAAAAGCTCAGCGTTTGACAGATTCAACAAGAAATGTTTATGGGTTTTAAATAACTCATTTGAATGTTCCTTTGGAAGATTAAAAGCACTTTATAAGGAGTAAAAGCACTTTAATTTTAAAAATTGTTGTTTACAAAATTTTCAAAAGCATTTTCAGCTGAAAGTAGAAGCACTTGAAGTGATTTTTTTTTTTAAGAAGCACTTCACTTTAATGAATTTATTCAATCCTAAACTACACCTATTTGTAGTTTTAAAACTCCAAATTATCCTTCTATCGACTACACCACCTATTTGTAGTTGTACTTGACACGACCAATATTGCATACATTTTAATGCCCTTTTGTTTAGATTTTTGTTATGTTTTTGAGTGAATTTAGTTTGTTTCACTTAGTTTTATGTTTTTCCTAGGTTTGAGGAGAAAAGACGAAGACAAAACAAAAAGGAGCATTTTTGCGATTGAAATAAGTTTGGCGTGCTAGAAGCAGAGAATGTTTGTGCGGATCAGCCAACTTTACGGATTAAACTGTACTTCCTCAGAATGAACCAGCTATTGAGCCTTACACCATTGGAAAGATATGGAAGTTAGCTTTTAGATGAATTTTACGGTTCGTGATTCTGAGTTTCCTAGACGATGTTATAGTGGTTCTTATACCGGACGTCTGCCAGCAAGGTTTAAGCGGGATTTGCAAATGGATTTCAGATTTACAAAGTTGAATAAAAGGAAATGTGCAGAGCAAAGGGGAAGCTTTTATAAGAGTTCAAAACTATCCTAAACTGTGCTTAGTTAATAAATTTAATAATTTGGTGTGCCACATCAGCAATATATTAATCCAAGTCAGAAGAGGAATTGAAGAGTCTTATTCTAGTGAGGATTTCAGCAATTATTCAGGAATAAAAAGAGGGGATCCTCAGCGACTTTTAGAGAGACAGATTTTGGGAAAGCGCTTTTGAGTTTCGAAGGTGCAGAGGAGAGGTCGCAGTGAGACGCAAACCAAGAACAGCAGCCAGCCACCACTTCAGCTATCTATCTTCATCGTTAGGGAGTTCTTCATGTTTTCAGATTGTTAATTATGTTTTCGCGTTTTAGGAGTAACTAAACTCTTTTTCTAGGGTTAGGATGATGCCCTAGCATGGATGTTTATGGTTTTTAATGTTATTCATTGGATATCTAGTTTTAGGGGTGGGCACTTAGAACTGAAACCGAAACACGAACCAAATCGAACCGCACCGAACGGTTTGGTTTTGCGGTTTTGAAACGGTTTCGGTTTTGAAACCGAACCACAACATAGAAAACGGTTTGGTTTCGGTTTTGGCTTTTGAAAACTGCACCGTAAATATTAATAAACATTTAATTAAATGTCCATATTAGATTTCATGTTTGAAATGGTTGTTTGTTAAAATCTATACACTTAGTATGGACTCAACCACATATCATCATTCATCACTTTCTTTCGTTCATTAACTTGAAGGACCTTTGTTATTTTATACCATCACACACACACATGCACACACATATGTACAAGGGTGGACTAATCATGTTATCAAGAGTCGAACAATGATCTAATGAAGTTCACTCATTTGAAGCATGATATCACATATTCTTAATATGAAAGTTTCGCTCACGTTTAATGAATTCAAAGTTATTCAACTTGTTTTATGTTATACCTTGTACGGGACATCTTTTTGTTGCACAAACATATTTTAACATCACAATTGCATGCAACATGCTAATTGTTTACATAACAAATGTCTTTTTCCTATTGCTACTAGGAAATGCTTATTAATATGTAAAATTGCAAATTGTACATTTTTTTCTTAAAAACCAAACCGAAACCGTTTGAAATCGTACCGAACCGAACCGCAAAAAAATTCGGTTTCGGTTTCGGTTTCACTCAAAACCGCACCGAACGAAACCGTGCCCACCCCTATCTAGTTTCTTTAAGATGAATGCTTAATCACTGTTTGATTTGTTACTTTTTGTTTGAATTCTTTGATTGATCACCTTAGGACTTTGCATCTAGTAAGATTGAAAGATGAATTTAAGGCTAAACTAGCAATATAATTCAATTAGCTTCTTGTGGTTAAGTGTGGTAAATTACATTATTGCTTGAAAAAGAATAATGGTTTGCTTGGTTCCCTTGTTTTCTAGAGCGTAAAGAGTCCTACTTGTTAAATTTATGTCTTAACCAGGATAGAATGCATGTTAGGATATACGACCTCTGCCTGAACTAGGAGAGAATCATTCACTTAAGGAAAACTATGGTCTAATACGCCTGACAAGGACTTCGATACATGAATTATCCTCTAAAGAATCGAAAGATCCCTTGAATGCATTGAAACCTAAACTAGATTGCTTGTGGTTGATTCCAAATCCCTAGACTTTTTCATCACTTTCCTTGAAACTCAACGTTTTCTCCTCTTCAATTTTAGTTTTCATTTAAGGTTCTGTTTTTGTTCATTTATAAAATCATCACAACAAATTCTTCACATCCTTGATTGATTTATTAATTAAAATCGAGTCTAGTTCGTTGTTTGGGTTTGTGTGTCGTTACTATTATTAGATTTGGTTTAGTTTATCGAATTGGAGATTGAATTAGAATCCTCGTGGGAACGATACTTGGACTTTCTAAACGCTATATTACGATTATCTTGTGCACTTGCAAGTTTACACCAATACTCATTTATATAATTTTTCAATTTTTTTTAATCTTAAATGTATATGTTCTTAAATATACCAATTTGTTATATGTAAAATGTTTCAGTTTTTAATATAAATGTACCCATTTGTAAATAAGATCCATTCGATTTTTTTTTTCTAACCATTTTAAACTTATACGGGAACATTCTTTTTCGTTGATATGAGAATGCATCCATGTCAAATTTAATGGAAGAAATTTCCTAATATTATTAAGCCTACTATCTTCTTCTTCTTCTTCTCTTCTCTTTTCTTTTTCTTTTTTTTTTTTTTTTTTTTGTGGTTTTGAAGAATGTACTCAGGATTATATATATATATTTAACGCCCCGACCCAGGAGGTCCATCTAGACTCCGAATCGAGCTGTGCGGACCTACACTAGAAAGGTGATGAAGCCATAAAGTGTAGTGAGATGGAAACATGTGAATAAATTTAAACCTAAAAGTGACTAAATGAAAAAGTGCGCATGTGAACGGAATTGATCCAATTTCACACGTGATGTCAGAGCGTAAGTAAAGTACAGTAAAATTAGAATGAGAAATATACCATCAGAAGTAATCTCTGAAATCAACTTTTTCCAGGAATCCTCGTCAACATAAGAGCGCTGCCACTAAATCCTAGAGGAGTGAAAAACAAGGGTGAGTGGGCTTGAAAATAAAGTTTGGTAAAAAACTTTTCAAAAACGTAGAACCTCTCGCCGTAAAACAAGTACAGTTTCCAAATATATATACTACATATAGTATGAAAACACTTAAACAGTAATACTTCAGAGATACAGTGAATCGCAATATTACACATGTAAGACATATATCATCCGGTGATCACAATATCTCGCATAATGAACCTATATGATTATGTGAGATATTTTAATGCTTTTTCGAGCTAGGGTTTTTCGATTTTTTAATTTGGGATTTCAATTTTATTGCTTTTTCGCATATATGATTATGGTTATGGTTTTTCTAGCGAATTCTGATTATTTTACGATCTGGGTTTAATGATTTTAGATGGGGTTCAAGTATAATACGTGTGTAGAGGTTCTTCTTTTAATTGCTATGTGTGTAGCAGCTTTGTTCAGTTAGATATCTAATTTTTGATTATCAGTTAGTGTTTTGAGGATCCAAATATCAATTCTTTGTGGGTTTGATTGGTCAAGACTCAAGAGTTTATTTTTATTTTTATGAAAGAATAAGAATTTACTTTGTTTTGATGTTTCCTGTGTTTGTTGCTTAGTTTGCAGTTATTTTTTCTTTGGTTTTCATCTACTGATTGGAGTTTATGTTCTAATATGTTGGAAGCAGGTCTTCTTTTTGCACCTGATGTCTTTTGATCTCAACCTGAAACTTTCATGAGTTATTAGAGCATTTTGTTTTATGAGCCGAGGCCGGCTGTGGAGGTCGCGGAGGATATTGTTCCGAGACTGTACCTAGCCCTCCTTTTCCTGGGGGGACAGGGGGGAGTGTCGTTTGATAATAATCTTTGTTAATCAAGAGTTCAGCTACTTGGTTCTTTCTGTCAGGGAGTATTGGTAGGAAGAGGGGTTGTAATCAGGTAGTTGAACTCTAATTTTTAAATTTGTGATGGGAAAATGTTTAAGGCTCCTGGGTTTCGGTTTAAACCAACCGATGTTGAACTTCTAAAATACTTTTTGAAGCGGAAGTTAATAGGGAAAAGGCTCCATGTTAAAGTCATCTCAGAAAACACAGTAAATCCAGAAAAGATTAAAATGGCTCCATGTTGAAATATTTTGTTGTGTTTTCTGGATTTATTTATTTTTTAATTTTGGTGTCTTTGTTGAAATATTTTATTTTTTTAATTTCAATACTTTCTTCGTTAATTTATATCAGCTTTTTGGCTTATTGGGAGCTTATATAATTATTCCTGTGTTTTTTTTGTAGATTTATGAAGAAGGATTGCCAAAAATCACTTAATGCTTTGGAAAATTGCTTGGTGATTCTATTTGGTAGGCTTTGAAAATTTCATCTTTTTATTCTTGGTTATTTTCCCCTTAATATGTATTTTTCCTGTTTGTACGTTTAGTACAAGTCTGTCTCCTTATTAAATTACTATTATCTGTGAGGATTGTTTTTTATCATTTCCGTGATGTTTTGCAGGATACATAGATAATAGATTTCATATCAGCTACCATGCGTCCAACTACGTAAGACAACCTTCTTCGTCTAATTTAAAATGGTCTATAATGACATGATTGTTTGACTTCATTGATGTAATAGAGATTGAATTCATGTCTTTGATTGAATTGATTGTTTCATTACCTATAGTTTCCTTTGATTCGTTGCTGGAAAAATGTTGGCAAACAAAAGAATTCTATTTTTTTTTCTTTTTAAAAGGGGGATAACTAGTGGCAAGCCACGGTTGTGATGAATACTTATATTGACGAACTTATCAAGTTCTGGATAATTCATGAATTTAAGATCTTGAGTTTTTAGTATTTAAACAGTAATGTGTGTGTTTTGTGTGTGCAGTAGTTAGGCAAGATTGCAAAAAAAGCTCTCTTTGCTTCTCCAGAAAAGATTAAGCAAGATGGGATTTAAATTTTAACAATTCAACTTCTTAAAATTGGGTAAATGCATTTGATAGTACATTGAAGATAGATTTTTACTTTAAATTTTGACTCTCTATCGTGCATTTTTTATTTAGTCTTTGGCAAGTCATCATACATAATAAACAAAATAATTGGATTTTAGTAATTATTGATTTTGTAAAATTCTTCATCTAAATTTCTAGGTTCTGACATTGTATTATTTATTTAGTTGGTGACCATCAACTTTAGATCAAGATTCAAAATTTATATACGTGCTCCGATTTGAGTAACACTCTCAATTAGATCATATGTCTTCAATTACACCTATTGAATTGGACACATTGCTTCCCCAAAAGTCGCCCGTAAGGTTACAACTTTTCATGCTAATACAACCTCGAAATGTGATGAAAAGTCGCAAATTTCTTGGTGTTACAATTCTGCAAGAAACAATTTTCCAAAGAGACCGTATCATGGCATTTGCCTTTGGATATTGCATATTATCCAAGCCTCCAAGGATATCGCGTTGTTCAGTAAGCAGCTAATAGGTATGCCTAATTTCGCATTTCAGTATTGTTGGATAGAATTGAAAGGAACCCAGATGGAGAGTTTTAATTTTTATTTGAATTGCCTGTTACCCAGATGAAAAGTTGAAGAAGTTCATGAATTTCGTAAATCGGGAAATAAATTGGAAGTTACACAGATTAAAAACTCTAACTTTTATTTAAATTGAAAGGAACCCATATAGATGTTAGAGTATATAGGATATGGAGTGTGTGGATCATAACACATGTTATTAGCCAAATAGATAAGGCAATTAGGAGTGTGGCTGTTAGAATAATTAGTTAGGATTGTTGGTAAGGGATTGAGTCGGTTAAGCCAGTTAGCTTAGTATTCATCATATAACTGTACACTTTGTAACCATTCGATCAATCAAGAAAATATAGTTGCAATTCATTATTTCTTTCTCTCTCTCTCTCTCTCTAAACCTTCTCTGTTTCCTTCTTCTTCTTCTTCTTCTTCCTCTGCGATCTCTGTGTTCTCTCTGCATATTTCTTAACATGGTATCAATCACCATTAAAGCTTGATCAGCTTCTTCGATCCTTTCTTTTGCTTCCGCTACATGAAATTCTTTCTTCTTCTGTCTTGTGGGTTATCAAGATTACCTAGTTCTTCATTCTTCGCTCTGATAGTTTGTGCACACCAGGTGTTTGAGTATTTTCCTCAGACATATTTCTCTACAATTTTCTGAAATGGTAACTGTGAATCAACTTCAAATCTTGCAATCACCGATCACTGGATTGATTTCATCTGTTTCCACATCTGTTACTATGAAACTAGACAAGACCAACTATCTACAATGGCGTTTTCAGATGCAGTTGATGCTTGAAGTCCATGGAATTATGGGGTTCGTTGACGGGTCTAATCTCTGTCTTGCTCGGTTTCTTCTACTTCTTCAGGGGATTCAGAGGTAACATCTGGTACTTCATCTTCAAGAATTGAAACAGATGAGTACAAAGTCTGAAAAATGCATGATCATTCCTTGATGTTGTTAATTACTGCTACACTTTCTTCATCCGTTATTTCCTGTGTGATTGGTAGCAAGAGTTCTCAAGAGATGTGGGTTCGTCTTCAAAACCAGTTTTTCTTACCAAGTACAAAAACCAGTATAATCAAATTACAGACTGATCTTTACAACATTAAGAAGGGATCAAATTCAATTTCCCGGTATCTTCAAAGAATTAAAGAAGCAAAGGGATGGACTTTCTATTCTTGGTGTCACACTTGCTGATGAAGACTTTGTGATCATTGCATTGAATGGACTCTCTCCAAAATACAACACATTTAAATGTGTACTCAGAGGGCGTGAGAGTAGCATTACACTCAAGGACTTTCGTGCACAATTGCTCGCTGAGGAAGCCATTGTGGATTGTGCTCTTGTTGAATGTGAGACAAAAGGCTCTTTCTTTCCTCTCTTTAGCTCTCAATTTCATGCTGGCTTCAATGGTGGTTATCATGCTCAATCCAATTTTTGTTCATGTCATTCAAGCTATGGTAATAATGTTGATAGTTATAATGGAATTCTTGGCTCACCTCCATCTCCATATCCTAGTTCTTTGCCACCTGAAATTACTACATGTCAAATTTGTTCACATAAAGATCATCTTGCTGCCCATTGTTCTGCTCAAACTACCAGCTCATCTATTACACAAGATCCAAACTTGCAGGATCAGGTTCGAGTTTCTAATTCAATGGAGTCAATTGAGACAGACTCTGTTATGGTCAATTCTTTCTCTCATTTCCTTGAATCTTCCCTGCCACTTCATTCCACAACGGGAGATTCTATCAGTGCTTCAAAGCAGAACGATCGTGATAAAACAATTATAATGAAAACCGAGGAGCAGCCAACTAGTTTTGTTGATGCAGAAAAACAAGTTTTGGAATGTATTGACAAGGAAAGTGCAGACTCTTAGTTGATTTCAGTGGGTTTACAATTGTGTATTCAAGTGATATTTCCAGTTCCTAACTCTGACAACAAGGCGAAAATTGGTGTTCTTACTCAAACTGTTGTACATGAGTTCCGAGGATTTTTTGTACTTCGGTTATGCAAAGGTGGAAGTATATTTGATATTCAGTTAGGCTACCATATGAGAATTTCTGATAAGGGTGGGGGCACCAAGTCTACGTTGATTTGGGTACTGTGGTATACATGATGTAATGATAAAATACAAGCTCCAGATGCTAGGAGGTTTTCTTATTGCAGAGTATGTGTGCAGCAGTGATCAGATACTCCATTGTCCGATTGCAAGGAATACTATCCAAAAAGAGTTTAGATTGCCAGATACTCTCCAACTGCAACAATCTCATGCTTGGATCACCATGAGCTTGCGGGGGATGTTAGAGTATATAGGATATGGAGTGTGTGGATCATAACACATGTTATTAGCCAAATAGATAAGGCAATTAGGAGTGTGGCTGTTAGAATAATTAGTTAGGATTGTTGGTAAGGGATTGAGTCGGTTAAGCCAGTTAGCTTAGTATTCATCATATAACTGTACACTTTGTAACCATTCGATCAATCAAGAAAATATAGTTGCAATTCATTCTTTCTCTCTCTCTTTCTCTCTCTCTCTCTCTCTCTCTCTCTCTAAACGTTCTCTGTTTCCTTCTTCTTCTTCTTCCTCTGCGATCTCTGTGTTCTCTCTGCATATTGCTTAACAATAGAAAGTTTTTACTACGATTTTTTTCATTTTCTCAAACATGATGTTTTGCAGTGTTTGTTAGGTGCCGAATAAATACACTAAAAACAGTGTGTAGAAGATCTTCTTCAAAATTTAAAAACAGGTCTCAATCTTTATTAATGAATGCCTAAACATTTTTGATATTCTTTACTTTAGTTTTGATATATACATGCACTCATTTATAACCAACCAAATGTATATTTTACTTTCAGATATAGAGCAAAATGAGCATACCTCCAATCCACATTTTGAAACCTTTTCAGTTGAACAAAAAGGTTTGGAATCTGTGTTCTTCAGGTAAAGCTTCAATTTCATATAAAGTTTTCAATTTTCTTTTAAGTGAGAGAAGAAGCTGTAATTTGGGTTTATATTGTTTTCCATTGCAGATTTACGAAGTTGGACCGAGCTTGTAAATTCCACAAAAGCTTTTATCTTTGCGAAGGTATGCTTTTTCCAACTCACATCTTGCTTTTGTTGCACTAAATTGGTCGATTGGGTTCGAATTGCGAAGAGGATAAAGTTTAATGGTGTAAAAATTAGAGAGATTGAATAGTCTGGGAGACTAGGAATTGTAACGTTGGAGGTTTATTCTAATTTAAGATTGAAATTGATGTTATGAAGAGTTTAAAATGTCACGTTGAAATGCTGTCGTTCTGTATCCAACTGAGCTTCTCAATTTCATAATTTCTGAACATTTGAGGTGCTCTTCTTAACAACCCATTATCTTCACTTCCTTATCATCTGTTTGGTCACCGAGAGAGTGGAGGATGATTTCCTGAGTTCTCTTGCGTTGATTATTTAAGACTGAAACTAATGATGATTTTGTTGATAAATAAGCTTTTAAATGAAACTAAACTGCAAAAACAAAGTCCAGGGTAAGTTGAGGGGTTTGAGAGAGTAAAAGTGGGATTATGAAGGGTTAGACAGGAAAGTAAGGGTGGGATTAGATGAAGGGTTTGATGGAAGCTAACTCTTAAATATGATGTCGTTGAAAAACAAAGTCAAAGATAAGTTGAAGGGTTTGAGAGAAATGTGTGATTAATTGGAACTAAACCAATTACTAGAATGGATATATTCTTATGTATAATATATTCTTATGTATATTTGGAATACAAAGTAGTATAATACGTGATATATGTGGTTTTTATGCCTTGGTCCAATTACCTTTTGAATTCAATCAGTTTTTTTTAGAAACTTGGTTGCAAGAAAAAGTTGGAAAGGCAGCATAATTGAAAATTGGGTTACCATAATCACCCTCTAAACAGCAGATGAGTCTTCTTTGATGTTATTTTCGATTGGGATGAGAAGATTGGAGTCCCGAGAGCATTCGTAATTAGAAATGAGCATCAGAGTGAGTTTTATTTGAGTTCATAACTTACCTTTATGTGCATTTTTGGTTTGACTCTTATTTGAAATATTTTTCTAATTGTGATAATTGTGCCTCATGTTTTGTTTAGGATTTTGATATTCTAATTTCTTCTCGAAAAGATATCGATTTTTGTATAAGATTGGTGTATGTGTTGGGAATTTCGGGTTTAGTCATTTTTTGTATGTTATCACAAGATTTGTGCTTGGACTTGCTATTCTCTTTTGCTACGTTTATATATATATATATATATATATATATATATATATATATATATATATATATATATATATATGATGCTGATGTGTTTATAAGAAATAAGAAAGTGACTTCAAATGCACAGTTCATTTGAATCTTATCTTTTATATCTTTCAAACATAATGATTTTTACAATTTTTAATCCCGCAACAACGTGCGGGAAATAATTTCTAGTTTGTCACACTAAAAGACTAAGATTGTAATTAAATTAAATGTCACATTCTTTATTCAAGTCTCAGCCAAGTCTGAGTATTATAAAGGACACACACACACGCACATATTTATAGGCCTGAGGAACTCTTCCGAATCTCTCATGTAACTATCAGTTGACAAAAGACATCTTCCTTTTTTGTCCATTACTTACATATGATAAAGATGAATCTCTTTTACATCACAATCAATACTTTACTTTATATCAAATACTATTCTACATAAAATTTCTTACTTTACATCGCACCAAACACTATTCTACAATTCCTATTGTCTGCCTGTTACGTCATGTCTTGTCTACATTTGACACTATTTATAAAAGGGTTAAAAGCTTTTGACAGATTCATAACTCATTTAGATGTGCTTTTAAAATGATTGAAAGCACTTTTGGTGAAAATATTTTTTAAAACAATCCTTAGTAAAAATGCTAGTAAATCCTGGAAAAACACTTAAAGTGTTCCTGGAAGAAGCACATAACTGGTACTTCCAGTAGAAAGCACATAACTGGTGACTGGTGCTTCCAGTAGAAAGCACATAAAGTGCTTTTGCAATCTAAAAACATTTTATCCAAAAACGATTTCAGTCATTTGAAAAGCACATCCAAACGAACCCTCAGTAATCAAGGTGCTTCTTCCTAGAAGTGCTGCCCATGAAAAACACAGGAAGCACTTTGCTTTAATAATATTTTTTTCTATTCCTAGACTACGCCTATTTTTTTTAATTTTAAAGCTCCAAATTATCCTCTTATCGGCTAGAACACTTAAAGACTAGAAATTCACATCGAGCATATAAAAAATACGGTAAATTACACAAAACTACCTTAACTATTAGACCAATCACAGTTTCATACCTTATCTTTAAAAAAAATTCAATGTCATACATTATCTTCGAATTTGTTGCAATGTCATACCTTCCGTCAGTTTGTCTGTCAATTCCTCCGTTAAATGCTGACGGGGCCCATTCCATATTAAAATTTTCATTAAATATTAAAAAAATAAAATAATTTAATAATTTTTTGAATGAGGGACCCACCCCTACAAACCCATCACCCCTTTCTTCCCCTTCCACCTGTGTTCCCCCTATGACACACCCCGACCCGGAAAGTCTACTTGGACTCCGAATCGAGTTGTGCTAGCCGACACCTGGAGGGTGACAAAGCCAAAAAATGTAGTGTAGTGGAAAAAGAATGTGAATAAATTTAAACCTAAAAGTGCCTAAACAAAAGAGTGCGCGAGCGAGCGGGATTGCACCCATTTCACACGTGATGGTAGAGCATAAGAACAATACAGTAATTAAGGCGAGGGTTATACCATTGAACATAACCATTTCCTGAGATTTACCAGAATCCTCGTTTACACTTAAGCACATCTACTAAACCTGGAGGGGCGAAAAACAAAGTTGAGTGGGTCAGCAAAACAATGCTTATAAGAAAACCTTTATTTTCGAATATACTAACCCCTCGCCGTAAAACAAGTATAGTTTCCGTAAAACATACTACGTAAGTATGTAATAAAAATACAACAGCAATAAAACTAGAAATATGCCAAGTCATCATATATCAAATGCCACAGTAATAATCATGTGATAAACAAGTATAATCAATTGCTCATCAATTTAGGCTAGCACACGAGTCGGAATTGCTTAATGCAATTCTACCCGACATGACTGGGTGTAATCAATACGCTATAGTACTACGATCACGTGAAGACTGGTGCAGAAGCACAGTCACATACAAGTTAGATTGCCTAATGCAATCTACCCGACATGACTGGCACCTAACTTGGATCCAAGGCGAGCGAATGGTGCGGATGTGAACATACAAGTGAAGGACTGGCCCTGGCTCTGGGCGGAGTACTAACACCGGGGTGTAGCAACATAAGCATGTACAAATATGTATGAATGTCATGATAGTAATATCTCAACCATATAACAACATTTATCACAATTAATATCACAATAATAATACTTGGCAGTATAATCGTAAAAGTGAAGTAAATACGCATTTAGGGAAACTATAAATATGTGTAGGTATAAAATAAACTGCCCACTCACCTGGAGTCCGCACTACAACTTCCTAGCACAAATATTAAGGCGTCATGAACGATCGTCGCCTAGAACAAATATCAAATCACAACTCAGGATTCTTATCGACATAACTCGCAACTGACATAAAACACATCCCCAAGGACGTTCTAGAATGATTTGAAACTAATTGACCAAAAGTCAACCATCGACCAAAGACCAAAGGTAGGGTCCACAACACTACGTAATTCGATCCGGAAGATCCACACATCGGATTTCCAATCCATAACTTCCACAAGTACACATTATGCTTTTAGATCATCATACTAAAGTTTCATTACGATCCAACGGTTGGATCTCCGTCAATTGCAAATTCAAGTGGAGGTTGACACTTTATTTTATGAACTAATAATTCCAATTCGGGAAGATCCATAAGTCAGATTCTCAATCCGTCAGTTCCTAATATCCTTAAATATTAGGTACTATAAGGTACTAAGGTTTGGTGATGATCCTACGGTTGGATCGTCAATTCATGCAAGGATATGTGACGGCTAACTAGGTGGCCAACTACGAAACTACATTAAAACATCGTAATTTCACTAAACGGATGGCAAATATGGAATCGGGGCTTTAAAATTAGTCTAAGATGGTCAAGTGGAACCTCAGCCCAAATTTCACTATTTCTAAAAATTCTCAAATTTCACATAAATGAAGATCTCAATGAGAGGAACAACTTTCATACTTGCCACGAAGTCCAAAAGTGGACGGAAGATGGTCAATTTTGTCCACAAAGCCGGCGGGTGCCTAAAACTTCCCGACGTCGATCCGTTGTCTACGGTGGTTCAATAGGGTCAAGGTTGGTTGGGATTTTCTCCTGGGATGATGGGATACAAAGCCCAAGTGGTGGCATTGGCCATCGCCTTGCCAATTCATCGGAAAATTGAAAAGATTGGTCGGAGCATTGTTGATTTTTGTCGACTTTCGTGGCCTCAAACTGCCACATACCGTGGTTAATCAAGGTGGTTCTTGGGTCGGTTTTGTAGAGGGGAATGAGAGCTTCAAGATGGTGGTGGTGGCGTTGAAAAACTCCACCGGAGTTGGCCGGAATCGGCCTTGGAAGATGGGAGGTCACGGTGGGTTACACGGGGACCTTTCTCCCTTTTTTTTTTTTTCTTTTATCCTGATTTCTGATTGGTCCTCCTTTCTTTTAATTGATTGGTCCCCCTTTCTTTTAATTGATTGGTCCCTTGTCCTTGTAGCTGATTGGTCCCTTTAATTGTGCCTAAAATCTGATTGGGTGCCATTTGAAAGGAAACAATTTGATTGGTGACCATTCCCACAAGGTGGGAGTTCAAATAATTTAAACTAAACTTTAACTAACCAATTTCAAACGTCTGTAACTATATCGTTATAATCTGGACTCGCAAACGGTTTTCGCCTATGCGCTCGTAGTGACGAGTACTACGAGGATACGCTAAAAAAATGAGTCCTACGTTTTTCTAACCGATGGTCAACGGAAGTCAAAATTCTTGCCTCTAGGGCATTTTTGTAAATTCACGCTTTTAAAATTAATAAAAACGTAAAATTAGGGACGGGTTGTCACAATCTACCCCCCTTAAGAATTTTCGCCTCCGAAATTTAAAATCATTTATTACACAAAACTCAAGATAGGAAGAATAAAATATGTGTACTAACGAAGAAATCAAGTCAGAGCGGCTGCAAAATAAGGAAAATGTCATTCCATCGTGATCGGAGTGCAATGATTCCTCTCTCATGCCTCCAACTCATACTTTCCTTCTTCCTCAGTACAATACTATAATATAATAGTTTTCGCAAAAACGAATCGTCAAAAATATTTATATGCACTAATGTCCCGTTGAAAATACATATGTATAACAACATAAGGTTTAGAGTAGTTGTACTGATTTAAAACTGAACATATGATTTTTCTACTACACTCCCGCGCATCGCGTACTCCGAAGGTAAGTACATAATATCATTGGGTTGAACCCAAGAAATAAATAGGTAAAATACAACAAACACAGAAGTAAGTACAAACGTTAAAAGACCTACCTATTTACTTGCTTAACTAATCCAACGAATAAGTCCTTGATATTACGGTCCGCAGCCCGCGATATCGACAACTCACTGTTGTCATGATAAGCAAGTAACAAATTCCTGAAGGTGCAATATTACCATCATGCCCCCCATTGGGAAATACACAAACAACGTTTAGTCAAGCCTTTACCGTGCTCACACACTATCCCCCTTGGGTAACAACAACAATAAGATAACATTTCTATAATGTGAACTCTCACAATTGAACACTTGTTCATAAAACTCCTTGTCAAACAAGCACTATTCTAAAAATCCCCGCCTAGCGCCGCCTAGGCACTAGGCGGTTGGCCACTGCCCCGATTAATGCCTAGGCGTTTGAAAATTAAGAAAGGACGCCTAGACCTGCTGAGGCGCCCGCATAGACCGCCTGGGCACCCGCCTAGCTTGCCTAAACCCGACTAGGTTGTGACTCACTTAGACAGAAAATAGATAATTTTCATTTTGCATTTTATTTTTTCCAATAAATTGTAAGGGACTTGTTGAATACTTAAATGAATACACATTATATGCATGTTCTCCATGTTTTCATTATGTTCCCATGCCTCCTAATATATATGTCATTCTATTTTGTAGTTTATAATGAAATTATATATAAATATATATATATATATATATATATATATATATATATTAAGTATAAATAGACACTTATTTACACGAAATATAATAGATTTACTTAAATCCGCCTAGTCCGCCTAGCATCTTTTAGAACCTTGCAAACAAGTGCTAAACAAGTGCTAAACAAGTGCTAAACAAAGAATATCCAAACCACGTTTCAAACGTGTCACAACCAAGACTAAAAATTGTAATCATAGTTACAAGCAGTTCTAACATAAGTAAGTGTCTAATATAATCCTGCTACAACTATAAAGCAGATAAATGTAACACACCATGAAGGTCTGGGTAAATAGTTCAGACTAGCTGTTAGTCTGGAGGAGAAATGTAGTCGACGATAAAACTTACTACACAAGGCCTTCAAGAAGGCTTCCCAAAAACTCGAAAGTAAAACACGCATCTTGATGAGATACCACAGTGACGTACTTGCCACGCAATCAACCATGAAGTCCCCAACCCCTTAGCAATCAAATTCATAATGAAGTTTCTCAAACTTAGCGAAAAGTAACTACGTCGAGAAGGCTAGAAGAATACTCGAGAATTTGAGGATCAAAGCAACTATATCAAATCTAGAGTACGATATAACTGGATTGAATGCATAATATCAAACTACAACGATAGCTTCCGAGACATTCAATTACCACAGTAAAGATTCTTTCAACTGAATATTTGTTGAGTGATTGAGAAATTAATGGTCATGACTGCATTTCTAATGTCCACATTTTTTTTTCTAGACAGTGCATCCACTTCAATGCAATACGGAGTGCAAAAGGGTAGACACGTCTTTTGTTGCTGTAGCAGTAAATACGTTTGCACAACCAGAGTAATACACAATAATGCAATCGTAAACGTTTATCTAGTCCTCCCATCGTCTATGTCAGAAATTTAGCTCTTTCCCAGCGAAGATGTATTCGAGAAATTTTGAGGTTGCTGAAGATTTTGAACACATTTCTCCACAAAGAAGTGTCATCTTGCTTTCGAATAAAGATGATGACTGTTGACTCTAGGTCATGAATAAGGTGGTTCGGTTTAATGGTTCTAACCGTTGGGAAATAAAAGCGATACTCTATCATGTCGTCTCCCCAAAGCTGAAACATCCGAAGAATACGTCATCCTGGATTTCGAAATGATCAGGATCATCAAAAAGTGTAAAACAGGAGTAAGGTAAGACAACACTTCAGTTGTCAGGAACTTTACTCATTTCCAACAACTCAAACTAAGTTAACTTTCCTCGGTCGTAAGTGAAAAAAACACTGTAGCTGAAAGGTTTGCCAACAATTTTTCGATACATTGACAAGATCAAGGATATCTTAGATTCGTAATACTTTGCGAAAATTTTGACCTTCTTCCGCTAAACCCTTTTTGGAAAAAGGAAAGAATGTCGTTTACCGAGATCTCGTCTTCCAAGAAAGTACCAGCTTAACAATGATTACTCAAGAGAATGGTATAAGGCTAAGTGTTGGCGTTACTAAACACTCCACTGGAATTGAGGAGAAAGTCATTTGTAAGATTACTCAGAATTTCATCAGGTTACAAAAGAACTCTCGGGTTCCAAAAGTTGATCAGAAAGACCAACAACACGAAGTAGGACTAACGGTTTTAGTCGTCAACCGACTGAGTTGTTGAAGTCTAGGTACGACTCTAAGGTTCAGCCTTTCACCTTCACGAATAGGTTCGAGATTCCCAAGATAAAGTGTTTAGTCCCTAGTTAGGTAAATTCCTAATTGGCAAACTTTGTAACCGAGTTTCTCAATGACGTTAGAAACGTTCAATATGAAGCAAGGAAAATTGGTGTAATACTAGGAAGTGGTTCGATGATATACTTCCCTTCACAATTTGGTGATATCCCAGGTAAAATTTTGGAATATGACACCAAAGGTATACGTCCTCGAAACGTACCATACTACTAACCAACTCTACGACACGAACAAAAGATCCTCGCATTTTTCTTGAAACTCAAATCGCTCTAATAGCAAGATATTATCTCGTACCTCGATTCTACTATCTACCTGTGAAAGTGATCGAGAGATGGCTAGTCAAAGAGGTTTTCTTTACCTAGGTGGGTGATAAGGTAAAAACAACCATGAGTTTACTGTCCTAATACAAAGCTTATTCCTAAGCTTCCACGATTCTAGTTTATTCGGCTCAAATAGCCACTGTAAATCAGTTTGTCAGTAGCGCCGCTAATTAACACGCTTAAGATATTTTAATATTGTTCGTTACCCTGAAACTGTGAACCGACATATTGGTATAAAGGTATCACTCCCAGATACTAGCACATGTGTCTGATATCAGAAATTATACCACTGAATGCTGGTCAACGGTATCTGGATATCGGACAACATCGTTGATCAGTAGCGTCACCGTAGGCTAATTACGGGTTAGAGCCTGTTCGGATTATTGGGAAGGAATTGGTCAAGCGAAGTAGTCCATTGATCCTAAGAGGATTTGATTACTGCTTTTGGGGTTTTTATTACTCCTAGGATATGACAACTCACACTCGTAAGCCTATACTTACCTAATTGATGAGTACAACAAAGGAAGAAAATTCTGGGAATTAGCGTTAGTTGAAAAATTTCAAGGTTGGAAAAATAACTTGCTAACAATGTAATTTGAAAATGGACTTAAACGGAAGTCGATCTTCCTTCTGAATATCTGAAATGATCACCAGTACGTTCAAATGATATTAGTGCTACAGGGGAACCAAAAGTAATTGTCCCCCAGATGATCTTCCGTCAATTGTTCCCACTTTAGCACCAGGTTATCGCTTCAGACATTTCTAAAATCTTGACAAAGTAACCCTCGCAGGGATTCTAAGAGAGGGTAAACTAATAGGTGCTATCAAAGAAACAAAACCATTTATGGTTTCCTAACTCAAAAGGTTGGTAAAAACGATTAGTAAATCCCTGGTGATACTCAACTCTTGATACCTTAGCCCGGCTGCAGGGCTAGCAACTCGTTCTCCAAAATGGAAATTCCTTGGAAGAGAGATTCGTCGTTTAAAAGTCTAGGGGCAATTTCCAAAACAATTTTCTAAAATGAAGATAAGTCGTCTAAAGTACCCAAACTAAGGGAAAGTTAAACCGTTTTTCGTGCTCAACGAGGTGGCCAGATTTGAGAATTAGGTTCAAAAATCAAGAATGCTTACACCATGCGTGTGATGAATGCAATACAGCTCAAACTTATGCTCTGATGGTATCAGAGCCAATCCCTGGTCGGAAGTGTGCCGACGAGGACGTTGGGCCCCTAAGGGGGGTGGATTGTAAAATCCCACATCGCCTAGGGGTGTGGATCTTGTAAGCCTTATATGTATATTCCCATCTCTACCTAGCACGAAGCTTTTTGGGAGCTCACTGGCTTTGGGTTCCTTAGGAACTCCGAAGTTAAGCGAGTTCGCGCGAGAGCATTCCCATGATGGGTGACCCACTGGGAAGTTCTCGTGTGAGTTCCTAGAAACAAAACAGTGAGGGCGTGGTCAGGGCCCAAAGCAGATAATATCGTGCTACGGCGTAGTCGAGCCCGGGATGTGGTGGGGACCCGAGCCGGGATGTGACACCCCAACTTTCCTCCACCATCGAAACCAAAACCCCATCGCCGCCGTCTCTTCCTCTATTTCCTCATTCTCCTCCTTCTCCTCCAGCCATCAGACCTTAAAATCACCATCATAACCAAACCATTCCATCCCACCATCAGAACCAAACTATCTCCTTCCCCGTTCAACAACTGTTCGACGGCACCGATCTCATCAGATCTCAAACAAAAAATCAAACCAATCCAAAATCAAATCTCAACCGTTTAACGGCATCGATCCCACTAGTACTCACACCATGCAACCTGACCCTCAAAACCTGTTGACCCATCACTGCTAATAAGTGCACCTGCTCACTGCCAAACCACTTGCATCTCCCCATCACCTGCAGACCCATCGTCGCCACACCTGATCTGTGTAGCCCAGAACCTGCGCCGTCGCCAGAACCCAGCCAATCCTGAACCACCATGATTTGCACTTGGTGCTACTCGACCCATCGCAAACCCACACTTGCCTGACCACTTGATGTTTGCAATCCGTACCCCTTTTTTGAAAGACAAACACGATGCGTCTTCCTCCTCCGACGAATCTGGGTTTGCGCATGGTTGGTTGCTCTTCGACTCATCGTCATCTGGGTTCGCGCATGGTGGATTGTTCTTCGAGTTCGTCACCAATTGGGAAGAACGGATTTGGGAGAAAGAAGATAGAGAATTGGAAGTGATTTTTAAATTTTTTTTTTAAGGGTAAATCTCAGTTTACTACCCTCAAGTTTCGTGGTTTTCAAAATTTGGTACATGAAATTTTTTCGTCCCAGAGTCATACCTAAAGTGTTAATTTTAGGACAGTCTCTTACATTCGTTAGTATGACTGTTAAGTCTCCCATTAACTGATGATGTGGCACCAATATGGACAATGATTGGAAGGCCACGTGTCATTAAAGGGTCCACGTGGAAATTTAAAAATAAAATAAAAATAAATTAAAAAAAGAACCCCCTCTTATTCCACCCGACCCTTCATCTCCTCCAATCTCCATAACCACCAGCGCACCACCCCTCTTCCCTGACACCTTCTCCCTTTCCTCCACTCTCTTCACCTCCCCTCCCATCAGAAAAACGCACACCTTCTAGGGTTTCAGTAAAAGAGGTGCTTTGTCTTCATGGTACTCAACATTCTGCACATTCTGCAAAAAAGGTTTGGACTTGGAAATTGGGGTTTTTTTTTTTTTTTTTTTTTTTTTTTTGAATTTGTGGGTATTGTTGTTAGCATTGAGAGTTTGCATTCTACGTTGAAGAACTGGCATTTTTGAAGATTTTATGTGCTGAATTTAACTTACTCTGGTGGAAGATTGGAGATTTTCAAGATTTTAGGGTTTGGGTTTCTGAAATTGTAGGTTTTTGCTACTTGCAAAAAGTGTGACTTTGGTGGGTTTGTGAAGGGGGGATGACGATGAAGACCCAATTGATTCAATCCCCACCTCAAAACCCTCCTCGATTTTCTCATCCCTTCCTCCGTTGAAATCCCAAAATCCTATTCAACCTATCACCAATCTCTTGACATCAACGCGGACGACAACACAGCTGAGAACTCCTCCGGGGGAGGAATAAGGGGGAAATTCTGGATTTGGTATATGATTGAATTCTGGGTTACTGTGAAATCTTCAAGTTTCTGGTATTAATTTCTCGTAGTTTGTTTTGTTAAATTATGGGTTTGGTATATGATTGAATTTGGGTTTTGCGAAGGTGAAAAATGGTGATTCGATTCATGATTTTTTTTTTGGGTGTGCTGGTGGTTATGGAGATTGGAAGAGATGGAGGGTCGGGTGGAAGCAGAAGGGGGTTCTATTTGTTTTTTTTTTTCTTGGTTTTTAATTTCCACGTGGACCCCTTAATGACACGTGGCGCCCAGTCATTGTCTATATGGGCATCACGTCATCAGTTAACGGAAGACTTAACAGCCAAACTAACTGATGTATGAGAATGTCCCAAAATTAACACTTTAGGTATGACTATGGGACGAAAAAATTTCATGTACCAAGTGTTGAAAACCACGAAACTGAAGAGTAGTAAACTGATATTTACCCTTTTTTAATATTTAATTAATTTTTTAATAGTTTAGTACTTAATTAACTTTTTAATTTTTATTATTTAATCAATTTTTTAATCCAATTGGACAAGAGAGTGGATCATCTGCCTGCCATATCAGCAGTTAACAGACAAATTAACAGATTTTTTAACGAAGGTCTAACATTGCAATAAATTTGTAAGATGAGGTATGACATTGTAACTTTTAAAACAAGAGGTATGAGATTGTGGTTCGACTCAAAGTTGAGGTAGTTTTGTGTAATTTGCCCTAAAAAATAATATACAACTTATATATGACCCATAAAATGTGGGAGATTCTACATATCACCGTATTTCTATATGATAAAATTCAACATCTAACAATAAATTGGGCTTTTTATTTTGGTCATTTCGTTAAAAACTCCGTTAAGTGTCCATGAGCTCTTGGCTAGAAGTTTGGGCAATTTTCAAAGCTTCGTAACTCAATCGTCTCTTAACCAAATTGGACCCATAATATATCAAAATGAAGATAGGAAATTGTAGAACAAGATTATACCTATTTAGAAGCCCAATGTTTGCCAGAGATTGCCAGAAAATAGCTTGAAATGTGACTGATCCGCAGGAAAACTGGAAAACTCGCCAGAAACTGGGTAAACTTTAAATATTCATAACTTCTTCAATACTTAACGAAAGTGAGTGATTCAAAAAAAGAAATCATACTTCTCAACGAGACAAAGAGAATGGTATATTTTTCGATGGCTAATTCGTTGTGGTTTGGCTGAAAAATGGTTCGAACGTGGCTAACTCGAGACCAAGACAACCAATTTCGAGCCGTTTTTCGGCCAAACCACGGCGAGTTAGCCATCAAGAAAGATATCATTCTCTTCGTCTCATTGAGAAGTATGATTTTCGTTTTTGAATCACTTGATTTCGTTGAGTATTGAAGAAGTTATTAACATTTAAAGTTTACCCAGTTTCCAGCCAGTTTTCTAGTTTTCTCGCGAACTAGTCACCTTTCATGCTATTTTTCGGCCATGTCCAGCAACCATTGTTCTACACTTTCCTATCTTCATTTTGATATATTATGGGTCGAATTTGGTTAAGAAACAATTGAGTTACAAAGCTTTGAAAATTGTTCAAACTTTCGGTTAAGAGCTCCGGGACACTTAACAGAGTTTTTAACGGAAGAACCAAAATAATGGATGGTGGACAATCTCAATGACCATTTTTATTGATTTTCAATCTCAGATACCAAAGTGATGTATTAAGCAAATCTCATAGACTATTTTAACTAAAAAACCTAATAAATTGTTACGTTGAGACAATACCGATAATTTTGTCGATGCACCTAAATATCCTCTCATTATCCCAAGCAAACAAAAAGGTGAACTGCACCGTAGCAACTACAGAAGTTGAACGAAAAAAATCTGGAAAGACCGATGGAACGATTATCTCGACCCCATCTTCTCCCACTTTCCCTCCCAGCCATCCACTTTACCTTTTTTACTTTGTCTTTGGTAGACACGTATGCTAAGGCTAGAGGTTTCTAATAATACCAACAGGATTCTTTTGAGGATTCTGAGAATTCATAAATTATGTACGTTTATTGTACATTGTGCAGTCAGTTTTTATCAAGTATTATTTATGTTTATTTTTAAATTAAAATATTTAAAATGATTTATGACCTCATAATATACGATGAACAGATACGATTCACGAATCCTCGAAAAGCTCACAAAGAAGATTCGGCGAGGATCCGGACTCATATTATTTGGTTTCTTACCTAATATTTCAATTAAACTATTCTAATTTAAAGAAGAAAATTCGAATTCAAATACAAAGAGACAGACACACTTCTTTTGATTTACTAACTAATCTACCTCAAATTTACACATTACGATTTAAATTGTTACTAGTGGACAACGACATAACATATCTCTCAATCAAACATATTACTTTTATAACTCTCTCGTCTTTTCTCCCACAACAGTCCAAGACATGCGACCTTGCATTGCATTTTGTAAGGAAATTGTTCTGAAAATTAGACCTTTGAAAATCTCAAACAGGGTTTAGATCTTAAAAATTGAAGTATCCAATATTAAAGGCCTTTACATGCTTTGATCCACTACGATATTTTCCATTTTTTATTTAAGATTCGTTGACAAACAGAACTTCTTCAAGACATGCCTGCAATTGCAACAAATCTTTCATACTAAAAGACTAAGATCGAAAATTAACCTAAAACAAATGAAGTTATAAGAGAATTCAGGGAAGTGGGTGAATCCATATTTACTGCATGACCTGTGTCCTTGACTATTTCCACCCTTGATTTTGGTCCCAACTGCCTGTACATATTCAAAAGTGAACATTACCAATAATAAGTTCGGATTAATTAGCTTAAACTCCTGATTAATTAATTTAATCATGAAGAAATAAATTAAAATTAAGTCACCTTTGCAGCTGATAGGCCAAGTACACAGGGAAGACTTCATCCTTGTCACCCCAAATTATCAGTGTTTCCTTCACCCAATTAAGAACTCCGTTCAAAATTTCTGAAGAGAAAGTTTTCTAAGTGTTGAATTATGGCTTAGTTGGTTTATACCTGAGTTAGAATAGGAATGTCTGGATCTTCTTTTTTCCTCAGCAAGTGCTCTGCCAGCTCTAATTTCTCCTTCCTGTGTTGTTTATAGGTCACCTACATATCGCAACATACAAATTCAATCCTATTAGAATTAACTTGACGCACAAATGTTCTTTTGCCAGACACTACAACAAAGTGCCTAGACACTGATTGTCAGACTATATATCTTAGTCTTCAATCAATACTTTATCGATAGACTGATAATATAACATGTTAGATATCTGAGTAGAACATTGCAAATCCAATGAAACTCACATTGATGAACCCATGAAGGAAAATGTCAGGAACCCACTTAGAAGGGCCAGGTTTATGCACTGATAGATTCACCAGGTGCCGTAGATCATGAGCACTTTGAGGCACAAGGAGATTCAATGCATTGCTTCCAACCTTATTGAGCTGCTCTCTCTTCTGCTCCTCCGTCATCCCAATCCCACAACTCACAACCACAGTCTTCTCCACCAACTCCGGGTACATCACCGCCATCCAATACGCCACGAACCCTCCGTAACTTATGGAGTACACAGAAAATCTGTCCAACCCTAATCTCTTCAACCCTTCTGCCACACATTTTGCTTGGAAGATCTCAGTCCTTTCAAGCCTAGTTGTGTAGGAGTCGCCAAAGAACAGTAGGTCAGGCACATACAGATTGAAGCTTTGAGAGAGAGAGCCCACCTGATGGATGAACTGCCACTTTGAATTGCCACCATACCCATGAAGCATTACTAGGGCAGGCTTCTGGGACCTCCTAGGATTTGCAACCCAAAAGTGCATCGTGGTTTGATCATCTAATTCAACTGTGCAGGGACAAAGACCACACGACCTGAAATATACTGATAAAAGTAAATCTGCAACTGTGATTAGGAGCGTGATTGGATTCAGAAAAGGTAAAATTGAAATCAAGAATTGGGAAATGGCTATGATTGTTGCAAGGTAGAAGGAGAGGACATTGGAAAATTTTGGGTAGGCCATGACCTAGGGTTTGAATTTGAATTGAGAAATATTGTGTGGTTGATCTCCTCCTTGTTGGATTACTTAAATTGGCATGGTTTGTGATGCTTCACGCAGTTTCTATATAAAATGTAAATGAGAGTTGGGGGCATCTCACATTTGTGAGGTGATGAGGACAATTGCATGACCCACTTGCATTTTCTTCTGGACGATGAAAACCAATCGCGCCAACTCAAAATGACAAAAGGAAAAACAAAACTGAGACTGGTTTGTAATTGTAATCGTATTAAACTAGAGAGCGGGAATAACGCTGCATCGTGTCACTCTCGTATGTTTCGTATCACTTTTACGCTTTGATATGAGCGTATGTAAGTATGTTCCTACAAAAATGTTGAAGGGTTAACGAGAGTAAAAATAGCGTTTCCTTGTTGAAAATTTCTCTCCTCTTTCTTACAATCAATAAAAACATAATACATAGGCTTCTATATATGTCAAAGACAATTAGACAAATGGCAACCGTTGTCAATAAAGATACTAGTAATGCTATCAGATCTAAAATTAAAGAAGGTAAATAACAAAAAATTAATAAAGATGAATAAGAAGCATAAATAAATATGTGAGTAGCACTATCTAAAGCTACGAATGCTACTGATCTAACTACTTTTTCCTAAATTAAGCAAAAGTTGGTCCTTCTTTACACTAATTTAAAAGCATGTATAATGGTATGGCATCCGAGACCAAAAGATTTTGACCATGATTAAAGAAATACCACAAGCGATAAGGTTCAGCAGGAATCTACAGGATCAGGGCATGGGAAAGCATCACTTTGTCTTCAAGATGGGCACTGACTTCCAAAATTTATGAATCTCAGGAAGGGAAATGCTAAGGTGATTATCTGAAAAGTAGAATATTTTATGAATTTTTTGTCATTTTATGTTTTTGGCATAATTTTCGTGTCAACATTATAAATTTTTTTGTCAAAAACATAAGATGACAGAGAAAGAGTTCCACCTTGAGATAATCTTCTTAGCATTTCTCATCTACGGAATGGAAGGGAATATAACTGGAAATCCAGTGTACAAGTGGCAATAAATTAAGATGCCAAGTGGGCATGTAGATAACAGTGACTTTGGGTTAATTAACACTCAGTCACTTCGGGCCTTTGGATCCAATCCAACAGTTGTTTAATTTTCTTTGATGATCGTTGGATTAGAAGAGTTCTAAGTGGTGGAGTATCGTCGAGATAATCACATATCATTATCTATAATTAGCTTCAAATCAACAAACTAATAACTATAAGTAACACGTTTTCTGATGATTCCAAATTAAGTTCTAACTCCATTTCGTACCTAGAATATGGTTGTATCAAAAAACCCAATTAGACCATAAAGAGTGAAAAATGTGCCCCTTTTTCCATCCCCTCCTCTTACATTTTCTTATTTTGTCATTATCTTGCTATAAAAAATTAATATAAGATGTTGAAGTGACTTAACCGTAACCGTTTAATTAAGAGGGAAGGGAAGGGAAGGGAAAAAAAGAGGAGAGATAATCCTACTCCATGTAAAAATAAGAAGACAGTGCCACCAGAAAGTTTCTCTTGTATTTCAAAACAGCCCAACTGTGCCCATTAATAAAAGATTTCTTGCAAATGGAGGCACCTCAGCTGATAAACCTTAGGCCATCTCCAACCGATGGCTGGCCAGAGGGCTCGTTTGAGCCCTCTGGCCCTCCAAGATTCTCCAAGATATTAATATTTTAATGAACAGTACATGGTCATATTTGCCTCTATCTCCAACCGAGGGCCAGAGGACTCGTTTTAGCCCTGTCACAAAAAACCGTCTCCAACCGAGGGTCAAATGGCCATAGGGCCAAACATAATTTATTATTTAAAAACTACAACTTAAATTCAAACATAATTTATTTTTTATGTTGGTTAATGTTATTTAATGTTGTTTCATATTGTTTAATGTTGTTTCATGTTACTTAATTTAATTTAATGTTGTATAATGGCCTAGGAAATTATAGGAAAAAAATAGAATTGAAACAAAATTTGAAACAAATTTTGTGAAATAGAAGTTATAGGAAAAAATGGAATTTAAAAAAATATGAAACAAATTTTGTAAAATAGAAGTTATATGAAAAGAAATATGAATCAAATTTTGTAAAATAGAAGTCATAGGAAGTTATAGAAAAAAAAAGGAAATTTTTTTTTTTAAATTCATATAAAAAAAACAAATTTGAATACAACGGCTAGCTGACTGGCTAGCCGTTGCATTCAAAATTTTCATATTATTATTGTCGGTTATAACCGACACAATTGCAATTCAAATTATAATTAGTCGCCAATTCCCTGCGATGCCATTATATTCAAAATGCTATTGGTGTCGATTATAACCAACACTATTGAAAAAATATTAATTATTCCTGTCGGTTATAACCGACAGGAAATCGAACAAAAAAAAAATTTGGCCAGCCCTCTAGCCCTTTGGCCCCTTGGGATTCCGTGGGACCCTCTCAGATTCCAAAGCCTTTTGGCCTAGCCCTCGGTTGGAGACGGTTTTCGGACAATTTTCGGCCCTCTTACCCTCTGGACCCTTCAGTTGAAGATGACCTTATATTGTATTCTACTTTGCTCATCGATGCTGTACCTTTGCCTCTTTGAGAGAGATCTAGATGTTTCCCGAAATGATGAAAACAGCTAGCATTTGCTTCTTGTCAAGTATGTACACACCCAAAAGAACACATCACAAATACCTTACTTCCAAAGCTTCCAATCCTTCTTAAGCTTTAGAATCACTTTTACACCCATCCCGCAATCATCTGCATAATTTAGTCCCCCATCTTTCTGCTTTTCCCACTTTTTGGACGGCTGTCTATCACTTTTTGCCATCCAATCCCAAGCTTTCCACCGAGATTCCTTCACCGTTTCCACCTTCTTTGCTATATAAATATACGGTTCTCCCGCTTCATCTGAAATTAATTAAACTCATCAAGTTGGTTTTTCCTTTTTCTTCAAGAAAAAGAAACACCAGTCTTGAAACCCTAATTTCATTGAGCCCACTAATGGCTGCTGCTACTACTACTACAAGCTATCCATACACAAGCCAAAACTCATCTTCTCAAAGATCAGTGGCCATGGTGCTTGCTCTAGTATCTGCAATTGTTCTTTCACCTATCTATACAAACCCTAGAAAAAGCAGTGATGCAAGATACCATGAAGCAAAATGGAGCTCTGGGTTTGTTCTTCCCATGATTCTTGCCGGACTTATCATTGCCATCAAAACCACTTCTTCATCATCATCGAGTTCGTCAGCTTCTTCGTTGTCGTCGACTCGAGGAGATTCTTCTGATCCTTCGTGGGTTCTGAGAATTGGGAGCTCGTCCTGGGGGCTTGCTGGGGTTTTGGTGATGCTGATGTTTGTGCTTTCTTGGCAAGGTTCTGTTCATGAATTCTTGTGGAGATAGAGACCAAAAATTAAGTACAATTGTATCTCTTATTGTATTTCATTTTAGTTGGTTGTACTAGAAGCTGTTATATCAAATAATGTCAGTTGTGTTAGTAAATGGAGATACTTGATCCAAAATGTGGGTATTATCATGCAGTTCTGTGTTAAAGAAGTGCAAAAACTGAATAATGTTTAAATAATATTACAAGTTATAACCCCATGCTATATATAAAATGAAATTGTTGTCAACTGTAAAACAAGATTAAGTTAAAGCTCGCTGGGGATTGAAGAAACTCCGAATGTATATGTCCCTTTTCTATCCCTGTGACGAGTTATGTGACGGGAGGTATAGAGAATGATGTGTATAAAACATTGGGGTATGTAAGAGCTTGTTTTGTATCCAACACAAATCCAACTTGTTAAATTTTAAGAAACAATTTTTGAGTGCAAGGTCCAAAATTCTTGTTTGGTATTTCAATTTTCAAAATTGGACTTAAGAACAACTTAAAAAAATGACTTATTTCTTATAAACACAAAAAGTGAGGTTTTAGAGTTTTTAAATCAAAATGTGTTCTTTCTCCTTATTTTTTGTACTCTATTTCTCTCTCGTATCTTTCATCTCTCTCTCTCTCTCCTCCCAAACCTCTAATCCTCTTTCGATTTTCTCTGCTCGTTATCTCTGTCCTCTCTATCTAGTTGGATTTAGAAGTTTCCGATTCCACCAGGGAAATGATGGAGGGTGACTTTTTTTTCCTATTTAATTGTTAAAATTTAAAAATAATTTTGAATCTTATACCAAACAAGTTTTTGGGTTTTAAATAAAATTGTTTTCGAGAAATGTTTTGAGATATGATGAATTTTTTTAATAAGATACCAAAATGACCCTAAAGTTTCCTTATGATCGAGGCTAAGGATTGCCTGCGTTATGCCTCGAGCCAGAGATATAAAAATAAGGTGACTTCCAAACTCATTCTCCAAAAATAGAAATTAAATCTTTAGAGGCTGCTGGCAACGTTCTCATATGAAGCTTCTTAATTCTTATTTTCACCCTTTAATGTTAAACAATGATTCGAACCGTCTATTTTGAAGTTCACCCCTTAATATCTAATGGTTATCCAATAATTAAACAAAGAAATGTTATTGATTTAAAACCTAACACTACGTTTGGATGAGGGAAATAAACTTGAAATTTTGACAAAAGTCATAAATTATAAATTGGCATGCACCAGTTCCCTCGTTTGGATTCATAAGCATAGAAATTTCGAATTTCCGAGTGAAAAAAAAAAACTTGGAATTTGGGACCTCCAATTCCCAAGTTTAAATTCCATGTAAATAGGTGTCATTTCCAAATTTCTAAGGGTGAGAACTTAAAAATAACAAATTCCATATTCAAATTCCATTGTTCTTAGGTTAACCAAACAAGAAAATTCACAAATTCTAGACAATAAAATTCTTTCATTTGAATTTCCATCATTTTAAAATTCCTTAGTAATTTTAAATTTCTCCATCCGAACAGAAGGTAACATTTTGACAACATTAATCAAACGGTAAAACGATTTATAATTTGATTGATCTTCGTTAGAGTTGATATTTAGAGGATGAACTAGATAGAAAGTAAACGGCTTCCAATATCGCGTCAGATTAAAAGGTAGCTGGGCCTGATTCATATCTAAGCCCAATAAGAGACGAGCAAAGAACTATGGACTCTGCCCCATAACCCACCCACGCCCAATTCCCAAACTCACCCACCCTCTCTCTCTCTCTCTCTCTCTCTCTCTCTCTCTCTTCCATTTCCTTTTCTTCTCCCGCTCATCCATCAGCAAAGCCCTAGCTACTGGAATCGAACTCATCGATCTGTCTCTCACGCAAATCCAATTCATAGAGACCTCACCCTCTTCGGTACAAGACGAGGTGAGCTATCTACTTTCTTTCTCTCCATCTTAGTTATGGTTGATTTATCATGAAATTAGCTGTGTAAGTTTCAATTTCTTTGATTTGGGTCCTCAATTTTTGATCCGGGTAAGCTTAATCTAGGATTTAGGACTCAGTTCTTCCATTAAAGGTGAAAGCTGACATCAAATCTACAATTCCAATTGATAAGTTCTTGATTTTCATCGACCAGAATGGGTTTTGTATTGTGGAAATAAATAGGGTTTAGGGTTCTTTTTGTCCAGTGGACAAAATTAGAATATAAAATTCGAACCTTTCGTGTTCTTTGAAATGTGCAAATTTCCAGTAAGCTGTGGAGATTGAGTTGGGGTGTGAATCAGAATATGGGTTTTCTATGGGACCTTTTTATTTTTATTTTATTTTTTAAAACATTTGACTCTGATTGTGTTTACATTGTATTTTGGTTGCTACCATATTTGATATGCTCTACTAGCAACCTCCTTCATTTTTGCGCTTTCTGCTCGCTACTTATCTACATTCATACTTTGGATATTCATCAATTACTGCCACAAATTTGTGACAGTTTGGTGTGCTAATTGGGTTAATTTTCCACAAAATCTGTACGTTCATCGATCACTGCCTTGAATTTGTGCTAGTTTTCTTCGTAATGTTAATTTGCCCCAAAATTTTTACATTCATCAATCACTTCCTCGAATTTGTACTAGTTTGCTATGCTTCTTGTGTTAATTATGCTCCAAATTTGCATATTCATCAATCACTGCCTCTTTTGACCCCAAAAAATATCACTGCCTCTAAATTCTTATTTCTGTTAGCGCTCTCGATGTGCAGCCCATTCTTTCTGTAGTGTCTATTATCCTTGACGCATGTACTGGAGTCTTGAAAGGAAAATAAAAAGGTTCAGTAGTTTAGAGGTTTAGCCCATCCCATTGCTCCAGGTCAGCCTAACATAAGTACCCAGAACTAGAAAATGGCAGGGGAAGATGAGGACTTGCCCAGAGACGCCAAGATTGTGAAGACGCTGCTAAAATCGATGGGTGTGGAGGAGTATGAACCTCGTGTTATTCACCAATTCTTGGAGCTGTGGTATCGATATGTTGTTGATGTGCTCAGTGATGCACAGGTGTACTCCGAACATGCTGGTAAAGCCGCAATTGATTGTGACGATGTCAAGCTTGCTATTCAGAGCAAGGTTAATTTTAGCTTTTCACAACCCCCACCAAGAGAGGTAATTTATTTCACTCCCATTATTTTTCATCTGCTAAATCTGAGATCATGTTAATCTGAGTTTGGCTAATAAAAGAGTCCGAGAAGATGCATCTACATTTACTTTGTCATGTTATAACATCAAACAATGATTTGTCAACATAATACAGTTTTCTTCAGCTTGTGTATGAGTGTGCGCTTTTTTTTTATTTTTTATCGAGCATCATGTAGAGAGTTTGACATTAAGCTGACCCATTATCAGGTTTTACTGGAGTTGGCTAGAAACAGAAACAAAATCCCATTACCGAAATCAATTGCCGGGCCTGGAGTGGCATTGCCGCCTGAACAAGACACATTGATCAGCCCGAACTATCAACTGGCAATCCCAAAGAAACAACCAACCCAAGCAGTGGAAGAAATGGAAGAGGATGAAGAGCCTTCTGAACCAAATCCACCCCAAGAACCGAAGCCCTCTGATGTGCTGCAGAACACTCCCCAAAGGGTATCCTTCCCCCTCACTAAACGCACAAAGTGAGGATCTAGCCGATGGGAAGAAACAGTGGTTCATCCTAGTGCAGAGGTGTGAGATGTAGCAATTGTGTTTGCTTACAACAAAATGCTGATTTGTATTAGAAATGTATACTTGTAAAAGAATGTTCTGCAATACTTTCGATTTTCAGATATTTGAACGCTTATAACATAAGATAATTGCTAAACAGATGTTCTGCAGTTGACTTGTGTTCTCTTACTGTAAAAGAATATTCTGTTATGTTCTGTTTAAACATGATGAGGTACACGAGTACTGGGTTTGTGCTCCGTAACCAGAGGTTCTGCAATGCCATAAAACCATAACGGGGATGACAATGGTTCGGACCGGGGAGAGGTGCAAGCAACAAAACAACAATAAAGTCTTATCTTACTAAGTGGTATTGGCTGTATAAATCCTAAAATGCTATTGTGATGGAGAAATGTGCCATCTCCAAAAATCCTATGACGCTTAGGAGTTTAGGATACCTCTATCCTTGTTTCCAATCAGCAAGAAGCTCATGGTAAACGTGGTTCTCCACACCCTTGGACTCGTATCCCGTGTTCAATTCTCTCTTTCTCTTTCTCCTTCTTCTGATATCGCTTGTATAAATCAAAATACCAATTGACCAATACGGTAAAGGGATACGCGAATTTCGCCAACATGTCACCATAGAACCAAAAGGATGTCGTCACCATAGAACCAAAAGGATGTCGAAACGACAAGCATGTCGCAAGGTGACTCCCCGAGTCTATACAGAAACTTTTAAGAACATAATGTTGGGGGAGTATCGTGAAAGATAATAGTGCATTCAATGTGAGAACCTTCATAGATAAAGCAATTTTAACACCTTGTTGAATTCGGTTAGTCATCGAATAACACAACCACGTAGCTGTTCCGTACAAATGCTTTTGATTTATATACAAGAATGACTTTAGTGTCACTGGATACAACCATAAACGAGACAATCTGCATTCCGGTCAACTTCTCCAACCCGCCATACGGTTAGCAGGAGGCCCTGCACTCGATACACTTGTGCCCCGGTCGTACATGCGCTGAATCTCTTCTCTGTACTCTGTCAAAGACTTATCGGGAATAGCTGGAGTCAGCTCCACCACATCCCCCATCTGCAGCTTGCATGTAGGATCGTTCACTGGCGCATGGTTCAGCCTCGGCCTCAGCTCTTCCTTCAGTGGGAACCCGTACGGAGTCCATCTCAAGCTCCCCCGCCCAGCTTTTTCCAGCAGATCCATAACAGTGGAGTTTGCAGGAAACTCTTGCACAGACATCTGGAATAATATAACGTACATGGTCAGACTCATTGTAAATAAGTACCTGCTTGTTTTTTTTTCCTAATAAGATTAATATGAAAAGCATACAACATGAACAAATACGTCTCTGTGATATAGACGGGAAATACAGCCATTTCTTACAATTAAAACCTTACAAAATCCCAAAACAAACTTATTTACGTCAAGACTTGTGCCTACCCAATTGCTAAATGTGTGCCATATTATTTTGCTTGTCCCAATTTTGTGTGCCATATGGACACCTGACAAGGTGCATAACACGCGTCTATCAACACCGATGACACCATGCTTAATGCACAATTGCAAATGTGAAACTACAATGGTGCAGAACATCAGTTCAAGACTATCATCCATAGACAAATTTTAAGGTCATTGCCGTATGAAAGTTAGAAAGTCCCATAAAGACCCACCTCATATACAGCTAAATTATTAAATCCAGCTACAAACCAATTAAACATATTCATACAAAATTAATAGGAAGTTTCCTAGAACGAACCTTATCATTCTCTAGCATGATGACAAACACCGGCCCGTCTTGACCACAGTGGGGCTTGTAAGAATATCGACAGTCATCAGAATGAGTAGGAAACGTGCAAGGCGGCTTGATTGAATCGTCACAGCCAACGGAGGACCTGTCTCTGTTCATTGCCTCACACTGCCAAGTGACCACCCATCTGGCCCACTCAACCATTTGAAGCACAAATGAGGGGTGCTTACAGTCACCTTCCTTGTATCTCCAATGAGCTGCAAATCCAAACTCAGCCTGCAAATGCATCTCCTTTGTTCGAATTTGGACTTCAAGTGGAATCATGCCTTCACCCATCACCACAGTGTGCAATGACTGATACCTATATTATTAGATGAATATTAGCACGAGAATGTGAAAAAAGGATACACTAGGTGACTAGAACTTTTTTGAGGTACGTTGACCAAATAAACAAAGAACTTTGAGGTATGGCATACCCATTACACTTGGGTTGAGTTATGTAGTCCTTGAACTTTCCTGGGACCTCAGACCACAACTGGTGAACAACTTTAAGTGCCTCGTAACAATCATCCTCATTTTCGACAATCAAACGTAGCCCATGAATATCATGTATTTCATCCATGTTTAGCTTCTTCCTGTGCAAAATAAGCCATAAGCATGTTAATTTCAATCCAGGCATGGAGAATAATGTGCTATAGCACATGGATGTCAAAGCATGCAACTATAACTCATTCATCTACTGATCCATTAAGAACTATGTTTATAACAAAATTTATGGTCAACTTTTATGATGCAATAGAGAGAGAGGGCCGAGAGAACATACTTTAACATTTTAGAGTAGATGCTATACAAGCTCTTATGCCGCCCACAAAGAACATGGTAGGAAATGGCTTTATCCTTGAGAGCACGCTCTAATGTCTCCGTGGCAGAAATAATCATTGCCTCGTCAAACGAATCTACAAGCTTAGAGGACAGTTCTTTGTGCTGATCCGGGTTGAGATGCTTAAAACATAAATTTTCCAGCTGCACCTTCCAGCTAGAGATTCCAAGTCTGTTGGCCAAGGGCACAAAAATCTCCAAAGTCTCCTTTGCAAACCTCTGTTGTTTAGCCAAGGGTAATGCATCTAGTGTAATCATATTATGAAGTCGATCTGCCAATTTAATGAGGACAGCACGGGCATCTGCCATGGCAAGGAACATGGTATGCAGGCGATCTGCCTCAACTGTTTTGCACGCCGTATTATTATCACGGGCAAGCTTGCTCAAATGACTGAGCTTAGACACCTGATCAATTCCATAAAGAACTAGATTAGAACTAGTAAATGTCAATATCATATAAAAATATTCATAGAAAAACAAACACAGCAATAGCACCATTTGAAATATAGAATCCACACTAGGTTTCGCTTTTGTAAATAGAGTATCATTACGTAAATCTCAACAGCTGCTTTTTCTATTCTAAGTTACAATTAGAACACCGTACAACATGATTGTTAACTTCATACAGCTGCAAAATATGCAAGACAATCATGTAACTCGTGTTAACATGAGCTCAACTATAGAATTAATTAATAGCACAAGCATTCATTCGGATAAGAAGAAAACAGTTAACTTTTAATCAATATGACATCTATTACACCATCTGTAAAGTTCCAGTGCAGATGTTATAGAAAGCTTAAGTGGAATCCGTGAAACAATGGCAGGTAGATTTCACACATCATGAACAATTAACTTGAATCTAGTGTTCAACATATGAAAACAAACGACTTCTCATGCACGAATAAAAATTGATACTTGTCGAATTACTTCCATTCAGTAATACAATAGAGTAATGAAAATTATCAAACACATACCCCTTCTACTAAATCAGAAACCCCAACTCCAAATTTCCCAAATATGTAGTCATAACACATAAAAGAATCATCAAGCGTGTCATGCAAAAGCCCTGCAGCAACAACTGTGGAATTAGCACCGATCAATGCGAGCAACACCGCTGTCTCCACACAATGCTGCAAATAAGGATCGCCACTTGCTCGCATCTACAATAAAACAACACATAATACAACAACAAAACTTCTCAACCTAATTCACCAAAATCCCAAAACGCAAAAATCAAAACAAAATTCAAACCCAAACAAAATTTACCTGCCCTCTATGCGCTTTTTCGGCCTCGTAAAAGGCCTTGATTATAAAATCTTCATAGAAAATCTTGTGCCGCAGCTGCGCACCCACTAGCAACTCCTTAGCATAAGGCTCAGCAATTCCCTCCAAAAACCCATCTTCCATATTGAAAGTCAATTCATCAAGCACAGCTGAAGAACCCACATCCAAACCATCAGTCTGAGCCTCGAAGCTCGCCGAGTCGTAATCTATGCAGGAAGAGCCCAAAGCACCCCTCACAAACCCATTAAACAACCCATTACTCCCACACCGGATAGAATTCAAGCTAATATCTCCATTGCTAGACCTTTCCCTTGAAATTCTCATCGGCGGGCTTCTCGCCGACCCCGAAACCCCGCTACCGGAAGACGAAACCGGACCCTGAAACACCGAAACCGGGCTCTGGTCCCGGTTCAACGAAGCCCCATTGAACTTGCTCCCCGAATACCGGAACGAGCTGCTCAATTCCTTCAATTCCTCGCCTCTATCGTGCCACCGAGAACCCAATTCCTCTCCTCCACCGGAAAAGCTGGACGACGACGACGCGTGCTTCACCGTCTGCGACGAGAACAGGCACGATAGCCCCCCAGCCACCGGCTTCTGCGACGCGGAGGGCGTCGACGACGAAGATCGAGAGCTCAATTCGAAATCGTGTGAGGCGTGTGCGTTGATCTGGCACGGGTGCGCCGTCGAGCACACACTGCTCGGCGGGCTCGCGTACAGAGCTATTGTGGGGACCGTCATGGTTTCCTTTTTGTGGCGATTCCGGACCCCAAATCACAAATCGAGAAAACCCAGATAACGCTTTCGTCCAAATCGAATTTTCTCGGCGACCCACTAATTTCCTTCGCAAAAGCAACTAACTTTCCCGGGAAACCAACCACTTCAGACTCCCAATTGGACTTTTTCAGATACCCAATCGGATTTATCAGAGACCCAGTAAGTTAATTTTTGAAAAGAAAAAAAAAACCCAATTGGGTGAAATGGTTCTGTATCTTAAATTCTTGTTCGATACCCAATTGGACAAATCAAAGATTGTGAAAAAAGATAAGTATAATGGAATGAAATTCGAGCTACAGTTATGTACAGATTTATAGAAATTGAGCTCAATAAATCCAGAAACAACTGGAAAACTAGACCTAATTCGAGGAAAGTGAGTCAAAGACGCTTAGAAACGCAGGAGAGAGAGAGAGAGAGAGAGAGAGAGAGAGAGCTCTTTCTCATCTTTGAATTTTATTATTTTTTCTTTTTTTTAGAATCTCTCTCTTCTCTCCCTCTCTCGTTTGTTGTTTTTCAATCAAGTGGTAATTGCTTATAGGCCAGGCAATTGAACTGTGAAATTACCTAAAAGTCCTGGGGACATGTGAATTTGGTTTTAAACCATCTGGATTTTTATTTATTTACTTTTTACAACTCGACAATCTGGATTTATTGGATTGCTGTGTATATGAATCTGGCTGTGTTTCCGTCTTTAATTGGAAACGAAAACAATAAACAACCATAATTAGAAAGGTACAGACTGTTTTTTATTTTTTGGTAACATAAATTTTTTTGCAAACCATCCCATTTTTTTATTAAATAATTAGGCAAACACCACGTTTATAAAATATACAGAGTACACAATTTAAACAAAAACAAAGTACACAAATTAAAGTTGGAAATCGAATTGAAAAAAGTGCTTTTTTGCTCACGCCCTAAAGTGAGTGATTTTCACCCCTCTAATTGTTTGCTGTTAGATCAATTTGGTTAAATTAATTTTAGACATTATCTCAAAATTTAGATTAATGAAATGAGTATCACCCTCGATTTACGGGAATGAGAAAAGATGCACTCGTGGATAAATGCCATATACATATTTACAAACCAAAATACACAAATTTTGCAATTGGTTTTCGTATGTGATGCATTTGTCTCTTAACTACAAATTCCGTTCCCTGATCCAAACTCAAAAACAGCAAAAATCAAATGTTGAAATGGTAAGAGAATAGGAACTTAATATGGTATTGTTCAACACTAATGACAGACTAGAAGAAGCAATTATCAATCTCCCACTCGGTTGATTTTATATTAAATATTGGATAAATTATCAAATGTTGAAATGGTAAGAGAATAGGAACTTAATATGGTATTTTTTTTTTTTTTTTTTTTTTGGAAACTACTAAATATGGTATTGTTTAACGCTAATGACAGACTAGAAGAAGCAATTATCAATCTCCCACTTGTGTGCTCATATTGTATGTTGCAATCAAGCTTTTTGTCTAAAGTTAGATTACGTTGGATTCCACTAATGTAATCATATCCCTCTTTAAGTTATAACTTATATATTAGTAATATTAGGTGATAGTGTCACAGTTACATTAAAATTTCAAATTTCTCCACGCATGTTACTAGAGCATCTTCAACCAGAGAAATTTTTAGTTGTGACGGAAACACGAATAGTACATCACATGTTTTTATATAAGTGATGAAATTTTTTAATTGTTTAGTTATTAATCTGTTAACACATATATTCCACTATTTATATAGGAACACATGGTGTACCATCTCGTATGACGGTTACATTAAAAAATCTCTGCTCCAACCAATGAGTTAAATCTAAGGTGGAATAACATGTAACTAAATTTAAAAGTATAAAGAAGTTCAAACCAAAATATCTATCCTATATGGATTAGCATAGGAATTGTTTGTCGCCAATTTTGACATAAGCGAAAAGATGTTGTCTTTTCATTTTATTATTGTTTTATTGCGTGAATCCCACTATACATTAATAAATCATGAAAATTGATTTTAGTTGATTTAAAAGTGGGCATACGAATATTATTAAAATCTAAAAATCATATCCGTTGGAGAATATCATATCCGTCAGCAAACTAATATTTAATATTTATTTGTTCACATCTTCATTGGAGATACTCATATATGAAAAAGGCATACTATAGTCTATAATGCTCGAACATGCATATATTGCATCAGAGGTGGCTTTGGGGGAGCAAAAGGTGCAACACAACCCCAAATTTGAAGGGGCCAAAAAATAACAATTTTTGTTTTAAAAAACCTGAATCTTCTAAAAAAAAAAAAACTAAAAGCTGAAACAAAACCCCACTCGGTGATGGCAGCGTAGATGAGATCTGGGTTTTTTTTTTTTTTTTTGGGTTGCAGGTAGGGGTCAGGAGAAGAAGATGAAGATGGGGTGAAGAGAGGGGAAGAGGAGGGGGGAAGATGAACCGAAGGTTTTTTGTTTCTGGGTTGCAGGGGAAGAAGATGAAGATGGGGGAGAAGACAGGAGAAGGAGGAGGATGATGGGTGGGGAAGACGAACTGAAGGGCTTTTTTTCCCCTGGGTTGCAGGGGGAAGAAGATGAAGATGGGGGAGAAGAGATGAGGAGGAGGGGGGATAAGGTTTCTGGGTTTGGGGGTTGCGGGGAGAAGAAAGGAGGGTGAAGGGGGGATAAGGTTTCAGCTTCTTTTTTTTTTTTTTTTTTTTTTAAATTAGAAGATTTAGGTTTTTTTTAATAAAAAATTAAAAAATTAGTATTTTTTTCCACGTCAGCACTTAACGTATTAATGGATGGAAAATGTAACGGATGTATTATTTTGAAATGAAATAGTACTTGAGGTATGAAAGTGAAATGTTTTAAAGATGTTGTATAAGGCTGTAATAGACCTTAAACTTGAGGGGCTACTATGTAATTTACATATCCCTGTGACTATGTAAGATTACGTTGGATTCCACTAATGTAAGCATATCCCTCTTTAAGTTATAACTTATATATTAGTAATATTAGGTGATAGTGTCACAATCACATTAAAATTTCAAATTTCTCCACTCATGTTACTAGAGCATCTTCAACCAGAGAAATTTTTAGTTGTGACGGAAACACGAATAGTAAGCCACGTGTTTTTATATAAGTGGTGAAAAAATTTAATTGTTAAGTTATTAATCTGTTAACACACATATCCCACAATTTATATATGAACACATGATGTACCATCTCGTGTGACGGTTACATTAAAAAATCTCTCCTCCAACCGATGAGTTCAATCTAAGGTAGAATAACATCTAACTAAATTTAAAGTTATAAAGAAGTTCAAACCAAAATATCTATCCTATATGGATTAGCATAGGAATTGTTTGTCGCCAATTTTGACATAAGCGAAAAGATGTTGTCTTTTCATTTTATTATTGTTTTGTTGCGTGAATCCCACTATACATTAATAAATCATGAAAATTGATTTTAGTTGATTTAAAAGTGGGCATACGAATATTATTAAAATCTAAAAATCATATCCGTTGGAGAATATCATATCCGTCAGCAAACTAATATTTAATATTTATTTTTTCACATCTTCATTGGAGATACTCATATATGAAAAAGGCATACTATAATGCAAACTCGAACATGCATATATTGCATCAAAGGTGGCTTTGGGGGAGCAAAAGGTGCAACACACAACCCCAAATTTGAAGGGGCCAAAAAAATTCTACCATCTAGTATTTGTATGTAATAATGTTACGTGTCAAGAAATTATTTTTATAGTTCATTTCTTATAAATGTAAAAAAATTTCTTTCTAAATATAATACTTTGAAGTGCACAATGATATTTTGAAGTGTTAATAACAACACACTAAAAAACATTTTTTTCAACTTTATTATATAATAATGCCATATTTTCAAATGAACTATAAAGTTTGAGTTTTTGAAGTTTTTTTTCTTCTCTTGTTTGGATGTTTAAGATTGAAGTGCTTTTGATTATTTAGTGAAGATTATGTTTGTAGTTGTTTTTACTTATTTTTTCAATGACATTTGTAAATTTACAATCAATGAGTCCAGAAATTTGTTTTGATTTAAGTTATTGATTTCTAGCATCAATATATTGTCATATTTTTCTTTGGAAAATTATCTTCAGAAAAGGCCTTTTTATAAAATTCGAATATCAGCCCCGAAATAATAGACGATGGTATAGTGCATTATATCAATTGTAATTAAGGCCTGCTATGCCAATTAAAAAGGTGAAAAATCATAGGTTACTCAACGACGCAAATATAAGCATTTGATATAAGTTTTTCTTAGACACATGAGCTTCTGTAATGTGTATATTTTTATGAATCAACTTCAAGATATAATTGTGGATCAAAGAAATAGGCAAACAATATTAAAAAGGGAAGAATCAAACGCTCAACTTCAAAAGTACTAATAAACACTGTTAGGCGGCGCTAAGCAGCTAGTCACCGTCCCGATTAATGCCTAAACGTTTGATAAATTAAGAATGAGTGCCTAAACATGATGAGGCGCCCGCCTAGCCCGCTCAGACCCACTTAGATTGCAACTCACTTAGACAGAAAATAGATAACTTTCATTTTGAATTTTATTTTTTTCAATAAATTGTAATAGACTTGTTGAACACTTAAATAAACACATATTATAGGGTTGTTCCCCATGTTTTCATTATGTTCCAATACTTCATAATATATATGTCATTCTATTTTGTAGTTTATGATGAAATTATATATATTTTAAGTATAAACAGACACTTATTTACATGAAATATAATAGATTTACTTAAATCTGCCTAGTCCGCCTAGGTGCCTAGTCCCAGCATAAACTCCTACACGCTAGGCCACCAACCCGCCGTCTGACTAACGCCTTTTAGAACCTTGCTAATAAATATTATGAGCTGATAGAGTTACAAACTTATTAATCAAGAATAAAAAAAAAAGAATAATATAAACTTTGATAGGAGGAGTATGACAAAAGCAAGGCACGGGAACATAATCCCAACTTCAATCAAATTTTATATAAAATAATTCACCTAAACTCAAATCAAGACAAAAAATCAAAGGGAAAATGTTGACATTTCACTAGTGAGCGAAATATAATCTCCCCAATACATTACAGTTCACGACAAGGGGCACGTCACCACCAATTATTTAATTATTTATTTATTTTTACTTGTAATTTTCAGATTCATACAAATACTGTATTTTTCTGTTAGATTCAGTTCACTAGCGTGGGGCTTCAAGCAGCACGACACGTGGCACCGCGACAGGCGGCAGACACAGCCACCTGGTCCGCACTATTGACTTACACGTGCTCCGTAGTTGGGCGAGCCTTCGTCCGGACACGGTTACAGTTGGTGGAGTCACTCTGCTGGCACGTGCTGGAGGGCGAGTCAGCTTCCGAGATTGAAGGACTGGCTTTCCCTTCGTAGGATAGGACGGTGTGATTAACATCCGACGGTCCGTAAAAGGTGTGCGGTTGTTATTGCTAGTCGACTACAATTAGCGGGCGCTGAATGTGCGACAACAAGTTAAAGACTAAAGAGCCTCCAAAAGGTCCGAAGTCAATATAACTACACGTGTTCTGTTCACGGTCAATTTTTTGCTCCTTATTTTGGTTTTTTTCTTTCTATTTCTTGAGGGTAGCTGTGGTTGATGTATTTTTGTGAAAGCTAATTTGGATCGGAATGCTATTGGTTTTAAAATTTAGTTGAGTATATTTCATCAAAAATAAAAATATATTTGATTCAAAATTTTTTTTAGTAGAGCAACATCGTTAGTGAATTAATTAGTTAATTGTTAAGGAGAGGAAAAAAAAAGATAAGATTACATGTATACCAAAATGTATAAACAATTTTTTTTTGTTGCGATAAAACGTGCTTTGCAGTATTTGATTCATCATTTGATAAAAGCTCAAACGAGTTACACTGTATTAACTTAGGAATTGATGTGTGCATGAGCATTACTAATGGTACTTATATATTAAAACTAAATACCTATAATTTCGTACAGGGTTTTGATCATGAATAATCTTTGAAATTGACCTATACCATCAAGTTGGTCCCTAAAATTGAAAATCAATCAATGTAGTCTCTGAAAATGCATGTTGCAAATCAATGTGGTCATTCCGTCACAATACCAAAAATTCTGTTATGTGCTGATGTGACACATAACTGGATCCCATAAATTAATTAAATATTGTCTATGTGGATTTAAAATATTTAAAAATTAAAAAGATATTTGTTATATAATTAAAAACTTTAAAAAGAAAAAAGAGAAAAGAAAAATAACTTTAAGACTCTGTCCTTCATCTGCTCAGCTTTTTTTCCCTCCCACCGCAACCAAACACAGCAACTGCTTCTCAACGACGAGTTTCTGGTCACCACCTTCATCGACACCGTCGTTGTGACTTAAGCGCTGTTGTTTAACCAAAATTTTCAATTCTCGAAAGAAAAGACAAAGTTTGACCTCTGAACCCAGAAAAATTCAAAGATTAAAACGATCCAAAAACACAAAGGGTAAATTTCAAAATCCAAAGATATTATGACGACTCCAGACCAGAGCGACAAAGCCCCATTACTCAAAATCTTAATGCAATCGTACTCCCAATCACCTTCTGCATATCCGCCCCAATCATCACCGCCAGCTTCACCATCACCCACAACACATCCTCGCCCTCGGGTACTCTTCCCTACATAGCTCTGCCAAGTGCCGCCCAGTCGCCACCCCAGTCGAGCCAACAACTGTTGCGCCAACAGCCCCATCGCCAATAGCCCCATTACAGTCGCCCATATTAGTAGCCACAATAGCGAGTTCCAAGCCGTCGCCCACTTTATCATTTTTTTTGGGTAAATTACATAGTAGCCCCTCAGGTGTAAGGTCTATTACAGCCTCATACAACATCTTTAAAACATTTCACTTTCATACCTCACGTACTATTTTATTTCAAAATAATACATCCGTTACATTTTCCATCCATTAATCCGTTAAGCGCTGACGTGGCTGCCACATTTGTGCCACGTGGCAAAAATAATAATTTTTTAATTTTTTATTAAAAAAAACCTAAATCTTCTAATTTTTTTTTTAAAAAAAAGAAGTTGAAGCCTTATCCCCCCTTCTCCTTCATCTCTTCTCCCCGCAACCCCCAAACCCAGAAACTTTATCATCCCTCCTCATCCTCCCTTCTCCCTCATCTTCATCTTCTTCCCCCTGCAACCCAGGGGGAAAAAAAACCCTTCAGTTCGTCTTCCCCACCCATCATCCTCCTCATGTCCCCCATCTTCATATTCTTCCCCTGCAACCTAGAAAAAAAAAAAAAAACCTTCGGTTCGTCTTCCCCCTCCTCTTCCCCTCTCTTCACCCCCATCTTCATCTTCTTCTCCCGACCCCTACTTGCAACCCAAAGGAAAAAAAAAAAAAAAACACAAATCCGATCTATGCCGTCATCGCCGGGTTCGTGAGGTGGGAGGAATGGGTGTGGATTTAAGGAGTGGGGTGTGTGTAAAGGAGATTGAGGGGGTGTGTAGAGGAGGGAAGAGGGTGGGTGCGGAAGGAGAGATGTTTCTGGGTGAGGTGGGTAGTGGAGGAGGGAGGGAGGGAGGGAGGGAGGGTCGCGGGGGGGGGGGGGGGGGGGGGTGTGTTTGCGGAGGGAGGGATGTGGGTGAGGTGGGGGGGTTTCTGGTTTGGGGCTTTCACGGGGGTGGGGTTTTGTTTCAACTTTTGGTTTTTTTTTTAGAAGATTCAGGTTTTTCTAAAACAAAAATTATTATTTTTGCCACGTGGCACAAATGTGGCAGCCACGTCAGCGCTTAACATATCAATACATGAAAAATGTAACGAATGTATTATTTTGAAATAAAATAGTACGTAAGGTATGAAAGTGAAATGTTTTAAAGATGTTGTATGAGGTTGTAATAGACCTTAAACCTGAGGGGCTACTATGTAATTCACCCTTTTTTTCTAAGTTTTTTATTCTACAATATAAAAATCGTTTTTGATTATTTTTTTTTGGTCAAAAAAATCGTTTTTGATTATGTAAATATTTTAAATCCACATTGGACAATATTTAATTAGATTGTGGGATCTAGTTATGTGTCACATAAACACATAACAAATTTTTTTACGGAATTGGGATGGAAAGATCACATTGATTTGCGACACTCATTTTAAGGACTACATTGATCGATTTTCAATTTCAGGGACCATCTTTGATGGTATAGGTCAATTTCAGAGACTATTTGTGAGAAAGAGTTTTTCGTACCACAGTTGAAACTCGCATTTTCAAATATATAATTGTCTTTTGTTGTAAGATCCCACATCGCCCAGAGGTGTGGATCCTGTAAGCCTTATATATATATATTCCCATCTCTACCTAGCATGAGGCCTTTTGGGAGCTCACTGGCTTCGGGTTCCGTAGGAACTCCGAAGTTAAACGAGAATGGGCTAGAGCATTCCCAGGATGAGTGACCACTAGGAAGTTCTGCTTGCGTGAGTTCCCAAAAACAAAACCGTGAGGGCGTGGTCGGAGCCCAAAGCGGACAATATTGTACTACGGCGAGTCGAGCCCGGGATGTGGTGGGGGCTCGGGCCGGGATGTGACAATTTGGTATCAAAGCCAATCCCTGGCCGGAAGTGTGCCGACTAGGACGTCGGGCCCCTAAGGAGGGTGGATTGTAAGATCCCACATCGCCCAGGGGTGTGGATCCTGTAAGCCTTATATATATATTCCTATCTCTACCTAGCACGAGGCCTTTTGGGAGCTCACTGGCTTCAAGTTCTGTAGGAACTCCAAAGTTAAGCATTCCCAGGATGGGTGACCACTGGGAAGTTCTGCTCGCGTGAGTTCCCAGGATCAAAACCTTGAGGGCGTGGTCGGGGCCCAAAGCGGACGTGTGCTATGGCGGAGTCGAGCCCGGGATGTGGTGAGGGCCCGGGCCGAGATGTGACATTTGTGGTTGCAAATTATGAAATAATTCATCTTCTTTATTCTTCACCACTCTCATCTCTTATTTATTTCTCTCGTTTCTTTGTGTTTTGAGTGATGACAAAACCGTGAGGGCGTGGTCGGAGCCCAAAGCGGAAAATATTGTGCTACGGCGGAGTCGAGCCCGGGATGTGGTAGGGGCCCGGGCTGGGATGTGACAATTTGGTATCAGAGCCAATCCCTGGGCGGAAGTGTGCCGACGAGGACGTCGGGCCACTAAGGGGGGTGGATTGTAAGATCCCACATCGCCCAGGGGTGTGGATCATGTAAGCCTTATATGTATATTCCCATCTCTACCTAGCACGAGGCCTTTTGGGAGCTCACTGGCTTCAAGTTCCGTAGGAACTCCAAAGTTAAGCGAGAATGGGCCAGAGCATTCCCAGGATGGGTGACCACTGGAAGTTCTGCTCGCGTGAGTTCCCAGGATCAAAACCGTGAGGGCGTGGTCGGGGCCCAAAGCGGACAATATTGTGTGCTATGGCGGAATCGAGCCCGGGATGTGGTGGGGCCCCGGGCCGGGATATGACATTTGTGGTTGCAAATTATGAAATAATTCATCTTCTTTATTCTTCACCACTCTCATCTCTTATTTATTTCTCTCGTTTCTTTTGTGTTTTGAGTGATGACAAAACCGTGAGGGTGTGGTCGGAGCCCAAAGCGGACAATATTGTGCTACGGTGGAGTCGAGCCCGGGATTTGGTGGGGGCCCGGGCCGGGATGTGACAATTTGGTATTAGAGCCAATCCCTGGTCGGAAGTGTACCGACGAGGACATCGAGCCCCTAAGGGGGTGGATTGTAAGATCTCACATCACCCAGGGGTGTGGATCCTGTAAGCCTTATATGTATATTCTCATCTCTACCTAGCACGAGGCCTTTTGGGAGTTCACTGGCTTCGGGTTCCGTAAGAACTCCAAAGTTAAGCGAGAATGGGCCAGAGCATTCCCATGATGGGTGACCACTGGGAAGTTCTGCTCGCGTGAGTTCCTTGAAACAAAACCGTGAAGGCGTGGTCGGGGCCCAAAGCGGACAATATTGTGTGCTATGGCGGAGTCGAGTCCGGGATGTGGTGGGGGCCCGGGCCGGGATGTGACATTTGTGGTTGCAAATTATGAAATAATTCATCTTCTTTATTCTTCACCACTCTCATCTCTTATTTATTTCTCTCGTTTCTTTTGTGTTTTGAGTGATGCTCTTCACACACCTCTTTGAATCTTCAACACATTCTTTCCAATTTTCGGTTATCAGATTGAATGAATTGAAAGAAAGAAAAAAAATCAGAAAACTGAAATTATGATGATGTGGGAGAGATAAAAGGGGTGTAAGGAAAACACCACCTCGTTTCTTTTTTCTTTTTTTTTGTTTTTTTTTTCCGTTTGTTTATCACATATCTCTTTAGCTAGAAAAGAAAAAGAAATTTAACACCAAAGGCAAAAACCTAAGCTTTTGGTAATCATATACAGGCGGCGTGCTTTTGAAGTCGAAACTAAAAAGTCTTGAATTTATTTGAAGATAAAATTCATCAACTCCAATATATAACAATATTATTTGATATTTGAATGATTGGTTTAATTATAACACCAATTATTCGTGATAATATTTTTTTTTTTTCACCAGATGCAATTGTGATTTCATTACTAAGAATGACTACAATGGGTGCCACCTAGGTACATTTCTCCAAAAACCAATATATTTAGGGGTGGATTCGGTACGGTTACCGTACCAAAACCCTTGTATCGATTACCATACCAAACTTTCGGCTTGGTAAAATCTATTACCATTACCGTACCAAAATTTCGGTATACCGAAGTTCGGTATTGCCAAAAGTTCGGTTGGCATGGTATGGCAATGGTAATTGCCATTTTGTTTTGGGACAAAATTTGTTTTTGTTTTTTTTACCCAATTCAAGGGCAAAACTTTTTTTGGTACCTTTATCTCATACATTGTAGCTTAAATTCATCTATTATTTATCGTTCACAATTCACACACATAATAATTCAAATAATGCATCAAAATTCATGATGAAAATTAAGCTTGCAATCCAAATAGAAGTTACGAACCAAAGCAAATAGAAGTTAACAATCCAAATAGAAATTAAAGTTTCTAACCAAATGAAAATTGGAACTAAACTTCAAAAGTAGAATTCATTGATCAATTATTTAAGCTTGAGATGTCAAAGCTTTTGAAGGAAGCATTGAACTTGTAAAAGATTGAGCTTGTGGCAAGCCTAAATTACAAACAAATAAAACATATTAATTAGTAGCAAAAAGAATTAAAGTTGAAAACCATTTAATAACAAATCTACTAAAAAAATTAAAGCATATCTTTCTTGTTTCCTCTTTTTTCATTTCCTTGTAAAATTGAAGCATATCTTCTGTTGGTTCCTTGTAGAAATTTACTTCATCTGCCCTAAACCAACCACTAGTACACACTAGTGCCTCTACTATTTTAGGAATCAAGGATGCCCTAAAAAGGTCAACAACCCTTCTTCCTAGGCTAAATGCATTTTCACTAGCAACGATAGAAGTGGAGGTTACAAAGATATCTTGGCCATTTGTGAAAGAATTAGAACTCTTTTGTATTTGATTTCCACCATTTCAAGAGATCAAAGTCACCAACAACAATGCCAATATAAGTAGGGTTTTATTTTCAAATGATTGGAATAATATAAGTATGTGTTATATAATTATTTATTATATAATTTATAAATTATATATTTTATTTTATTTTTGGTATGGTACGGTATTACCGTGGTAATGATATCCATTACCAATACCGTACCATGAAATTTCGGTATGGTACATTACCGATTGGCACAAAAAATTTGGCACAAAATCGGTATGGCACGGTTGGCAATTCGGTTGGCACGGCAATTTGGCAAAAAAATCCACCCTTAAATATATTAATCTAGAGGTAACTTGTACAGACAAACAAAATGATCAAACCCCTATACGGCTACCATAAGCACAAGATCGCTGGTATAAATTGTCATTGCAACAACATAAGCCATCTCTGACATGCAAGGCCATATCACTCGCTGGCGAGACAAATAACGCATGACAAACAAAATCTACACTAATTCGAGAAGAAATCCACTATTGGCTCATCTCCATAATGAATGATTGGATATCCATCCAAGACCACCGACATCTGTATTGCTTCTAGTGAGATCCGTAGTTGCAAATAGGGAAGCAAGGTGGAGCCATGATAGATCAAGGTGGCACCGTTACAGATCTGGTCGAGGTGAGTAAATCCACCATAGAAACTAAGTTGTAGGAAGTAGATTCGAGTGATTCAACCCCCCAACAACCACATACCCAACAAAAATTCATGAATTTAACTCTAAATCAAGGATAAAATCCCTGGTAAGAGAGCAAAACCTAGGTTTGGAAGGGAGGCCTTCGTTGAAGCCATGAAAATAGGTTGCTGACAATGTTGTTGGGGGAAGAAAAAGCGAGCAACACCTGTGAGGGAGATAATGGAAAAAAAAGGTAAAGGGAAAGAGAGCAGTCGAGGGAAAATGAAGTGTAGGGCTTGGAGAAAGGGTGGAGAGGATAGGAGGAGGGGTGGAGAAAATAAGAGAAGTGGGGGAGAAGTTACCACCAGCCTCAAGTTGGAGCAAGGAGTAGCGGAGAGGATGGGATGAGGGGTGGAGAAAATAAGAGGAATGGGGAGAAGTTGCCACCAGCCTCAAGTTGGAGCAAGGAGTAGGCGGATGTTGTGGGTTGCAAATCTAGGTTTTTTTCTTTGGGAGGCTTCAAGAGAGACAAAGGCAGAAGCCTTTCTCATGATAATAATTATAGAGTTGTTTTATTGGCACCCCACAATCTCATGAATACATCCCACACTCAAAATTGTTCTTTAAAATTATAACTTTAACCCTACTTCTATTGAAGCCACCCCACATGTTAAAAAAAAAAAAAAAAATCTCAAATATTATTTCAGCCAGGTGACAACTCACTCACCCTCCGTCCATTTACGTCAACGACGTCTGGATTTTCAAATGTCAGAATCAATGATGTCTACTTGATGGCTATGGCAAGGAAAACAAATGGAAAAGTGCTTCTTTCCTAGAAACATTCCTTAATTGTAGTTAATTGTCATTATAGGATCCACATATGTTTGGTACATTAAATTATCAAGACTATCTTCTTGTAACAGTTGAACTATTGAGATCAACGAAATTTCATTAATGGTGGTGCATGTTGTTTGCTTGTCGACAAGGAAATAGGGTGGTGCATTGGTAAGTCCTTGGTTTGTAATTTGGAAAAATAACCAAAATTGAGACCAAATATAGAATTATAGCTACTATTTTAAGTTTATGATAATTAGGCTAAATATACAAAATGGTCCCTGCGATTTGCATAATCAATATAAATGGTCACTGAGATTGAAAATCAATAGAAATGGTCCTTGAGATTGTCCACCTTCCATGATTTGGTCATTCCGTTAAAAACTCTTTGGGCAATTTTCAAAGCTTCGTAACTCAATCGTTTCTTAACCAAATTTGACTCATAATATATCAAAATGAAGATAAGAAAGTGTAGAAAAAGATTATACCATTTGGAAGCCCAATGATTGCTAGAGATGGTCGGAAAATAGCCTGAAAGGTGACTGGTCCGCGGGAAAACTAGAAAACTCGCCGGAAACTAGGTAAACTTTAAACGTTCATAACTTCTTCAATACTCAACAAAATTGAGTGATTTAAAAATGAAAATCATACTTCTCGATGAGACAAAGAGAATTGTACCATTCTTGATGGCTAACTCGCCGTGGTTTGGCCAGAAAATAGCTCGAAAGTGGGTAACTTGAAAATGGTTAGCCAATTTCAAGCCATTTTCGACAAAACCATGGCGAGTTAGCTTTCAAAAAAGGTATCATTCTCTTCATCTCAACGAGAAGTATGATTTTATTTTTTGAATCACTCCATTTCGTTGAGTATTGAAGAAGTTATGAACGTTTAAAGTTTACCTAGTTTCCAGTTTTCCTGCGGACCAGTCACCTTTCAGGCTATTTTCCGGCTATCTCCGGCAACCATTGGGCTTCCAAATAGGTATAATCTTGTTTTACACTTTCCTATCTTCATTTTGATATAATATGGGTCGAATTTGGTTAAGAAACGATTGAGTTACGAAGCTTTGAAAATTGCCCAAGGAGTTTTAACAGAAGGACAAAAATTATGGATGATGGACAATCTCAGGGATCATTTCTATTGATTTTCAATCTCAAGGACCATATCTATTGATTATGCAAATCTCAGGGACCATTTTGTATATTTAGCCTGATAATTATAACCAAAATTTGAAATGAAACTACTAATATATCCTTAACGACTAAATTTCTTCACACCCATCCCATCAGCCATGCCACCTCCTCCTCCTCCTCATTCTCCTTCATAGTTGTCATTCTGTCATAACCTTACTCCCACCACCTACCCTCGCCGCAGTGCTTCAAGTGGCTCTTCAAATCCGCCACCACCGAAAAGCTCCTCTTGTTTCACCGACTGCACGAGTGCATTAATTTTTGGGCAGTGGCTCCTCTTGAAATGATTATTCATGCAAATGACCAATTTCAACACCGGAACTTCATGTGCATCTTGTTCTGGTTGTGCCTGACGTACGGGCACGAAGCCACGAAGGCACTTGATAATTGGCACAACAACAAATGTTGCCAAAGAACTGTTAACATATGTAGAATCTAGAAAATCTATTGAAGTACTAGAAAGGAAGAAGAATCTAAAGAGAGAAGAGAATAATGTTTAGAGAGAAACTTTGTATTGATTAGACTAAGTGATTACAATGAAGCAGCTACAACTTATATATCTTGCACCGGTTACATCAGTCGGTTATAACTACTCTAACTAACATAACTGTTAATAGCCTATTAGCTAAGCTAAGCTGAGTTGGCGCTGACCTGGCAGTGCTAGCTGTCATTATTGTCAACATCTCCTCTCAATCTAAGCTTGGGTTACCAAGCTTCAGATTGTAATAATGTCGTATGAATGCAGGACAAACCCTTTATAAGGACATCTGCAGTTTGCTCGTCAGTAAGAACATATGCCACTTCAAGATCTCATTTCTGTACCCTCTTCCTTACAAAATGATAATTTGTATCCAAGTGTTTTATTCTTGAATGAAACACTGGATTCAAACTTAATGCAATGGTAGACATGTTATCACAATGAATGACAGGTGGTTGAGGTAATACATACTTCAAATCTCTCAAAATCTGTCTAATCCATGCTATATCAGTAGTTATATGAGCAAGGGCTTTGTATTTAGCTTTTGTGGAGCTTCTGGATACTGAAGTTTGTTTCTTTGACTACCACAAGATAGGATTTTCTCCAAGAAAAATAATATAACCAGTTACTGATCTTCTGGTATTAAGGTCAGCAGCCCAGTCAGAATTAGAGAAGGCTGTGAGATGCATATGTGATTGTGAGGAATACATTATGCCTTGTTTCATTGTACCCTGAAGATACTTGAGAATCTTTTTTACAGCACCAAAATGAATCTCAGTTGGTGAATGCATGTGTTGACATGCTAAATTCATAGCAAATGTAATATTCTGTCTTGTAAAAGTAAGATACTGCAAGGATCCAACAATGCTTCTGTATGAACTTGGATATGGAATTAACTCCATTTCTGTCATCAGTAGTTGATTATGTGATTTACATGGTGTATTAGCTGGCTTGCAAGATTCCATACCAACCTTATGAAGCAAGTCCTTTATGTATATCGACAGATTTACAAAAATGTCTCCATTTGGTTTATATTGAATATGTAAACCAAGGAAATATGTTAGCTTCCCCAAGTCCTTCAAATCAAACACAGAAGAAAGTTCTTGGACCACTAGTTGTACTTTAGTCACACTTGATCTAGTCAAGATTATATCATCAACATAGAGCTATAAGATGGTGATATCAGTGTTATTAGTTTTTATGAACAAACTAGTATCAGATACTGATGCAGTAAACCCCATTGTCAACAAGTAGCTTGTAAATTTTGAATTCCAAGCCCTTAGGGCTTGTTTGAGTCCATATAGTGACTTTAAGAGTTTGCATACATAATTTGGATGACTTGGATCAATAAACCCTTGAGGCTGTTTCATATAAACTTCTTCTTGCAGCTCACCATGCAAAAATGCATTCTTTACATCAAGTTGTTTCAATTCCCACTTATTCATTGCAGCCAAAGCAAGAATAAGTCTCACAGTTGTATGCCTCACAACTGGACTAAAGGTATCTGAATAATCTATTCCATGCTCTTGAGAAAACTCTTGAGCAACCGGTCTTGCTTTATACCTTGAGATACTGCCATCAGGATTTCTTTTCACTTTATACACCCATTTGCTTCCTATTATTGATATGTGATCTGGTGCAAGTATCAAAGCCCAAGTACCTTGAATTCAAAGTGAATCATACTCCTCTTGCATTACATTTTGCCAATGTAGGATAAATGCTGCTTTTCTAAAACATGTAGGTTCTAATGAGTCTATAATCTCTGAAATAAAAGAAAAACCTCCCATAAAAGGATCATCATTCGTCATCTGCAAAGTATCTAACTCTGGAAAAGTTGCAGTTAATGCTGCATAATTTTTCTTTTGAATAGCACTAGACTTCAATCTTGTCACCATTGAATGTTCACTAACATTATGTACATGAAGTGGAACATTAACATTTGATTCAGTTAATGGAGACAATGGTAGAATTACCTTCAGTTGTGAAGGATTTTGAACAGGCAACATAGATGATCTTGTATCTGAAGTATTTGAGTGATGGTGATGGGAAAATGGAGCTTGAGTATTAGAACCCTGAACTGCTGTAGAACCAGAGTGTTGGGATACTGATGTGCCTGAAGTTTATGAAGCTAATGAATCTGATCCTTGAGAATGTGAAAGTACTTCTGTAGCTAGTGCATATCATGTATCTTGATGCACTAGAGATGAACTAGTTATATCCCTTGGTAATTGAAATACAATAGGCCTTGAATTATGTGAATGTGAGAATCCAGATTGTTGTAACTGAGATACTTGTATATTCTTATAAGGAAACATCTCTTCATCCTGTATAACATGTCTGGAAAGAATTAATTTCCCTGAACTGATGTTATAACACACAACTCCCTTATATCCCATCATATATCCCAAAAATACACATTGAGTTGTTCTTTATTATCATTATAAGGCCTTATGAATGGATAAACTGCAGAACCAGAGATCTTCAGATTTTGGACATCAGGTTCATGTCCAATTAGCACCTGATATGGTGATTTCATATTCAAAATTCGACATAGCATTCTGTTTATTACTTGCTTCTGTCATGAGTGTCACTGCTGTCTCAACCACATGTCTGTGTTTCCTCTCAGCAAGTCCATTTTGCTGAGAGGTATAAGGACATGAAATCAAATGCTTTATACCATTTGTATCTAAAAAATCAACAAACATTTTGCTTGTATATTTTCCTCCTCCATTAGATTGCAAACACTTAATTGATGCACTAAATTGAGTTTGTAAAAATGCACAGAACTTAACAAATATGGAAAATACTTCAAACTTGTTATTCATTAGAAAAACCCACAGAAACCTTGAGTATTCATCTACAAAACTCACATAGTATCTATAACCTTGTACATACACATTTGGAGATGGTCCATATACATTTGTATGTACTTTCTCAAACAAACATGTAGCAGTATTATGTCTTACAGAAAATGATTATCTTCTCATTTTACCACTTATACAAGAACACATTGACTCACAACTATCTACTTTGACACTATTATTAAAATTCTTCAACATTGCAGCAAGCACTTTTTCTGATGGATGGCCTAACCGTTTATGCCACTTTGACACTTGAATCTTCTTGCCAATGAATCCAGCACATTGCTCTAACTTTGTAGCAAAAGACTTTGCAAATGCATTCACTGGAATTGTAAACAGCTCCCCACCATCACTCTTTCCTTGGTACAATATCTTCCTTGTTGCCTTGTCTTGTATGAAGAAGACAACATCATCACATATAAACCAACACCCATTATCTCTGCATAATTTCTCAATGGAAAGTAAATTCACAGTGATTTTAGGTACACAAAGCACATTCCTTAAAACCAAAGAAGTATTAGATGTAGGAATGCTTGTGGAACCAATATGTGTCATTGCTAAACCAGTATTATTCCCAATAGTAATTGTTCCATCACCATTATATGGAGTAATATGATTAAGATGATTTAAATTTGCAGTCATATGATGAGTTGCACCTGAATCCAATATCCAATTTTCTTCTACAGTAAAACCAACACCAGAAACTCCAGTTTGTGTTACATTAGCTTGAGCTGTCATTGCTGCAATTGATGGTGGTGGTGGAGGATTTCCCTGATAGGCAAAGTTGTTCCTGTGAAAACATGCAAGAGCTAAGTGCCATCTCTTTCCACATATCTGACAGACCAAGAAACCAGAAGACTGTGAACCTCCATTTTTAGTTCTATAGTAGCAATTTGGTGCAGTGTGTCCTCTTCTTGAACATATTTGGCATTCAGGTGATACTGAGTACTTAGAATTGGTATTTCCATTCCAATTTGACTTATGTGTGCCTTGTCCAGTAGATGAGTTATTTGAGCTAAACCCATTACTCACATATTCATGTCCTACAACACTTTTACCACTTCCAGAGTAACCATTATTCCCATTTCTGTTATTAAACCTTGATGAAAACCTGGAATTGTGATTCTCACCTCCAAACCTTCTATTATTAAAGATTCCTCTATGTGAAGGCTGAAGAGCTCTACTACCAGTGCCATTTCCAACTCCTGAAAAACCATTTCCTCCTTGGAAGTTATTACCAAACTAATCATTACTGAGACTTGTCTGAGATCTCTGAGAATTAGAACTCTCACCATGTTCATACCCTTGAATACCTTGTAAATTTGTCCATTCTCCTTGAACAACCATTGCAGACATAGAACTGGATAAATAGTGCATTCTAGATTCAATGCTTCCTTCAGTTACAAGAAATTGTGCTCGAAAATCTTTTAGAGACATATGATAGTCTCTTTTAATTATGACAGTCTTAATCATCTCAAAATCAGCAGGCAAACCAGAGAGAACAACAATAATCAGATCATTATCAGTACTCTTTTCACCTGCAGATACCAATTGATCTCTTATACCCTTTAGTCTCATTAGGAATTTAGCAACATATTCACCACCTTTCTGAGCAGTGTGCAATTCAGTCTTGAGTTGATTCACGCGAACCATTGAAACATAGGCAAATATTTCTTGTAAACACCTCCAAGCTTCATGAGATGTCTTACATCCAATCACATGTTCCATAGCATCATTCGAGAGAGTTGCAATTAGCAAACTTAACAATGCTAAATCCTTTTTCACCCAATTTTTGTAAGCAGTAGCAATTTCATTGTGACACCAAATTCTGTATCAAATACATACTTGGGTGGACATGGTGATTCCCCAGTGTAGAAATCAAATAGATCATACCCCTTTAACACCGATGAAAATTGATAACTCCATTTAACAAAATTATCATCTTGCAGTTTTACTGTCAACATCCCTAACATACTTTCAATCTTAACATTCGAATCAGCCATCTTAACAAACAAAAGTCACAAGAATACAAGAATTGCTAATCAAGATTTCAACAAGAACTGCACTCCGGCAATTGGCCTTAATGGAGTTGCACACAATATCAAAAAACAAGACTTTTCAAGTATTAGACTCCGACTATCGGCCTTTATGGAGCAACACACAATATCTGAAACAATATTTTTGACTCCGGCTATCGACCTTGTGGAGGAAACAAACAATTTACACCGAGATAATGGCTTTGGCCTTATATCCCAAATCAGGATTGCAAAAAGATGGCATGGGCCTTGTTTTCTTTCGCACAAAATCAACAAATCCACAGCAAACAATCTTTAAGCATTTTCACAAACACATAGAGGGCATAAACATAAAAGCTCGAGAAACCTGAGATGAATGCAGAACGCTGACTAAAGTTCAAGAACTTGAACACCACAGATCTGATGAATCTTGCACCGAGAAGAACCTCCGTGAGCAACCACCATGAGCGGAAGACGACGACCACCAAGGAACGCACACGGCGATGATACCATGTTAACATATGTAGAATCTAGAAACTCTATTGAAGTACTCGAAAGGAAGAAGAAATCTAGAGAGAGAAGATAAGAGTGTTTAGAGAGAAACTTTGTATTGATTAGACTAAGTGATTACAATGAAGCAGCTACAATTTATATATCTTGCACCGGTTACATCAGTCGGTTATAACAACTTTAACTAACATAACTGCCAATAGCCTATTAGCTAAGCTAAGCTGAGTTGGCGCTAAGCTGGCAGTGCCAGCTGTCGTTACTGTCAACAAGATCAAGCCACCAACTATCATTTCAACAATCTCCTCAATCTCACGGTCCCCTGCCTTGCGATCATTTAACTGAACATTACTGTTCTTCTGTACCAATGAGAACAAATTATCTTCCAGTGTCACAAACTCCAAATGATGACCATGCACCTTTGAAATCTGATGAATCATATGAAAGTTGGAATGGTTGGGTTGGACAAAGTAGATAGCAGGCGAGTAATACATTCTGAATACAGAAACCACAGATTAAAAAGTCAATAATTACACAAAATCCAGAAAAATTATGCAAATTTAAGCAAACCAAATCAAGCAAATTATGAAATTTCATCACAGTTCATAGATCAAACTCAACACACACAAAACCCACAAAAATAAACACATTTCATCAATTTCTAATTGTAATTCCGGTAAAAATTCATCTGAGTTTTTCTATTAGCTAAAGAGTTTCTTCAAGAACAAAAGCTAAATGGTTTTTTTTAGTAAAATGATGGTAGCAGAGAGATCTAGAGAGAGAAACTAAATGGGCAAGAGAGTTGTGAAAGCTAGAGTCCTCATTAAGGGTATATTAGTATTTTTATATCAATTTTTGGTTATATTTATCATAAATTTAAAAGAGTGGCTATAATTCTATATGAGATCCAAAATTTGATTATTTTTCCAAATTTCTTTTCATTTTTTTTCCTTCAAATTTTAATAAGTATAAAAGAGGCAATTCAACGGAAATTCAAAAAATTTGAGTATATTCAAGATTGTGAGGTGTTAATAAAACAACCACATCATTTCTATACCACCTTAAGTGACATCTGATGTAGACAGCCACATCATTTGAAAATTTTGCAAAACCCAAGGAAATGAAGGAGAAAGACTCATTGTATATCACTATCATTATTTAATTAACTAGTTTTTCTTAATTATTAATTTATTAAATAATAAACTAAATTTAAAAATCTGATTAATTCAAATGATGTGACTGTCCACATCAAATGTCACCTAAGATGATATGAAAATGTGGTACAAAAACATGGTATGAATAATATTACTCTACCTATGCAAGACAAATGTCAATTTTGCAAAAAGAGATGTGAGTTTGCATGCATGCGTGCATGACTGCATGACAGCTTGAGTAAATTGAAGCTGCTCGGTTCTTCTTGCGTATGAAACTGCTGCCAAAGCTTAAGACGTGGACGTTTCCAAAAAAAAAAAAAAAAGCTTAAGACGTGGAAGGCAAGACTTTGCATGTGTTGGAGACTTGGACTAATATGTATATATATATATAATTTTCACTTTCCATGCACGCTACGTTACTAATTTTGATAGAGACCCCTCCCCAACTTACTTTACAAAATAAATGTTGTGCCGCTGACTACCACCCCCCCCCCCCCACCCACCAAAACAATGCTGTATATTAATTTACAATTGGATTTATATCACAAATAGTCTCTGAAATTGACCCCATCAATCATGATGATCCTTGAAATTGAAAATCGATCAATGTAGTCCCTGAATTTTAACCCACGAATCAATGTGGTCCTTATGTTAGTGTTCCGTCCAAATTAACTTTAAAAAAAGGTTAGAGAACCAATTTTTCATGGTAAAATGATAAAAAATAACAATGTTACTTATAATTTTACTTACTACCTCTCTTTTCCTTTTTCCATCTTCATTTTTCTCTCCATTTTTTCATGGATTTGGTGCTAAAACTAAAATAAAAAACAAAAGGACGACATTGATTTGCGAGTTAAAATTGGTTCTCTAACTTTTTTTTAGTGTTAATTTGGACGGAACACTAACATAAGGACGACATTGATTCGCGAGTTAAAATTCAGGGACTACATTGATCGATTTTCAATTTCAGGGACCATCATGATTGATGGGGTCAATTTCAGGAACCATTTGTGATATAAACCCTTTACAATTTTATAAACTAACTAACAAGGTACGAACATGAGAAAGTTGAGATATAGGTTACCATCGTGTTTAAAATTTATTTGTACGGTCGATATTTTTATAGAAATATTCAAAAATATCAAAGAAAAATATAGAAATGGGGAGTGAAGTCTAAACTTCACCTCATATTGGATAAACTCTTAAGTTTATGTTAAAATCGACAAATATTGTCTATGTTTCTGACACATTTGGTAAATATAAGAGAAACTCTTATATTTCATCCAAACTAATGTTTGACAATCCCTACAATTTTGTTTTAAATTCTCATCATTTTCATTGAAAGCAACCGATATCGAGATCGATATTTGATATATCCGTCGACATTTTCACAAATTTGCATATCAATATTTTCATTGATACCGATATTGTGAACATTAGTTACCCTCCGATCTTATTATATATCTTTGAAATTACATACATCCAGGCTCTCCATAAAGATATTCAAGAGGCCACGAAGTAGGTTCAAAGTGTTTAAAAATTAAGCCTAGCTAGAGCATATATAAATATAAGTTTTTGTACCCGCCGCTATACTAGTGATACAGTATAATGATATTTTTTTAATAAAAAAATAATAAAACGCTCATCCCAATACACTGTATTTCCCAATAGAGATGTGTGACCCCTAAAATATCATCACTCGAAGTTGCACCAAACCCAAAATAGATGATCTTCAAAATGGTACAAAACCATGTCAATATAGTCAAATATTATAAGCCAATTAGTCAAAAAGAAAATGAAACTTTTAAACACCATCCGGCGTGCTGCATAGAAGAGATAATTTCAGGTAACGGTGACGCAAGAGAGATATTGTCATGTAATTAGTGACCCTATATATGACAAATATTTATTAGATATTTGAAGAAAATTTTTGTAACGATCCGTTCTGAAATATTACAGTTTTTATAATTTTAAAGTGTGAATTTACGAAAATGCTCTTCGAGGCCAAAAGTTGACTTTAGTTGACCACCTCGTCTTGTCACGTAAGATTTGTTTTCTTGGCGTATCCTTATAGCACTCGTTGCTGTGAACGTGTGGATGCAAGCAGAATCAGATTTAGAGTTACGATGAACATTTTACAGAATTACGAAGTCAAGGGGCAAAATAGTCATTTCACTATTCTAGATATTAGGATTAGATATTTTTATTATTTAACAATTTCTGGCACGTGGGGCCCACACCTCACTTCTTCTTCTGCCACGTATCCCCCTCCCCCGAGTTCTCTCTCTCTTTTTCCTTCTTTTTTCTCTCCCCTTTCTCCCCGGAAACTCTCACCTTCTTACCTTTGCACTTCCTCCTCCCCGAGCCACCTACTCCAGCGAGACTACAAATTGACCACTACCACCACCTTTACGAACCTTCCCCATCAATTGAAGTGGGACTCACGAACCCCAAGCTAAGCACAGTTTCTCTCTCTCTTCACAGTGGCACTGCCACTGTTCAAAGGATTATCAGACGAGTTCTTGCCTTCTCTGACATAGTAAGTTTGTTAACCACCTCAAACCTTTTGTAGATAGTGCTTAGAAGTAAGATTAGGCTATTGTTGAGGCGGTTTGGTGTGTGTTGGACGCATAAATCAACTTGGTTCATTTTTCCAGTTTCCGGCGAGAAATCCAACGATTTTCGAGCGGTGTTCCGGATAACTTCGGCCATGTCACGGCATCCAATAGGTATATTTTGAATCCTCGTCTCTCTAGCTTCAATTTGAGTATTTATACGTTAAGAATGATCGAGTTTTGACCCCAAATCGGAGTTCCCAGCCAAAATCTCAAGAATTCTGATGTTCTCATTCGTTGGGTCCGGTGACCCGCAAGCTCAACCGGGTTGACCCAACCCGCTAATCAAAACCGAGCCCAACGTATTGTCCAAGCCCAAATCCATTAACCTAGTTACCCTTGGCCTAATAACCCATCGACCCAGACTTCACACTAGCCCAAGCCCAATCCTTTAAACCCTACCCAATAAACCTAACACGGTCCAACCCATCAGACCTAAGCCCATATCTGACCCGACCCGAGTCTAAAACCCTTTTGCCATGGTCGACACGTGGAGGACTGTCATGGCCGGCACATGGGGCACACACGTCTCCGCCGGAGGTACTATGCTCCGCTACTGTTCACGATGACGACCATAGCGGCACCGTCGACTTTTCTGATAAACTTTTCGACGGCCAAACTCGGCACGTTGCCTTCCTGGCCACCCCCTCGTAGCGGCGCGTGTTGCGGCGCATGGGGAACCCGAAGCCCCTCCTTAGGTTTTTCGACATGTTGAATCCGAATCCGCTGTCTGTTTTCCAAAATTCTAAAGTTTTAGTAGAGTTTTATTAAATGGTCTCCAATTGTGTTTAGGTGCGTCGATAGGAAGCGACACCATTCTCGCTAGTTCGAGCGGCTCATGGGCAATGAAATATCTGTGAGTGGACCCCTTCTTAACTTGCATGGTTTTATAAAATATTAGGCTTGCATTCATGAAAAGCATGATTTCATGATTTTACGTTTATGCATTATTTATGATTTATTTTTAATTGCTTTTACGAAATGTTTATGATTTATCGAATTTACGTTTTACTAAAGGTTATGAATTATTGGATTCTCGTATATGAAGTTTTATGGATTTACGAATATGGTATATTTATGGAGTTATGAATATGATTTATCATGTATTTACGAGATGAGGTTTGAGCTTTTGAGCTTCAGATTTGATATGAGATTTTTTAGATGTGTTTTCAGTGTTTATCTAGTGCGTTATCATACAACACATCCACATAACACGGATATGTAGAAATCTATGGCCATAGGACACAATTGAGGATATCTATGTATATATTTCTTATCTGGCGTAACCCATAGTCGTACAGCTTCACATTTTGGTGATGGGGCCTACCATGTTTCTTCACTGGCATAACCCAGTGTCGTACAGTTTCACCTTTGGGTGATGAACATGTACTGCCTTTCGAGCAAATGAAGAGTGAGATATTTATGTCATACCCCTAGCTTCACTGGTAAAACCAGTGTCGAACAGCTTCACTAGCCACGACTAGTATTAGTGTGTGATGTTATATATTTCTTATCTGGCGTAACCCATAGTCGTACAGCTTCACTTTCGGGTGATAGGGCCTACCATGTTTTTTCACTGGCGTAACCCAGTGTAGTACAGCTTCACCTTCGGGTGATGGATAGGTACTGCCTTCGGGTGACTTTAATACCCCTAGAAAGTACAGTATTGGTGAGATTTGTGGATTTGTCTTCGGGCAACGATAACACCATTATTGGGCATTGTTTTACGCGCACTTGTTTTACGAACGATTTCATGGCATGTTAGAGTTTTCGGAAACCTATTATGTAGTATATATGTGCTTTCAAAACAGGGGGTTAGTATGTTCAGAAAGAAAACGGTTTTCTTATTATTAGTACTATTATTATAAACTTTGGTCCACTCACCTTTTCTGTTTTTGCGCCCCATAAGGAATTAGATTCGAGGCACACAATCCCGGCGTCAAGGCACTTCTGCGTAGGGATCTTTGAGTCTTCTCAGGGTAGGACCAGTTCCTCTGTTTATATCATTTTATAATAATTCTTTCACATTATTCTTAATTAGTTGTATGCTCTGAACACGTTCCTGCATTAATATATTTCTTTCTAATCATATATTTTAATTTGCATGCATGTTTAAAATGGCTTCGTCACCCTCAAGTATTTGTTTATCGGGATCGGGATATGTCAATTTTCAGACATTAAATGAACCAGTTACGCTATTAAAATTATGCATTGTTGATTGCAAGATAGAATTTCTTGCTGCATAAGTGCACAGCAATCCCCTTCGCAATGAAGTGTGCCACGTTAATTCGAAATATCGTATTGATATAATTAAATAAATAAATCTTAAATTGGCATTATTTGGGAAGGAAAGTTTATATACTATAGTGCGCTCGCTTGACTAGGGTTGCAATTCAGACGGGTTGAAAGGTCAACCCAACTCTAACTCAGCGTTCACAATTTAGTCTCGGGTTGTCTAACTTTGTTAAGTTTATTTCTTGAAATTGGAAAATTTGTGTGAAGAAAGGAAGGGTTTGGTCTAGGGCTGGGCACGGGCCGGGCCGGCCCAATTTTGAAGGAACCGGACTTGACCCGGATTTAAAAAACACGGGCCGGGCCGGGCCGGGTACATGGAGCTTAGGTTTTTTGGTAGTGACGTGGATAAGTACGTGGAGCTTAGCCATTGACGAGGATCTTTATTTTAGCTTTGGAATCCAGGTAGGGGAAATACGCAGACCTTTACGGAAATTGATTTTATTAAATTTTGTGAAGTGTTATTGTTAATATTGATTGACTGATTGGGATTGTATGATAACTGGTTATATGTGTATCATTGCTTGATTCGAATGTTTATAGAGTTGTGATTGTGAACTGTTGTTGGAGTATTGTTCACTGGTGATATATGTGGAATATGAAATGAGATTAATTGTGCATCATTCATGATGTTTATGTGATTGGAGTTTCGGTGTTGAGGAAGGAATTCTGGAAATGAGGGTAGTTGGAAATGATCTTTTGTGTAGTTGAGCCAAACTCTTAGCAGGTACCAAGTCTCAGGGGAGCCCGCAGTGCACAGTTTCTTTTGGGTAATTCGGGGTTGGCGACGAAGAGGTTTGGCAAGATGACTAACAAAAAGGGAAATTGGGATGATTGAGTCACAGGGGGTTAATTTGTATATTAGAACATTCGAACCACCACTGCAGAGGTAAAATGCACGGTATGGGACGTGCAGGTCCGCGTGTTTTATTATATAAATTAACGGGTAGAGATCAAGAGTATTGCATTACACTCATGCATTGTTATTGATAATGATTGAGTACTTGATTACATGATTTTATGACACTTAATTTACTACTGTCAATTACTGTGATAAGGTTATGTCCCTACTGAGCTGTTGAAGCTCATCCCTCTATAGTTATGCAGGTTTACGAACTTAACAGTCTAAGAAGGTAGATAGAATGAGAACAAATTAGATGTGAGGCTAGAATTGTATTTATTTATTTTAGTCCTGTAAAGAATTCTGGAGTTATTTTAATAAGAGGAATTTATTTTTCACTTCGTTATTTCAGTTTCATTTTATTTATTTAGTTTTTAACTCACGTTTCGGATTTGGGTTCGAGTTTTTATTATCGATTCCCGGTCCGGGGCGTGACAACTTGGGTGTAATATGTGCATCAATTGATTTGGGCTATACTCGGGTTGGATTGTTCATAAATCGATCAGATTGGGTATTGGCGGAAAAATGATCAACTCAACCCAATAAAAATGCCAATTTGAGTTGATCTAACCCGAGTTCCACCCCTACCGGCTCACAACTCGTTGAAACAATTCCATGAAACTGAGAAAGCGAGGTGGGTAGAAAAACCATTGTGAGTTGGTGCTTCAGGGTTAGGATATTTGAAAATAAGCAAGGCCCACGAACTCTATTTTTTTTCTTTTCTTCATTTGATAATCACATGGTGACATTACACGTGATTAGATATCTGATTTGCCTAACATTTACCAATTATAATCTACATAGTTATATGGTATTAAATGTTCTCCAGTAAGGCTGCAGCAGTTTCTCACTTTTGGGTTTGTTTGGCAAACATATTGAATTGAAGAACTCTCACATTTCAAGGTATTTGAAAGTAGAAAGGGAATGGTTTTTGACTTGGAATAGGATTAGAAGAGAATTAGTCATGATGGTATTTCATTCCTTCTAATCCTACCAATGATTAGAATGGATAATTTTTCTTCATAAAAGTATTTCCTAACCTATTTTACACTTTTATGTTACTTTAAAAATTTATCACTCCAAGTCATTCTTCAATCAATTCTTCAAATGAACACAAACAAAACCCAACAAGCAGAAGATAAATTGGTTTTCATTGTGCTTCTATGCACAATATCTAAGGGTTTTGAGCATCGTGTGGTGTGAGTATCGTACGTTCCAAACGCGTGTTGTGCTTTTTCATTAAGCAACGATACTTCTAAGGCTGCTGCGAAAGTTGTTGTGAAGAGCTTCACCAACCAAGCCCGATGCAGTTCACTGGTTTGTGTGACTTGTACATCACAGATGCAAGAGAAAGCTTCTTTTATTAATGAGGGGGCATAGGGTTTTTAGATAGCGTCGGGTTCTCATTAAGTCAAACCTCGCATTGACAGAAATGCGACAGCCAACAAGCTTTTGGATATTGTGGATGCAAATTTATTCCTCCTTGTTCTTGGATAAAATTGCACTTACAAAACAAATAACACCTTTGGTCAAGGCCAAGAGCCTCACGCGCACACAATGAATGGGGGGCTTTGGCCGAAGAACCTCTGATGCCAAAGTTAGAATTTTGAGAGAAAAGTGTTTGGAGATTTTAGAGAATTTAGCAAGAGAATTGGAATTGCGTTTTGGAGGGAATGAGGAGGTTTATATAGGGGCGTGGCGAGCCCCATTGGGAGAGGAAGGACCGGCCACTTGGATTATTTTGTGGGTTAGGTTCTTGATTTGTGGTTAATTAGCTAATTAATGGATTAATTAATTAATTAATTAATTAATTAGCTAATTAGAATAATAAAAGAGGAATGATTTGGGGGTTACCTTGTGGAGAAGATATGATGAGGATGGATGAAATAGGTTATAAATAAATACCTATTTTGGGCACTTTTGACTTGATTGAGAGATGATTTTGCGCGTAGAAATCTTGGTGCGCCTCAAAGGTAATCTTGTCTTTTTCACCAAAAAATCTACGTGTCGCCTCCATATTTTTCTTGATTATTTTTTGCTCCGAAAATGCCCCCACACATGTTGGGATGCTCGCAAGAAAAGGCAGCAGGTGTAGAGATCTCCAGCTTTGATGCAGATTCTCACTTCGACTTGGAATTAGATTCTTATAGGAAAAGGAAATAAATCACCTCCAAAGCTATTTAAGTCTACCTTAAGTACGTGATTAAATCAACTTCGGAGGGCAATTATTTATCCCTAAAAGAAAAAGAGAAAACTAGAGGGTATTTGTTCCCCCTCCCCTAGCATTCTTCTTTGTTTGCCTCTGCAAAGAACCATCTTCTGCTGATTTCTTTGTCTTCTCCACGCCGCACCGATGTAAGAAAAACTTAATTCTCCTTATCTTCTTCTTGGGTGGTGCTGCCATGGGGCAGCCGTCGGGGTGGTGCGACACGTCGACTGGCAAAGACCAGGAGTCGGCTTGGCATGAGCCAAGGAGGAGGTGTGGCATGGGGCCATCGCTTGTGCTGCTCGGCTTGACTGAAGCCATGGTCTGGCTCGGCATGGGCCAAGGAAGTGGCGTGGCGTGGCATGGGCCACGATTTGGGCTGCCTCGTCTGGGCTGCTTGCCAAAAATGAAAAAAATTGTTTGAGTTTGATTTCTTAGCTGCCGTAGATGGAGCAGTCAAGGATGGAGCTGCCAAGATCGAAGCTGCTGAAGATGAAATGTTAGATGAACGAACTGTTGAGTGCAAAATGGTTGTTGCCCCCTGACCATTCGCTGCCTAGTTGGTCTTCAAGCATTCGATCTTTTGAGCTATGTGGCCTTCTCGCACTTGAGAGCTTACCAAGATGGGTGTTAGGGAATTAGTTTACCCTCTCGCACTGTAGAGCAATTAGTTTAACCTCTCGTACTGGAGAGCAATTAATTTACCCTTTCGCACTAGAGAGATATTAGTTTACCCTCTTGCACTGGAGAGCTATTAGTTTACCATATCGTACTGGAGAGCAGACCCAAATGGGGTTTGAGCAATCGTTGTAGACAGCAGTTGAGCATGGCTTATGAATAACTTCTTGAATCTTCATTGAGAATATAGAAATAGATCAATTGTGCTGGAAGGTAGAAAATGCATAACAAACTAGATAATCCTCGGCTTGCAAGGTCTTGTTCGTCGAGCTGATTGAGACTTTGAACTTATTTGGAAAAACCCTGACGGGGTTCAGGAGGTGATGGAGAATTCCCCTACTTGTGTAGGTCATGTCGTTGACCTGTCAAGATACTCATCACACCGGCCCTCATTTGTCAGTTTCTCAAGGTATTGCTTCCACGTCTGGCAACCGTTGGAATTGTGGCATGGTCCTTGATGGAATGCGTAATACTTTGTCTGATCCAACCTCGTAAGATCGGCCTTCATGGGTGGCGACAGTTCGAACCAAGGTTCCTTCTTGAGCTTACAAAGAATTTGGCCGATTGGAACTAAGAACTTGGTGAATGTTTCAGGCGTTGAGTTTTCTCTGGTCGGGGAACATTCCATACGCTTCTTTTCTGACTCGTTTTTGTTGGACTGCTTGGGCTTGTCCCATAGTGCGTGCTTTCTCCGCCAAAGCATGTGAAGCTACCAAGGTTAGTTATTCTCTCATGATCAATTTTTCGAACAAAGGGTGTTAGGTGGGAAGCCCATTTCTGAATGCTGCCATTGCTATGTCTTCGTTGCAGCCAACAATCTTGGCCTTCTCAGCTTTGACCCTCTTGACATAGACGCGAATTGTCTCCCAAAGGGTCTTTTGCGATGCTGAAGAGATGGTCGGATGTCCTTTTGATTGAGCGGTTAGACGAATACTCCTTAGTGAAAACTAAGGAAAGTTCGTTGAAACTCCGGATTGACTGCGGCGGTAGGGTGTGAAACCAGTCTTGCGCTTCGCCTAGTAGAGTTGTGGCAAAATTTTGCACATAAGCGCGTCGTCGTTCATGAAGAGGATCATGGTACTGCGATAGTGCTTGAGATGTCGATCCGGATCTTCGTCTCCCTTGTACGGAGTGAAGTGAGGCATAGTGAACCCTCGAGGGGGATCTGTTCGCTCGATCTCATCCGTGAATGGTGACATGCTTATGTTGGTCATGTCTCGGCGAAACGCATCGTCAGCATCCTCGTTGCATTGGAAATTGCGCAATCGTTCAGTTAGAAGTCTGTCAACTTCTTATTGAATCTGCCTCTACTGGGGCAGTGGAACTTTTGGCTGCCCCCGGTCGTGACCTATTGGTCTAGGCCACTCTTCCTTATGCTCGAATTCGTCTATGTCGTGGCTGCGATGCATGTGGGATGTTTCTGGCAAGCGAGCGGGCTGTTTGCAGGCTGCCGGTTGAACTTGAGTTGGATTGAGTGACTGCTTCTCTCCATCCGTCATGCTGCTTACTCCGATGTGAGGTGGATAATGCTCATTGCGAGCCTAGTTGTGAATGAACACTTCGTCTGGAAGGTTGTCTATGTTGATAATCGAAGTATGGCCTCAACCGTGAACGTATGCTCGTCCGTGGGCTTGATCGAGAATACACGCTCCTCTGCGCACTAAGACGATAGTATACACTATCCCGAATACCCAAGCAGGAGCATAAGCTGCTAGAACGCTCGGATCATGGCTGGTTGAGGGGCTGCTTGCTGGGACGCTGCTGGAGAGGTTATTCGTCTGCCTTTGTCCTATTTCGGGACACCTCGTCAAGGGCACGTTGCATCTCGGTGCGTTGCAAGAGCTGATTCACCAATGTCGTATTCTGTGCGAGGGCGCTCGTCAACTCTATAACTTGTCGAAACAAGTGTTGTTCTCCATTTGGGTTGGAAGAGCTTGGAAGGAATGCGTCTCCTTGAGCAGTGGAAGTGTGGTAGACTTTGGGAACGAGATTTGAGTTGGAAAATGTTAAATCTACGAATAAATGTGGTGAAAATGCCCCTGGTTCAATCATAGGCCCAGAAATTTGAAGCTAGGAAGGTTGAACTAATCTTGGACCAATTTGGGCTACTTGGAAGGCCATGGGAGCAGGCTGGGCCATGGGAGCAGGCTGGGCCACGGGAGTGGGCTGCTTGGCGTGTGGCGCACATGGGTGTGAGGCTAGGGCTCGGCTTGGCAACGCATTGGGTTAGCGTCGGGCTTAAGTGCCTCGGGCCGTTTCCTCTTGGGCTTGGGCCTATGTGGGCTTGAATGGCACGGCTTGGGTCGTGGTGGTTGCCACAGTTGTGCGTTGCGGGGGTGCTGCCATTCCACTCATCATTGTGTTGAGCCTCGTAGATCGCCGCGGTCCAAATCCTTGAACGTTGGAATTTCCGTTCGTCGAGGTTTCCGAATCTCTTGCCATTGTACTTTTCTTTTACGTTTTATCAAAGAATTTTTTAAAATAAAAATTCCAAGAATAAGAATGTACGAAAAATCTACAAGTGAACAAGAAAATGAAAAACCTTGAATGCGAGAGTCTTCTACGAGCGTTTGATCAAGACTCTCAATGAAAGCACTAATTTGTGGATGCAAATTTCTTCCTCTTTGTTCTTGGACAAAATTGCACCTACAAAACAAATAACACCTTTGGTCAAGGCCAATAGCCTCACAAGCCCACGATGATTGGGGGGGGGGGGTTGGCCGAAGAACCTCTGATGCCAAAGTTAGAATTTTGAGAGAAAAGTGTTTGGAGAATTTAGAGAATTTAGCAAGAGAATGAGGGGGTTTATATAGGGGTGTGGCCGGCCCCCTTGGGGGATAAAGGACCGGCCACTTGGATTATTTTGTGGGTTAGGTTCTTGATTTATGGTTAATTAGCTAATTAATGCAATAATTAATTAATTAATATAATAAAAGATGAATGATTTGGGGGTTACCTTGTGGAGAAGATATGATGATGATGGATGAAATAGGTTATAAATAAATACCTATTTTGGGCACTTTTGACTTGATTGAGGGATGATTGCCCACTGCTTGCGCGTAGAAATCTCAGTGTGCCTAGAGGGTAATCTTGTCTTTTTCACCCAAAAATCTACATATTTCCTCTATATTTTTCTTGATTTTTTTTTGCTCTACAGATATGGTTCCAGGCGTCGAGCTCCAATGTCGCATTGAGAGGTCCTCGAACAGCCGCGTGGCTACCAGAACAACAATGATTTCCAGAACTACCTTCCTAAGTACAACCGCTTCCAGAACTACCTTCCTAAGAACTACCTTCGCAAGAGAGTTCTGCCAGAATATTCTAAGGAGAAGGTTTGAGCATGCTAATATCGTCAGGGATTTTTCAAGCGCTGAACTCGAGAGGGTGATTCTGCTTCAACTTGGTGGCTCATGACACAACGACAATATCATGTCATCGATCATACTATCTCCGATGCTCCGAGAGCCAATTTGACACGAAGAGTTGTTGATGCAATGGTGATACTCAATGATGGGTTTGCAATGCAAACACAATAATCTCCTCCACTTCATCAGAACCATGAAGCACAAAGTATTCTCCTTCATTCCATTGGAAACATAAGGCGTCATTTTGTATAAATGTACATTTTATTTTACTATAAAGTATGTGATTAGAAGGCAGTTCGGTTTCATCCAATTCAATTTTCTTCCAAAATCGATAACCAAATTGAAATTACTATTTGGTTCAATTCGGTTTTTGCAATTGTATTTCAGTTCGGTTTGATTCAATTTGGTTTTTTCGGTTCAGTTCGAGTTTGGTTTTTTTTTTTTTTTTTTTTTTTTATAATTATTTTTCTTTTTCTTTTGAACCTAGAAATTGGAACCAATAGTTTTGGTTCCTTTTTTTTTTCTTTTTTTTTTCCGGCTTCGGTTTCCCAAGCTCATCCAACCCCCAATTGTGGCGGGCGAGTGATATTCTTCTTCCACTTATAAGTGAAAAGTCAGGTTCAGTTCTCGCTCAAGACAAATTCGAACCAAATTATTACGACTAACCCACCGCGAGGTTTAATCTACCCCCAACTCTTAGGTTGCGTTTGGTACGTAGGAAATGAAACTTGGGAATGGAAACCATTTCCTTTCCCATGTTTGGCAAATCTAGAGTTTGAGTTGTGGGAAAAAAATGTAATAAATGTTGGGAGAAGAGATGTGAAAAGCAAAGCCGTGGAGGATGGAGGCAATTAAAAATAGCAAAATAGCAACGCTTCTTTTAGGTGCAGATTATTTATCCCTAATAATTTAAGATAAAAATTTAAGGTATTGAATACGCACATGATAAAAATTTATTTTATCCCTTTTATTTTAGGGATAAAAATTTAAGATAATTATCCCTAATAAGTATCAATAGAGGCAATTAAATACGCACATGATAAATAATAAACTTGTTGGGTATATATAGAGGAGTGCATAATGACATTTTTAGACTGTCAATTACAACACTCAGATTTGTATAAAAAACAACTCCTATAACTTGTGGCACTTTTATATGGTTTATAATTTGTCAAAACACTATTTTTTTTAGTAGAAACTATATTCTACGTTAAAGGAAGATGATAATGTTTGAACTCGAGACACAATAGGTTGAAGAGAAAAATCCTAACCATCAAGGCAATATACCACTTGCTTGGTAACGCACTAATCACAGAATTATAAACGTCATGTTTAAAATATTTATTAAAATCACGATCTTTATTAATTAAGATTGATATTAATTTTCGCTACTCTATAAAGCAATAAGTATATAGATATAGAAAATAGACTTATCAAATCATGACTTCACAGTGTCAAGGGAGCTTTCAATGAGTGAATATTTTCGTATTGAATTATGAAATTACGCTAACCACGATTTTTTGATAAAGATAAATAGTGTATTAAGTTAAATAATAGTACGCGTTATAAAGACTCGTTTAAAATGCATTTAAAATGACTCAAAGCTGTGACAGCCCGTCCCCGAATTTGTACATATTTGTTTTCCTCAAGCATGTGAAATTACGAAACTACCCTTGTGCGTTGAGTTGTTTTTTTGTTTTGGGCCAAGTCTAAAGGCCCAAAAAGTATGGTTGTGGACCAATAGATTTATTTCCTAACTTGTAGGAACCATTAGTGAGTGTTTTGAACTTAGGTTCTAAGTAAGTTAGGGTTTTGGTTGGTTTGTAGTAAGTTGGTTCTAAACCAACTAAAACTTAGTTTGTGGTTGTTTTGGTGTGTTGGCTGGCAAGGTGAGGACCACACACACACACAGACCACACACTCCCTCTCCCTCTCCCTCTCCCTTTCCTTCCCGTGCTCTCTCTCTCTTCCCTCTCGGACTTTCTGCCATTTCCGTACATTCGTACGGACAAACACCAAACCAACTCGAAACCTTACAGATCGAGTGATCAGAGACCATAACCACACTCCTCGTGACCTCAGGAGTCGACTGATACCATTACTTGGGCGAGGAGAGACCTGGAAACCCTAGAACCAAGAGCACCGTCGAGTGCACATTGAACCAAAAGAGATCGTGGAAGTTTCATTCCATTTTAAGGCTCCTAAAGGTATTCTCTCCTTCTCCTAAGTGCTCTGGATGAGTTTTGTTTAAGTTGGAACGTAAGAACACCCTGAAAATCGGATTTTCGAGAAGAGCACTATTCACTAACTTTTAAACGGACGCTTTTCTGTGAATTCTAGGACCATAGCAAACTTTAGGAGGTCCTCACGAACCTCGGAGTGGTTTGTTGGCAAGATTTGGACGTCGTAAAGCCCAGATACGAGGAGTTGCAGGTGTAGCCGGACTATCGAAGCTTTTCCGACGAGTTTCCGACGACGTTGGACCTTGAAACAGGTATATCGTGGTTCTACGTGTCATAAGCTTCATTTTGGTACCAATTGCGTAGAAAATGGTTGAAAATTTAGAGAGATACGAAGCTTGGAAGGTTTTCCAGAAACCGACGAACAATCGCCGGCGTCCGGCGACTCGTCGGAGAAGACAAAGAATATTCCGTCAAGTTTGACGGAATATTCCTAATAGCAGTGATGGCGTCAGTTATAATAGACGGAATATTCCGTATTTCTGACGGAATATTCCCTAACACTATTAGGGTTTCCGTCCGTGTGCCAGGCACGTGCTTGCACGTGGGAGGCGCGTCTGGCCGTGCCTTGGCAGGCGCGTGAGGGCGCGTGGGTGGTCGGAAAATTATTCTAAAAATAGGGTGATGATCCTGAGGTTGTGTAGATCATTTTGGTATATTCACACACCTCGATTGAGCAATGTATGAGAAGTTATTACCTGGTTTCGTTTATGTGTTTTAAAATAACGTATTTATAGTTGTTTCTCACATAAGCGAGACCTACCCGGAGGACGAGCGTAGCCAGGCTAGGCACGGGGGCTACGATCCATCTACTTACCAATGAGTGGGCTTTTGTTTTCCGTATATACCTATATACTATGTGTTTTTCCCAGAAAGTGCATTTTAAATGATTTTATAAATGAAATGCCATGCCAATACCTATATACATCGGATTATGCATCATGAAATGGTTATGCATCATGAAATGGTTATACATCATGAATTTGTATGCGCATGATTGTTGGTGTTGTGGACGCTCAGGTAAGTATCAGGTAAGATTATGTGTGGTTAAATAAAAGTTGAGTTATGAAGAGTACGATGAGATGCATTGAGAGCTCATTAACCTGCACCCCGGTGTTAGTGCTCCCGCCCGGAGTTAGGGGCTAGTCTTTCACGTGATGTTCACCTCCCGCACCACACGCTCATCTTGGATCCAAGTTAGGTGCACAGTCCTGTCGTATAGACCACTTTCAGTGGGTTCGACACGTAGGTGACCCGCGATTCATTCGCACAGTCTTCACGTGATTGTAGCACTAGAGCATATTATATTACACCCAATCTTCTCGTATAGACCACTATAAGTGGGTTCGACTCGTGTGCAAGCATGATTTATGAGCTCGAGTTCAGCTGACGAGCTGTTACAGTTATTATTGCAGTTGCATTACTTACCTGATGAGTTAGTAGCATGGCATGACATATTCTTGATTTATTGGCATACATATGACGTTGATGATTTCAGTTGAGATATGTATATGTATATACTATTTTCTAGGAAAGTATACAGGTTTTACAGCGAGGGGATATAAATGATGTTTTGAAATGGTTTTCGAAAGACTTTGTTTTTGCCCACTCACGCTTTTGTTTTGTGCCCCTCCAGGTTCTAGGTAGCGTTGTTGGTGGTATCCGAGGTAGCAGCAGTGATTCTGACAGAACTTCACCCATGTAGGACCCTTGGGATGTTTTTATTCAAGTACTCTTTATGTTCGACTGCACCTAGACAATTATGCTCTGATTGTGTATTTAACACTTCTTGAATTCGGTTTTTATTTATTCGTATCTCTTCTTATGTTAATGCTTCCGCACTGTGCACATGACTACGTCACCTTCACGTGACGGCCAACATGCCTCGATCTCGGTCGGGGTGCGTCAAAAGCGCTTTTAGTGAAAGTGTTTTTAAAAAATCATTTTGAAAGAAACACTAGTTAAGTACTTCTTGTAGTAAACACTTCAAGTGTTTTTCTAAGATTCATTTACCTTCTTACAAAGAATCAAGGTTCTAAAAAACGCTAGGTGCTAGTAGGCGGATTTATGTGCCTATTTACACTTAAAAAAAATATACTTATATGGATAATAAAAAAATGACAAAATACAAAAATAGAAGTAGAAGAATATACAAAGTACATCCATCCAATAAATTCAATATTTAAAAAACAGTAAGCATATAATCATAATAAGGAGTATTCTTGGATGGTAGACTAAATTCTTCTTGTTCATAATCCTTGCAATGGATTGAATATAGACTAAACTATTTAACGTTGTTGTATCTAGCTTATTTCTTTGTTTTGTATGTATCCCCTCAAAAGTTCTCTAATTCTTTTCACAATTGGATGAACTTGTAGTCAATCCATCATTTGCAAATTAGGTACACAATTTCCATAAGTATACCACCATGAAACTAAAAAAAATAAAAAGCACACAATTAATAAAAAATAAAAAAATAAAATCCGCCTAGAAGTCGCCTAGCCCGCCGCCTAGCTCGAAACCGATTTTTCGAAACGATTTACCCTAAATCGAGACGGGTCTTTACCGCCTAGTGCCTAGACCGATTTTTAGAACACTGCAAAAAAATTGCTTCTTTCATTAAAATCAATTTCAATCATTTTAGAACTATTATGTCCTAAATGTATTTTCTCAAAATTGATTTCCATCTATTTATTAATCATAGGATTCTGTTTTTATTTTTCCAATGAAAAAATTCCAACTTTATTTATGTAATTTGATCCTTGCCAAATTTCAAGCAACCCAGAACGGCACGACGTACTTTTTCTTTAACTTCCTAAGAGCAACTCCACCCTTGGAGCCCTTCCCCTGGCAATCCACTATTCAATCCACCTAGTGAACAGTAACTGCCCTTAATGAACAGTAATTGACATTTGCATCTCCATCGTTGGAGCCCTCCTCCCTGGCAATTGGTAATAAAATATTAATATTTTTTTCTCACCCAATCCATAAAATATTAATATTTTTCCTTAATTTAACCGGTCCCCCTCTCTCTCTCTCTCTCGAACAACAACCATGGAAGCTTCACCAGCTCCGGTCTCTCTCTCTCTCTCTCTCTCTCTCTCTCTCTCTCTCTCGAACAGCAGCAGCCATGGAAGCTTCACCAGCTCTGTCGCACATAGGCCTGGCAGGCCTCGCCGTCATGGGGCAAAATCTCGCCCTCAACATCGCCGAGAAAGGGTTTCTGATCTCCGTCTACAACCCTCGCGATTTTGTACTCTCCATTGCAAAGGCCAACGGGAGGGGAAGAAGGACGAGGAGGAAGGAGGACGCAGAGAACATCGAGCGCATGCACCGATGCCGCACATCAGCCATACGTCACACAACCCTCAGGCTCTCGGGCTGGCAATCCCCGCCGGGCCTGTCCCTCGAGCTCGCATACGCTGGAGCCCCATCCCCCGGCCGTCGGGCCCTTTCTCCTCGCCTGTCCCCCGAGCAACCTAGCAACGCTGGAGTTGCTCTAAAGAGACTTTCTTACTGTAGGACTCTTTATAGACTATTTAGCATCTCACAATTTAATATTGATTTTTGTGTTAATATTATAAAATATTATGTCAAAAACATAAATTAACAAAGAGTGCACGTAGAATCCCATTTTTATATTCTTTTTTCAACTCGGTGGCCATAATAAGACTGAAGTACCTCTGGAAGTTTTTCAAATTATCATGATGAAACCGCAAGTTACCGATCAACTTTTCAAAGAAATTTTTTTTGGGAACTTTGACGAAAAGCTCCTGGTACTGTTCATTTTAACGAAAAATCACATTTTACATTAAAAAGTCAATCTTGGTACTATTCGCCTTACTCTTATCGTTAAAACTTAAAGTTTTCACTTCTTTTTCATTATTTTTAAATTTTTTTTTATCTCTTCAATTCTAAACCCTTCTCTACCTTCCTTCATACTTCACAGTCGTTTCTCTCTCTCTCTCTCTCTCTCTCTCTCCTATTTACCACCTCCGGAAGACTGAGAAGACTAAACAAAAAAAACTATAAATTAAAACCAATCCAAATCAGCTTTCTAGGGTTTGCTCTCTCTCCAACACACAAACACAAAAGCCACGGACGCAAAAACCCTAACTCCCTCTCTCTCTACCACATTGATCTTCCAATTGATCCGATCCAATCCAATAAAGAATAACTTTACCAAGGTAAGCTCTTCCATAGCTCTCAATTTCTCTGTCCTTCTCTCTCATTCGATCTCAACCTTTTGAATCATCGTCGGATTCTGGAATCCCGGAGCTGGCCTTGTGAAAAACCCAGATAGGAGAACCGTAATTTTGTTGGAAAAACACCTAATCGGAGCTTAAAGTTAGAAACTTTGAGAAAAAATTTAATTGGGTTTTGGACCTGAGGGTGGGTTTTGGGTCCATGGATGATCTCGAAAAAGCAATACTTATATTATTTGATGAGTCGGGCACCGTTGATTCTGAGCTGAAACAGAAGGCAAAAAATTACTGTGATAAAATCAAGGAGGAAAAAGCGATATGTAGTGTTTGTATTGAGAGGTTGTATTTTTCGAGTTTAGTTCAAGTTCAGTTTTGGTGTTTGCAGACTCTACATGAGGTTGTTAGGGTCCGGTACTCGTCGATGAGTCTAGATGAGAGGTTTTTGATCAGAAAATCGGTGTTTTCGATTGCATGTCTTGGTGGGTTTGATGATAAGAGTGCTGTTAGGGTTTTAGAAGGTCCTGCATTTATAAAGAATAAACTTGCGCAGGTTTTAGTGACTTTGATTTACTATGAGTACCCATTGATTTGGTCGTCAGTGTTTGTTGATTTTTTGTCACAACTGAATAAAGGCGCAGTGGTGATTGATATGTTTTGCCGGGTTTTGAATGCTCTGGATGAGGAAGTGATTAATTTGGATCACCCTCGGACACCTGAGGAACTTTCAGTGGCAGCACGGATTAAGGATGCTATGAGGCAGCAGTGTGTGGCACAAATAGTTAGAGCCTGGTACGACATTGTGTCTATGTATAGGAACTCTGATGAAGAGCTTTGTGCTAGTGTATTAGAATCAATGAGGAGGTTTATCTCTTGGATTGACATTGGATTAATTGTGAATGATGCCTTTATCCCGTTATTGTTTGAGTTGGTTTTGGTTGATGGGCTCTCCGAACAACTTCGTAGTGCAGCAGCTGGATGTTTGTCAGCAGCAGTATCAAAAAGGATGGATCCACAGGCAAAACTACAGCTGTTGCAAAGTCTTCAAATGCGTCGGGTTTTTGGACTAGTAGCTCAGGATAGTGACTCAGAGTTGGTTTCTAACGTAGCTGCATTGTTTACTGGGTATGCGGTTGAGGTTCTTGAGTGCTTTAAACGGTTGAATTCTGAGGATGCTAAGGGTATTTCAATGGAGCTTTTGAATGAAGTTTTGCCCTCTGTATTTTATGTGATGCAGAACTGTGAGTTGGACTCGACATTTAGCATTGTGCAATTTCTTTCAGGTTATGTTGGCACAATGAAGACTCTTTCCCCACTGAGGGAAACACAGCTGGGTCATGTGGGTCAGATTTTGGAAGTGATCCGTTCGCAGATCCGCTATGATCCTTTGTACCGTGAAAATCTAGATATATTGGATAAAATTGGAAAAGACGAAGAAGATAGGATGGTAGAGTTTAGAAAGGATTTGTTTGTGCTGCTGCGTAATGTAGGTCGTGTAGCACCTGATGTCACTCAGATATTTATTAGAAACTCGTTGGCAAGTGCCGTTGGATCATCATCAGACTGGAATGTTGAAGAGGTGGAAGCTGCACTTTCACTTTTCTATGCATATGGTGAGTCAATAAATGGCGAGGCAATTAGAACTGGGAGTGGCCTATTGGGTGAATTGGTACCAATGCTTTTATCTACAAGGTTCCTTTGCCATTCAAATAGGCTAGTTGCACTTGTGTATCTAGAAACGATCACAAGATACATGAAGTTTGTTCAGGAGAATACCCAATATATTCACATGGTTTTGGCTGCCTTTCTCGATGAAAGGGGTATACACCATCCAAATGCCAATGTGAGTAGAAGGGCGAGTTATCTGTTTATGAGGATTGTGAAGTTGCTGAGAGTGAAGCTTGTTCCTTTCATAGAAAATATTTTGCAGGTATGAGACGAACCGTCGTTCCCCAACTGCATTCCTATACATCCACATACTTATATTTCAGTTCCTCCACACTTGATTAGTTTGCTTTCACCTTTTCTTTTTATCTTCTGTGAATAGCTTTCCTAAATTTATCATTATTTTTCCACCTTCACTCCATCTCCGCTAAACTAATCCAAATGGATTTTTTCAGAGTTTGCATGATACAGTTGCTGGGTTTACAAGAATTGATTATACATCAAAAGAGCATTCGGGGTCTGAAGAGGGTAGTCACATTTTTGAGGTATTGACTTAATACTTTTTGACATCTGTCAAGCCTTTTAATGTGTGTGCACGAGTGTTTATGAGATGGAAGGAAGTTTTCTCAATAGAGACTGGGTGCTCTGTTCCATTTTAATGTGTATTTGGTCTCTTCGCAGGCAATTGGTTTATTGATTGGCATGGAAGATGTACCACCAGCAAAGCAATCTGATTATCTCTCTTCACTTCTCACTCCTCTTTGTCAACAGGTTGTTGAATTTGCACATATAAATACATAATTGCATGGAAGTCAATCCTCCTCCTTCACACCCTCAAGATATTTTGTTCTAACTCAGATTAAGAACTGAGTTAAAATGTGAACTAAGCATTTGACCTGGTCTTCCTACCATCTAGGTTGAAGCATTGCTCATGAATGCCAAAGTATTGACTCCAGAAGAGGCACCAAAAAAATTTGCTAATATTCAGCAGATAATCGTGGCGATTAATTCTCTCAGCAAGGTTCTTCAACATCCTCTGACCCTCTAGTTAATGTGTTTCTTGGCCCTTTTTTTGTACTAAATATCATATGCTTCTAAAAAAGTTATAAAAACTCTTGATCAATTTGCTTACGATGTTTGGTACCCTAAAAGAGAAGAGTTTATATGTTGTAAAGTTTTTTTTTGGGTTGAATATGTTGTAGCTTATAATAGAAGTATAAAACTCTTCAGCCCTTGGTCCCTCTTTCTGCCTTGCCTTAGTCAGCACTATATGGTTTCAGAAAATTAACTACTGAAATTTATGTACCACCCAGGGATTCAGCGAGCGTCTTGTGACTGCTAGTCGACCTGCAATTGGTCTCATGTTCAAGCAGGTTAGCCATCTATACCTTGTTTTTTTTGCTCACCTTCCTTACAGGGTCAGTTTAGTTTTTCTGAATGATTTTTTCCTCTGATTAAAATTGTCGATTTGGGGCTTTATGAGTTTGTTGTGAATAACTGTTTCTAGACTAGGTTTTTCCTATTTGATGAACTCTATGATCAGCAATTCTATAATTTCTGATATTCAAATGCAGCTTTATAACATTTGATATTTACAATTTCCTTTTTAAGTATAGTCTTCTAATTGTGTGATTAGAATATTTTCATGTTTTAACAATATGCGTGTTTCCCCTTGTTATCCAGACATTAGATGTTCTCCTTCAAGTACTGGTTGTGTTTCCTAATGTAGAGACTTTGCGCAGTAAGGTAAGGAATCCTGTGTGGGATACCAGATGTAATTTGATTTGGAATTTATCATCTGTACTTTACCCTGATGCTATTGTAAGTGGTATCCAGGTAACATCATTTGTACACCGCATGGTGGACACTCTAGGAGCATCTGTGTTTCCTTACCTCCCAAAGGCACTGGAGCAGTTGCTTGTGGATAGTGAGGTAGAAAACAGTTATAACTATGTTCTTTACTTTTGAGTTTTTCGTTAGATCTAACTTTAACAAAATGCTTTTTTGGTAATAAATAGAGAATAAATTTTTGCCACTACTATGTCACCGAGATATAAAGTTAGAAAATAACAGTTCTTTGCTACACAAGTTTATTTTGCACCAGTTGTCTTTCCCCCTTTTTTTTTTTTTTTTTTTATACCAACAAGATTTGATTATGGATTTAATTTGATGCAGCCAAAGGAATTGGTTGGTTTGCTTCTGTTGCTTAATCAACTGATATGCAAGTTCAACACATTATTCCGTGACATACTGGATGAAGTATTTCCTGCTATTACTGGTAGGATATTAAATATTATTCCAGTAGACACACTCCCCTCAGGACCTGGATCTAATACTGAGGTATGATTCAATGATTATTGGTGTTTGTAGTTCATAACTAACTCTGAATGCTTTTCCAGCATTAGATTACCTGTTCCTCGTACAAAGTTTATGATCTCTCATAAATTGAGTTTTATGATAACAGTGAATGTGCCGGCTTTTAGAAGTATTATCTGTTAATCTCATAAAATAATTATACAAAAGTTTATTACTTAAATGAGTATTTTGTGTCTTTCCTTCTTTTTAAGCGATATTAGTGCGTGTTTTCTTTCCTTAATATTTGGTTTTCATCTTTTGGCGGCGGGATTTAAGAGAAAAATAGGGAAAAGAAGACACCAACTTGGGCAGTTTAAATGCTCAACATTGAATTAAAAGTTAGTGTTGAGTTAAACAGATCATATATTATAATATTCTCCATTTCCACTTATTCTTTTCCTATCTTGATAGCAATGAGTTTGATTGTGTGCGCTTCATATTTATTGCTGTAAAAGCGTCTGTGGATCTAAAACTATTTTGGTGCATCATTTCGAAATTTGAATATTACTTGAACAGTATAGAAAATTTGTTTATTGAATCTCAAGGCTGGAACGTTTAATATTCTTCATTCTTTTTGTAGGAAAATCGGGAATTGCAAGAACTTCAGCGAACATTGTATACATTTCTTCATGTGATAACCACACATGATCTATCTTCTGTATTCCTATCCCCCAAAAGTAGGAGCTACTTACAGCCAATTATGCAGTTGCTTTTGTTAACGTCTTGTAAGCACGAGGATATTCTTGTAAGAAAGGTACGTGTACTTGGTTTACCTTTGTAAGTTTGGTTCTTATTCATTCTAATTACTCTGCAGTAGGATAATTTCTAACGTAATATTTCTTTAACTCAGGCATGCGTTCAGATATTTATTAGGCTGATTAAGGATTGGTGCGCGATGCCTAATGGTGAAGAAAAAGTAAGAGCTTAACTTTAGTCCTTCCTCGTGCTTGATAATGTTGAAACATGTATCTTTTCATCTTAAAATGGTGTCCTTGTTTCAGGTACCTGGTTTCCAGAGTTTTATAATAGAGACCTTTGCTACAAACTGTTGTTTGTACAGCCTGCTCGACACCTCTTTCGAATTTCGTGACGCAAATACTGTAAGATTTGAATTTTTACTCTTTTTGATATTTTTATTGATAGTTTGCCTTCTTATACCATAGAGTAGATACACCATAAAACATAGAGTAGACTTAGTTGCTGACTAGAAATTTAGAAAATAGATCTGAAGACGGGGATATTCTATTTAAACGGTGTTACTTATCTTAGAAGTTCTTATAGATAAAAAAATTATAGATTAATGAAAATTATCATTGAATTGATTTTTGCACATGTCATGTATGTTAAGAGGAGATTTGATTTTGGAGAAGTTCTGGAATCCATTTATGTGGGTGTTGAGAAGCTGAGATAAAAGTGTGGTAGACTAGGTAATAAGAGCCGTTAGCTTGAGTTAAGCTACAATTGAACGGATTGTTTTGCACTTTCTTCTGCAAGGGCCAAGGTCTGGATGGTAAGTTGGCACTTGGTTTGTGGCGTGTTCTTAGAAATAGGAAGAAGCTGAAATCTGTTACACAACTGTTGTGTTAAATCTGTATTTGGCTGATCTCTATAGTCCTTCTATAACTTTTCTTATTTACATAGGTTTAAAACAAGTGCCATTTAAGCAGCTGTATTAGGTATCCTTAAGAATAGGAAGAAGCTAAAATCTGTTACAGAACTGTGATGTTAAATCTGTATTTGGCCGATACATATCAGTCTATAACTTTCTTATTTACAACTCTTAAAATACGTGGCATTTAAGCAATTAGCTATCCCCAGAAGTTAGAAGTTCTACGTGCAAGAAAAAATATTTTTTTGTTTATTCAGATTGGTTATTTCCATTGTCTGTTAAAGAAAATTACACATAAACATTGCTCAATTAAATACGATTGAAGTGCATAATGACTTTCCTGCTTGGAGGAGTTTTGTATTTTGGGTCTGTATAACTTGTATTTCCTATTGAGGTTTGTTGCGGATCTTGAATTAGTTTTGTTTTGTCAGCATTGCATTGTTTTGAGAAATTGTGTTGGCTTAGAAATCTATTGATATTTGTTATGGGTCTTGGATTAATTTTGTTGCTTCATACTTACCTTTAAGATTCTTATTTTTATCTGTGGCAGCTCGTTTTGTTTGGAGAAATTGTACTTGCTCAGAAGGTTATGTATGAAAAGTTTGGCAATGATTTTCTAGCTCATTTCGTCTCAAAGGGTTTCCCAGCAGCACATTGCCCCCAAGATTTGGCTGAGAAATATTGCCAGCAGCTGCAGGTATAAAAAAAAAAAAGTCAGTGTAGATTATTTGGAATCATGAATTTTGGTGGACCAAATAGAAAAGTCTCTATTAATTAACTTGTTTTTGCATGGCTGCCTATCCACTTTTAACACCGGCTAAGAGGTCTAGACGTGCAAAAGATGTATCTGAGTCGGAAAAGAGGCTTCCCTCCTCTTCTGATCAAGAAAACTGGGCTATAACCAACGTTGGGGTAATGAATGGATAAAAATTACACATACTTGAAAACCAAATGAAAACCAAAATTAGTTGATTAAGGCATATACCCATTCTCGAATAAGTGAGGAATTGGCAATGGTTGTGCTACTTTATTTAATGTTGTAATCTCCTAGCTTATCATTTAGTTTAGGTTTCTAAAGACTTGGTGAATTGACTTGTCTCTCCGGTAACCAAATTGCTGTAGTTAATTCCCAGTGGATTTAGGATTGGCTTACGAAATGTTCCTAAAAGTATATTTGCTTGAAGAAAAAGGCAGAACTGAATATTTAGTAGGACAGTACTGATTATTCATTGCTCATTCTGTTATGCAGGGTAGTGATATAAAGGCATTGAAGTCATTCTACCAGTCACTTATTGAAAGTTTGAGACATCAGCAGAATGGGAGCCTTGTTGTTAGATAGCATCGTCACAGTAGGCGAATGACATTATCTCATGTCAGAATGTTCCCGGTTTTTGTTGTCAGAATTCTGGCAATGCATTTTTGTTCACCGAAGGTAGTGTAGCTTGTCTGTGTGCGCGTGCGTGTGTCCGGTGATTAGTTGTATCTATTTTGGTTTGAAATATTTTATCTTCGTGTATATCTTCTATAACGCACTTACTCTGGTAAACATTTCAGGTTCTTTCTGTATATAGCTTCTGTGCGGCTATGTTTTGAGAAGGTATAGCTTCTTCGTATTAGTTTAAACGGACTATGATAAATGTAATGTGAATGACTTGTAAAGTTGCTCGTTTGTTCTTTTTTCCCTGCCGATTGTTCTGCAGTTGTATATTTACGGAGGAAGTTCTGTTACATGATGGAGCTGCCTAGTCCGAGATCAAGGTTCTTGTGTTTTGCGCCTGTATAATGATAATCTTTTTTTTTTTCTACCTGATCTTGTAAACCTCATAAGTTTTGTATTCTTTTAGTCGTTTACGGTTTTCCAATCTTTGATTCATCCAAGTTCTACGCTTCTTTAGTCATGCTTTACTGTTTGAAGCTCCTGTAGTTAACATTTGTTTGTATAACTTTTATAGTCAATAATTAACACAAAAAAAGAAAAGATGTCTAGTCCATGCTCGGACGGTTCGTTTTTGTGTACCTTTGATTCCGAAAATCTACTCTTTATGTTTAGTTGCGGAACTTTTTGGTCCGTATAGCGAAGATGTCATTATAGCGATATTTCAAGTCAATCAAGTAAGAACGCGTGGACAAGATAAATTGCGTAAAAATGCATTATTGCATATTATGCTGTTGCAATGACATTTACGTTGTACATAGGTTTGATTGACAAGAACGCATGGACAAGTTAAACTGTGTAAAAATGCATTATTGTATATTATGCTGTTGCAATGACATTTTTCGTTGTACATAGGTTTCTCGGCAGAAGGAGTTATGATTGTGAGTTGGGTTTGGAATCACATTAACAACCATCAAGTGATGCGCTGATTTATTGGTATAATTGTCTGTCGACTAAATCGAAGGTTTATTGACGTTGTTGGTATGTGGGGGGATGGATTCAATGGATTGTACCAAGGTTTCTGTCAACCTTATTGGAAGCATTGATGTTAACATTCTTTGCTGTTGGCTGATGACTTTTGGGCGATTCTAGCAATATTTTCTTAACTTTGTTTAGAGTAGCAACTTTAATTCGTCGCATTAGCTAACGTTTTCATACTTCTTGTCGCAATTGATGGTTTTTCTTGACACAAGCAAAATAAATCTTATAGAGCCATCCTAATATTCTTTTCATTTCGTAGCGGCTAATCATATCATATCATAAACAAATATCTTGCCAAATTCTTTTTCTATTTTTTATATAACGATTATTTACATTTAGAAGTGGAGAATTTTGGACTAGGTCAAATAATAAGTTATCTATTATAATTTGGGATTGAACTTACTATTCACGAAAATTGAATTTAAAACCTCTTACATACAAATGATAAAGCACAATGGCCGGAAGTCACCGGCACGTGTGAAAGCGATTGTGAGCTCCACTACATGAATGGTCGGGAATTACCATATGTGTGGACAACTGTTCAAAACACGCGTCTTTTTAATTAAATAAAAGCTCGGAGCCATCAGCTGATCGAATAGACTAATTTCATCTTGTTATATGAGTAGATAAAATGATTTAAAAGAAGATTTTAACAGATATCAACAACCGATTGTGGTTTTGATTTTCTTACTTGATTTTGTTGTCCTTTAGATTTGCAAAAAAATTGTCCTAATTTCCAAGCATTTTCCTGTTCCACTATATTCCTATATGGTCCCATTTTTACTTATAGTACCGAGGAACTTTCTGATCGAATGATTAACTTGGAAGAATATATTACACGCATGACCATGCTTATCTGCGCGTCGCTTGTGCGATCGAGTAATGAATACTCTACTCGTCATCATCCCTCCCTTCTCGGTGTATTTCTCTTCCATCACAAATGTAAAAGTCAAAAAGCAAAAATCAAAAATGAAATCGTCATCAAACGTGCAGTCAGCTTTTAATTTTTAATTTATATTTTTTGTACTTGAGATATGAGGAAAGTATATGGAGGAGATTAGGGATGGAGATGGGTGATAACAGAGAGGCGAAGAATTAAAGAAAAATAAATGAAAACAAATATTGAAATTGAAAGCAATTTATAAAAGTTTTTAGTTTTTTTTTTTTTGGTTAATTTCAGTTTACTATCATAAAGTTTTTTTATTTTAAACATTTGATATAACGAGTTTTTTCATTTCAAAGTGATACCTGAAGTCATGATTTTGGAATACTTTCATACATCTGTTAAGGTTGCTGTTAAATCAGCTGGTGGGGTGGCGCCAACCTAGATATTAAAAAAATTAAAAAAAAAAAATCTGGGCCGTCCTCTCCTACGTCACCTCCCTCTCCCACCCAACCCTCCCTCATTTCTCTCCTCTGCACCTACCCTCTTCAACTCCCCGCACATCCACCCTTACCCGTCCCTCTTCGACTCCACTCTCCTTTGTCCACTGATCCCTCCATACCTGACCCACCTCTCCCTCACTACCATATCCGAACCCGACCCATTTCCAGATTTGACAGCGGCGATCCATTGTGTTGACTTAAGGAGCGACAACTTAAAGGTGTTGGGGTTCACCGCACTATGTAGGAAAAGATCAGAATTGGGATGATCCTGGAGCGAGGATGGATGACCCTGTGAGCTTGAACCTCTGAGCCCCACCTACCATATTTGACAGCGATAGAGAGCCAAACCGAGCAGCCGGAGAAGTCGGAGAAGACGATGGTGGAGAGCCAAACCAGCGGCCAAATCGATTTTTTGAAGCTTTCAAATTTTCTCCTGATTTGCATTCCAATTCGATTTTTTACTGTGGGTGTTGCAGACCCAAACCCAGTGGCCAAAAACCATCGAGACTGGCTTTGACGGCGAAGGGGATTGGGAGCGGGGAGTGAGGTTGGAGAGGTCGGCCCATATTTGTTAATTTTCTTCAATTTTTTTTTAAATTTTTTTAATATCTACGTGGACCACACGTCATCAGTTAACGGCTGATTTAACAGTAATTTTAACGGATGTATGAAAATGTCATAAAATTATGATTTCAGGTACTACTATGGGATAAAAAAAATTGATCAACCAAATGGTGAAAACTAAGAAACTTCAGAATTGTAAACAAAAATTAATCTTTTCTTTTTATATTTTGTATCATTCCTTACACATTTCTTCTATAACTCTCCCAGCATCCCTTCTCTTTATTATTATTATTATTATTATTTTATTTTTTTTGTATTTTTAACACAAATATGAAGCAACTCAGTACTATGATCTGATAGTATTCTCTTCACTTGAAAGTAAGAGGTCTTGGATTCGAATCTCGTGGATGATGAATTCGATATCAAATTAGTCTGTCCATTGTCTGTCTTAGCTAAACTCCACCTTCCCTTAGTGTAAAAATATCGATGTATTAGAAAAAAAAACACAAATATGAAAACTAAAAATTAAAATCGAAATGGATAATTATCAAACATGTTGTTACAATTTTTATGTTGTATTTTTATGAGATACTTTGGATGCGGTCCTTAATCACTAGTGTATAATGATTGAAACCTTATTAGTTTTTAGATTTTTTATCAAAATCCTTTAACTTTGTACACATCAACATATTAGCATTAATCAATTTCCATGTCAACTATTTTATATTTTAAATTAAAAATTATATTAAATATTGTAATATAAGCATTCTTTAAAGTAATTTTTTTTGTCCGAACATTTAAAGCAATTAAGTAAAATAAATTACCACATTTATGGGATATAAAATCCCATAAGATTTGAAATTTACGTTTATGGGATTAAACAACAAACTCCACCCTTAGAAAACCTTAAACCAATTAAAAATTGGTGATTAAAATTAGACCTGGCAGTTTCTGACACGACACGATGACACGATACGAAAACGACACGAAAATAACGGGTTTCGGGTCAACACGATAACTTATCGGATCATTATCGGGTGACCCGTTAAGAACCCGTTAATAACGGGTTCTTAACCGGTATACACGTGGGTAACACGTGGGTGACCCGTTTCGACACGTTAAGAAAAAAATTATTTTGATAATTTTAAAGTTTAATTACTAAAAAATTTATTATAAAATATTAATATATACAATATATTCTATATTAAATATATAGTTTTGTATTATTATTCTATATAAGTTAAAAAAAAAAGTTTTAGTCATTATTTATTTTTATTATGAGAGTTCTTTACTATCATTACTAAGATAATAAATTTTACTTAACATGTTCTTGTCCAAAATTAAAATAAACTAATATAGTATTTGTATAGACAATAACTAATAAGACATACATTATACATACAAGTATGAAAAATGTGAAAGAATATATAAACACTTGTGATTCATCATTATTCATATAAACACTTGCAATTTTTGGCGTATGCGATCTCAAAGCATATACAAACAAGTTTGACAGTTGGATCGTTGAAATTAGTTTCGTAGAATGCGTATCCCATCAAAACGATAGATTCACTAACACTTAGAGTTTATTTATACTTTCATTAAGTATAACATAAGATTTTGTGGTATCCACTAGTGTAAATATTTTAAATTGAAGATCGAATTCATTCATTGTATTCATATAGGGTCAAGGAGTGTAGATGTAAAAAATCATCAAAATCGGAGTTAAAATAACCGTTAAATCGTGATTTTTCGTTTATAACCGTAAAAAAGTTTTGTCCCATTACTTGATCTCTGAATGTTTGTTTTTTGCGATTTTTGGCGTATGCGATCTTGAAGCATATACAAACACGTTTGATGGTTGGATCGTTGAAATTAGTTTCGTAGAATGCGTATCCCATCAAAACAATAGATTCACTAACACTTAAAAGTTTATTCATATTTTTATTAAGTATAACATAAGATTTTGTGATATCCACTAGTGTAAATATTTTAAATTGAAGATCGAATTCATTCTTTGTATTCATATAGGGTCAAGGAGTGTAGCTGTAAAAAATCATCAAAATCAGAGTTAAAATAACCGTTAAATCGTGATTTTTCTTTTTATAACCGTCGAGAAGTTTTGTCCCATTACTTGATCTCTGAATGTTTGCTTTTTGCAATTTTTGGCGTATGCGATCTCGAAGTATATACAAACATGTTTGACGGTTGGATCGTTGAAACTAGTTTTTTAGAATGCGTGTATCTCATCAAAACAATAGATTCACTAACACTTGAGAGTTTATTCATACTTTCATTAAGTATAACATAAGATTTTGTGGTATCCACTAGTGTAAATATTTTAAATTGAAGATCGAATTCATTCATTGTATTCATATAGGGTCAAGGAGTGTAGATGTAAAAAATCATCAAAATCGGAGTTAAAATAACCGTTAAATCGTGATTTTTCGTTTATAACCGTCAAAAAGTTTTGTCCCATTACTTGATCTCTGAATGTTTGTTTTTTGCGATTTTTGGCGTATGCGATCTTGAAGCATATACAAACACGTTTGATGGTTGGATCGTTGAAATTAGTTTCGTAGAATGCGTATCCCATCAAAACAATAGATTCACTAACACTTAAAAGTTTATTCATATTTTTATTAAGTATAACATAAGATTTTGTGATATCCACTAGTGTAAATATTTTAAATTGAAGATCGAATTCATTCTTTGTATTCATATAGGGTCAAGGAGTGTAGCTGTAAAAAATCATCAAAATTAGAGTTAAAATAACCGTTAAATCGTGATTTTTCTTTTTATAACCGTCGAAAAGTTTTGTCCCATTACTTGATCTCTGAATGTTTTCTTTTTGCAATTTTTGGCGTATGCGATCTCGAAGCATATACAAACAAGTTTGACGGTTGGATCATTGAAATTAGTTTCGTATGATGCGTATCCCATCAAAACGGTAGATTCACTAACACTTAGAGTTTATTTATACTTTCATTAAGTATAACATAAGATTTTGTGGTATCCACTATTGTAAATATTTTAAATTGAAGATCGAATTCATTCATTGTATTCATATAGGATTAAGGAGTGTGGCTATAAAAAATAATCAAAATCGAAGTTAAAATAACCGTTAAATCGTGATTTTTTGTTTTATAACCATCAATTTGTTCGGTTACTTGATCTCTGAATGTTTGTTTTTTGCGATTTTTTGCTGATACGATCTCGAAGCATATAAAAACAAGTTTGACGGTTGGATCGTTGAAATTAGTTTCGTATAATTCGTATCCCATCAAGTTCAATGGTATATATATATATATATATATATATTTATTTATTTATTAAGTAGATTTAAATCTATTTATTTTGTACGTATAATTGACCGGTACACGGAGTAGTATATCACATTATCACGTGTCATTATAAAAATAGTGGGATATGTGTGATAAAAAATTAGTAACTTAAAAAAAATAAAATTTCTCACCACTTCTATTAATTTTCATTTTTCCCTCTCTTTTTTGTTTGCTTTTCAGCTTTTCTTATAATTTTCATTTTTCCCTCCCTTTTTTTTCTTCAAAGGGCGGCAGCCTACCCATCTTTCCCTCTCTTTTTTGTTTCCTTTTCAGCTTTTCTTATAATTTTCATTTTCCCTCCCTTTTTCTTCAAAGGGCGCGGCAGGAATGGAATGGAATTATGGAATCAATGGATGCATATTAATTAATAATTATTATAGTTTTTATAAAATTTAATTTAAAATTTAATATATATTTATATAATTATTATAGTTAATATTTTGGGGGTATAATTATTAATTTATTATAGTATATATAATTATTATAATTATTATAGTTAATTTAATATATATATTTAATATAGTTTTTACTATGTGACAATATGATATGTATTCTCTCAAAAAAAGTATTATGTTTTTTTATTTAATTATTTATTGGTTTAAAATATATTTTCCTTAACGGGTAACGGGTCGGGTTAAATTACCCGTTAATATTATCGGGTCGATTTCGGGTCGGGTCATTTTACCCGTTTATTATAACGGGTGTTACACGACACGACCTGTTAAGATATCGGGTATGACACGAAAACGACACGAACACGGGAAACACGACACGAATGCCAGGTCTAATTAAAATGTGGAATATAAGTTATGAATTTTTTTTTTTTTTTATTGAATGGCATGATAAAAGATAAATGTTCCCATAAGAATGTACCCATGTACAATTAAAAATTGGTGATTAAAATGTGGAAAATAAGTTATGAAAAAAATTGTTTTTTTTTTATTGAATGGCATGATAAAAGATAAATGTTCCCATAAGAATGTACCCATGTACAATTATAGTAATTCACAAGAATGTACCCATATACAATTTCAACATTAAAACCCATATGTGACCAAAAAAAAAAATGTACCACCAAAAAAAAAAAATGTACCCATATAAACTCTTAATGTAAAAAATGATTAAAGGATAGAAAAATGGAAGCAAACCATAAGTGAGAGGTCCTAGGTTCGATTCTCGCCAAATGCGAGTTTGAACCACATTATTGCTAGCTCATTGTGAGGCTAAGCCCACCTTCCACCCTTTAATAAAGATAATATTGTTTGTTTAAAAAAAAAATTAATTAAGGGCACATTCTATATAAATCTTATAGGAAAAAGTTATACATATACGGGTAAAAAATAATTTAGAAGAAAATTTTACAATGGTAGTATAGAATAAAAGTTGGGTACATGGATTAAGGAACAAGAGAAGAGAATGTACCCAATGAAATTAAAATTGCGTTCATAGCAGTATAATGGTCATTTGTTATGATTTTGCAATATGTAGTCATGGAGAAAAAGTAAGTTTGAAATTTTTTTGGCAAAATTTAATTTGAAGAACATATTTAATATAATAATGTTGAATTTGAATATCAACATAATCTTGAGTGAGAGAATTTTGGGATTTTTAGTTACAAACATGATAATGTAGTAAAAGTTATAAATTAAAATATGTAAAACAAATAAAAAGATGACATGAAAGTATTTTAATAGTAAAATGCTGATGTGTAGCAAGTCAAATAAAAAACTAAAAACCAATAAATTTTCAATCCATGAACATTAGTGATCAAGGACTGGATCCTTATTTTTCCTATTTTAATTTTGCATACCATTTCATACACTTATTTAGCTATTTTACATCCCTTTACCGTATTTTCTCTTCCTCTTCATCCTTTATTTCTCTAATATTTTTTCTCCTTCATAAAATAATAACAAAATAAAAATTAAACCTAAAACTGAAATGATTATCCAACGACAAATCCTTTCTTTTTCTTAAAAAGACAACACACATGTTTGAATGGAAATTACATGGAAGGTCAAAAGAAATAGTTACTTCACTTTCTTGGTTATAACCTTGAAGCAAGAACATTGACTAAACAAAATGTGTTGACCTCCTCCCTGAAAACTGTAACTTTGTGAGTCCGTCTCGGTTGCATACATCAGGTCCTGCCTGCAGTCCCACACAACGTGAAGGAAAGCAATAAAGCCACGAATATGATATATCTTTTCTTTCTTTTTCTCACCTTCTCTATCTTCTTTTTCACCGTGTCAAGTGACGGATTTCAAGCAATGAAAATGTTTGTTGTAACCAACACAAGTCCTATCGTCTAATTTAACATGATAGAGGCTGGCGTTTCTTTAAGCTCATGATTTCATACAAAGTTGCAACCACAAGAGTTAGAACAGATGTGCTTCTCACTATGTACTCGAGTTTTTAAATTTACTCACCGAAATAATGTGTCATGCCACAAGCAATTTTAGTGGTCGAATTTATGGTCAAATGAAACATCTTAACGAGTCCACGATAGGGATTTGTTTTAGTGTTTGTCTTCCAAAGTTTTACAAAAAAACCTTTCAATCTGTCATCTAACTGTTGTGTTTAGAGCCGAAGAGCGCACATTAATTTAGAACCAACAGAACCGAAAATGATATGAAGAGATTCAGCTTTCCAAAGCACAAATGTTAACACTAAAGTCAGACTGCACAGATCAATGATTAAATAAAACTATTAATACTGACCTGCTTGCAAGGGGGTTGTTATAGCTCAAGGGTTACGTTCATTCACCCCAATACTCGAGATCTTATGCTGGAAACCATTTCACTTGAGATCCCGTGTTCTAATCCAGCTTCCTATATCTGATGCACTGAATTTTCGGAGTACTAGGAAATGAGAAGTGAGAACATGGGTTTTTCCATTCGACTTAGTCGTTGCCGCAAAAAAAAAACAGCAGTTCTCTGAGGTCTCACAAAGACCAACACTTGAACCTACTAAGAAACTCCATTAATTAATTTAGCACATGATCAAGACAAATTAATCTTGAGACTTGGCCCTTCATAATATGAAACATCCAAAAGTGCGTTTTTGCAGTAAACCTTTCAAGTCTTGGAGGGACCGAAATTTATACACAACTTTAGACTCATGACTAAATTAAAATAATATTTAGAAAATTAAGAATGATATATTTTTCTTGTACCACACATGAAATATCAACAAAAAGGGAAAAGAAAAAAAAGGTTGGTTATCATCACTGGGTCCTTGACTTCTTTTTGCAGTTTATATAAATTTTTACCCTATAGCCCTATATCTACCCCCCATATTATTCTCTAGTTTGATCCAATCCAACCGTATGCATTTTTTAAACTAACTTGTAGCTTCAGCAAATATGAGTCTCAAGAAACTAGCATTCACCTTCTTGACTCCTAGTTGTTTCAAGGCCAACAAACCAATTGCAGATCAAAAATCCCAAACCTCGAAAGAAATCTCATTGCGGAGATTGTCACTCTCGGATTTGAGTAACTCATCGGTATGCACAGCCCTCAGTGATCTGTCAAATTCACTTATTGGCTCAAACCTTCATATTTTTTCACACAAGGAGCTTAAAAAGATTACACAAAGTTTCTCCAAGAGCAACTATCTCGGTGAGGGCGGGTTCGGGCAGGTGTACAAAGGTTTCATTGATGACAAGCTTAGGCCTGGATTGGAAGCTCAGCCTGTTGCTGTTAAGGTCTTGGATTTAGATGGCAAACAAGGACATAGGGAGTGGCTGGTAGTATTTCTTTTTTTCCCATTTCAAAGCTATGCTCCTAATCATATCATATGCTTCCCAAGTTGTGGAAAAATGCTAATTATCAAACACTTTTTTATGTTGTAGGCTGAAGTGATTGTTCTTGGGCAACTGAAGCACCCGAATCTTGTTAACTTGATCGGGTACTGCTGTGAAGACGATCACAGGCTTCTGGTGTACGAGTACATGGAGAGAGGCAACTTAGATCACCAGCTATTTAAACGTACAATTCTGATCATGCATGCATGATTTTTATGGTTTTTTTTATTTTGAAACGAGCACAAAATATTTGGATCAGAAAATTTATGAATTTGTTTGTTTGTTCATTAATGCAGGTTATGGTGGAACCCTGCCTTGGCTAACAAGAATCAAGATAGCAATTGGAGCTGCAAAAGGCCTCAGTTGCCTCCACGAGGAAGAAAAGCCAGTCATATACCGCGATTTTAAGACTTCGAACATCTTACTGGACTTGGTAATTTTCTCTCCTTAATTAGCTCTCTTCTGCTCTTCATACATGCGTAAATATTGCTCGTCTGATAAAATTATGTCTTCCATTTTCCTGCAGGATTACACGGCTAAGCTGTCTGATTTCGGTCTTGCCATAGATGGCCCGGAAGGAGATGAAACACACATTACAACGCACGTCATGGGAACTCATGGCTACGCAGCTCCAGAATACGTCAAGACAGGTAATGCAAGTTGGTATCTTGAGTATTGCTATTTGTACCACGTCAACCGACCACTATTATATCAACTACACACCGAAAACGCTACACATGTTCAACTAAAACTGTACAAATAGTTTTATTATTTCAAGTTACTACTTTCATTTATTCATAATAGCATGAAATTTTAAATTTTCATTAATAATATAATCTTCGATTTCAGGTCATTTAACAGCAATGAGCGATGTATATGGCTTCGGCGTAGTTCTTTTGGAACTACTAACTGGTAGAAGGTCCGTGGATGAGAGCCGTCATGGTAGAGAACAGAACCTAGTGGAGTGGTCCAAACCATTTTTGAAGGACACACATAAACTTGACCGCGTGATGGATCCTAGGCTCGAGGGTCAGTACTCGACTGAAGGGGCTAGAAAAGCGGCTGCATTGGCTCACCAATGCTTGAGCCACAACCCCAAATGTAGACCAACGATGAGCAGTGTGGTCAAGACCTTAGAGCCTCTTATGGACTTGACTAATGACATCCCAGTCGGACCCTTTGTGTACGTTGTTCCAACTGAGGAAGAAAACAAAGTTAGTGTGCATAGGGTTGAAAGAGAGGGGCAAGCTGAGTGTGATGTAGTGAAGAACGAGAGCAAAGGTGAAGAAAAAGTGGTGGAAACGAGAGCGAAGGGCCGCCACAGGAGACGTAAAGGTCATCGGCATAGAAACCGGATTAAGTCATTGAGGTCTAGTACCGTTTATTCTGATACTGCTCTTTATAGAATTCTTGGAACTGATTTGTACTCTACCAAATAAGCAATTGATGTCGTTAGGAAAAAAAGGACATGCTTTAGCATGATTTGGTCATACATCCTCGTAGAAACAAACGGAAAAGGCGAAATATGCACAGAAATAACTAATTACAAGCTTTTAGTCGAAAATAGAATTGAAAAGACACTAAACAAACAATATATTTGTACTTATACATTAGAGTTGTTTTATTTGTTGCGAGGATCTTCCCTTTGTGTATGATTTTTGTAGCTTTTTATTATTATTAGTATAACAAGGAAAAACAAGTACTTTGAAGAAACACAATACTCTGTTTTCAACTTCAAATTTATATGCTTTCCATATAAAGAATTCATATTACATGAATTTATTACTAGTGCATAAGGTTATAGAAAGAATAAAAATGACCTTGATTAAATTATTTATGGACTCACTATTTTAATCTTCCATTCGTTTCTGGAGTGCAAAATATTCTATTCAATGTTCCAAGTCAATTTTCCATCAATTCTTCCTTTGTGTTCAAAATTAGCTCAAATGCAGTGCACCAATCAAAGGGTTTGAATAACCCACCAGGCAGATTTCACAAAATATTTGGGAGTTAAGGTCATCAAAATCTGTGGAGATAGACTGGAATTCTGCAGGGGCCTGCCTCATATTTTTCCACCCTTTGCACCAAACCCACCCAAATCCCAAGTTTGGCCTAATTTATAAGATGAGTTTTGCTGATTCAACTGATGAAAGTCTTTGGAAGACTTTGAATTATTTGCCATTGCTTATGACCACAATTATTAAATAGCTTGCAAGGGTCTCATTGGACTCGTGTTTAGGTCTACTCATTTATATCCATGTCGTTTGAAATCACATATTGATGAACAAGCAAAACGATATAGAATAATTTAATAGTACAATAATTCATACTGATGATCAGAAAAATGAGAATTCGATTAATTCGTATTGATGATCAGAAAATTGAGAATTTGATCTAATATTCATTGAGCAGTAAAAATTGTGTACATCCATCCCATCCCCAATTTGAAACAAGTAGGGTTAGAATTGGGTTAGGGTTACAGAAATTCAAAGCAACTTTTAGGTAGATAAGTGGGAAAGCTTAAGCTAGAAATAGGTTTAGCTTGAAGACTTAAGACCCCCAAGATAACCTTTGTATAATCCATTTGGATGAAAGTCAATAGATGGCGTTCGAGTTGATGCAATTGCTTGTCACTAAAATTTGTAGCTTCCATCACCAGGAGGTGAAACTTCATGAACCGCCTGATCCGGATTAAGTAACCGAGAGCACTAATTCATGGGCCATAGGCATGATTAAGCCTTGTATTTTTCGTCACACACCCAGTCTGCGTCATATTTTTCACCATATGGAACAGCAACCCCTTCAACTAAAGGCTCTCCTGTCCAAAACCAAGAACATGTTCAGAAAATACAATGATTGATAACCTATATGGGAACATGGATTGTGGCTTGACATCACCTAGATGAGTTTACATGTTATGTGTTGGCACGACTTGTAAGGACTTCCAAGAGTAAATCCGCTCAAGTAAGCAGCCGCTTTCTAGCGCGAAGAAAGCAGACCCATTAATTTACTCCGCACTAATAAACTTTTGCCGTTTCGCCACTTACGTTCTAATTCTTCTTAATGACTCTTCTTAAACCAACTCCATCCCTGCCAAATTGCCCAAGCAAATTGAGCAAGCAATTACTGCATTTAGTGAACATTAACTAATTAAGTGCATCTCTATCCCTAAATTGAATAGCTTGGGCAATTTGTAACAGTCCGTCCCTAAAAATTATGATTTTAAAAATTTTAATACGTGGAATTACGAAAATGCCCTTCGAGGCAAAGTGTTGACTGCCCTGTCGTGTCATGTAAGACTAGTTTTCTTGATATATCCTCGTGGTACTCGTCGCTACGAACGCGTGGGTGCAAACGGAACGCAATTTGGAGTTATAACGAAGGAGATATTAATGTTTAAAGTTGGGGGCATTTTAGTAAATTAATTAATTTCAAGAAAATTCCAGATTTTTGGAGTAAAATCTGGAAAGCCACGTGTGTGGCCCAGATTTAAAGACTGAAAAGTTGGTCGGTGGTGATGGAAAGATAAGGAGGGAAAGGAGGTGGGCGCTGCCTAGTCAGGGCAAAGGAGAAGAAATGGGGACCAATGGGAGAGCAGAGAAAGGAGGGGAAATGAGAGGGATGAGGTGCACCGGATCACCTTGATTCGTTTCCAACCGCCAACCCGTTCCTTGATCCGGTCCTATCTCCTCCGTCCGATGTCAGTTTGAGGTGATTTCGGTGTCTATGGAAAGCTCTCAGCGAATCCAAAGTCCATGTGTTGTTGGATTTCTAAATTTATAACTTAATGTTACAGATAGAAGTCACAAAGCCCACAGTTGTCTCAGCGTTTTTCTCCCTTTTTCGGTGATTCCGACAACGTTTACCATTGACCACCACCACCACTGGACTCTTCTCAACCCTAGGAACAAAACCCAAGCAATGTTTGAGGTGTTGGAGTGAGTTTGGAGGTCGGATCAAAACACACCCTTTATAGGGTTTCTGGCAGGTTTTTGTGAAATTGGGGCTTTTCCCGGCCAAATTGGCCTTAGTCACAAGCGTCGATCGTTTGTGACTCCTCTATATTCGTGCTAGGGAGTTGTAGCTCGGACTCCAAGTGAGTGGGCTTTTGGTTTCCTATATATATATATGCATGCATATATGTTTTACATTTTCCCAGAAACTGTTTTAAATAAGCATATATTTTGAGGGCCATGTCATACGTGCATTTCATTATAGTATGTGCATTAGTATGTGTATGCATGATATCGTATGACACTGCGAAGCCCAAGTAAGCTTCAGGTGAGTACTATATGATGATAATGGTTGCATTGTGTATGGTTACAAGTAGATGCATTTAGAGCTCATTATCCTGCACCCTGGTGTTAGTGCTCCGCTCGAGGCTAGGGCCTAGCCTTCACTTGATCGTTCACCTCCCGCACCACACGCTCACCTTGGATCCAAGGCAGGTGCCAGCCTGTCGTACAGACCACATTAGGTGGTTCCGACTCGTAGGTGACTTGTGATACTTCACATAGCCTTCACGTGATCGTAGCACTTGAGCGTATCTATTTAACCCAGCCTGTCGTACAAACCACATTAGGTGGTTCTGACTCGTGTGCGGGAATTGGTTATGAGCTATAGGTTCAGCCGTACAGGTCACATTAGGTGACTCCGGCTGACATATTATTTTACATTGATTTATTTCACCTGGCTTACTTATTTCATTGTTGAGATACTTGACATGGCATACACTTGGTTATGATTTCTATTTATACGTATATTTATTATTTTTTGGGAAATTATACGGGTTTTACGGTGAGGAGTTACTATTTTTGGAAAGAGAAATAGTTTTTGAAAAGCTTTGTTTTTGCCCACACATGTTTTTTTGTTTTGCGCCCCTCCAGGTTCTAGTAACTATTTTTGGAAAGAGAAATGGTTTTCGACGAGGATTCGTGGCATATCCCACTACATGTGGCTTCTTATGACGGTATAATCATTATCTTACCTTGCTGTACTTTACTTATGCTCTGTAATCACGTGTGGAATGGGTCCATACCCGCTCACCACGCACTCATACACTTAGGCACTTTTAGGTTTAAATTTATTCAAATTTTACACATCATCACACTTTATGGCACCTTCCAAGTGTCGGCCAGCACAGCTCGATTCAGAGTCCTAGTGGACATTCCGGGTCGGGGTGTGTCACTATTGGTATTAAAATTATTATTTTTTTCCAAAATAATAAAAGATATTTTTATTTTTAATTTTAGATAGGATCCGAAAGTACAATTTTTGTGGATAGATTTTCGAGTAGATTTTTAACTAATTTCGCAATGTCACTTGTCATGATTCTGTAAGAATTTTGTGGATAGATTGGTTGAAAGTAGATGAAAAATTTGAGAGAAAGATTGGTTGAAAGTATTTGAAAATATTTAAAATGTGGTGTAAGGTGGAAGAGCATGGTTAGATTTTCGAGTAGAATTAATTTCGTAGCGTCACTTGTCATGATTCCGTAAGAATTTTGTGGATAGATTGGTTGAAAGTATATGAAAAATTTGAGAGAAAGATTGGTTGAAAGTATTTGAAAATATTTAAAATGTGGTGTAAGGTGGAAGAGCATGGTTAGGTACTTATATTTTTCTGTATTTTTTTTTTATAATTTTTATTAACTTAATTAATATGGACCATTAGATTACAAAAAAATCGTGGCTCAACATCCCAAATTTTGACACGTATGCCAACGGTAACTGACACACCCCGACCCAGAATGTCTACCTAGACTCTGAATCGAGTTATGCTGGCCGACACCCGGAAGGTGACAAAGCCATACAGTGTAGTGAGGTGGAAAATGTGAATAAATTTAAACCTAAAAGTGCCTAAATGTAAGAATGCGCATGTGAGTAGGAATGAACCCATTTCACATGTGATGTCAAAGCACAAGTAAAGTACTATAAAATTACAATGAGAATTATACTATCGAAGGTAAACTCCTATTCCAACATTTGCCAAGAATCCTCGTCGACACAAAAACTCTTCCACTAAAACCTGGAGGAGCGAAAAATAAGGGTGAGTGGGTCTAAAAATAAAGTTTTGTAAAATATTTTCGAAAACGTATAATCCATCGCCGTAAAACAAGTATAGTTTCCAAATATATATACTACGTATAGCATGAAAACACTTACCGTAAACAGTAATACTTCAGAAATACGGTAAGTCACAATATTTCACATATAAAACATGTAACATCCAATAATCACATTATCTCGCGTAAACGAACAAATAATATCGGGTGCTCATCGACATATACTCACACATGAGCTCATGCAGAAGTATTCTTACATGAACAAGACTGGATGTAATGATGATTTATGCTCTAGTACTACAATCACGTGAAAACTGGCGCTATGCGCGTCACATACAAGTTCTAATTGCCTTTCGCAATCTAGGACAGGACTGGCACCTACAATGGATCCAAAGTGAGCTTACGGTGCGATATGAAGATACACGTGAAGACTAGCCCTGGTTCAGGCGAGTACTAACACCAGTATAGCACACGATGAGCAGATAACGTAAATATGATAATGTAACGGTAAATCGACAATTTGATAAATTCTAATCAAGGAAATATTATTCATGACCATAAATACAACTAAGGCATCCATAATAATATGCATACATGTGCATCCCATAGGACGTAGCATAATTTCATGAATTCCGTCAATAAGCTATTCTTATAGATGTTAATCTAATCTATGCGTAACGTAGAAAATTCTTTATCAAATATATAAATGGAAACTAAATAAATATATAATATTTAAAAGAAAAGACCACTCACAAATCATGTCACCGAGTCGAACCCGCCTCGCGGGCATCGAAGATCCTTGCGATGCATTTCACCTAGGAACGAAACCCTTTACGTAAATATATAACGTACTAACGTAAATTCGCGTATTCGTACAAAGTACGGCCAATAAAGAAACTAATTTAAATTGATCAAATTTCGAAAAATGGAGGACGGATTTAGATTCGGCACATAGAGAAACCTAAGGATAAACCTCGGGTTCCTCCAAGCGTTGCCACAAGGTAGCTGCACTGGCAACCACGCGCCAGTCACCACGCGTCTTCATCTTGATTTCCAGATTTTTGCAGGTTTTCTCTCCAGCTTCCAGAGCTCATTTTGAGCTTGATACTCAACCAAAATTGATGATTCAAAAGCCAATTTAAAGCTAGAAATGTAGAGAACAAATCCATACCAAAATGGGGCTAAGTTATGGTTGGTGCTGGCCAGAGAAATGAGCTAAAAATGACCAGATGATCATAGTTCCTTTGCTGAAAAACTGGGGAATCTTCCTCATCGAGATTTATGTGCCATTTTGTTCATTCAAAACATGTACACAAGATCAATATCGAACCATAAGAATAAATGAAAGGTTTTTAGGATTTCTCGAGGCTTACCCCTAGTCGGAAATGCAAGAAACTCGCCAGGAAACATGGTTCCCTTAGTGGTTTGGTTTAATTTACAGAGGAAAGAGATTAGAGAGACAAACGAACTCAAAGCTCTGCTCTTCAATTCTGGTTGTACAAGTAGGTGGTGATGGTAGTGATCTGAAGGTGGTCCTGTTGTGAGGCTCGCCGGAGACGACGAGGTGGTGTAGCAGTGTTACTGTTGCATCTTCTCGGTGCTTGCAGAGGAAGAAGGGAAAGTTATAGATGCAAGTTTGAGATAGGAGAGTGGGCAGTGGCGAAGCCAGGAATTGACGGGAGGAGGGGTGAAGTTAAAAGAGTGCAAGGTTCAAAAGAATAACAACAACTAAATCCTTTTATATAGTAATGTCTTCTATAATTTTTCAATACAAACAAATTACAATTATTGCCGATAAGGTTTCATATCATGAAAACATCTCATAATAGGCTCATTATCAATAAAAGCAAATACATATGTCTCAATGTAAAGAAGCATGCTTTCACTCAATCATTGATCTCCCATTTTGTTACGCAATGGTGTTTTCATAATCTTCATAGCAAAAAAAAGTTCTCTCCACCAAAGCGGTTACAACCGGTAACACCAAAGTCAATGTAAGAAGCTTATACTCTAACATATAGTTTGCACACCTCCCGGTCATCACCAACTCCTTTGCAAGATCACCAATTTCTCTCAATGATGAAAACTCACTATACATCTGCATATCGTGAATGTAATTGTCAAGTTGAATTGAAAGATTCATGAGGTCCATATCATGAATGTAATATGCATATTAACTAATCCAACCAGCAATTCAATTAATCAATACCAATAAGCATACAATTTATTCAATAAATAAAAATTCACTTCAACTAATCATATGAATAAATTATGTAATAATTCAATTAATTAATCAATAAATAAGTCAATTAATTGCTGCTGGGAAGACGGGGCAGCGCTGCTGCACCTTGCTCTCTGATTGGAGGGTTGAAAAGAAAAAAAAATATAGAGAGAGACTGAAGGGAACGGGGGACAGAGATGTCTGAAGGGAAATAAAGGAACCCTATATTTAATTTTTGTTTTTCAACATATACGAAACGGTGCCGTTTTGGCTTGTTGGTTTAAAAAAAAAATTGAATCAGCTCTACTGCTGCGCAGCAGAACCAGTCCCAGACATCGATTTCTACAGATCTCCAGTCCCGTTTCCGGCAAGGGGAGGGGCGGAACCAGATCTTCAGTCCTGTTCTCCGGCAAGGGGAGGGGCGGCCGTCACTCCTCGCCCCCACGTGGCTTCGCCACTGAGAGTGGGGTGAGACATGGTGGTGCTCTAAGTGGTCAGGATCACCAGAGTGGGTTGGTGTTGCTGCCTTTGTGTTTATAGAGAGAAGAAGAAGTAGAGGGCTAAGGAAAATAGAGAAAGTGAAATGCAAGGGAGAAGAGAAGAGAGAGTTAAGAAATGTGATAAAGTCCCCAAGAGTCCTGGAGGAAAAAGGGACACGGGAACAAGGAAAGAGTGGGGTGTGGGCCCCACGTGGCTCACAAAACAATGCCCAAAATATCTTTCCAACACGAAATTACCAATTTACCATTGGTATTCGGTGTTTCGTAAGATCTTCATTTCAACTCCGAATTTAAATCCACTTGCACCTACGAGTTCCTGGAAACGATTGCTACACAAATATGCTAAAAGAATGGGTCATACGTCTCACTATACGATGGTCAACGAAAGTCAAAATCCTCGCCTCTAGGGGCATTTTGGTCAATTCACTCTTAAAATTAATAAAATCGTAAAATTAAGGACGTGTTGCTACAGTAACAATTCAAATTTTTTTATTTATATTTTTTTTGTCCAAAAAGTCTAGGCCGTTGATCAGAAATACCTAACGGTCCATAGCGGTGGGCATAAAAACCGCCAAACCGCATAACCACATCGAACTGTATGAAAAAAAATCGAAAAGAATCGTCTTGACCGAAAAAGTCAACTTTGAGTCAACAATCGAACCTAACCAGTTCAAACCGGTTCTGGTTTCGGTTTCGAATGAACAAGAATCGGCCGAAACCGAACCGAACCATTTTATTAATAATTAAGAGTGAATTAGTTTCACCAAGTTGCAAAGCAGTGGATCCCATCCTAATTAAGGCTCACCCTCACCTCACTCATAGCCTCACATCCCCCATTTCACACTTTTAGACTTTCATTATTTTTTCACTCAGCCGACCACCTCACTCAAGACCTCTCATCCAAAAATATTAACGATTCCTTAGGCAGCCCACAACCTCAGCTCTTTGCGACGACCCTTGTCATCCCTCCTCCGCGACAACTCACGACTCTTCGTCCTTTGTCCTCCTTCCTTGGCATTTTCTCTATCTTTTCTCATATTTGAGATTAGGAATATGGTTGAGTTCTATTGGTTTTTCATTTTCTCTTAGACTGAATTAAAATTTACTCTTGTTTTGTTGTCATACTACTGTATTCATGTAAGGTTAGCTCATGTTGAGTGATGTGCGGCCTAAATTGTACTAGTATCACTTAAAACTACCATCTGTTGTGTTGGATATATGTCAACAATCTGTGATAAACTTATATATGCTAACAAATAATAAATGCAAATAGTATATGAACAATGAACAATGAACAATATTAAACAGAAATATTGAAGATCGAGGCTTGCGTACCGCAATGTCCTTGAAACAGACATTTCGCCCCTACTCAGTGCTTGTAGTTCTACGGACGTCTGCTTCACTAGGATTCAACGATCAAGTTAGAATTCCAGCATCGGAAAACTTAACTTCTGGCGAATTTGTTTGTGGTTCTCTCAGTAATGTTGTTTAGGAATGTAGAAGAAGGTTTGTAAATTTTGTGTTCTAAATGACATGCAGATAGATGTATATATAGTGAGTTTATACCTGTTCGCAACAGGTATGAAAATGGGATATGACTGTTGGGAGACATCTCTTCAAAGGGGTGCTCTGTTTTTTCTGTGTTTTTTCACAGACTTCAGACTTCATCTGAAAAGATGAGTCTGTTCACAAAAATTAAATAATTAAATAATTAATTCGAAATTAATTAAAAATAATTAATTAATTATATATATTAATTATCAATTATTTAGTACACCCCAAAGCCCAACCCCAAGGGTGAGCCCAATTTAGTCTCCAAGTCCATCACTCCAATCACTTTCTATAAGGGACAAAACCTTATAAAGTGTTGAAGCCTTTTGTGAATGGCCAATGTGGGACAATGAATGAAATTTTCACTCAAACTTCAAAATTTCCAACATGTTGGTGATCAATAAGAGCATCTATTATTTCTGCCAAGAATTAAAGGGTAAGGCTGGACATTGGGTGGATTGGACAGAGTTTACCCTCAACCCATAGGCCGAGCCGACATGCTCGGAATACCAACAAACATGCATAGAAAACTAGGAATCTTAGAAGAAATTTAATGGAGTGGCTATGAAGGATGCAACAGAAGAGAACTGAAGTTGGGGATTCTGGAGAAGGAAAACGGCTTATGATATTTTAGAAATCAAAATGCTAAGGTGTGGGAAAGACCACAAAGTTCTAATTTGCATCCATTAAGAGCATGCAATGTGGCATTTGTTAAAGATAAAAGCTTGTATTAATACTATGCGGGTGGGTTGGGTTTTCATGGGTTGGGATTTTATAAACCGACGTTGGTAACACAACATTAAGCACAATCAAAATCACATGGGTTGTTAAGGACAATGCCCACACCTTATGTGCGAATGTATATTTCTATAATTTAGTATATGTGTGAATGGACTTGTTGTTTGTATTGAAAATTGGATTGAAACTCAGAAGGGGAGGGAAGGGAGATGGGTGGGTGTTGTTTTACACGGATGAGAGAATACAAGGTGTTGATGTATGTGTGCTTACTTTCTTATTTTCTAATGAGTTCTTGATTTTTTTATGTTCTAGAAAAAAAAGGAATGGCGGCACATCTAGCATTGGGGCTTCAGAAATTATTCAATCCGAACTTATCATCTTTTAATACTGATGGTATGTATGTAACTTTAGTTTTTTAGCACCTTCCTTACTAATTTGAATTGTAAGCTTGTTGTTTGATGTATGTTGTTTGCTTGCTCTCTGAAATAAGAAGTTGTTTGATTTTGCTTGCTCTCTAAAATAAGTTGTTTGATTTGATTATATGTTGTTTGATTGTGTACATGAGTTGCTGTTTGAAAAAGAATATGCCACTGCCAAGGACATTTGGATTTTTTTGCTTCTTGTTGCTGCCAACATCAATAGACCAATGCATATTTCCTTTAATGCTATTTGAATATTTCTTTTTGCTTGATGTTGTTGATGCTGCTGCGAATATCAGGAGACCAATACCAGGAGACTAATGTTGCTTGAGTTCTTGATTTTTTTGTTTGTTAGTTGACCAATGCATATTTCTTTTAATTGTCTCTTTTTGTTGACTTGGTGTCACTGACCAAAGACATTTGCATTAAAAAGGATAGGGTAAACTGCCAATTTAGTCCTTGAATTATCACATCATTGAAAATTAGGTCCCTAAACTATTTTTTCAGAAAAATTAGTCCTTAAATTATAAAAATCTGCCAATTACATCCCTAATATTATATTCGAAGCAATTATATTCAATTTTCCGCCAATTTAAGTCACGTTAATTGTATGTGATACACATTGAAGGGTAAATTAGTAGTTTTTCATAAAGAAATAGTGTATAAAGTTAACTTTGAAGGGTAAATTGGTAGTTTTACATAAGAAATAATGTAAGTTAATTTTGGAGGCTAAATTAGATGTTAGATTCGCAACCTATATGAAATGTAAAAGGGCTTATAGGCGAGAAAATGATGATAGTTCATTCTAAAGTGTGTCAAGTGACTTAAGTTGAAGAAAATTAGATAAAATAGCTTTGAATATAATAGTAGGGATGAAATTAGCAATTTTTAATGAATTTAGGGACTTATTTTACCGAAAAAATAATTCAGGGACCTAACTTTCACTGAGGTGACAATTCAATGACTAAATTGGCACTTCACACAAAAGGATATGTGTTGTATGCAACTTTATATAATCAGTTTCAAAAGATGTATTTGAATGCATGACGATTTGGTGTTCAAATAATTTAGAGGTAACGGCGTACTCGCGCTGGGCACGGTCCCTCTTTTAGCTAACGTCAGGGGACAGTGCATAGCATAGGGCCCATCTACTGGCATGTGGGTTGTCAATCGTGTGATGGGCATAACACAGGGCCCACCTACGTTTGTTTTGTTTGTTTATTTGTCAGATTTTTTTATTTATTTGTGGAGGATATGATTTTATGTGGCTCAATTTAGTTTTTTTTTTTTTTTTGTTGAAAGGTTATTTTATTAAGGAGTATTTTAATATGATTCCAAAGTAACTAAAAATTAGATCTATTTCAAAAGTCAAAAGTCACTAAAAATTGGACATATTTCAAAAAATAAGCTAAAAAATTAGTCATATTTCAAATTTTCCATTTTATTATTTAAACACCAAAAACAAACAAACAAGCGAAACCAAGGCCCAATTTAGTTTTTGAATCATACTTTTGGGTGTGTTTTGGTTCTATATTTTTATATTTAATTTGGGGAATTGTGGTTGTTTTAGTTTTGGTGTTACTATTTTTTTTTTATTTGGGGAAAACTATAAAATTTTGGAGTTACTTTCATTCTCATTGTTTTGTACACAAAAAAAAAATCTTCCAAAAAAAAAAAAATAGTGGGTTTGTGGTATCGATTTCAAGTTTAGTAGAAAAGTTTGTTTATGCCATCGATTTATGGTTTTTTTTTATATATTCATGTGAATTTAAATTTCGCTCATAACTCTTAATTAGTTCAATGACCGACAATGTCATTCTGGTTGTTTAGTTTAGACCATAAAATAGTTGGCTTTGTGGAATCGATTTAAGTCTAGCCGAAAGAATTTGTTCATGCATCGATTGATGGTGATGTTCTTAGAATGTTCATGTGAAATCATGTAAGAACCTCAATTTCAACTTTCGGACTCAAGAATCTCGGCTCGATCGTATTGTTTGTTGTTGCTTAGTTTTCATAGATATTCTTATATGCTCCATTGTATATTATACAGCAAGATTTTTTGTCATTAAGTTTTAGTCAATGAATTTTAATGAAGAATCGAAACGATCTGGATTCCTTCTAGATTATAATTGGGAAGATCCAAAAAATCAATCAATCCTAACCGCTCACCACACATCTGACGGCTAAAAATCATTATTCCACGTAAAAAAGATTAAAAAATTAAATGATTTAGGACCATAAAATATATGGTGAGCGATTATGATTGATTAATCTTTACGATCCTTCAAATGAAGATCCGAAAGAGATCCTGATCCGAATTTAACAACCAAAAACCCTAAATACACGCAACTTGCAGTTTTAGTAATCTCAATCATGGCATTTTAAAGGGCCGACCGGAATGGGTGGTCATGAGTCATGACTCGTCGGTTGTGTTTTAACATAATATCTTCAACAGTTATTTATATTTTTGGACTTCTCTGACCATATCAGAAATGGGAATACAGGATAGGGATTACAAACTTTCCGAAGCACTCAACATCGGGTCCATACACACTCATAACGTACTTTCCCAAGTACTACATTATTGAGAGGGAGCTAGCTGAGACGAAGAGACTCACGTCATCACAGTGAGTAAACATGAGGTGGAAGACGAGGCTCGCAGACTGCAGCGAGGGGAAATTTTTTCGGTGTCGAAAGCCCGAAGATCTCCTCCATACTCAAATCCTCTTTCTTCATGTTATCAGGCAATCTCCATGTAAACCCATGCAAAAGATTCGCCAGACTTGAGTGAATGACCTTTATGCCCAGACTGTAGCCAGGGCACATCCTCCTGCCTGACCCAAAAGGCAGCAGCTCGAAGTCCTGGCCTTTGACATCAATGTCCTTTCCTAGAAACCTCTCGGGGCAGAACTCCTCAGGGTTGTCCCACAATTCAGGGTCTCTTCCTATTGTCCACACACTGACTAGGGCTCTGGTGCCCTTGGGAATGTCATAGCCAGCGATTTGGCAGTCTTCCCTGGTTTGCCTTGGCACCAACATGGGTGCCACTGGGTGTAGCCGCATGGTTTCTTTGGCAATGGCATCAACATATGGGAGATTAACAATGTCCTTCTCCTCAACCCATCTCTCTCGTCCAATCACCCTGTCTAGCTCCTCCACTGCCTTCTTGAATACCTCCGGCTTCCTTAGGAGCTCGGCAATTGCCCATTCCACCGTCACCGCTGAGCTCTCTGTTCCCCCGGCAATTAAGTCCTAATAGCAATAGAATCGATCAACACAAATATTGAGCAAGAGTAGACCAAAATAAATCTCAATATTTTCAGTCACAAATAAGATATCAGTGTTTATCTAGCCTCGTTTTCAATCTTTTTCTTACGTGTGAGCGGAAAACTATGAACAACACCTCATTGTCACACATCTACTAAACTTTAAGAAATATCTCAATAGTTATAGTCAATTAATGCTCTAAGATACGTTAGACAGGAGCCGTATGTGAACTGAAACCTAGTATTTAGGCCCACAGACGGTCCTTAGGTGGACCGTGGAACCTAGACGGAAATTTAAGCAGACTAAATAAATTTAAATAAATATATTATTATCATATAAATAGTAGATGCCCACACACACTGTGTGTGAACAATTTCACTTCATTTTGTTTTTTTATAAAGGATTGTGACAGTTTTTAAAATTCTAAACAAGAAAAAAAGTCAGTTATGAAAAATGGAACAATGATGGGGTAGTTTCTTCTTTTTAATTTTTAGTTATTTAATTCTTTATTTTTAAATAGGACATGTTATGCTCATATGGCTGTGAGGTTAGTGTTAAAATTAGCAAAACTTATGTTACATGTAATTACTAAATTGTCCATGTTTTTTTCATTTTTGTTCAGTTTGGATGAGACAGTTAGAATGATAATTTTTTAGAATTTTCCTTGAAAAATATGATTATATTAATATGTAATTTAGATAAATTCGATTTAAAAAAAAATAAAACATTACTAAAAAATAAAAATAAATAAATAAATAAACATTACTCTAATTGTATGACACGTGTCTCTCAACCTAACAGAGTTTAACACAGTTACCTTTTCATTATTAAGAAAACTAATGAAAAGTCCAAAAAAACTTCATTTTTAACGAAAAGCCTTTTTTAAAGGTACAGTAAATAGTGTCAAGCAAAGGTAAAAATGTGTTTTTTCGTTAAAAGTGAACAGTATCGGAATTGTTTCGTTAAAACTTCCTTTATTATTTTGTATTAAAAAAATATATATAAAAAATCCCCAAAAACACGAAGGCCGTGGACGGCCAAAAGCTCTACAGCCACCAAATCGTCATCCCCCACGACCAACGAGTCCAGATCTTCTGCACCCAAATCCCCCTGTGGCCCCTCTGTGTCTTTGTTTTTTGGTTGAGGATTTGGTTTATTTTTTATTATTTTAATTATTATCAAGTTAACATTAATTATGTTTAGTTCAAAAAGCAAAGACACAGAGGGGACACAGGGAGATTTGGGTGCAGAAGATTTGGACTCACGACCAACCCACCTCACCGAATCGCGATCAATCCCCACCGATCAGCCCCGACAGCCACCGAATCGTCATCACCCACGACCAACCCAGTGCGATTGCAGGGTACGAATTAATTAGATTTCATTTATCGATTCCGACTCAATTTCATTTCTAAAACGTTTGAAATCCGCATCGCAGCTCTCGATTTTTCTCATCTTGATTTTGTCCAGGTACAGGCGTGCACTTAATTTTGTGAATTGAGGTTGTGTTTATAGCATTGGCTGGAAGATTGGATTATAATATTAATGAGATAAGAAGGAGGAAAGCAGAGAAAAAAATAGAGAAAGAAGAGGATTTTTTTCCGGCGACTACCAGATGGGGTCTTGTCGGCCGTGTTGATCTGGGTTGATATCATATGGGTAAACGCCCAAAGGTCTTTTGGAACTCTATTTTAATAATGCAAAATAGTACAAGTTAACAGTGTTAATTCTACGTTAAATTGAAGGACACGTGTCAAATAATTAGAAATGAGACATATAGAAGGAGAGACTTTTTAGTGTGACAATTAGAAATGAGACATATAGAAGGAGAGATTTTTCAGTGTGACCGTTACACGATACACGAGGTGGTACACTACGTGTTCCTATATAAATGATGGGTTATATGTGTTAAAAGGTTAATAACTTAAAAATTAAAATTTTCCACCATTTGGTATCATCCATGTTCCGATGACAACTAAATTTTTTTCATACAGAAGACACGAAGTTAGGAGACAGCAGACCTGCTGCAGCCCGCTAGGCCTTTTGCCTCGGACTCAAGTAAATATTTAAAGATCGACTGCTAATCATACCTGAGTAAATGCCTTGACCCCATGCCTCTCAAGTTTAACTTCAAGGCCAGGATCATCAGCAAGCTGCAGTAGCACATCAACCATGTCTTTTGCAACAAAGTCCTTCCCGCTAGCCTCCCTCCTTGCAATATGTTCATCCAACACATGCTCCAAAAACCTATCCAACTTCTTGCTTAAAGTCTTCATCCTCTTTATGTACCCTTGCAAGTCTAGAAAGTTAAGCCAAGGTATCGAATCGCCGATGTTCAGCACCCCACTGAGAAAGAACAACTCATCCAACATCTTCTTGAACTCATCGGGGCTCACGATGGCGTCTTCAGTTTCGTCTGTGTACTTTTTTCCGAGCACCATCCGGCTTATGACGTTGAGGCTCACGGTTGAGAGGTGGTCTTTGAGCGAAATGATGGAGTTGGAGGAGTCATATAAGCCTTTAAGCAAGGCACTCATTTCCTCCTTTCTAATGTATTCATACGACTCTAGGCGTTTGTTGCTGAAAAGCTCCATGATGCACATTTTACGGGCTTGCCGCCAATATGGGCCGTACGGGGACCAAGTGATGTCTGAGTAGTTGTAGGTGGTGTGCTTGCCGGCTGCAAATTTGGGGCGGCCGGAAAAAGTGACGTCGTGGGTTTTCAGGAAGGCCTTGGCCATTTCTACTGAAGATCCCACGACGACGGGGTATGACCCAAACTTGAGCTGCATGATGGGGCCGTATTTTTGGGAGAGCTCGTGGACGGAACGGTGGGGAAGGTGGCCTATGAGGTTGAGGTTTCCAATGATGGGCCAGGGTTTTGGTCCGGGTGGCAGGTTGCGCTTGCGGCGGCGGAGGCGGCGGGAGAGGAGGATGAGAGCTAGAGCTCCTAGCCATGCGGCAGCGTATGCAACCCAAGTGGCTTCCATTATCTGTGAAGTAGGGGTGAAGTGGTAATAGTGTGATGAAATTATTGATGTATGTTTGAGGTGGTGGGAGGGGGATTTTATAATTGAAGTCAGTACACAAGTCGTGTCACTTTAGTATTTTATAATCTAACAAGTCTAGAATTGTCGTTTTTCACGCAACAGGATCATTTCTATATTCTGGAAATCTATGAATCGTGTTCGTTTATCGTACATCGTACGGTCATTTTTTATCAGGTACTGTTTGTGTTTAATTTTAAATAAAATATTTAAAATGATTTATAACCGTACTATGTATAATAAACAAACACGATTAGATCATCAGAATCCTCACAAAAATGATCCGGTTTTTCACGATGCCAACTTGAATTATGCTTTCATAATAACTTCGTTGAATTGCCATTTTGCCTTTCTGAATCTGAACAAAGTGGAGTATGCACATTGGAAAATTTGGATTTTCATTAAACAAAGAAGACTCGTGAGTCAATGTTGATTATGTTTAGTAAATGCCAAGTGACTACATTGGGAGAGATTGTAACGTACGTTTGATTTTGGAAATAATGTTTTTTTTTTTGAACAATTAAAGTGCTTCTAATTACGTTAAAAAAACTTTGTAAATACAATTTTTTTTCTTGCATTTTGATCGATTACCCACGATTATAATAGTAAGGAGAGCCAAATTACGTAATAAAATAAAGGGTAAATTACCAAAAACTACCTCGACTATTAGGTCTGAACATTTTCATACCTCGTCTTTAAAAAATTTCAATGTTATACCTTATCTTCGAATTTGTTGCAATGTCATACCTTCCGTCAGCCTTCCGTCAATTCATCCGTTATTGTTGACGTGGCATGCCACGTGGCACATTTTTATATTAAAAAATTAATAAAAAATTATTAAAAACTAAAAAAAAAATTAAATATTAAAAAATTAATTAAAAATTATTATTTTTCCTTCTCTCTCTCTTTTTTTTTTTTTCTCTTCTTCTCTCTCCTCCTCCTCCTCCTTCTCCGCCCGCTGCTTCTTCGTCCGACCACCATCCCAGCTGCTTCTTCTTCTTCTTCTTCGTCCGTCCCCCCCATCCCAATCCCCTGCAAACCCAGAAAGAAGAAGGAGGAAGAGGAAGAAGAAGAAGAAGAAGAAGAAGAGAAAAAGAAAAAAAAAAACAAAAAAGGGCCGAACCCGTGCCCAGAGAAGAAGAAGAAGAAGAAGAAGGAGAGAGAAGAAGAAGAGAGAAAAAAAAAAAAAAAAAAAAAAAAAAGGGGCCGAACGTGCCCAGAAGAAGAAGAAGGAGAGAGAAGAAGAAGAAGAGAAAGAGAAGAAGAGAAAAGAAAAAAAAAAAAAAAAAAAAAAAAAAAAAGGGCCGAACGTGCCCAGAACCAGAAGAAGAAGAAGAAGAAGGAGAGAGAAGGAGAAGAGAAAAGAAAAAAAAAGAGAGAAGGAAAAAAAATTAATTTTTTAATATTTAATTAATTTTTTTAATATTTAATTAATTTTTTTATATTTAATTAATTTTTTTTAGTTTTTAATAATTTTTTAATATAAAATGTGCCACGTGGCATGCCACGTCAGCATTTTAACAGAATAATTGACAGACAACTGACGGGAGGTATGACATTGCAACAAATTCGAAGATAAGGTATAACATTGAAACTTTTTAAAAACGAGTATGAAACTGTTAATGACCCAATAATCGAGGTAGTTTTTGGTAATTTACCCTAAAATAAAATATCCAATTGAGCCACAACAACTCAAATAATGTTGTTATTAATAATAGTGAAATGTCTTAAGAAACTGTACGAAGGCCAACTTGATAATTTGGTCAATGATCAATACACTAGTCTTTGTTTTTATTTGGTCAATGGTCAATAATTCGGTCAAGTTCTTCAGACCATTCACACCTACAGGGGAAGCTTACTTTATTTTCTTCTTGTATTGGGTTGGTAGGTTTCTTATTATTTTATACACTAGTCTTTAGGAAAATAACAAGAAACCTACCAAGCCAATACAAGAAGAAAATAAAAGTAAGCTTCCTCGGTAGGTGCGACTCTGAATGGTCTGAAGAACTTTACCGAATTCACTTTACTTTCTTATGAGTTTCCTGGAAAATTTTGGGGGAGGCAGATTTTCTGCCCTTCCAAAACCATCATCTTCCCATCTTTTTTTCTTTGTGCTGTCACGATTAAGTCACGTCAAATATTTTATATCATTTTATATTTTTATTTTATTATCTTTATAAAAAAAAATTAATATAAAATATTAACGTAACTTCACCGTGACCGCACAACACAGGAGGGGATGAAAAATGAATGATTTTGGGAGGGCAGACTGCCTCCAATTTTGGGTCGTATTTTGGGATCGGATGCCAAAGTGAAAAGACAATTCAAAAAGTGGTTTTCTTTTATTTAATTTTTTTTTAAGCAGACATTTTAAAAAGTGGTTTTCTTTTAAATAAATTCCGAGTCTCTACATTTTATACCCCTGCATTTCTTTGCATTTCATAGAATCTTGATCGTTTTATTAATTTAACGTCTTAAGACATCACACGTCAAATTTTAAAGTTTGGACACCTATGACTATCTTGCATTAAGGATAGTATTGTCTCGTGCTACGTGTGTTGAACATATGGTAGATATACACGTGTTTGTCTGTTGGATAAGTTCACTAAATACTGACCGTCCAAGAAGCTTAAACGTATTGATGCATACTACATGTAACACGTTAAAAACTTCATGTTGTAGCATGCGAATAGTGATTAAACCTGAGGCATATCAAATATCTTGTGCTTATAAATATTATATTTATATTGTTTGCCCATCTATATATCTTCATACTTAACTCACATGGGCCAATATTATATTGTTTGGGCTCAGGTGTATAAGTATGAAGATATATAGATGCACAATAATAAAGCTATTATCTTTTGGCAATTGTTCAATAGCAGGAGATATCCCTCAAAACCACTTGAACATCCGTATCAGAAATTTCGGTCGAAGTACTTGTTGATCAAACTCTCACTAGATTGCAATACAGAAGGTGTAAATGTGGAGACTCAAAATCTCACTAGATATTAGCTAGTAATTTTATATGAAAAATTGTTCACTCCACTCCAGCAAGTCCTAAAATGAAACAAATAAAGTAAAATCACAGCATATATCCTTATAAAACTTCATGACTCCACCCTTATTTGTATATATTTCTTGTCTCGTTAATATGAGATTCATTCTCAACAAATTGTAACCAAATAAAGAGTAACTCAACTCTTTACAAGTCCAAGTTCATTATCACATCATGCGGGATTCATTCTACAATTGTGCTTGCAAAAAGGCACTCCAACGCTCAATTTTGCGAGTGTTTGAAATTATTGCAATCAAATTCGGATAATATGTCTACCTCTTCCCACATGAAACATTCTTACCTTTGATCATGGGCATGAAACATGTTTGCCTTGATAGGGCCTTGGCCATCAAGTTCCACTGCATGATTTCATTTTTGTGGTAGTTGATAAAAATGGTGGAAATGTTGCTTGACTATATAATTCCACTTATCCACCTTTAGGGTGGTAGATTGTCGCTTTTTTTTTCTCTCTCTCTCTCTCTAAAATGAAGGACAATTGGTGACAAACCACACTTATCCATCGTAGATTGTTGTTTTGACTAGTATCATTTTTTTCTCCACACACAATAATGCGCAGGTATTGCATTGTCTGAACAAGTTAATATTTTAATCATCTTGTAGTATATAATTATGAAACCGTTTAAACAGATAGCAACACTTGACCTAAAAATGAAAATAAAATTATAGAGCTGTATGTTTCACTTTCACAATGCAAATCTCGTGACTTCGAGGTGTATTATAAATTTATATATGTATCAAAGACCACACAAACACAAATTGTACAAACTATTGTTTAATTTTGGGCATTTACGTTTTGGGTGGGAACGAGGCCATCGTGGCTAATGTATTGCATGCATGACGAGTCTGTAAACGTGGGTTAGTTTTGTCTTGCGTATAAGACCTTTTTTACTTAGTTAGGCTTTTTCTCACTGAATTTTACTCGGTTAAATTTTTTTTTCAGAGGCGGTTTCTTTGTAACATGCATGTTGATGTTTATGATTTTGAATGATGTTTGAATGAAATCCAATTTATACGGTAAAAAATTAGGAGTTATAATAAAAAGGGCTTGAGCCAACAAATATTTAAACAAAAATCTTACTAAAATGTTATTTAACCAAAATCATTACAGGAAAAGTGAGTATTAGGGGCATTATATTAGATGTGAAAATAAAATTTGCCTCTAATAGTTTTCATTAGAGGCGAAAACATGCAATTGTCTCCGTTAATTTAATAGAGACAAATAATAATTCGCCTCTATTAATTTTATTCCTTTTAGGGGCGAAAAAAAAACTGCTTTTACTTTATCTTCTATATATATATATATAAAGGGAGAAGGCAAGTTTGGTGAAGCATTCAGAAATGCCAAGAAAGCCCCTTTGTTTTCTTCACAATCAAAGTCCAAAAAATCCCCAAAATGAGGACAAATTGGTAAAAACAACCATAGCCAAACCAAAAAACTGTATTGGAAAAGTATAAATTTAAAAAAAAAAATGGAAGAAAAAAGTGCGTCCACTACATTTTAAGACCCTAAAAATACAACATTTTAATTAAAAACAAAAATCAACATTACTTTTTAGGAGAGAAATGGGTAGAGTTGCCGTGGGTTTTCAAAAAACCCTGAAGCTCGCCCACTACATCACATCCTATCTGAAGAAACACTCCAGATAGAAAGAGGGAAACCATCTATCCCACGTTCAGAGCAGCAGTTGCAGCAGTTGACAGACCGGACATGGAACGGCCATTTATCGCACGTTCTCGATCCCCACAGAGCATACAAAAGGGAAAATTGGATGGTTTTCTCAAACTCAATTTTGTCTTCTGTACAAAACACCCTCCTCCACGCAACGACGATCCGGTGAGCATTTTCTCTAATACTCACTCTCAAATTTTCTGTGCTTTCCTTGGTTTTTTTGCATTTGTTAAAGTTTTTGATGGGTTTTAAGTTTTATTGTAGTCAATTTTGGGTTTTTGGAGTCGGAAAATTGAAGACTAAGAAGCAGAGGAGGAGATCGATGAAGAAAAAAAGGGAAGCGAAAGTAAAAGGAAAATAAGGTTGGAAGAACTGATATGCTTATGTATATGTATACATATGTTCAACAAAATGCATGAGACGCTCACCAATTCATATCACTAATTTGGTCCATCTCTAATTCATTTGCTGGGAAAGGACATTGGAATACCCCGAGTGTTTAGTTGGGGTTTCGATTTGATTACAATTGGTTTTAATTTTGTCTCTGCTGCATTCACCATTGCTAAACCTGGGTTTTGTGCTCTGCATGCAAGGGGCTTTTCATATACAACTTCGAAGCTTTTCTTCAAATTTATTGGGAGCAATCTGGAAATCCCCACGGCTGTGTAAGTTGCGATCGTTCTTCTTAAAGTTTTTTATATACAACTTTGAAGCTTTTCTTCAAATTTATTCACTATATAGTGTAATTCTTCAGTGATTAGAGATTCTGAAAATTTAGAACACGGGGATTTTTAAATCAGAGGAATGATTGGAGTTTCGCTAAATTTGATGTTAGGTTAAAATTTCTTTGTAATTTTAGTGTACTGTGCATTGCCAATTCGGAAATCACGCTTCAGCAGTGGTGCTGCACCATTCTGGCTTTGGAATTGCAGCCATGGAGTCGATTCTCTAAGGCCTGCAAATCTCTACAACCAACTAGAGCTTTCCACTAAGAAGACAGAGAAACCTAGAAAATAAAATTTCAGAGCATCAGCCAAAGGTTTCACCTTCGGCTTTGATTTCATGGTAAGTCCTCTCTCTCTCTTTCTCTCTAGAATTTTATTTGGGATTAGGATTTATCCCATCTCAAAGTCTCTAAATTTCAAACCAGAACATGCCCGGTGAAGGTCAACAGCTTCATGAAGTTTGCAAACCTCTATTCCCTTCAAGTACTCCCTCAAGATGACCATGGTTGGGTGAGTCTTCGTTTCGCATTTCATCGTCTTTGTTGTATATCACACATTAGGATTAGGATGGTAGAGTCTTTGGTAATTTATGCGTTTTTATTCCCTGTACTATTATAATCATCCTTACGTATATTAGGACTAAATTGAATAATGATGCTTCATTTTCTTCTCAGTGAAAACACATACCAAAGCAACAAAGCTATGGTGGTGGGAATAATTGTCTTTTGTGTTCTTGGCGTTTGATTTCATATTATTGGGAATTAATTATCTTTGTTAATCCATTTTTTTGTCTACTTTCCCCTCTATCTTGAGATTTTAAACCTATTGCAGGGAGCGGATGAAAAGGTTGACAAAGACGAGCATATTCATGAGTTTTCATTGAACAGCCTGCCTGTTATCTAGCAGCAAGGTCCAAGTTCCCACTTTGCAACCTCATCAAGTAATCAGAATCAGGCAAGTGGTGAAATTCCTTTTCTACTATTGAATATAAGTACTCCTCACTCTGACTCTGCAGTGACTTTTAGATTTTTCAGGCCTGATTCTATTTTTGGGTTTCATTCTTTGAAGTTTTGTTGTTTATCAGTTGTAGCAAGTACACAGTTTTATATCTTCGATATACAATATCAGCACTGATTTCTTTTGTGAACTAAATACATGCATAATATGTGGTTGGTTTGAACTTTGTTATACGTCAAACCTATAATACAGGTACTGGGACGTTGTCTGCAACAAAGATGGAGGTGACGATATGATGGAAAAATATGTCCTCTTCCTTCCTTCTCTGCCGAGCATACTACATAATCTTTCCAATTTTCACTAAAATTATCTCCACAACTCATTTGCAGGCTAGAAGGAACTCGATTTAGAGAGGGACTACCAAATAGAGATTTCTTTTACACTAGAAACCGGTAATGCTACACTTTCAATGTTATATGTTTTCTTATTATTGAAGTCATGGTATTATGTAGCTGCAGTTGGTTAGGTTGAGGATATCATAACATGTTGAGTTGGGACTAAGGTTAGGAATGAACAACCTCTTCTACGATAACAACTCCAACCCAAGAAAATTGTTGGTTGAGGATATCTTAACATTTTTTTTGTGAATGTGTTTTATTTCATTTTGGTTAACAGGCATAGCTCTGTTCATCAATCTTATCGATGTGTTGTAATTGTTTTGGTGTCACAAATTCTTGAAATTATCACTCCCTCTATCTTTTTGATGTTAAAACTATGTATTGGGATTGTAGGTATTGAAGTCATGTTTGCTGATTTGAAAAAGGGGGAGGAGCAAACGTACATGCATAAGCATGATATGTGCTTTTTCTTATTTGATTTACTTTTATAGTTATTGAGATTTGGTTAATAATTAAATTGAAATTGATATGCTACACTTTAGTCTATTTTTAATGCTATTGTATAGAAATATAATCATACGAACTTAAACTTTAAATTGTACAATTTCAGGACTTTACAACATTTCAAGCACACTTCTAAAGTTGGGAATTCTCCCTCTCCGTGTCTCCTCCTTTCTCTTGAATGTTTGATTGGTATTTTACTTTTATGAGGTATTCCATTTTGGTTTTTGCGTCAATCAAATTGTTTCACTGAAAAAATCAGCTAATGATGTGTGGTTTCTTTGTGGAAGGTGTCCAATCAATTGCTACAAATACATGGAGAGGGAAGCAGATAGAGAGAGATCAGAAATATTCTTGCAGGCAATCAATTGGTATGCAATTTGAAAATAATTGCTCCATTCTCTGTTTTGGTTGTTTTATCTTTTTTTTGCTCCATTCTCAGATATGTTGTCTTCATTTTTTGTAAGTCATTTTTTATGGCACTTATGCAATGCATGCAGGAAGACAAATATTTCCTTATGTGATCTTCTTGCAAAGTGCGCAGAATGAAATATGTTATCCTATGTTTTTAATGAAATTACCATCTAAAGGTTGTTCATTATTCTCAAGGATGTGTGTGCATATGTTATTCTTTGTTTTTGTTAAAGGTGTGGATATTTCTGTCACAACAATAGCTGATTATGTTGCTCTTTTAAGACTTGGAAATTGGAAACCTCCCTTTTATATTTGTCCTTCTTTCATCATCGGTTTCATTTATGGAGGTTTTTCCAATTAATATAAAGTTTGTTACATGAGATTTTCGAAATTCATACCAGATTGGTTGTTAATGTTTGAGAGCACTTTTTAGAATTGTATGCTTTCCTCTCTAATCCAAATTGAGAGCTCATATCAAAGATTATGCAAAAGAAGGGTTAACAACGTTTTCTATTTAATATTTTCTGCCAGTGAACAAGGGACCCAGATTATGCAATAAATGAGTTATTATGTACCACGTTCCATGAACATGGGTTGATTTGTTTTAAATTTTGGTAACAATAACAAATTTATACAGCTCAACATGGCAACGAAATCATAATAGGAATTTTACATTTGATATTATCTTGATTGAGCTTTCGGATTCAATCTAATTCGATAAGACTATTTCATTTCTTACTTTTTGTCTACATGTGTACATTTTAATTACTACTTACTTACTTTATGCAATTTACACTTCAACTCATATTCTCATTTCAATTATCCGTTTGCAGCCATGGAAAAAAGTACTAAAGTTGTGGGAGCATTGAATTTACAGAAGAGCTTGGGTGAAATTAATGGGAAAGTTTAACACATATGTCAAGAAAAATAGTAGAAATTATATTATGAAGCCACAAACCCTATCAGCTCATATTTAATTAGCAGCTTTTAATAAGATAAAGTGTTCAAAGAGATTTGATTTAAGTGAGCTGTATTTTTGTAGATAACGGTTTTTTTCTTCTTCTGTTCGTGGGCATTTGTGTAGACTTTTTAGTATTTGTGGAATGTCACATAATTTGTATTCAATTTAGGTTTGGTATGTTTATTTATTTTTTAATTTTTTTAGATAAATTTTTCCATGGAGCGTGCTCAAAATCGTGCAAGACAATGGCGTCAATCATTGAGTCCTGAAGAACATCAAAGATATCTAGCTCGACGACGTCTAATAGCACGAGAAAAAAGACAACAAATTCCAACTCTAAATGATGATCATACTATGACATCCCCCAGTAACATACAACAAGAAATTCCTGGTATGTATTTCATATTCTTTTTTCTTTCACTCATACTAATGCAAAAAAAAATATATATAATTTCTAATTGTTTTTTTTAACTATGCAACAAGTAGGTCCCAGTAATATACAAGAACGAGTTCAGTTGGCTAACTATGATGTTGAGATCGACCCCAATAATATACAACAACAAATTCCTGGTATTTATTTCAATTTCTTTATTTGTATTTGTTTCACATTTTAAAAATTAGGTATTTTTTTAGAAACTATTTTGTGAATTGAAATCTCATTTTATTCTTTTGTTCGATACTCTCATATTCATCTCAATGTTGTAGTTAATTTTAGTGGTAGTTTTACGAAATATTAGACTCACAACTAAATATATTAAATATTAAACACAAAATTTTTAACTAATAATAATATTATAATGTGGTCTATTTATTAGAACAAATTGAGCATGAAAGCGCAAGTTCAAGGGTTCTGTCAGATATCACAAATCATGATGACCAATCTTCTGCTAGAATGCGTACTCATATGGGACAATTGGCACATTCGAATAGGTCACAAATATCTGATGGGATGCTCTCAATTCCTCCCCACAATGGTGAGCTTAGTATATAATTTTCTCTATATATAGATATATTAGTTACAAAGAAAATTCTTATACGGAGTGTTGGATATTCATGTAAAAATATCAGAAGAAGAACATGCAAATAGAACCAATCGTCATGTGCGCCAAAGCAGAGGAAGAAGAAACCACAATTGTGCTAGAAATTATAATGAGAATCGGGGTATCCTAGGTTGCCAATTACCTGCTCCAACCACATGTCCTTATTGCTATGCACGATTGTTTACTCGAGAAACTTTGAATATGTGTTGCTTGAAAGGAAGAATTGTTTTACCCCCAATACAGTCTCCACCAGAAATGGTTGCTCTTTTCTCTGACCAAACAAATGAGGGTAGAAACTTCAGGCGAAATATTCGAGCTTACAATCACGCATTTGCATTCACTTCAATGGGAGTACACGTGGATGAAAGAATAAATATTGGTGGTCGTGGGATTTACACATTTCGTGCTCAAGGTGCATTATATCATAAGATTGGTGGACTTTTACCAAACGAAGGGAACAGACCGCGATTTTTACAAGCTTATATATATGACACTGAGCATGAAGTTGAAAACCGAATGTGTGAAAGTGAAGTTTTAGATAGACGTGTGGTTGAAAAGATACAATAGATGTTGAACAACCATAATCCTTTTGTTCATACATTGCGAAGCCTCGGACAACGCCAAGATTTGCCGAATTGCAAGTTGATCCTAAAAGAGCAGCCAATAGATCGGCGTCAGTATAGTCTACCATCAGCATCACAAGTTGAGGCAATTATAATAGATGGAGATAATGCCACAATTTCAAATGGAAGGGATATCGTGGTGGAGACACTTAGTGGAAGACTTTCTCACGTCCGAGACTATGTTGGATTTTATGATCCGTTACAATATCCACTATTGCTACCTTACGGTACATATGGTTGGGATGTTAATAGTCGTGATGATGGTGGAAGAGCAATAACATGTTGCGACTATTATGCTTATATGTTACAGGTTCGTACCGATAACATAATTTACTTCCCAGTATATATAGATGAATGAAGATTCCCGTATTAAAAGCAATATATGAAATTTGCTTTTGCAGATACGCCATAATGGATCATCACTTTTGCTTCGAGGTGGACGTCTCTTGCAACAATATGTTGTAGATAACTACATTAAAATTGAATCACAAAAACTTAGATGGTTGCGTTCTAATCAAGCCACAGTTCGAGCAGATCTCTACAAAGGACTTGAAGACTCTTTAAATGCAGGTCAACACAATGCAGGTATATATATTGTTTAAGTCATCGTTATTTAAGAATATAACTTTGTCCAAAGTGTGTACAATATATATAGCTACTAATTGAAAATAAAAAATTATCAGGTAGCATTGGGCGTAGAATTATTTTACCATCATCGTTTGTTGGAAGCCCACGTGACATGTACCAACGATATCAAGACGCAATGACTTTGGTTCAAAGATTCGGAAAGCCAGATCTTTTTATTACCATGACATGTAATCCAAGTTGGGAAGAAATCAAAAGCGAATTACTCGCTGGACAAACACCACAAGATCGTCCTGACTTACTTACTAGAGTATTTCGTGCAAAACTTGAGCAACTAAAAGAAGACATCATTGAAAAGGGGGTACTGGGCAGTGTTGTTGCTTACGCATACGTTATTGAGTTTCAGAAACGTGGTCTTCCACATGTGCATATGTTGGTGGTATTAGATGAAAATGATAAGATCAATAACCCAGATGAGTATGACCGAATTGTTAGAGCTGAAATACCAAACGAAGACGTAGAGCCTCAACTTTATAATGTGGTGTTAAAGCATATGATTCATGGCCCGTGTGGGGTTCATAATCCTCAATCTCCATGTATGAAAAATGGGAGTTGTAAGAGAAAGTTTCCCAAACCATTTGCACCAATCACTGTTCAAGGGAATGATTCGTATCCCATTTATCAAAGGCAAGGAAATCGATTGCCCGTCTCGCTTGATCGACAAGGAAACATAATGGTTGATAATAGTTGGGTCATTCCATATAATCCATGGTTGCTGTTAAGGTATGATTGTCACATCAACGTTGAAATTTGTGCAAGCATAAAAAGTGTCAAGTACTTATATAAGTATGTTTACAAAGGCCCAGATAGAGTGACAGTCGAAGTGCAATCAAACCCTGAATACGATGAAATAAAGCAGTTTCAGGATGCAAGATGGGTTTGCGCACCAGAGGCATTATGGAAGATATTCAAGTTCATTATTAATCGAATTTACCCATCTGTTGAGCGATTGCAAATACATCTTCCTAATATGCACCAAGTTCAGTTTCGTGCCGATGAGAGCATAATTAATATTCTACATGATGAAAGTACAAGAAAGACAATGTTGACTGAATTTTTCACACTTAATCATGTGGATGCAGAAGCGCAACGATACTTATACATGGAGATCCCATCACATTATAGATGGATTCAAGCTCAAAGAAAGTGGTCTAAAAGAATGAATCGTAACAAGGTTATTGGGCGAATATATGCAGTTTCACCTGCTGAAGGAGAAAATTTTACCTTCGGATTCTTCTTAATCATGTTAGAGGACCAACATCCTTCACAAACTTGAGAACAGTTAATGGGGTTTTGCATCCAACATATAAGCAGGCAGCAGAACAACGAGGTTTGTTAGAAAGAGATGACAGTATTCGACAATGTTTGCTAGAGGCCTCCACAATTCAGATGCCGTCTGCTTTAAGAAGATTATTCGTCACCATATTGGTATATTGTGCACCAATTGGTGTTCGAGGGTTATGGGATGAGTTGTATCCATTCATGATAGAAGATTATGTTTCCACGATTAACATAACTCCCACACTTGCTACCAACAGACTCTTGCGTGAGTTGAATACACTTTTGGTTCAATTTAATAAGAGTATAAATGAGTATGATTTGCCCCAAATGACAAGAGGAATTGAATCAAGTTCAGGAATGACCAGATGTATTGAAGATGAAATATCCATAGGTATTCCACAAGAAGATCTTGATGCAATCGAACGGTTAAATGATGACCAAAGAAGTGCGTTTAACACAATAATGGGTGCAGTTCAACGATCAGAGAATGCAACTTTTTTTGTGGATGGTCCCGGTGGAACTGGAAAAACTTACTTATATCGTGCATTGTTAGCAAGCTTGAGAAGGTTGGGGCATATAGTAATAGCAACAGCATCATCTGGAATAGCAGCTATGATATTGCCTGGTGGGAGGACAGCACATTCTAGATTCAAGATACCACTTAGTCTCGATGCATCATCGATGTGTTCGATCGGTAAGCAATCTGATTTAGCAAAGCTAATACAAAAGGCAAAGGCAATTATCTGGGATGAAGCAACAATGACGCACCGTCATGCATTTGAAGCACTTGATCGAACGTTCAGAGACTTAACAGACATTGATGCACCATTTGGGGGGAAGATAATGATATTTGGGGGAGACTTTCGACAGGTTCTTCCTGTTATCCGGAAAGGAACCAAGTCCGAACTAATCCAAGCAAGTGTCGTTAAAGCATCATTTTGGTCACATGTAAAGATTTTAAAACTCAAACAAAACATGAGATCCATAAATGATCGTGAATTTTCAGAATTTTTACTTCGTGTTGGTGATGGGAATGAAGATGTTATTATGGATGATATGGTAAAACTACCTGAATGCATGGTGATACCATGGGAGAGTGAGCATTCCATTAATCAGTTAATTGCCAAGATCTTCCCTGACTTAGAGGATCATATAAATGATGCAACCTACATGGTGGAAAGGGCAGTGGTAACTCCTACAAATGAAGACGTTGATATGTTGAATGAAAAGATAATCAATATGTTTCCAGGTTTAGAAGAGACAATGTATTCATTTGATTCAGTTGAGGATGACACAAGGAATTTGTATCAGCCAGAGTTCTTGAATTCAATCTCACTTGGTGGTTTGCCACCGCACAAGTTAACTCTGAAAAAAGGTGCTCCAATTATGCTTTTAAGAAATATTGATCCGAAATTAGGATTGTGTAATGGTACAAGATTATTGTGTCATGGTTCTTACAGAAATCTTATTGATGCTGAAATTCTAACTGGACAATTTGCCGGATCCAGAGTTTTCGTACCAAGAATCCCTCTCAAAAGTACTGATACTGCTGGGCTTCCATTTGAACTTACAAGAAAGCAGTTTCCAGTTAAACTAAGTTTCTCTATCACTATAAACAAATCTCAAGGTCAGACAATACCACATGTAGGCATTTACCTTCCAGATCACGTCTTCAGTCATGGACAATTATATGTGGCTTTATCTAGGGGGTCTCAAAGTCAACCACAACTGTGTTAGTAAAAAATGGCTCCATAGTAGGCCAACAAGGAGTATTTACACGGAATGTAGTATACAAAGAAGTCTTGCTTCATTCCAGCTAATTATGGTGATTCCTTTCCTAATAGGTAACAACTTTATTAACGATAACCTTTCAGTATGCATTTTTCACTTATCAATTAACTTTTTTTATTTGATTTTAATTTTCTCACTATCGTTTGTAGATTGGCAATGAAAATCAGAAGCATCAATCATGAACAAATTGGTGGAAATTGCAGCATTGATGTCAATATGTAAACTTTCTTTTCAAAAGAAACAATGACATGTAGACTTTATGGGTATTGTGAATAATGTTCATATTGTGATGTAGGTTTTATATTTTGACATTTAAGTTGTTATGTATTTTGCTACGGGTACTTAATGTTTTCATCTACTCTTTTTTTATTTACATCTACTTACTATTGTTCATGGACTTTAGATAGAAACTTGCATCCAAAATCCCATGTTGTTTGACAGTTTCATGAATAACATTTAAATCATTACTTTACGCAAAGTGAACATGAAAAACATGACAACCTTTTAGGACGTGCATGCTAAAGAAAAAGTTTCTCTTTGCACAATACATTTAAAATATATCTTAACAATTACAATGGAAAAAATAAATGAACACAACACACCTTTAGGGGCGCGTAGCGCCCTTGATGCAAAAATGCCTCTCGCACGCACGTTAGTGCGTGCAGAGAGGCTAGTTTAACTATTAAAGGTGAATAAATTAGCCTTTAATTCAACTAATAATTATTTAAATTTAATTATTTTTTTCATTAGGAGCGGATGTTTATACTTATTTATTTAAACTTTTTTTCTTCTATTTAAGGCGGATATATTTAATTACAAATTAATGTTTACAAAGAACAAAAATAAAAGGATATTATTATTTATTAGGAAAAAACCATCAATTATCTAAAACCTAATCCACCACTTGCCATCATATTTCTATTTTCCCTTCTTCAACTGCCGCATAACTATCAATCAGTTTTCCATTTTTCCTTCATTTTTCTTCACATGTCTTTCTGTAAGATCCCACATCGCCCAAGGGTGTGGATCATGTAAGCCTTATATGTACATTCTCATCTCTACCTAGCACGAGGCCTTTTGGGAGCTCACTGGCTTTGGATTCCATCGGAACTCCAAAGATAAGCGAGTTCGCGCGAGAGCAATCCCATGATGGGTGACCCACTGGGAAGTTCTCGTGTGAATTCACAGAAACAAAACCGTGAGGGCGTGGCCGGGGCTCAAAGCGGATAATATCATGCTACGGCGGAGTCGAGCCCGGGATGTGACACTTTCTCTTGTGCAGATCACAATTCGTCCTCTTTCTTTCTTAATAATATTTTGTTGTCTATTACTCATTTGCTACTACGGGAGGACTGAAAGAAAGGTTTGTCACAGAGAAGGTAAAAATCTTTTTATTTGGTTTGATAGAATTGTTTTGCAGGTACACTTCACGAGATTTTGAATAATTTAGAGTGGAAGAGAATTTCATGAATAGATTAGAATAGAAATATCATTTGATTGATAGTGAGAAAGAGATTCTCAAGAACTTTCAATTTTAGAGGTAATTTCCTTGTGTTAATCTTTATTGTTCATTACGTTTTCTTTTTTGTTTTTATATAGACTCATGTGCTGCTGCAACATAAGAAGATGGACTCAGAGATCTGGTCTACAAAGCTTGAGACTGAAAGAAAGGAGAAGATTGAAGGAAGAAAATGTTTTTTTTCTTGTAATGTTTTTTAAATTAATTCTATTGTTCTGAGATCTAGAAAGATGAAGATGAACCATGCTGGGTTTGAATATTTTGAATGATTCAAAACCAATAACTGACATTAGGTGGGTTAATGCATTTATTATCTTGTAGTTTTTTTTTTATATAAATGAAAGTAATATGAGCGGATTGTTGTGAAACATTCCTAATCGGAAGTATGATTGTGTAAATCCTAGGTTAGATTAGATTAGGGTTTATCCTTTCCTATTGTAACTGATATTCCTTGGGGACCAAGGAATATCCTATCATCTTATTATTATAAATAAAGGTTCAATGTAGGAGGGATAAACACACAATTCCCCTACAATTCTACAAACACATATCTCTCTTTTCTCTCTTTCTCTGCCGCCGGCCCTCTCTCCCTTTGTCAGATAAAATAGTCCACAACACGTTATCAGCACGCTCCTACCGCTGCGCTTAGGAATCTGACGTTGGAGAATTTTTCTGCATCAAACCAGTTCATCCATATCATCACGCAATCAGGTTCTTTCAAAACAACGGCTTTTAACTCGATATTTTGCAAGCCCTGATAGCATGAACATTCACCATGATGCATGACCCAACTTTACGTTTTACGTATTTTAGATTCTACATAAATTGTGTATGCCTCATAACCATAATTGCTGAAATTATGTGAATTTGATATTGGTTATGAATTGAATCTTACATATGTACATGCATTGAAAATATTATTTTGCATATGCACCACTGTAAATATGTGATTCATTGAAATATATATTGAATTGAATTTTATATGCCTATAATTGAATTATATATGAAAAATTGGAATCGGGAAACATCTGGGTTCTTCGAACCCATGCCTTTGCATCCTGCAAGGCCGCAAGCCGAGAGCCTGCAGCTCTCTCTTTTCTCTCCAGAAAACCCACGGAGCCAGAAGCTCCGAGGCTCCAAAACCAACCAAAGCCGACACCTTTCACGGTGTCCTCGACCTAGACATGGCCTGCAACCATTGCCTCAAACTTTTGGTTTATGTCGCCGACGACCAGAAGTCGTCCCACATCTCAAATTGAACTGAGATTCACCGGAATCTCATCGAAATTTTCTCAAAAATTCGATTTCAATTTTTTTAGGGTTTGGTTATTAAAATATTGCGATTTTAATATCTCCATGTTGTAATAATCGTCGAAACACCCTAGAAGAGAACCCTCGAGTCTTCCCATCCAATTTTTAGCCACTTGCAGTGGCGCCGAGGCTCAAAATCCGGCCTTCTTCCCCGGCCAAGCACACCCAGCGCCGCTGGGTCGTCCTGCTTCTATCAAACCCGAGCCCTATGGGCTCCAGCTCCTCGGCCCAACGAAAAAACAAAACAATTTTTTTTGTTTTTCTGGGCTTGCCTGCAGCAGCCCGAGTTGAATTTTTTTTTTTTTTGGGGTCTGCCTGCAGCAGCCCAGCCCTCTCCCTGTAGGCCTGCAGCCTACACCCGAGAACCCTAGCCCAAATTTGGGCCTAGGTCACACGGCATCAAAAATTTTCAAGCCACCCGTGGCTTATTTTTTATTTTGGGCCCCGAATTTTATTCGCCTAATTATTTTTAGGCCCAAATGGGTTTTTATATTTTTACCCACACTTTAATTTGGCCCGAAGTCCAAATAAATTAATTCAATTATAATACTAAACCTAAAGCTATATTTTTGCATATACTTGTTGCATATTTGTTTGCATATATATTTGTGTTTGCCTGCAGGAATATATGAACCTGAAGTTCATAATTATTTTTGAAACCTGAAGTTTCTTCTTATAAACATGCCTTGTTTGAAAACCTGAAGTTTTCACTTAAACAAACTCACCCATGAAAACCCGCAGTTTTTCATGCAAAATTAAACCAATACATGTCTATTAGAACCTGTATGTTCTACTCCTACGTGAATGGATCGATTTTCTTCTCCATTACACTAACCACATCTTGTCCATCTATTTGTGATAGGAACATGTCAAATTTGAACAAACTTGACTTCACCGCTTTGGAGGTTTCTGGAAGGAACTACCTCAAGTGGGTTCAAGATGTGAAGCTCCACCTCACTGCAAAGAACTTGCGTCCGGCTATTGAAGAAGCAACAGATAAACCTGTTGGCGAAGCTGAAAAAGCCACTGCTATGATCTTCATCCGAAGACATATCCATGACGCTCTACAAACTGAGTATCTTGCTGAAGAGGATCCACGTGCATTATGGGTCGCTTTGGCCGATCGCTTTGATCACCAAAAGGACATATTCTTGCCTGAAGCAAGACACGACTGGCAGCACTTGCGCTTCCAAGACTTTAAGTCTGTGAATGAATATAATTCTGAAGTTTGTCGAATCCGATCACTTCTCAAGTTTTGCAATGAAACTTTGACTGAAGAGGATCTCCTGGAGAAGACCTATTCGACCTTCTCTGCTTCTAATATTGTCCTGCAGCAACAATATAGAGCTCAGAAGTTCACTAAGTTCTCGGATTTGATCTCTGTTTTACTTCTTGCTGAAAAGCAGAACCAGCTGTTGATGAAGAATCATCAAGCTCGACCTACTGGGGCTACTGCTGTGCCTGAAGCACATTATAGCACTAACCAGCACCCACAACGCCAAAAGAGGCGAGGTAGGGGCGGCCAGAAGCCATCCCACCAAGGTCAACAGAGCCAAGGCCCACCCAAGGGAGGAAACAAAGCCCCGAAGCGCTCAAACCTCGCTCCCCAGGCCCCGAACTTCAAGAATAAAGGCAAAGCACCTAAAACCATAGATGACGATATGTGCTATCGCTGTGGTTCAAAGGACCATTGGTCTCGTGTTTGCCGTACTCCCAAGAAGGTTGTAGATGAATATCATTCTCGTCGTAAGAAGTTTGAATCAAACTTCATGCAAGTGGACGAACCGGAGACTACAAAAATGGAGGTTTCTGATTTTCAGGAGGATACCACCCCTATGGAAGATTAGACTCTTAGACATAGACTTATTTTTTAGTTAAAATAAGACAAATGGGGCCGAATTCCACCTAGTGGCCGAACCCTCCCTTGTTTTTGGTTGATTTTTGAACAATTTTCCTTTATGTTTTGGATTATTAGTTGGTGATTTATTTAGGATATTCAATTTTAATCCTTGAATAAATTAAATTATTTTGAATTGATAATTGTTTTATAAACTTTTATGCATGTGACCGATTCAAATTAATTTTTCATTCTAGGTATGACTAGTGGGAAAGTTAGTTGTCTGGCAGATAGTGCAACCACGCACACAGTTTTGCGTGAACGCATCTATTTCACTAACTTCATACCTAAGAATGCACCTCTGACAACCCTCTCAGGCCCATCCAACCTGATCGAAGGATACGGTAAGGCACGTATAATGTTGTCCAATGGTACAATCTTGACCATTGCTGAGGCACTCTATTCTCCACGTTCCGGAAGAACGTTGCTAAGTTTCAAGGATATTAGAGATAACAATTACCACGCTGAAACCCACGTAGAAAACGGAGTTGAATTTTTGTGCATAACTTCCTACGAATATGGCCAGAAGCGTATTCTAGAGAAGATGGAGCGTACCCCGAGTGGTCTGTATACTACGACCATACGCCCCATAGAATGCCACTATGTGGCCGGCCCTACTACTGGGACCGCGCACGAAATTACAGTTTAGCATGATCGTTTGGGACATCCTGGACGAATAGCGATGCGCCGTATCCTCAAAACTTCACACGGGCATCCACTAACCCGCAGTTTAGGTTCGATCCAAGGAATCGCATGTCAAACATGTTCAATGGGAAAGCTTATCAATAAGCCTTCTTATGACAAGATTCGTTCGAATCCTCCCATTTTTCTACAACGGATTCAGGGGGACATTTGTGGACCGATTCACTCTCCATGCGGACCATTTAGATACTTTATGGTTTTGGTTGACGCCTCCACACGTTGGTCACACGTGTGCTTGTTGTCCACAAGGAACGCTGCATTCTCCAAACTGTTGGCTCAGGTTATCAAGCTCAGGGCTCACCACCATGATTATCCGATCAAATCTATTCGATTGGATAATGCTGGAGAATTCACATCTAAAACTTTTGATGACTATTGCATGTCAGTTGGGGTTGAAGTTGAACATCATGTACCCCATGTTCACACCCAGAACGGCCTGGTAGAGGCTTTCATTAAGCGCTTACAAATGATTGCTCGATTGTTGGTCATACGTACCAAGCTCCCGATCGCTGCTTGGGGCCATGCAATATTGCATGCAGCAAAGTTGGTCCGCCTGAGGCCTGTTGCGACACAACCATTTAGTGCCCTTCAGTTGGTTACCGGATACGAACCCGATCTGCGAGTTTTTGGTTGTGCGGTATATGTGCCGATCTCGCCGCCCTTACGTACAAAAATGGGGCCTCAGCGAAGGATGGGAATCTATGTCGGATATGATTCTCCTTCGATTATTTGTTACTTAGAACCTTTGACAGGCGATCTGTTTACCGCTCGTTTTGCGGATTGTCGCGTCTATCAGACAGTCTTCCCGTCGTTAGAGGGAGATAAGAACGTCAACGTTCCCGAAGAACGACGCGAATTATCGTGGACGACTCCCACTTTGTCTCATTTAGATCCCCGCACCGCTCAGTCTGAAACTGAAGTGCAGCGCATATTAGATCTTCAGAGCATAGCTCAAAGCATGCCAGATGCTTTCACCGATCTAGCGCGCGTGACAAGATCACACATTCCAACTGGGAATACGCCTGCAAAGATAGATGTACCAAATGTACGACGGACTACCCTCCTGGAAGCCCGGGACACCAATTCTGGTGATCCACGTACATTAGCGGCTAGCCAATCATCTGCCCCTACACAAAAGCGTGGCAGACCCCTTGGTTCAAAGGATTCACACCCCCGGAAGAGGAAAACCACGGCACAAGGTCCTGAAGAACCTACCGTGAATCCGACTATCGCTTACTCATTCTACCCAACTCATGAGGAAATTCTAGATTATGGAAGCGTCCTTGAAGAGACGAATCCTCCTCCCGAGAATCGTGAGATTTCGGTCTATAATGCTAGCTTAGATGATATGTGGCGTAGAAATGAGATGATTGTCGACGATGCATTAGCATTTGCAGTAGCTACTGAGATCATGTTGAGCGATGACATTGAACCGCGTTCTGTTGATGAATGTCGATGTAGAGCTGATTGGTCAAACTGGAAACAAGCAATCCAAGTTGAACTCGATTCTCTTGCGAAACGTAAGGTGTTTGGACCTGTAGTTCCTACTCCTCCACATGTGAAGCCCGTTGGCTACAAGTGGGTTTTCGTTCGGAAGCGTAATGAGAAGAACGAAATTGTGCGTTACAAAGCTCGTCTTGTTGCACAAGGTTTCTCACAACGCCCCGGGATTGACTATGACGAAACTTATTCACCCGTTATGGATGTGATTACTTTTCGCTATCTTATCAGTTTGGTAGTTTCCGAAAAACTGGATATGTAGCTGATGGACTTAGTAACCGCGTATCTCTATGGGGATCTTGATATGAAAATTTACATGAAAGTTCCTGAAGGACTTACATTGACTGGTTCAAATATTTCCAAACCTCGGAACACGCTCTCAATTCGGCTGAGGCGTTCACTCTACGGCTTGAAACAATCCGGAAGAATGTGGTATAACCGTCTGAGTGAGTATTTGACTAGTCAGGGATATGTGAACAACGAATTATGCCCTTGTGTGTTCATTAAGAAGTCACATTCCGGATTTGCGATTGTTGCAGTATATGTCGATGACATGAATCTCATCTGAACTCCTGAAGAGCTCGCGAGAACTGCCGCGCACCTGAAGTCGGAATTTGAGATGAAAGATCTAGGTAAAACTCGATACTGTCTAGGTCTCGAGGTAGAGCATTGCTCTGATGGAATCCTAGTACATCAATCGAACTACACCCAGAAGGTGTTGCGCCGCTTTAATGAGGATAAAGCGAAGTCTTCGAGTATTCGTATGGTCGTTCGTACACTAGATGCAAAACGAGATCCCTTCCGTCCGAAGGAGGATGATGAAGAGATTTTGGAGCCTGAAGTTCCTTATCTAAGTGCAATAGGCGCTTTATTGTACTTAGCTCAATGCACTAGACCCGACATCTCCTTCGCCGTTAATCTTTTGGCAAGATACAGTAATGCACCTACACGCAGACACTGGACTGGCGTAAAAGACATCTTCCGTTACCTTAAGGGTACTACGGATTTGGGCTTGTTCTATCCCTACGAATCCTCGAATGGTGTCGCACAATGTACTCCTCGAGTTGATTCTCGCCTTGTTGGTTATGCCAACGCAGGATACTTATCTGATCCGCACAAGGCGCGCTCTCAAACGGGTTATGTCTTTACCGTTGGAGGCACCGCAATATCTTGGAGGTCGACTAAACAGACCTTAGTTGCCACTTCGTCTAACCATGCTGAAATCCTCGCCTTACATGAAGCAACTCGGGAATGCTTTTGGTTGAGAGCAGTAGTGGGCCATATTCGAAGCTCCTGCGATCTTCACCCCGCCGTTGATGTCCCGACGACGATTTTTGAAGACAACGCAGCTTGCATCGAACAACTCAAGAAGGGTTACATCAAAGGAGACAACACCAAGCATATTGAGCCAAAATTTTTCTTTTCACATCAACAACAAGAGCAGCAGAAGATTGAAGTCACGCAAATCCGTTCGCAAGACAATCTGGCTGACCTCTTCACCAAATCACTACCGAAGACGACATTTCAGAAGCTTGTTCATGGAATCGGTATGCGTAAACTTTCTGAGTTGTAACTTTGCTATTTCTCTTTGGAATTATGTCAAACTCAGGGGGAGTATCCTGTAGATACTTGCTTGATCTTAATGTACTCTTTTTCCCTACGATTAGGAGCATTTTTCCCACTGGGTTTTTGCTACCTAACTAGGTTTTAACGAGGCACCCACCTTGGGCTGGTCATATCCCTGATGACGTCATTTAGACGTTTCTTTTGACTTTGCATTTTCTCACGCATTTTTCCTTAGACTATGGATTTTTGTCCCTACTCGGGTTTTTGCCATAGCCTTAGGGTTTTTAAGTGAGACTTACTACTTATGCAAGTTCCTACCTTATTGAGAATAAGCATTGTTCCTTGGAATCAGCACTGACGAGTCGACTTCCTCAACTTCTGCATGATGCTAAATCTACCTTGAGTATTTACACACTCAAGGGGGAGTGTTGTGAAACATTCCTAATCGAAGTATGATTGTGTAAATCCTAGGTTAGATTAGATTAGGGTTTATCCTTTCCTATTGTAACTGATATTCCTTGGGGACCAAGGAATATCCTATCATCTTATTATTATAAATAAAGGTTCAATGTAGGAGGGATAAACACACAATTCCCCTACAATTCTACAAACACATATCTCTCTTTTCTCTCTTTCTCTGCCGCCGGCCCTCTCTCCCTTTGTCAGATAAAATAGTCCACAACACGGATGTATTTATTTGCTCGATTTTTTTTATATAATTAAAAGTATTAGGGATGGATGTTTCAGCTTGTAATTATGTGTATTCATAAAACCTGCCAACATGGCAATAAAAACAATAGGGGTGGATATTTGACGTTTTTTGCATCTAATAACAATAGCAACGACTTTTTTAGGGGCGAATCTACTTTTCGCCACTCCTTGTTATTAGGGGCAATTTTTCTATATATTTGCCTCTACTGGTGGTCTTTAGAGGCAAATATTTCTGCCTATACTAATTCGATTTCTTGTAGTGAATGGCTCAAAGTGTAATAAAAAAATCATCCAAAACTATTGTCCACGGGTCAAGCTTACAAGCCCAACCCGCTACAAATCTACACTTCCGTAAATACCCCTAAATGATTTGATATTATCCTCACTCTTCACCAACCTCAACCCAGCACGAAACCGCCATAATAACTCACTGTCTTCCTATCAAATCGAATTCCCCCATTTCTAAAACAACCAAATCAAAGTTCAAATCAAAGTTGAAAAATGAAGCATTCATCAGAACAAAGTTGCCGAAACAAGTTCAAAAAAGTTTAATGGCATAAATCGGCGAAAAAGTGTCTGGAAAAAAAAAAGAACTAAAACATAAAATTGTTTTTGGAGAACCCAAAACATAACACTGTTTCTGAAAAAAAAAACCAGATACAGTGTTTGTTTTGTCTGTGCACAAACAAACACTGTATCTGGAAAGAAAAGAACCAAAATCCAGAAACAATGACTTAAACTTCAGAAACAGTGCTTAAATTTCAGAAACAGTGATTGTTTCTTTTCTTTCACGCATTAGTTGATTATATTTAAGAAACATGGTGCTTATTTTGCTTTGAATCCAAATACCGTGAATTTCACTATTTCTTTTCTAGGTTACATTTAAGAAACAGTGTGTCTATTTCATTTGGATCCAGAAATAGTGACTTAGATTCCAGAAACTGTAACTTAGATTCCAGAAACAGTGATTTAGATTCCAAAAACAATGTTACTTAAAATCCAAAAACAATTTATTTTTACAATCCAGAAACAATGATTCGTCGTTATTATTGAATAGCATGCAGATCTCAAATTTATTTTATGGAGAAACAAATGATGAACTCCACTGACGAAGAAAAATTGAAAAACAGTACCTCGAATACACTATGAATAATAACGACGATCATAATTCAACGAAATAATACAAAATATAAATTAAATAGCATGAGGATCTATATTTTTGTTTCAAAGAAAAAGAAGAAGGTCTGAAAAACAACGATGAACTCCATTAACGACGAAAATTTGGAACTCAATCTAAAAAATTTAGGGGTAAAATTGACAAATAATAATTTATTATAGTTTGGCCATTTTTAGTTGGACTACTTTAATATGGGCCTTGTACTAATCATTAAACAAAACTTATAACATGGTTTTTTATTAGAACTAAAAATTTTCAAGCCCTTTTTATTAGTTTTCCTTAAAATATTATCTTCAACCATACTGCATACAATCTTTACTTATTTAATACTAGCATTTGTCTACACACTTTGTGTGTATGAACACATTTTTTTAGAAAATGAGAATGAGAGAGGGAAAGAGGGAGAGAGAGAACGTGGGGGGAATGGGAGGTGGTTTTTTTTTTTTTTTTTTTTTAATATTGGAGGTATTTTGACATCACCTGTAGGTAAGACTTCAATAAAAAACAGTAAAATTTGGACCTATGGAATTACATTATTGCCCATAATTTTTTTTTTTGTGATAGAAGACTAAGTAGTATTTTCACACTCTTTTGGTTGACAAGAAGGGTTTCATTAATTAATAGAGATACCTATATCATATATTTTTTTTGTCGATAATCTACCATACATCTTTTTTACCTACCTATATTTAAAGATATAGGTATGTTACAATTGCTTTTTGAACAAACAATATTATCTACACTAAGGGGTGTGGGAGTGGTAAGTCTCACAATAGGCTAGCAATAATGTTGTTCAAATTCACATTTGGTGAGTATTAAACCTAAGACCTCTCAATTATAAGTGAAGATGAATATCAATATTAGACCGTAGTACTAAGTAGCGATATGGATAAGTTAGAATTGGAGGATTCTTTTCCTGGGGATCCTAGGGATCCCATAATCGTGACCGTTCATCGTATGTCGTGCGGTCAGTTTCCGTTAGGTACTATTTATATGTAATTTTAAATTTTAAATTTTGAAATAATTTCTGACCGCACGATATATGATGCACGATCACGATCACGGAATCCTTAGGATCCCCAAAAAAAAAATCCGACGATAATCCTTTTCCGTTAGAATTGGACTCAATTTAAAAACATCTTGAAATTTTGGACCTGGATTTGACTGCTCCTTGTTTAATTTTGTTCTAAGGTTATAACTGACTGCTCCTTGTTTAATTTTGTTCATTATTACATAGAATTGGAAATAAACGAGCGGCATGGAAATTTCCCCACATAAGAGTTGATGCATGCAAAATGGCAATAAATTATTCAAATATGAGATTGTTTATGCATCTAAATGCTTGTTTATGTATCCAAATGCATTAATTTATGCATTTAAATGCTTGTTTATGTATCCAAATGCATTAAATAAAGGGAGCTTTAATAAAAAGGGCTTGAACTAAGTTTATTTTAACCAAAAACCATCCTATAACTTTTTTTAACCAAAAACCATCCCAGAACAAGGAAAAACCCACCAAACCAACAGACAGCTCGACCACCAGCCAGTCACTCATGGGCTCTCCTTTGGCCCTCATTCTCCTCCTCCTCCTCCTCCTCCTCCTCTTTGTCTCGCTGAGTACTACAACTTTCCTTTTTGAATCACCCTATTTCGTTGAGTATTGAAGAAGTTATATCCATTTGAATCTTACCCAGTTTTCCGGCGACCTCCGAGGCTTTCGAGGCATTTTCCGACCAAACCACAATGAGTTAGCCATCGTGCAAGGTACCATTCTCTTCGTCTCTTCGAGAACTACGATTTTCGTTTTTGAATCACTCGATTTCGTTGAGTATTGACAAAGTTATGAGCGTTTAAAGTTTGTCCAACCCAGTTTCCGGCGACCTCCGAGGCTTTCGAGGCGTTTTCCGGCCAAACCACAACGAGTTAGCTATCGTGCAAGGTACCATTCTCTTTGTCTCTTCGAGAACTACAATTTTTGTTTTTGAATCACTTGATTTCGTTGAGTATTGACAAAGTTATGAGCGTTTAAAGTTTGTCTAACTTTCCGGCCGAAATCCGGTCTTCCCTTCTGTTTAGCTCCGGCGAGCAGCAACCGCACCAAGCCCTTTGGGCCGTGCACAAACAAACACTGTATCTGGAAAGAAAATGAACATTAACACTGTCGCTGGAAAAACATAACACTGTCGCTGGAAAAAATAACACTGTCGCTGGAAAAATAACACTGTCTCTGGAAAAATAACACTGTCACTGGAAAAACTAACACTGTCTCTGGAAAAACTAACACTGTCGCTGGAAAAACAACACTGTCGCTGGACAAACTAACATTGTCGCTGGAAAAATAACACTGTCTCTGGAAAAACTAACACTGTCTTTGGAAAACTAACACTGTCGCTGGAAATCTAACAGTGCAGTGACTTAAATTCCAGAAACAGTGACTTAGATTCCAGAAACAGTGTTACTTAAAATCCAGAAACAGTGACTTAAATTCCAGAAACAGTGTTACTTAAAATCCAGAAACAGTTTATTTTTACATTCCAGAAACAGTGTCCGTCGAAAAGAACCAAAATCCAGAAACAGTGACTTAAATTCTAGAAACAGTGACTTAACTTATAACATGGTTTTTGATTAAACAAAACTTATAACATGGTTTTTTATTAAAACTAAAACTTATAACATGGTTTTTTATTAAACAAAACTTATAACATGATTTTTTATTAAAACTAAAACTTTTCAAGCCCTTTTCATTAATTTTCCTTTAAATAAATTGATTATATGAGTATCAAATAACATATTTATGATGAATTATTTATTTTTGAACTTTTGGATGACTAAAAGAACTTTGATTCGAATTATTATTTTTGTAGGTATGGTCTTTAAATGAAGATCACGAAATTGAATCGTTTCGATTATATGAAAATATGTCATTCGTAAGGGAATAAATATGTGCATTATGCCCATGTTTGACGGGATACATATAATAAAACGATATTAAGCATAAAAATTCCGCTAAGCCATAATCATAACTAGAAATCAAATCGTTATTTACGAAAATTAAACTAATATCTCACTTACAGATAAAAGATCATTTTGACCGAAGCATAATGCTAGTTACAATTCCTTAGTACACGTACATTCAGATCGCATAGCGTGGCCCTAGTACGGGTCACATTTTGGGTTGGTGGGAGGGAGGTTAGTCATTTTGTGGTGTATAATTTTCCGAAGTGGGCTAACTTTTTTTTGTTGAAAGGAAATTTCGACGATTTTGTGGTGTATAATTTTCCGAAGTGGGTTAACTTTTTTTTGTTGAAAGGAAATTTCGAGGGACCTGGATTGTCTGCCCTCCCCATCTCCTTCCCTTCCCATCTCCTTCTATTTTTTTGGTCATGATTAAGCCATGTCAACATTTTATATTGATTTTTTTATAGAAATAATAAGATAAAAAATAATAGGAATATAAAATGTTGACGTGGCTTAACCGTGACCACATAAATAGAAGGAGATGAGAAGGGCACACAATCCATCTCCAATTTTGAGGACAGATAAAGACACAAACTGTAACATGGGAAGCAGAGTTGCACTTGTAGCATCAGACTTGGATTGTCTGCCCTTCCCATTCCATGCCCTCTCCATGCCCTCCCCATGCCCTCCTATGTTCTGTGGTCACGGTTAAGCCACGTCAACATTTTATATTGATTTTTTTTTATGGAAATAATAAGACAAAAAGCAAAATCAATATAAAATGTTGACGTGGCTTAACCGTAACCATAGAAATAGGAGGGCATGGGGAGGGCATGAAATGGGAAGGACAGACAATCCAAGTCCTGTAGGGTCTCAGAAAAAGGTTGCACTTTTATTATTATTATTGTTGACACGACTAAACTTTATATTACTTTTTGTTAAAGGAAAATTACACTTATGGAGACTATAGTTTTTCCCCATTAATTTTTTCAATTACTTCCATGACTAGATTCTATCGTTGTGGGATGTTAAGAGGGGTTCTCTCATAATCCACAATATAAATCCGGTTTTTCAAGACTTTTATTATACTTAATGACTTCATTATAGTTTTATTAGCAAATACACCGTCGTCGTCTTTTTTATTGAAGAAAAATTATGGTTGGATTAGTTTTTATCAGTCCGTATTACTGGGTAATTTGGTTTTATATTCATTAGATTGACAAGTAAACAAAAATGGTATTTCTCAATTCAATCATTAAATCATTAACTATTGTTCATTAATTTTTCTGTATTATTAAGTAGTTCGGACTATTGAAGAATAATATTAGTCTCTCAACAACTATAAATTTGGTTTTTCCCTCCATAAAAAGATGACATCTCTTCTCCGAAAACAAGGGAAAAAAACAAGATGACATCTCTTCTACGGTGATGTCGCCTTGTTAATTTCACCAGAAAAGAGCCTTTGTTAATGAATTAACTCATGTTTCTTGTTTCTACACAAAGTCTTTGTATTATATTGATCAATTTCTATATATATTAACGAGTAAATTGTAGCAATGGTCCCTTAATTTTAATCAAATTGAAGCAATAGTTCCTCAACTAAAAATCCATTACCATTGGTCTCTCAACTTATCAAAATGTGTAGCTATAGTCATTTTCATCAATTTAGTCAAAATTTTGTCAAAATAAGTTATGTTGGAATAACCATTTATATAATTAGGGTCTCTCAACTCATCAAAGTGTGTAATTATGATCATTTTTGTCAACTACGTCAAAAATTTTGTCAAAACGAGTTATGTTGGAATGACCATTGCTACAATTGGGTTAAAGTTAAGGGACCATTTCTCCAGTTAATTAAAGTTGAGGGACCAATGATAATTGATTTTTAGTTGAGGGACCACAGCTGCACGTTTTGATGAGTTGAGGGACCAATGGTAATGAATTTTTAGTTGAGGGACCGTTGCTCCAATTGAGTTAAAGTTCAGGGACCATAGCTACAATTTACTCAATATTAACATTTGGATAGCTTCCTATATTAATTTTTACTTTTCAACAAACGATATTATCTACACTAAGAAAATAGGAGTGGACTTAACCTCACAATAGGCTAGCAATAATGTGGTTCAAATTCACCTTTGGCGAGAATCGAACATAAGATCTCTCACTTACAAATGAAGAGGAATACTAAACCGTAGTACTAAGTGACAATACAAGAATGTTATGGGAAGGGCACAAATATACTTTGGGATTTCTATCAAAATGGTGGATTTGAGAAACTTTTGTTCTTCAACGAATTACGCTTGTAATTCTTTAGCTTCGTGCTATGCCAACTTTATATCCATTAAAGTGGTAACTCAGCAAAATTAATATTCTTCAATTCGAATGCTCATTTTCCGTGTTCCTTACTAGTCAAGACTATCAAGGATAATAGTAATCTCTCAACAACCATATGTTTAGTTTTTCCCCCCATAAATAAGGTGACATCTCTTCTAAGGTGACGTCGCCTTGTTAATCTATCAACTTTATATCCATTATATGTTTTTGACAACTATATACGACGCAACATGACCGGTGGTAAATTGCGACAACATAGTGACGTTATCTAAAATATCGATAATAATAGACGTCAAGTGTATAAAAATAAAAAATAAAAAAATAAAAAATAAAAAAAACTGATTGTTGTATTTGATGCTAGATAGGGAATTTTAACGAAAAACTCTAGGTACTGTTTACTTTAACGAAAAATCATATTTTTACACTAAAATTCAATCCTAGTACTATTCACTTTACCCTTTATTTTGTTCTTATAGTTAAAACTCAAAGTTTTCAAGCCATTTTCATTAGTTTTCCTACAAATTAAATTATTCTATTTAGTTTTATAAACTCGAAACAAATTATTATTAAAAATGAATAATCTGTAAATTATGTATATATCTGTAAACTAGATATGAATTGTTGTAAATAATAAACTATAAATTATGTAAATTATAATACAGTGGATTATCATATATAAGTACCAACAAAACTATCAAAGCAACACTGCACGTTTACTGAAAATTAGATGAAACATTATACACCAATAGAATCACCCGCGGATCCACTAAGGGGCAAGGGGGGTCAATTGACCCTCTGAATTCTAGTGAATCTTCATAGATGACTTGGGTGTTGCCCATGTGAAGGTTGGAGTTGTCCTTCATAAATATGCCCTCCAACTCTTAATAAAATGCCTCAAAGGTTCTTGATATGTGTTCAAGTAGTGAATTTTCTCAAATGGATGGAATTGGTAGTCTGACAAAAAAAAAATGGAGGAGACGGGAAGGAATAGAGTATATAATCATGTGTATTTGCTAATTATATTGGATTTAATTTTACTAATTGCTATGCTTCAATGGAGAGAACATTTTCCTCTATAACAACTGTTAAAAGTTCATTGCGTAACCCAATGAGAGATCAATGGTTGAGTAATATTATGGTGGTTTATATGGAGAGCCATATTTTTTTCTTCCATTGATAATGAATCAATAATGCAGCGTTTTCAAAAAATAAAAACGCGTCGTGGATAATTGTAACTTGTATTGTTATTTGTTCCATAAATTATGTCTGATGGAACTATGGTTTAATTTTTAAGGTTATTATATGTCTAAAAAATGTTTGTGAACTTTTACTCGTGACCCTCCAAATAATTTTTCCTAGATCGGCCAGTAAATGGCATCATTTAGTCTTTATCTTAAAGCTACAACAAGTGACGTTTTTGGAACCATCAATAATGTATGAATTTTTTTTTTGAAAAAACACATAGTTTTAAAAGGGAAGTCTCATCATCTCCATCTATCACTCCCACACCAGCCACGACGACACCATCTCCTCCAGATATCAAGCATCCCAACTAGGCAAATCAACAGTTGACTTTGACATAATCTCTAATTGTTAATTTGTATATGTAGTTGCTGCTAATTACATGTTTTCATTTATTACTTACCGTGTAAAGTGACTCCTAGACTAGTATATAATCTTGTATTATTCTTGGTAAACATATCAATGAAAGCTATTCAGCCAAACTCAAAATATTATATGGTATCATCGAGCCCTAAGCTCTAACGAGCGGTTTCTCAATTTTTCCCTACAGTGTGCTCACAATGTCAGACAAGCAATCAACCAACTCCGATTCCGTTGCACACCTATCCAATTCTTTGCTTTTAGTTGACAACTCAAAATCGTTGATTACGACCAATGCCGCTACCCAACTGCCTGTCAAACGCCCATGAACTATCCCTCTTGGCATGCTCAGTTTATTGCCATCATCATAGGGTATGATCTCTTGAGATATGTCGATGGAACATATCCCTGCCCAGAAAAATCGAACACCTCGTCGTCGACGTCGGCGCATAATCTTTGGCTACACCAAGAACAGCTGCTGCTCCATGCCATCCTCGCATCTGTTTCCGAACAATATGTCTCTCTTATTGCCTCTGCCCCAACCTCTAAGGCTGCCTACACTTGTACAAAAAATAATTTGCGCGACGAAGGAGCGCGACGCAGGTCCTTCGTCACGCAAAGTCAAAAAACGTCGTGTAAAAATTAACCCAACGAACCTTCGTCGCGCGCCAACCGTCGTGCCAAGGCAGTGACAGCAGGGTTTGCGCAACGCAGAAGTAACCTACGTCGCGCAAAACTTCTTTCTGCGACCTATTGCGCGACGCATGTTACTTCTTCGTCGCGCAAACCCTTGTTTTTTTTTTTTTTTGGTAAAAATATTTTTTATTTAATTTTTAATAAATATTGTAATTAAATTCTAAACAATAATTAATAAACCAAGAAAAAGTATTTAATTATAAAATATATGAAAATGTACATACAAGATGTCCGAACGAAAAAGAAAAAACTACAAAAAGTAGTCTTCTAGGTTTGATACATCAAGCTATTAGGTATCGGCTGGGCAAAGTGGCTGGGAGGTCGAAGGTGGAGCAAAATCAGGTGCTGCCATCGGGATTTGGAGGCCAAACATCTGTAAGGCCCGTACAATAAAACTTAAATGCAGCTAAAAAAAACACCAGGGAGCCTAATCGAATGCAGAAAACTATTCTCATATATTGCTTATTTTATGTCATTCCTGAGTTGGTTGGAGCCCTTATTCAAGTGCTCCATGTTCCAAGAGGGGTCTACTGGAGGAAGTTGGAATTCCTCCGGTTTCAAGGCCAATGCGAAATCGGGCAATGTTGGTGCTGTCTCCATGATTCTGCAGTTGAAATATCCAAAAACAGACGTTAATTATTCCCGAGGGTTTGTTCTATGTATCATCAGCCAAAAACACTGAGATTGCAATTAGGGGTGCCAAGAGTGAAAAGGAGATTGCATTTAGGCATAAACAAAATACTACTGGTAATAGTTCTCTCAGGCAGGGCATACTTTTCGTGTGAGTACAGATCACGATTTATCCGCACTTTGCCTGAAGCATCTTTTGGTTTCCTTATTACTCTCATAGACACTATCCTTATAGTGGGAGGTAAACTCATAAGTATAGAAGGATAGTGGTAAGAGCATAAAAAAGACGAGCAGAAAGTGCAAGTTACCTTTGCCTCGACATATTTCCACTTCACAAAAAGCCGATGCTTTTCACCCCAACCATTTAATAATGGAAGGTTCATAATGTTATCTTGAGCCTGCAAATAGATGGCATAAAGAAAGCAATATGCTTCAGGATCACCATGTGATTCAACAAACATATAATGTGTTCGGATGACAAGAGTAATCATGAGAAACATAGTGAACCACAAGAATTAACAACTTATATATGACATGTAACTGATATGAAATATATAGGAACTTCTCACAACTACTCCAAATAGAGAACAACCAAAATTACTCAATGTTGGGAAAGGCAAAAGGAAAACCTAAGAGTGCAGCAAAAAATTGGATTATGAATAAAAGGAATACTGAATAAGGATATGATTTTAGACAAACAGCCCAAAATGGAGGTTAGATCCTCTTGTTTGGAGTATTGAAAGTTCATGTTTTTTTACCCATTCTAAATGTTGGGTATGTGGGTAAGGTCAGCATCATGGGCATGCATCATATATGCACGTGAAGGCACGATAGCCTTTGTGAAAGAGAGTCCGGCACATTACGAAGGACTACTGATAGAAAGAGATAATAACCTAGAACCAAACAAACTCACTAGTAAATATAGAGTAGTAGTATAAATGGGGTAAGCTCACCTAAGGCATCAAACAAAAGAGGGTGTATATTTGTTATCATTTTTGGTTTTTTCGCCTTGTCATCGATGGAATCCACCATGTACTCACAACGCAATTTTAGGATCACTATAATGGTCTGTTAATCTAGAATATCTAAATTCAGACCCTGAACTGATTCTATTCGAGCTGACTACTGTTTCCTCTTTCCAACTCAATTCACAAGGTTCAAATTCAAAATGCACATAACCCAAAGGAGATGAATTAAAACAGGAACACAATGGAAGCATGGAAAATTTATAACAAATATCCCAGACATTAAATGATATTACTCATTGACAAGATCAAACCAGCAATGATGATAAATTTCTTACCTGTTGCCAATACTTTACCATTTCACATGCAAGCCTTCGCTTCACTGCAAGTGTAGCTTTTGTGCTATCTATTGCCATTCCAAGTTGAATATCAACACCCAACAGGAGATAGGTGGAAAGACTGAAAGAATGAAGTAAAAATTATAAAATAAAACAAGGAAATCAAGCGATAAAAAGGATCAGCAAAAGATAATAGTCAGAAGACACAAGGTTCCAAAGAAATTTCATTTTCGGGATAAGCTGGACGATAACGAGATGTCAAAAAAGAAAGAAAGAAGATGCATGAAAAACCAAACTTATTGCAGTTGTACCCTTTGTGCCCATTAAGTAGGATAGGTTCACAACTTCAGGCTGACTGCAATACTTGTTTTATAGCTAAAGATGACATTTCCGAAGCATAAATCCTGAAATATAAAATGCAACATTTTACCAGATCAGTCCCTTTAAGTAAAGTTGCTACCTGTCCTAATGCTTGTAGGCAAAGCGCTCAAAAAACACCTTTTGCTAAGTCAATTGGCAGGTTTCTCCTGCAATCAAGGAATACTCAAAAGATTATAAATAACAGCGTTAGGAACATGATAACAAGCAGAAAGTTAAAAATCAGTGCAAATTTTAAACTGATACAAACTAGAGCTCAGTAGGTAACTGTGGAAGAACATGTCGGACGGCACAATCAAGGTATCCTGCTGCCTGCACAAAAAAATCAATGGAAGCTCGTCTACTCCCTGTAACAACAAGAAAAACAATGGAACCTTCATAGTACGACCAATGAAAAAGAAAGAGCCATGCAAGGCACAACCTAAAGGTAGACTGCTGACAACTACTGCATACACTGATTTTGTTAATTTTCTTTAGAAGTCTTACAAAAACAAGATTTCTGATAATATAATATAAACAGGTGAAACAAAGAACTTAGTACGAAGAATCAAGCACAAAATTCATTTTTCACTCGTCTTAGTGAATTCCTTAACATATCAGCATACTGCTTTTAAGAGTTTAATGACATAATCTAATGAATTTTCAATTTTCTTTATCTCCCGTTTTCCAATTCCTACTATTTTTCACTGAGTTCCTATGTCAACCATACTAGGTTTCACCCAAAACTTACTGCATCTGATTCTTAAATCCAGGCGACAGTTTTGTACTATAACACAAAGTTCTCTTAGAAACTGAGAAGACTTTATAACCATTAAAGCTATACTCATTCTAGAAAGCATTAACAACACAACTTTTCTCGTTAACTTAACAAGCCATGGTAGGATAATAATAGCGATGATAAAAAATAAAAAAATAAAAAAAGGCTATAGCTCTGTTACTTTTGGCTGATAACCATCAGCAGATGTTCTTGGAAGAAGTTAACAAGTTTGCTTGTGATAATGATAGCATTGCCATTAAGTGCAAAATCAGGGGTTTCAAATTTTGAATTATATGTTCTGATCACTGAATGATATGTTCTGCAAAGAATAAAAAAAACCTTGTTTGCATCAAATTATCTGCAAATAAAGTCATCTAAACAACTTAAGGGACGTGTAAATACTGAACGATTTCTATTTTGGTTTCAGGACAGGGTCCTAGCTACAAACAGAAGCAACTGTTTGGATTGAAACAGAAGGATGCCTATGGACTATACTATAGAATAGTCCACACCTAATAACCAATAATTTCATGGAAAGTTGTTCTATGCAATGCAACTAGTTCGTTGTGATCATATGATAGTAGTAGACAAATCCATCAGCTAATAACCATTAATTTCCCAGAGCTAGTAATTATACAAGCTTTAACACAATACTAATCAGCTGTAAGAACGAAAGAAAGCAGTACATGTGATGAAGCAACTAAACTAAAATAATTCCAACAAAAACACACAAAAATAACTAAAATTCGATTTAACATTAAAACCCCCAATTTAACCCTAAACTTCGATTTAACACTAAAACCCCCAATTTCTATTTTAATTTTCCTAATTGAATCTAATTGCAATACCAAAATCTTCAAATTAAGGCATTAGAAAGAAGAAAAATAAAGAATTAAGCAAAGATAAATACCTGGCTGGGTGCAGTCGAAAGGAAGGAAGGATGAGGAGGAGGCTGGGTGGGTGGGTGCAGTTGGGAGAGACGAAGTGAGAGGGAAGAGAGACCGGCTCTGGGAAACTTGTGTTCAAAATTGGAAAAATTAAATAAATAAAAAATAAGCGCCTATTAACTACCGCCAAAATTTTACCCAGCGCAAAGTGTTTTTGAACGACGACACTATTGTGGAGTCGCACAAATGTTTTTTTTAAAAAAAAAAAAATTATAATATTTACTGAAAATGTGATTTTATTTCTTTTAAATTCAATTTTTTTACAGAAAATCCACAATAATATATTTTTCTAACAAAAACCTGATATGAACTACAATAATAAATTTAAATCTATTTAATAAATATACACACCATTCAATTTCTTAAGTGTTATACGTACAAAATAAATAAATTTAAAGCTACTTAATAAATATATATACAATTGAACTTGATGGGATACACATTCTACGAAACTAGTTTCAACGATCCAACAGTCAAACTTGTTCGTATATCCGTCGAGATCGCATCAATAAAAATGGCAAAAAACAAATATTCAGATATCAAGTAACGGGACAAACCTTTTCGACAGTTATAAAACAAAAATCACGATTTAAACGGTAGTTTTAACTCTGATTTTGAAGATTTTTTTACAGCTACACTCCTTGACCCTATATGAATACAATGAATGAATTCGATCTTCAATTTAAAATATTTACACTAGTTGATACCACAAAATCTTTATGTTATATTTAATGAAAGTATAAATAAACTCTAAGTGTTAATGAAATCATTGTTTTGATGGGATACACATTCTACAAAGCTAGTTTCAACGATCTAACCGTCAAACTTCTTTGTATATCTGTCGAGATCGCTTAAGCCAAAAATCGCAAAAAATAAACATTCAGAGAACAAGTAACGGGACAAACATTTTCGACGGTTATAAACGAAAAATCACGATTTAACGGTAGTTTTAACTCTGATTTTGATGATTTTTTACAACTATACTCTTTGACCCTATATGAATACAATGAATGAATTCGATCTTCAATTTAAAATATTTACACAAGTGGATACCACAAAATCTTTATGTTATACTTAATGAAAGTATAAATAAACTCTAAGTGTTAATGCAATTATCGTTTGATGGGATACGCATTCTACGAAACTAGTTTCAATGATCCAACCGTCAAACTTGTTTGTATATCTGTCGAGATCGCATAGCCAAAAATCACAAAAAATAAACATTCAAAGATCAAGTAACAGGACAAAACTTTTCGACGGTTATAAACAAAAAATTACGATTTAACGGTAGTTTTAACTCCGATTTTGATGATTTTTTTTACAGCTACACTCCTTGACCCTATCTGAATACAATGAATGAATTCGATCTTCTATTTAAAATATTTACACTAGTGGATACCACAAATCTTTATGTTATACTTTATGAAAGTATAAATAAACTCTAAGTGTTAGTGAAATTATCATTTTGATGGGATACGCATTCTACGAAACTGGTTTCAACGATCGAACCATCAAAACTTGTTTGTATATGCTTCGAGATCGCATACGCCAAAAATCGCAAAAAATAAACATTCAGAGATCAAGTAATGAGACAAACCTTTTCGACGGTTATAAACAAAAAATCATGATTTAACTGTAGTTTTAACTCCGATTTTGATGATTTTTTACAACTACACTCCTTGATCCTATATGAATACAATGAACTAACTTGATCGTCAATTTAAAATATTTACACAAGTGGATATCAAAAAATCTTATCTTATACCACAAAGTCATTGACTTTGCGCGACAAAGGTGTGCATTCGTCGCGCAAAATAGCTTTGTGCGACGTAGGTGCACCTTCGTCACGCAAAGCAGTTTTGTGTGACGCACTGGTTGGTGCGTCGTGCAAATAATCTTTGCGTAACGCATTGGTGGTGCGTCGCGCAAAATGTGTTTGCGCTACAGCCCAATTGTGATGTCGCGCAAGTTATATTTTAAAAAAAAATATTATAAAATTTACTGAAAATGTGACTTTACTCTTTTCAAATTAATTTTTTTTTTACATAAAACACAATAATATATTTTTCTAACAAAAACCCGATCCGAACTACAATAATAAATTTAAAGCTACTTAATAAATATATATACCATTCAATTTCTTAAGTGTTATAACAGAATAAATAAATTTAAAACTACTTAATAAATATATATATCATTCAATTTCTTAAGTGTTGTAACAGAATAAATAAATTAAAGCTACTTAATAAATATATAAATATATATATATATATCATTGAGTGTGACGGTTATAAACGAAAAATCAAATTTAACGGTTATTTTAACTCCGATTTTGATGTTTTTTTACAGCTACACTCCTTGATTCAATTGTCAATTTAAAATATTTACACAAGTGGATACCACAAAATCTTATGTTATACCACAAAGTCATTGACTTTGCGTGACGAAGGTGTGCATTCATCGTGCAAAATAACTTTGCGCGACGTAGGTGAACCTTTGTCATGCAAAGTAGTTTTGTGCGACGGCAGTCTTCGTCCCGCAAAGCTATTTTGCGCGATGAATGCACACCTTCGTCGCTCAAAGCTAGGAAAAAAGGGTAAAGCATTCTTGGTTTGGCACCAAAATCTTGTGCGACGCACAAAACGTCACGCAAACGGCCTTTGCGCAAGGACACTTTGCACGACGTTTTGTGTTTTACGTCGCGCAAACATACTTTGCATGACGAAATTTGCTCTGTCACGCAAGTTGCCATCACACAAACATGTTTTAGTACTAGTGTTGGGACAAACTCAAACAACTCTATGCTAATCGAGCTCGATCTCATGTCATGGGTCTCAAAGAATGCATTACTCTTATGCGTCCTGACTCCAAGCCCGTTTCTGAATATCTCCAAGCCATTGTCGATGATATCTCTCTTATTAATGCTCCCATCAGTGATGATGACCTCGTCATACACATCTTAAACGGTGTTGAACCTGAGTTCAAAGAACTTGCAGCTGTTGTTCGTGCTAGTGACGACCCTATTTCCTTTGAGGACCTCCATGATAAACTTATTGAGTGTGAAATTGCTCTTAAACGCGAAAACCATATTGGCTCCTCCAGTCTAACACATCATCAGCTTTAATTCCTTACCTGTGTCATCCAAGTCCCATGTCGAGTCCACTTGTGTTTCTTATCAATGTAATAAAAGCCATAGGCTTCCATTTGGTGTCTTTTCTCCATCACACCATCGAATTCCATGTCAAACCCTTGACTCGTACTAAGTTTTTTTTACCAGAATATGGCCGCCTGAAACGGTGGCGCCGACCTTTGTCCCCGGTGACCACACATAGCGATGCTGGGGTGTTATTTTGGCTGAAACCCAAGCCCAATTGGGCTAGTCTTCTCGGCCTGCAATGAAAATTTGTTCAGACTGGGCTCGCCTAATGCGACCCAAGTCCACGGCTCGACCCAAAGCATGACACCAGCCAGTAGGGCTATAGTGTCCCTGGGCCCGCAAGGTATCGAATCTCATCCTCGTGATGATGCATCCGTGTTTTGCATGCACACGATCCCAGCTTGCAACTGGTGCATCAGTGCACCTGCATCATGCTGTATCTGATCAGCGCCCATCTAGGTGTCACATCCCGGCCCGGGCCCCCACCACAACCCAGGCTCAACTCCATCGTAGCAGGATATTGTCCGCTTTGGGCCCCGACCACACCCTCACGATTTTTTTTTCTGGGAACTCACGCGAGCAGAACTTCCCAATGGGTCACCCATCCTGGGAATGCTCTGGCTTATTCTCGCTTAACTTCGGAGTTTCTACGAAACCCAAAGCTAGTGAGCTCCCAAAAGGCCTCGTGCTAGGTAGAGATGGGAATATACATTTAAGGCTTACATGATCCACACCCCTAGGCGATGTGGGATCTTACACTAGGCCTCTGTTTTTGGACCCGGTTTCTTACAGCCCGTTTGCTGCTACTGGGATTGCAGCCCAAATTCTGTTTGGGGCCTGATCAACCCGTGTCTATCTAAGCCCAGTTTTTGGGCCTAGACCATGGTACAAATTTGCTCAGCCCATCTGTGGGCTTTGGCCCATTATTTTGGGCCCTCGATTTTAATTGTTTATTTTTTTAGACAATTTAGGTTTTATAATTTTTCACCTACACATCAATTTTGGTCTGAAGTCCAAATAATTAATTTAATTATAATTATAGACATGAAGTTCTATTTACATATTTTCTTGTTGCATATTTATGCATATATATTTGCGTTTGTCTTACAGAAACATATGAACCTGAAGTTCATAATTATTTCGAAACTTGAAGTTTCTAAAAACATGCCTTGTTTGAAAACCTGAAGTTTTCCTTAAAAACATCACCCATGAAAACCCAAAGTTTTTTCATGTAAATTTAAACTAATACATGTCTATTAGAACTTGAATGTTCTACTCCTATGTGAATGGATTGATTTTTCTCCATTACACTAACCACATCTTGTCCATTTATTTTGTGATAGGAACATGTCGAATTTGAACAAAATCGACTTCACCGCTTTAGAGGTCTCTGGAAGGAACTACCTCAAGTAGGTCCAATATGTGAAGCTTCACCTCACCACAAAGAATTTGCGTCCCGCCATTGAAGATGAGGTGGGCAACCTAGTTGACGAAGCTGAGAAAGCCACTACCATGATCTTCATCCGAAGACATATTTATGACGCACTGCAAACAGAGTACCTTGCTGAGGAGGATCCACGAGCACTCTAGGTCGCTTTGGCTGATCACTTTGATCACCAAAAGGACATCTTCTTGCCTGAAGCAAGACATGACTGGCAACATTTATGCTTCCAAGATTTTAAGTTTGTGAATGAATATAATTATGAAGTTTGTCGAATCTGATCACTTCTCAAGTTCTGTAACGAGACCCTGACCAAAGAGGATCTCCTGGATAAGACCTATTCGACCTTCTCAGCTACTAATATTGTCCTGCAACAACAATATAAGGCTCAGAAGTTCACTACGTTTTCATATTTGATCTTTGTTTTACTTATCGTTAAAAAACAGAATTAACTGTTGATGAAAAATCATCAAGCTCAACCTATTGGGGCGACTGTTGTGCCTGAAACACATTATAGCACAAACAAAAGCCCAAAACGCCAAAATAGGTGTGGTATAGGTAGCCATAAACCACCCCATCAAGGTCAACAGAGCCAAGGCCCACCTAAGGGAGGAAACTGAGCCCAGAAACGCCCTAACCTCGCTCCCAAGGCCCCAAACTTTAAGAATAAGGGCAAAGCACCTGAAACGATGGATGTGGACATGTGTTATCGCTGTGGTTCAAAGGACCATTGGTCCCATGTTTGCCGATCTCCCAAAAGGTTGTAGCTGAATATCATTCTCGCCGTAAGAAGTTTGAAACAAACTTTGTGCAAGTGGATGAACTGGAGAGTACCAAGATTGAGGTTTCTAACTTTCAGGAGGATACCACCTCTATGGAAGATTCGAATCTTAGACATAAACTATTTTTCTAGTTGAAATTTAGATAATGAGGCCGAATTCCACCTAGTGGCCGAACCCCCCCCCCCCCCCCCCTTTGTTTTTGGTTTAATTTTGAACAATTTTCCTTTATGTTTGGATTATTTGTTGGTGATTTATTTTGTATATTAAATTTTTATTAATTACCATCCTTGAATACTTAAATTATTTTGAATGGATATTTGTTTTTAGAACTTTTATGCATGTGACCGATTCAAATTAATTTTTATTCTAGGTATGACTAGTGGGAAAGTTAGTTATCTGGCAGATAGTACAGCCACGCATACCGTTTTGCATGAACACATCTATTTCACTAACTTCATACCTAAGAATGCACATCTGACAACCCTCTCAGGCCCATCCAACCTAATCGAAGGATACGGTAAGGCGACGTTTCAGAAGCTTGTTCAAGGAATTGGTATGCGTAAACTTTATGATTTGTAACATTGCTAGTTCTTTTAAGAATTGTGTCAAACTCATAGGGAGTATCCTGAAGTATACTTGTTTGATCTTAATGTACTATTTTTCCCTACGATTAGGAGCATTTTTCCCACTGAATTTTTGCTACCTAATGAGGTTTTGACGAGGCACCCACATTGGGTTAATCATATCCTTGATGATGTCTCGTAGACGTTTTATTTGACTTTGCATTACTCACGCATTTTTCCTTAGACTATGAATTTTGTTCCTACTCAGGTTTTTACCATATCCATATGATTTTTTGTAAGACTTACTTCCTACCTTATTTTCTCTACATTTTCTCTCTGTGCCGCCGACCCCCTCTCCCCTGTCAATTAAATATAGGCCACAATATAGAAGAGGAATATAATTAAAAAGAAGTCAATGATAGAAAATAGAGAGAAAATGACCAACTTCTAGAACATTATTAATTACGATTAAATTGTTTACCATATACATCCCACTAGATTTGTCTTTTTTTTTTGTCCGGAATTTACATCCCACTAGATAACCCAAAGACAAAATAGCTTGATTTAATTACAAATTATAGAGAATGGTCAGTAATTGCCACACCACCTCAAAATAATGAACTAAATGTTCTTGAGACTCATATCGAAATACTATTAGGCACACCACGACATGTAATCCCAGGGTCGGAACTTGGCATAAGCAACTCATAAGGCAAAACTCCTGCTCCACACCTGTGTTTAAGATTTGGATCACTATTCCTCCTATCAATCTCCTTCTCAATCTCTCTAATCTCTGCAGAAAACTTGTAAAATGCCTCCACCACATCAGCATCCCCTGACCAAGTAGACGGTTGCTGCCTCTCCCCGAGGTACTCCTCATCCGGCGAATGTGTCGATAATGTGTCCACCACAGCCATGTATTTTGTGGCTTCCAGGACGCTTGGCAAAGCTGAGAGAAAGAACTTTTGTGGGTCTGATATGAAATTTGTGTATTCTGGGTCACCCTCTTCCGGGATCAATCTTCTCATCAGGGGTGGCCTGTTGGGGACATAACCTCCATAAGGGTACTGTGCAAAATTAAGTGCAGCATGTTGAGCTGATGCTAGCCAGATCAATGTGCTGAGGATTGAGACTAGGTCATCTGCTGTGGACAGTAAAGGCCACCAGGTTTCGTGGCGGAGATCAGCGTGGCCTACATTGATGGACTCCCAGTACCAGGCTTGCAGCTCTCTGTCTTTTCGGATTACACTTGAATCGGGGTAGTAGTGGTGCACGTAGGTTCGAACCCAGTTCTCGATTGCACCCCAGATGAGTAATCCGTCACTGCCATATGGGTAGTCTTCCATTACAAGTTTCACACCATGGGGTTGTGTTGGATCAGGCACTGCCATGCCCCTACATAACAAAATAATAAACCAAATAAATTAGACGAAGAACATAAAAACATACAGTATATGTAGGTAGCGTACGCTAACCAGACTTATATTGTCAAGCTGTAAATTTGAACCATACATTCAGGAAAATAGCAAACCTAATGGAAACTCATGCAACATGCTATATCTTTAGTCACCTTACCTTTGTACAAGATCTGCAGGAAGGCTTTGATGGTCAAAGCGCCAGGTTTTGTACGCTGAAGCACTGATTTCCATGGCATACCGACCTGGAGTGAAGCATGACTCGACGACACCATCAGCGCTGATCAAGCTCTGGCGAGCCAGAGCATTGATCTCTAGTGTGTATCTCATGTGAGGATCCAAAAGCTTGTAAATCGGGTGCATTGCGCTCAACTGTCTATGTGCAGCCAAGATAAATGGCTCTAGGGTAGCATGGGTACGTAGCCTGAAACCAACGCAACAAATTTTTAGCACAAACAACATTTGCAACAAAATTATATATAATTATAAAATAAGTAACTCTAAGTCGGTCACATAAATTGGTATGAATAATTTTGATAGTATATAATCAAATATCACATAATAATATAAGTTAATATGACAAAAGAGAGAATTTATGTACCAATGGTGTACGAGTTGGTGGACGCCGGCGTCATTGGCGCAGACATGCGCCTTAGCAAGCATCCACATCCAGTTGGTGGTGGCGTCGACTGCAGGTGTCAAAACACGCTTTGATCTTGAACTTGGTCCTGTATTGGGGAGGGTAAGCTCAATGGCGATGGGCTTGAGAGCTCCAGTAGGTGTCAAGAAATAAATGGTACGAGTTGCATATGCTTTTCTCCCATCCAGAGCATTAATCCGATCAAGAAATGGAAGGTATACGTCATGGTAATCCACTATGTACAACTTGTTTTCATCCAATGCCTGCAAAATTAAACAATACAAAAAAACAAAAATGAGCAACAACATTACAAAATATGGTTCAGCAAGGAGGTGTAAGGTCCCATAAAAATTGGAAAAAGTTATTCCAACTCCTATTATGCCATATTTAAACTACCAACACTACAGATTGACGATCAGAATGTCAATAACAGCTTCCTTAACAAAATATTGCAAGTATTAAAATAGAAAAAGAGATAATGAGCAGTACCTGTTGAACAGTCATGCCATAGAGATTCGGTAAGATGTGTTCTTCTTTGAGAGCAGACTCTAATGGCCCATAAACCTCAGGATCAAGTTTGCTTTCCGGTGGAAAAACCTTAAGCCTCTGAATGCTTAATGGATTAACCCCTGCAACTGCTTGGCGGCCAAATTCGTCATCTCGCAACCAAACCAACCTGTCCTCTGCACGTGGAATAATATCTAAGTTAATCAAAAGATTAATCATGGCTTTTGAGTCATTATTTATTTATTTAGGGTTTATTATTTTCCCACACAACGACTGCGCAATCATATTTTTGTATACTCAGTGGGCACATTGAAGGGTTTATATTGATTAAGAACACGTTGATTAGTGAAACTCACTGCTTAGGATCTTGGGGGTGTCATATTTGAGAACGCCCTGGTTATAGTCCTGGAATTTGCTGACCATACTTGGCAACGGAAGCTTCTTTAGGAATTCATCCTTCAAACCTAATTTGAGGAGGATGCCTTCGCTATAGAGGCTGTCGATGTCGGCGTATCCACGGAAGTCTTTGTCAGCTTTGAAGCTGGACATAAGGGTGGGGATCAAGTTGTGAAGAACACCCTTGAGCCTCCCAAATGAAAATGTGTCCATTTTTGACTCTTCAAATTGTTCATCTCTTGGCACATACATTGGTAGTGGCTTCTCAACCCTGCTCTCCGCTTGCATATCTGTGGTACAAACAAAGCAAATAGACCATCTAAATTTAAGTCATCAAGATAGCAGTTTGGCAACATAATGTGACAGACAGTCTAACGAGTGGACATTTCATACCAGTATCTGTGGGGAGGCGACCGGTGCGACATCTTCTAGGGTAGGGGATTTTTTTACCACCAAGTGTAGGCCTAGCAAAGTCGATTCCCTTATCAGGATTTCCCAAATCATTATACAAAGCATAGTCATAGATCCTATCTGATAATTTTCTAACCCCACTGCCATCACCCCTCAGATTCTTCAACTCCCTCTGTCTCAGTTCCTTAAGCCCCTCAGGGGTCTGGTGTGGTAAATATGGCTGCTCAAAATTAAATAAAAGTCAATAATTATTTAATGCATTTAAACATGCTGCCAAAAATAAAAATTATGTAATAAATTAAGTAATATAGAACAGAAAGACCGGAATGACGGTAGTTGGTAATGCTCTGTGGGGCCTAATATACCAATCAGTATCAGTGTGACCACCCAATATGCCCATCAAAGAGGGCTAGACAAAAATAAAAATAAGAATATTAATAATATCTGTAAATGCTACAGGCTGCTTGCCATGAAGGTATGAACTGAACCATTCAACTTCTCTGACGTAAATATATGGACCTAAATTATTAGTCACTTGCAGACATATTCAAAGCCTAAAATAAAAAATTAAGTTTGACTTTCCAACCTAGGCCAAGCAAAATCGATGGGAAAATGGAAAATGGAAAATGGAATGTACCTTGTTGCAGAAGACTATTCTTTTCCCAGGGTGATCTTTCTTAGATTGAATCCAGGAATTTACAGGAAAATGCAGTGGACCGCAGGCAAAACCTTCAAGGGTTATGGTCTCCAGAAAGAACTCGTTTTGGTGCTTGTTTGTAACTGTGATTGCTCCTGGGACGCCAAAATTTGAGTCCACCATAAACTCAGCTATGTAATTCACCCTCTCTGCCTTTAGATTTGATTTTTTGGACCAATCTTTTACCACACCTTCACTGCTTTTCTTGGGAGCCTTTGTTCCTACAAAAATTTAGGGAAAAAAACCCAAAAATAAGGAAATAAAAAACTTAGTACAATTATATATTGTGTACTTAAAAAATTAACTTTCATATTTCAAAGTGATTTCCACAACTCACACACCCTTGTTTATTTTTAGTATTCAAATTAAATTAAAAAAAAAAAAAAAATCAACCGACAGAGATAGGAGGAGAAAAAAAGTTGTGGGTAAATCATTTCCTTCTAAGAAAACTCAGGTAGTAAATTTGCTTACTTGGGTCTAATTCTGCGCTGATAAGCTCCAAAACAACATTTCTACCAATTTGGTCAGCGAGGGAATCCAAGTGTTTGGAAATGGCCTCCTTAAAATCCTCCTTGTTCTTATTCCTCACAGTCACAACAGCTCTCACCTTGAACTTCACCGGCTTCTTAGCAGAAAAAACAGGCACAATCTTCACCAAATCTTCACTGACGGCCGCCACAGGACCCCTCTGTGACCTCCTCAAATGCACCGCCGTCCTCTGTGAAGGCACCAAACTTGGTCTTGCCAAAAACAACTTAGAAGATGATGAAAAAAACTCAGATTTTTCAATCAGAGAACTGCCCATGATTTGTTTAGTAAGTGCCATCTTCTTCTTCCTTATTTCTCTAAACTTAAATTTGTTCGAGAAAGTTTGAATCCTTTTTTTCCTTGCTTTGTGCAAAGAAAAAAAAAAGAATGGTGGCTGCAGAGGAAGTGAGATGATTTATTTGTTAATGGAATATGCAGAATATGATGAGTTGGTGCTTCTGCTTTGGTATATATATACAAAGAGAAATGATCATGCAAAGAGAAAAAGTTTGATCGCACCGTCCACACGTTTATTTTAAAATATGTGCTTGTGAAAAACACTTGGGCATTTTACCTGACTTTTTAATGTTGGCTTCGTCTTTTGTATTTTTGTTTTTGGGAAACATATTTCTGGGGACGAATTCAAGAGAGAGAGAGAGAGAGAGAGAGAGAGAGATTAAACGGGTCCGAGTCAAAAACGAGTTTCAGGTTTCCGAGTAAAGACGCGGTGTGGTAACGTGGGGAAGCTAAGGAGAAATTAAGATATGTTGGTTTCAAAGGACGAGTGTCTCCTTGTCTTTTGTACAAATGGCAACTGCGTCCATGTGTACTGAAAAGTTTCATGAGTGTGAAGTTGATTCTTGTACAAGGGGGATCAGCTTTACTAGTCTATGGTTCATGGTTGATTTGATAATATATAAAGTCTTTAAAAAACGTATTATAAACTAAAGTTTTTTTTTTTTTCTTTGACTGTGTTTGGTTACAAAATAGAATAAGAATCCTAAATCTTTAGGCTATTCATAATTTCATGCTAATTATTTTACCCACTACCGCTATTGATCACTAATTAACCATGATAACTTTTAACATTTCCTCACGAGAAAAAGTTTTATTTTGTTTTATTATAGCATTTGATAACTTATAGTTTAAACGGTTAAAGCATTTACTTTTATAATCTGAGTTCTATTTTGGATTGTCTCTCTCAATATTAATTGTTTGAAAGAGGTAAGCTTTTTTTTTTTCTTTTTGTTCTTCATGATTTATCAAGAACCTAGTTTTTTTTGTCAAATATCAAGAACCTATTATTATATTTTTATTGAGTACGTACATATGTTTTGTGCTTGTTTCTGAAAGGCAAAAAACGTTTGAGATAAAAATTTGGAAATGCTTTTGACTCATACAAACGTTTTATTGGGGAAAAAAAAATATGCCTACTGTATGCTTATTCAAAAAGCATTTTCAATTTTTTTTTCATTGAAATTTCGTTGTGTTTATAACAAGAACACTAATAGAACAATCTCTTAGGAGCAAAAATATATGTTATGGAGTAAAATATCATATAAACGTTAATTTATTGGACATAAGGTAAACTGATAAACTTCATGAATTGTATACATGCAATATGATGGTGTTGGTGGTGGTCAAAGTAGATGTGACGATGATGCTCATTGGAATGAGAGTGGTGGCGATGATGGTGTCAATGTTGGCGGTGGTGGAGGTGGAAGAGATGGTCATAATAAGGTGATGAGGCGACATGGTGATTGAAGTTGATAATAATAGTCATTGCATTATGGTGGATGGCGAAGTATACCAATAGAGAATTGAGAAAAATGAAATCCATCAAAATCTTAAAGGGAAGAGGTTGGATTTAATATAACAAAAACTTACAACGAAAGCACCACGTCCATCAAAATTCATGGCTTTTAAAATCCTTTAAAGTAGATGAAATTTTGAACACCTAGACTTTTGCCAAATTCACAAAAAGTCATAATTAAATAACACAAGATTTTTGTAGATATTTTAGATCAAAAAAGTCTTTATTTAATACAGAGTGACTTATCGAAATCTTAGACCATCCTCAAAGGAAATATCAAATTATAAGAGTCAAATTACAATTGATGGTTGATGTGGCAATCTGGAGCTTTATGTCAAATTTTGTATCTCTCCAGCCGAATTGTCAAATGTTATTTTATTATTTAGATAGAGTTTTAAATGGTTGTAATTATTAAAAAAAATGTTAAAAAGTTGGAATGTTAGTGGAATGAAGGACCCACCATTAAAATAAATTTGACATTAATGTCAAATTTGACTCTAAATCACAAAGCCTTCAAATCCGGTCAGCAAATAATACTTTGGGTTGAGAGACTTTTGTGTCAAATATGCACAGTGGCATATCACCTTGGATTTTAACATCTCATTTGGAGATGCTCTTAAAAGTCTGTATTAAATACACTTGAATTTAATAGTGAAGTAAAGTCTACCAAATTCTATATACAATACGTCCACTTAATTTGCATGTATACATAGTGAAGAATAATACTATATTGTATTTAGTGGCTGAAAATTTTGGTAGAAATATGAGTATAGTAGTACAGAACTATAGACGACAATGACATGGAAACTTCATGCAAGTATACTGCAATTTATTCGATCAAGGCTGACCGAGTGGGATATGGACGACGTCCAACTCAACCTGAAGCAACTTTTGGGTGGATCCAAAACATAATCTTGTATTTGACAACAAAACAAGTGGCCTGAAAATTTCTGTGTACTGATCTGTCCCCTTATATCTTAAACATAGTGATTCGCGTGAATCTGTTCGACTAACCATCTAGCTACCCAGAAACTGCAAGAGAATCAACATTAATTAATTTGGCCACGACCACATTGACCACAGTGACATTTCCCAAGTGCAATATTAGAGCACTTGGTAACTCGTAATCAGATTTATTTATTTATTTGCGTATTAATTCCTGCTTCTGAAGACTTCAAATTGAGACTTTGGAGTTTGGCCGCAGATTGATCAAGTTAGAAATACCATATATTTCAATAATTCATGAACGTACGTAGGTTACTAGCAATCATTCATGCACGTGTTATAACTGTGTTTGCTAGTGTAACCAATCATGCATGCATATGTAGATACTATTTTTCAACCATTCATGCATGTAGGTCGTATGTTGATATCCACATGAGTGATATATTTACGATTGTCAATTATCTATACGTACATAAATGACTGTAGTCTGTTGATAAATTGTAAGCCTTAAAAAGTTGTGACCAGTATATTGTATATTCATGCGTCTTTCTGCTAGGAAAGTTGCCATACTTTGAAGTTTGCTTTTTGTTACCAAATCTATCTATGTGCGCATGCAAAGTTGCAAACGTTAATTATACCTTTAGAGCAACTCCACCCATAGAGCCTTCCCCCCAGGCAACTCACTATGCAATCCACCCTAATGAACAGTAACTGACTTAAATGAATAGTAACTGCCATAAATGAACAGTAATTGCCATTTGCATCTCCACCCATGGAACCCTTCCCCCAGGCAATAAGCAATTAAAATATTAGTTTTTTTCTCACCCAATCATAAAATATTATTATTTTTCTTTAATAATTTTATATCTCTCTCTATCTCTCTCTCTCTCCCCCACTCCCTCCAGATCCATCCTCCCAAAAACCCCCCAATCTCTCTCTCTCTCTCTCTCGCTCCCGCTCCCGCTCCCTCCCAGATCCATCCTCCCAAAAACCCCCAAAAACCAGAACCCAGCCCCCGGCCGCGACACCCCCTCCCCCGCGACGAGCGACGACACCCAACCCCCCCACTCCGGCGCGACGACCCATCCTTCCCCCCCCCCCCCCCCCCCCCCCGCGACGACCCCCCCACCCAGCTCCGGCCTCGCTCCCGCTCCCTCTCTCCCTCTCTCCCTCGCTCTCGCCCTCTGTCTCTGTCTCTGTCTCTGTCTCTCTGACACAAAGAAAAAAAATAAAATATTCAAAGGGCTCGGGCAACAGGCCCGTGAGTTCGTGACTGCCCCCTTGCTGGGGCTCCCACCTGAGCTCGGGCCCCCAACGGCTGGAGCACTTCCCACCTGGCCCTCAGGCCCCTTGCACTCCCCTCTCCCCCGAGCAAGAGCAACGGGTGGAGTTGCTCTTAGGGCTCGTTTGGTATGCGTATATAGAATCAGACAGTACTAATAATACAAAATCGAGTGTTTATTGCTCTAACGTATTAAATAGCACCCGAACTAAATATCCGGCCCCACCACTTTAATACTCCTCACACCCGACTAATTATCCTCCCCAAAATCGGTGTATTATTAGTCCGACTCTCTGCTTTGCCAAGTTCCTTCTCTCGCTCTTCTTCTCTCCGTCAGAGGAACACCCCTTCCTGCCTTCCTGAGATCCGTTACGACTTGCGAGGTCGATCCATGGCTTCTAAACAGATCTTGAAATAGCTCAAAGATCTCTAGAGGGACGCCCGCATGTTTCGAAGATCGATCTGGGAATTTTCTGTTCTCTGAAGGACCCCCGCATGGCTTCCAAACGGATCTGAATGAGCTCAAAGATCTCCAGAAGGTCAATCCATGTTCATTTTTCATCGTCCTCAGCATGTTTCGAAGTTCGATCTGGGAATTTTCCTTTTGGCGATATGGGTTGTTTGTAAAATGGTAGATTATGATATGGGTTGTTCAGATTTCGGGTGCTTGATTGGTTCTGTGTGTTGTAGTTGTTGAAGTTACATTTTTAGGTGAAAGAATTTTGGGAAATTAGAAGAAAAGTCTGCGAATGCAGGTTAAAATTTTTGTTTTTCTCCCTTTTTCTATTTCATTAATCATTATTTTTTTCTTAAAAATAATAATATATTTTCGAAGTTCTCTTATCGGTGCACTGCCAACACAGTATAAATAATAAGATATCAATTCAATATTGCACCAAACTGTCAACTAATTTAATCAATACTATTCGATGCTTACTTATTTTATTCGACTGAAATAATCAATACAATCCGAGCTGCCAAACAAGACCTTAATACGCATCTAAAAAAGTAACCCTCATTTGTATAGCTTTGGACAGGGACATTGTTGCCACTAAAAAGTAGAGTGGGCCGGGAATCTAATTAGTGGATTTTGCATAGTTGCATATTGTAATGGAAAACCAGAAGTATTAGCAAATTTATAGCGTGCTGCAATTGTGACATTCTGTAAGCAAATTATTTCGGAAAGCTGGGTGCATACCTCACCTGCACGAACTTTCCTCTAGTGCTTCTCATAAGAACATTCCGATGACTCTTGATTCAAATCAACCTTATTTTGATAACAACTCATTTGCAAAGCAGTCAACAATAAATATTAATCAAAATCTCACTAGAATTTGATTGATCGAAATTGTAATTTCTGTGAAAGCTTAGAAGGCTGTATTACTTTGAGTTTTAAGTTAAGGCTGCATGATTACTAGTTAATTGGTCAATTCTGTACAACCCTTATCTGTTGAATTATTGGAGACAGTTCAATAACGCAATCAGTACTTTAATTTGAGAAAGAAAATGAAGGTGGTATGTCTGAAACTTTAGTTGAAAATAAAGGATTTAGGGAAAATTCAGAATTCTTAATAATTTCATATACTTCGGAATATTTTATTCTTCTTCATAATAAGGTATTTATAAGAATACAATGGAGCAATAATAGAAAATAAATAAAATCAAACCTTTGTTTACAAAACAAGGAAACCAAGACCTAATCAAATCATATCAAATCTCTAATTAAATCAAATCATATCAATCCCTAACTAAATTAGGTCTCTAAAACACTCAAAGGAGGATATGGGTGGGTTATGAGGGACTTTGCCGGATTGCAGCAAGCGGCAAGTGGGGAAGCAGGCTTGGTTTTCAATAATACGGCAAGTGGAGATTGAGACCGACTCTCAAGTGATAATTAGTAGGGATGTTTAATAAAAAGGTCCCGGTACTGTTCATTTTTAATGAAAAGTCCTTTTTAAAGGTATAATGAATAGTATCAGTTAAAGGTAAAAAAGGACTTTTCGTTAAAAGAGAAGTTTTTTTGGGACTTTTCATTAGTTTTCCTTAATTAGTATGCTTAATAGGGAGTATGTGGTAGATGCTACTTTGGAGTGTCTTATCCATGATATTGGTCATTTGGCGTCTCAATTAGGAAATGTGAGGTTTGTGTTTGTCAAGTGGAATGGAAATGTTGTTGTTCATACTGTAGCCTCATATGTTGCCTCCCATGGAGGTGTTTTCCATTGAGATGCTCTTGGTTCTGAGTTTTTATTTAATATTCTTAACGAAGATGTAAATATTTCTATTAGAATGTAATAAAAGTTATACTTTGAAAAGAAAAAAAAACAACTTTAACATTTTACTCGAGGTACATTTTGACATGGTTCATATGTATAACTTATCTTAAATATTAAATGATCTCGGTTAATTATTGAGCATGTTCATTCTTTTTGGACAGAGATGATACATATCCACATGAAGTAGATATTTTCTCTCTCATTTAATGTTACATTGGAGAATTCATTGCTCTATTCACCATTAACACCAGATTAATCTCAATGATTTGATGTTTTTTATTATAAGAAAAGTGAGCAACAACTACCAAAATTAACTATTTAGTTGTTGTTGTTGTTGGCGTAACAAAGATGTTACAAAAAAGTAAAATATGGCAAAAGGTCAAAAACTATGTACATTTTTATTGTATTAGCTACTATTGTGGTGCGGTTAATACTTACTTTTAGCTTTCTATATTTTTTATTAGTAAAATCATTGTTACACCAACAACAACGAAATAGCTATTAATCTTAATAATTGTTGCTCACTTTTCTCGTAGTGTTTTCTTCTTTGTTGGTGCGAATGATTTGTCTTTTCTCAACCCACGGGGTTTTGAAGAAAATAAAATTTATCTATGAAATGGTAATATAGGGCTTGAAGTGTTTAGCTGTGCGGAAACAATATTCAAATGTCCAACAAACTAGAATTAATCTTGCAAAATATTTAATTGGATTATATAATGTTTAGTAAACGGTGGATTTTACTAGACCTAATTCGTTCACACATCGAGGGATTGAGTGTCGTAGCTAGCCATTGACCGTAGAACCACTCCTCTTGAAATTTGACTACGGCCAAATTGGAGAAGACCAAAATAGAAAAGGAACAAAAATAAGTATAAAAAGACAGACTTTTGTTACTTATTAGGTTGGTCAAACTTTAGTAATCAATATTGAGTTGATTCAAAGGAAAACTAATGAAAAGAGCTTGAAAACTTTGAGTTTTAACGGTAAGGACAAAGTAAAGGGTAAAGTAAATAGTACTAAGTTTGACTTTTTAGTGTAAAATTGTGGTTTTTCATTAAAGTGAACAGTACCACGGGTTTTTCGTTAAAACTCCCTTGATTCAATCAACAAATGTAATAGAATAATTCAAGTTCTAGTTTTACGGCTGTATTCGAACTTCGAAGTCCACGAGTAAATTAAATTAAATAATGGAACACTGCCGCTAGGCAAGTCATAAACTTCTCAAACTTAGATTTAGAAATTGTTATAAGCATAATGCTTGTGTTCTTCATGTACTCCTATCTATACTAGCGACCTACTTAATTGTATTGTAGAAATTTTCAGGATCAATGATTGCCCAAGATTTTTGCTCGTCCCTCACTGTAATAATAAATTTATAGTGGTAACTTGGTATATCTAGTATACGATCATTAACTAAAATATGTATGTGGTTAATTAATTGGCAGGCTTGAGGACTAGTTGAAGCCATACCCAATCGAAAAAGAATGTTATTTTTTTATTATCCAAACAATATAATTAGAACTGTTCATTCTCTTTATCATCATTTAAAGATTATATATGCAAATGATTATTCAATTTGGAAATCTTTTAGCTATTCATATGCATAAAATAAATAGACAGTTCATCTTGAGAATACTACTTGTTACCATAACCGTTGATTGGTTTAACACTTATAGATGACTAAATGGTATCCAAATTGAATGTGTGTGTTTTTTTTTTTTTTTTGCAAATATGATGATGATAAAGAGTATGAACGGTTCGATCATAATATTCAGACGGTAAATCCGTTAACCGTATTGTAGGATAAATTTTCAATATGGTTAGTAAATTAAAAAGAAGTTCAATTTTTAAGAGAGAATTTTTACTTTTCATGAAATAATTTTTTTTCTACCACTAAATTAATTGAAATTAACACATACACTATTATGTTCCTCTTTTGATTTCCTGTCATGACTTAAACCCTATTATTTTCGTCTTTACTTCATACATGCATCCTTGAACGACACTAAAATAATAAAAAACAGAATTTGTACATAACATGCATGCATATGCAGTTATTTACAAAACATGTTATATTCACTTTTTTTAATCAAACCTTAATAACATGCATATGCAGTTACTTACGAAACTTATTTATATTCGCTTTTTTTAATCAAACCTTCATAACATGCATAGGCAGTTATTTATTTTTCATCATTTTTTTCTCAATGTTTAAATATGAAGTCAACTTATTGTTAAGATTGTCTTAGTTTGTACTATTTCCATTGACTTTAATTGTCAAGAATTTTTTTTTTTTTTGTCGAACTTTTATTGTCAAGATTAAAACAATAACAATGTTAGGATACGCTACCCTTCTTTATAGTTGTTTTTAATACAAGTGCTGTTTTATACTAAGTTGATGGGGGACGAAGAAGGGAGTTAAATTCCGAATACAGTGGATTGAAAAAAAAAGACCACAACCAGGATGACAATTCATCACTTGCTTCTTTATAGTTTATTTCATCTGCTCATTCCATTACTTATTAAATCATTTAGCTTAACAATATTAATCTCGTGGTAAATATTTTCTCAATCATCAAATTCTGTATAGAATGCTCGATTTTGCGTTTGTTGAAAAATGTTTTAACGGTTGATGGGTGGTATATATGTATATATAATTAATACTAGAAGACAATTCAATTGCTCTATATTATGAGAGTCAGGTTTTATGTTCCCTCCTGACTAGATATAACTTTCTTTTTTATTTTAATGAAATTCTCTCATACCGTCGATGACACACCCCGATCCGGAATGTCCACTAGGACTCCGAATCGAGCTGTGCTGGCCAACACCTGGAAGGTGACGAAGCCATAAAGTGTGATGAAGTGTTAAATGTGAATAAATTTAAACCTAATAGTGTCTATGTATCAGAGTGCACGGTGAGCGGGTAAAAACCCAATTCACACGCAATGGCAGAGCATAAGGTTAGTGCAGTAGGATAGGGTGAGAATTATACCAACAAAAGTATCATCTACACCCAGATTTGCCACGACTCCTCGTCGATCTGAAGCTTAGCTACTAAAACCTGGAGGGGCGCAAAACAAAAGCGTGAGTGGGCAAAAACAAAGGTTTTAAAAAACATTTGCTTCTCAAAAGTTCTAACCCCTCGCTGTAAAACCTGTATACTTTCCCAGAAAATAGTATATACATATACTAAACCTCAACTGAAATCATCATCATCAAAATACGAAATCAAATCATGAATATGCCATGTCATATAAATCAAATCATCAGGTAAGTATTTCCAATGCAATACTAACTGTAACAGCTCGTCAGCTGTACTCTAGCTCATAAATCATGTCTGCACACGAGTCGAACCCACCTATAGTGGTCTATACGACAGGACTGGTGTAAAATAATACGCTCTAGTGCTACAATCACGTGAAGACTGTGTGAATGATCGCGGGTCACCTACGAGTCGAACCCACTGAAAGTGGTCTATACGACAGGACTGTGCACCTAACTTGGATCCAAGATGAGCGTGTGGTGCGGGAGGTGAACATCACGTGAAAGACTATGCCCCTAACCCTGGGCGGGAGCACTAACACCGGGGTGCAGGTTAACGAGCTTTCGAGGCCTCTCAACATAATTAATATAACTCAACTCTTCATTCACAACACATAATCTTACCTGGAACTTACCTGAGCGCCCACATCGTCGACAATCATATATAAACAATTCATAATGCATATTCAAAAGTATAAATGCATTGGCATGGCAATTCGTTGATAAAATCATTTAAAATGCATTTCTGGGAAAAACACAATGCGTATATACATATATAGAAAACCAAAATGCCCACTCACCTGGAGTCCGCGCTACGACCTCCTAACACAATCATCGAGGCGTCCTAAAACAATCGGCGCCTAAAATAATTATCAAACTACAACTTAGAACTCTTAACCATAGAATACATAAATCGTATAAAACATATCCGGAAGGATATTCTAGAATCTTTTGAGACCCTTAAACAAAGGTTAACCGTCGATCAAAGATCGAAGGTAGGGTCCACAACCCTATAAACTCGATCCGGAAGATCCGTAACTCAAATCTCCGATCCGTAACTTCCCAAAATGCACATTATGCTCCTAGAGAAACATACTAAAATTTCGTTACGATCCAACGGTCGGATCTCTACCAATTGCCAAAACCAAGTGGCGGTTAACATTTTATTTTATGAACTTACAAACTTAATTCAGGAAGATCCGTACATCAGATTCCCGATCCGTAAGTTCCTACATTCTTCAAATATTACGTAATACCACGTACCAAAGTTTGGTAATGATCCAACGGTCGGATCGTCCGTTCATATTTTCACCTAACCACGAATCGTAACGAACTTAAGTTCAAATGACCAATCTACGACAATCAACTATCAAAACTGAACCTAGGATGTTAAACACAGCCTAAAAATGATATTGGCGGCCCACTGGCTACGCGACGCCGCACGGGCCTCTGTGGGTGGCGGTCGGCCTCCCCGACTCGCCGGAAAATTCAACTATTTTCAAAAAATTTCAAAAGTTGGAGAATTTCGAACATGAAACTCGCGGCACCCACGGTGCGTTTTTCACCAAACCACCTCCAAATTTCAAGATTTTTGGGGTGAAACATGAAGAGCGAAGGTCAAAATGAGGATTGGGAGTGGTTGTTTGGCTCAATTCGTGGGAAATCTGGTGGAAAACCACCGGAAAATAGGGTAAAACGGGTTGTGCCGCGGGTCACGGGTGAGGACCCGTGTTCTTCCTTTTTTCCCCGACTTCTTGCCCTCTCTCCTTTCCTCCTTTCATTCTCCTTCCATTGGTCTGACTTTTCTCTCTTCTTCTCACCACTGGGCAGCGCCCAAACCTTTTCTATTTTCTTTCCTTTCAATCCGCGCCCTTCCTTTTTGTTATTCCTTTAATCTGGGCCGTCCACTTCCATAAAAAAAAATTCCAGATTTTCTAATATAATAAATTCTAAAATGCCCAAACTTCCAACGTTAATAACTTCTTCGTTATAACCCCAAATCACGAACAATCTGCGCCCATGTGTCCGTAGCGACGAGTACTACGAGGATATGCCAAGAAAATAAATCTTAGGTGACACGACACCGCAATTAACCTCAGTCAATACACGTGCCTCAAGGGCATTTTTGTAAAATCTTTTATTAAAAATTTATAAACTTGTAAAATCAGGAACGAGCTGTCACAGTCGAGGTTTCTTTATAAAAACAAAAAACCAAAAAACATACTAGAAGACAATTAAGGTTAGAAGCAATGCCTTCGTCTTCAGCTTCATATGTATTATAAGATACAAATGTGTGTGTGTGTGTGTGTGTGTGTGTGTGTGTGCATGTATGGTCCACGTATATGATTGAGAGACACATATTACTCGTACAGTACACCAAACAATTGTATGCGGCCGAATAATTGTTGCTATAAATCTTTTCTGGTCATGCTCTCCCGAGCATGCCAAATCACATTTGGTTACAAGGCATACTTTCATTCCCGCATACCAAATCTTGACCAGCGCTAGCCGACAATTAGAAATGTTCAAAGCGCTAACCTAACACACCATGCATGTCACCATTGCACCGGCCAGGAATCAGAGCTGGAAATCCAAACAACAGATTCTGCAAAGACTTCCAAGTCCAAACATTAACCAAAACAAAATTTATTGTCCTTTTATAAAAGTCTCATGCATCATGCATGCATGCTCCACCGTCCTGGTCAGCACTGGGGTTAATAGCCAATAACTTTGTGCTATCTATGTACGTAATTTTTGTTAAGACTTTAAAGTCGAGTCATCTGTCCACAATTGATCATCGATATTATTCCAATTTAATTACCTACACAATATGACAAGTGTTGAATTTATCACAAAAGACAACGATTGTAACTAGAAGTGAAAATGCTTAATATATAAATTGTAATTTAATTTGTGAAGTTTTTGACATGGAACTCTATTCTCTTACGATTTTTTTTATATAACATTATACAACTCTCATCCCAAAATACAATTAGCTAGGAGGACAAATTAAACTTGAATTATTTTCAAATGAAGCTTCATGGGAAACATGTGATAGTCCTTGGTCGGTAACAGGACCTGAGACCCCTCCGCAACTTTTTGGATTTCAAGAGCCTAATGAACATTGGTTACAAAGGACCAAGCTTCACTTGGGCTAAGATTGAGGATGGATCTAATGTTTTACAAGAAAAGTTTGACCCATGGCCCAACAATTGGGTCTAATCATTGTTCACTCATCTTTACCTACAACCAAAACAAGCTAGACCCAAGAAACTTTTTAAGTTCGAAGCTTATTAGGCCATTGATCGTGAGTGTGGTGATATTGTTAAACATGCAGGGGATGGAGGTACATGCGCATTGGTCCACACGAGGTGGTTTTCCAGACTTGGCCATTATCGACGCCACCTAATATATTGGAGTAAGCTGAAATTTCCGTACAATTCTGCTAAGAAAATGGGGAGATTTTGGGGAAACTATAAGTTATTCAGGCAACCCACTGTCACACAAGCTATGAACTCCACTCTATGTTGTCCTTTTACCATGGAAGAGGTACGAGATGTCACTTTCCAACTTTGGTCTTTGAAGACTCCGGGCTCTATGACTTTCTCGGTCTATTTTCATAAATTTTGGAAGACCATCTATGATACCAACGTTGATACGACAATGGAGTTTTAAGAGGGATGGTTTTGCTCCAACAACTTAACCAAACTCACATAACCCTAATTCTCAAAAGTTCCTAACTCCGAATCTACCTCGCATTATAGACTAATTAGCCTTTGCAATAACTCCTACAAAATCTTCTCCAAGATACTAGCCAACTGACACAAAGCCATACTACCTAACATTGTCTAACACCAAAATGCTTTTGTCCCCAAGCGAGAAATACAAGATAATATTTTAATTTCCCACGAATCATTATTTGGAGATGAAGAACATGACCAAAGTTTATGAATTTGGGCTAATGTTAGATATGAATAAGGCTTACGATCGAATGACACTTTTTGGAGGTTACCATAAGAAAGACGGGGTTTGATGAGAGATGGATTAGGCTGGTCATGATGTGTGTCACTACAGCATCTTCCTTAGTAGTGATCAGTGGAAAGTCAGGGCCCTTTTTCGATCCCACCAGAGGACTGAGACTGCGGGATCCCCTCTCCCCTCTCTCTTTCTTCTTGTTAGTGAAGTATTATCCCAAAAGTTTTCTTTGTTCAACTAACAACAATTTTCTGTAGGGAATTAAACTTTGAAGAGGAGGCCCTACCTTGTCTCATCTTTGGTTTGCGGATGACTTATCTTCTTTTTGAGAGCAAGTGAGACAAATTGCAGCAGATTGATGCAATTTTTTTTACGAATATTGCATGGCATCTGAGTAGAGCATAATTATGAAAAATCCTCAATTTATTTGAGCCCAAACACACCTATTTCTCTTGTCAATGCAATATGTTCTATCTTGAACATTTCTGCCTCTGACGATCCAGGGAAATATTTGGGTCTTCCTTCAATATGGGGTAAGTTAAAACAAGATGCTCTTGTTTACACCAAGGATATGGTTTTGAGCGAGATACAAGGATGGAAAGCAAATACACTAACGATGGTTGGTAGGGAGGTGCTCCTGAAATCAGTGGCATTGGCGGTCCTATACTATGTCCTGCTTCAAATTCCCCATCTCTACTTGCAACTCCATCAATGGAGATCTCGGGAGGTTTTGGTGGGGTGATTCTGATAGGGTGAATCACATCCGTTGGAAAAGCTGGAAATACTTGTGTCGTTCTAAGATGTACGGGGGAATCGGCTTCAAGAACCTTGAAAAGTTTAATATTTCTCTTCTTGCAAAGCAGTGCTGGAGAAATTGGAAAACCCCGACACTTTTGGGTTCATGTTCTCAAGTCAAAGTACTACCCAAGGTATGGTTTTCTAAAAGTTTCTAGATTAACTCCCCTTCATGCGCTTGGTCTAGCTTACTTAAGGGCAGAAGAATTATAAAAGAGGAGGTGAAATGGCTGTTGGAATTAATGCACTACCCTAAATGTTAAGACTCTAGACATTCCCAAGAACAATTATTCATGCACTACCCTAAATGATTAGACTCTAGACATTTCCAAGAACAATTATTCTAGAGTCATTGTTCCTAGCCTATGTCTATCAAGTTATCTAGTAAGAACTCTCTAGGACTTTGTATTCACTATATATATAGCCTTTGGAGCCTTTGGCATATCATTTTGAATCAAGAGAGTTACAATAAGAAGTAATACAAGAGCTCTGCTGTAGCAACTCAGATTTCCCATAAACTTGTTAAGTATTTCCATCCCTCTACACTTCCTACAAATTGGTACCAGAGCCTTGTTCGTTCATATCTGGGCGTTCAAAACATCTCTAGCAGGGAAAGAAGGTCCATCAGTTTCCGACTCTCTTCTTCCAATTTTTGGAGGAGAGAATTATGATTTTTGGAAGGTGAAAATGAGGATTTTGCTTCAGTCAGAAGGACTCTGGAGCATAGTTGAAACAGGACTAGAAGAACCAGTTGCCGACGCCGAAGTTCCGGCTACATAGAGAGAAAAGTTTGAAGCAAATGTAATGAAAGATGCCAAGGCTCTCTCAAAAATTCAAAACGGAGTCACTGGCAACATTTTTCCAAGAATCACAAGAGCCCAAACAACAAAAAAAAACTTGGGAGATATTAGAAAAGGAGTTCCAAGGTGACAGCAAGGTAAAAACCATCAAGCTTCAGACGTTGCGCAGGGAGTTCCACAATTTGAAGATGAAGGAATCAAAATGCATCCAAGACTACTCTTCCAGAGTTGTTGAAGTGGTGAATCAAATTAGAACACTAGGAGAAGAGATGTTTGACCAACAGGTTGTTGAGAGGATCTTGATAAGTTTGCCAGAAAAATACGGTTCAATTGTTTCGGCCATTGAAGAGTCGAAGGACCTCGCCACTTTATCACTAGAGCAATTGATGGGTTCTCTAAAGTCTCATAAACAAAGAAGGATGAGACGAAATAATGAGCAATATGTTGAAATTACTTTCCAATTGAAGCTCACATTCAAATCCAAGAAGTTCTTCAAAAAAGGCAATGCTCGAGATGACCAGCAAGGCGGGGAGCATAGAAGATGGAAGAAAGGCAAGTCTAGCAAAAAAGATAATGCCAAAAGAAACAAAGGTACTAAGCCTTTTTGCAAGATTTGTAACAAAGGTAATCATGATACAGCTGAGTGTTTTAACCGTGGGAAGCCAAAGTGTCATTATTGCAACAAATTTGGACATGTTGAAAAGGAATGCAAATTCAAGAATTCTAATCAAGCAAATTTTGCGGAGAAGGATGATGCAAAAGAAGAAATTTTATTGTATGCCGGTCAATCAAAATCTGGAGAAGGAAATAATGTTTGGTAAGTGGACAACGGCTGCAGCAATCATATGACATCAGACGAAAAATTATTTGTTGATCTAGACACTTCCATTACTCCCAAAATAAAAATGGGAGATGATTATTATCACCAAGCGTTGGGGGAAATGCACTGTTCCTGTCCAAACAAAAAGGGAAGTCAAATATATCCGTGTGTTTTGCTTGTTCCAAACATAGCTCAAAATTTATTAAGTGTTGGGCAACTTATGCGAAATGGCTACAAAGTTGTTTTCGAAGATGTGGATTGCACTATTTTTGACAAGAAAGAGAATGGGCAACTCGTTGCATCAGTTTCGATGGAGACAAATCAAACTTTTTCCCTTTCAATGCGATGTGGAAATGAAGTTTCTTTGGAGGTTGATGTTGTGCAAGACTCTTGGTTGTGGCACAAGAGGTTCTGTCATTTGAATTTCCAGGGGCTAAAGTTTCTTCAGAAGAAAAGCATGGTGAAAGGGTTACCAGAAATTGAAGCACAACTTATGCTTGTGAAGGGTGCGTCATGGGCAAGCAGCACCGTAATTCATTCCCAAGTTAAAGCACGTGGAGAGAAAAGGCATTGGTGGAACTTGTGCATACCAATATTTGTGGCAAAATACCAACTAATTCCTTAAGCCAGCATAGGTACTTTCTCACGTTCATTGATGATTTTTCGAGGATGACATGAGTTTACTTTTTGAAGGAGAAATCAGAAACTTTCATTGTCTTCAAACAATTCAAAGCTTTAGTAGAAAAGCAAAGTGGTTGCAGCATCAAAATCATTCGAAGTGATCGAGGAGGCGAATATACCTCTCATGAATTTGAAGATTACTGCAAAGATGAAGGCATTTGGAAGCAGTTGACAGCAGGGTAAAGTCCCCAGCAAAATGGGATTTTCGAAAGAAAGAACTGAACGATCGTGGAGATGGCTAGATCCATGATGAATGAGAAAAGGCTACCAAAACGTTTTTGGGCAGAAGCTTTGTATACAACAGTACGCATTCTTGATAAACGTCCAACCAAAGCCGTAAAAAACAAAACTTCATTTGAAGCTTGGAGCAGATTCAAACCTTCGGTGGGTTATTTCAAAAATTTTGGCTGCATTTGTTATGCTCATATTCCTGTTCAAAAGAGAACTAAACTTGATGAAAAAAGGCAAAAATGTATCTTTCTTGGCCATTGTTCCAGCACCAAAGGTTATAAGCTTTATAATGTTGAAACTAAGAAATCGATTGTGATCGAGAAAAATCAAACATGGGAGCTGTTTGATTATCCACAAGATAGAGATGTCATAGACGTGAAGTGGATTTTCAAGACGAAATTCAATCAAGATAGGAGCATTCAAAAACACAAAGCTAGACTCGTGGAAAGAGGCTTTATTCAAAAGCCAGGTATTGATTTTTCTGAGATCTTTGCTCCAGTTGCACGGTTGGAAACTATTAAAACTTTGATTGCTCTTGCTGCTCAAAAGAATTGGTTGATTTATCAACTTGATGTGAAGTCTTTAGTTTTGAATGGAGTGTTGGAAGAAGAAATTTACGTTAAACAACCATCAAGTTTCGTGCTTGAAGGAGCAGAAGACAAAGTTTACAAGCTAAAAAAGGCACTTTACGGGTTAAAGCAAGCACCTCGAACGTGGTATGCTGAAATTGATAAGTATTTTGTCAAGCGTGGCTTCGAAAAGAGCCAAAGTGAGCCTACACTTTTATGTTTTAAAAAGAAGAGCTTTCATTCTCATTATTTCCTTATATGTGGATGACTTAGTCTTCACTGGAAATGATCAAGGTTTCTTACAGCAGTTCAAGAAAGATATGATGAGCATCTATGAGATGAGTGATCCGGGTTTGCTTCATTATTTCTTGGGAATTGAAGTTTCTCTAACCAAAAATGGGATATTTATTTCTCAAAAGAAATATGCAGAAAATCTGCTCAACAAGTTCAATTTGTCTGACTGCAAAACAGTGGCTACTCCTTTGATGCCAAATGAAAAAATGAAGAAATGTGGTGGTGCAAAGAAAGCAGATGCCACAAAATATCGAAGTTTGATCGGTAGTCTTTTATATCTCACTGCCACTAGGTCGGATATCACGTTTGCTTCAAGTATGCTTTCATGATACATGGAGGGACCAAGTCAGCATCACTTTGGTGCCGGAAAAAAGGGTGTGCAAGGCACGCTTGACTATGGAATTATGTACAAGGCTGAAGCACAAAGTTCAAGGCTTATCGGGTACACTGATAGTGATTGGGCTGGAGGTCTTGATGACATGAAAAGTACGTCGGCCTACGTTTTCTCTCTTGGCTCAGGGATATGTTCTTGGCGTACGAAGAAATAGTGTGTGCTGGCACAATCATTTGTCGAAGCAGAGTATGTGGCAGCAGCAAAAGCAGCACCTCAAGCCGTATGGCTTTGAAGAATTCTTGAAGATATCGGAAAAAAGCAAGAAAGAGGCACTATATTGTACTATGACAACAAGTCAGCCATTACAATTGGAAAAAAAAATTCAGTCAATCATTATTGTACCAAGCACATTACAGTCAAATATCATTTCATCAGATAAGTTGTTGAGAAGAAAGAAATTCAGCTTGAATATTGCCGAACGGATGAGCAGCTAGCGGACTTACTCACCAAGACACTTCCAAAAGAAAAGTTTTGCTACCTCAGAGAGCTCATTAGAGTTGTGAAGAAAGTGCATTAAGGGGGAGTGTTGGAATTAATGCACTACCCTAAATGTTAAGACTCTAGACATTCCTAAGAACAATTATTCATGCACTACCCTAAATGATTAGACTCTAGACATTCCCAAGAACAATTATTCTAGAGTCATTGTTCCTAGCCTATGTCTGTTAAGTTATCTAGGAAGAACTCTCTAGTACTTTGTATTCACTATATATATAGCCTTTGGCATATCATTTTGAATCAAGAGAGTTACAATAAGAAGTAATACAAGAGCTCTGATGTAGCAACTCAGATTTCTCATAAATTTGTTAGTATTTCCATCCCTCTACACTTCCTGCAATGGCATGTAGGGGAAACGGTGAATCAGTCATGATCTGCAAGATAATTGGTTGCCTATTTCCAAGAAGCAGCTGCCCTCGGCCGTTACAGGTAAACTAAAGAGTTCATCTCTTTGTATATCAGAATATGGTGTGCGATACAACTCTGGTCAGTGGCGGATCCAGAAAATAATATTACGGGGGTCAGTAAGAATAGCGCGGGCAGCGCACAATTTTTTTTTATACTAGAAATAACATGTATATCACCATTTCATCGAGTCTTGGTAGGCCTGAAGTCATTTAGAAAGGCATAATGCACACCTGTTAATGCCTCATTTGCGAGGGTAACTAACATGTTACAAGGCTGCTCCCATATGAATGCTTAACAAAGAAACACACTAACAATGTTTGATATCATTGCATCGCATTAATATGTTTGTGCAAGAATGATGATGCTTTGTTATTCACTGAGATCACCATTTCATTCACTCTTCCTTCAGACATTTTATCAAAATGACATGTATGAAGTCAACTCTAATCTTCAAAAGGGCAGCACCCAAGGTATCCATGGATATTTATCGAAGTTTGAAGGGTCAGCACCCAAGGTATCCATGGACGTTGACCGAAGTTCAGGAGGTCAACTACACCCAACTCCTTAAATGATTCGAAAGTGACAACAACTAAAGAGTTGCATTCAACACCAATGCACTGAGAGATTACAACTAACATGCCATCGGACCATGGAATAAACGATTTAATTCAGCTTCAATAATACTTCCAAGTCCAAGATTAGCATACCTATCCACCATCAGAATTCTTAACACTACGACTCTTGCATAAATCTGGTACTTTGAAGGCCACCATGCATATTGAGTTTACTGAAAATATGACTTTAGCCCCTGAAATTTAATTTTCTCCACATAAAACTCATCATAAGTTTTTTACTCAAATAAAACCCATTAACTAGATTCCATATCAGCAAATTCATTGATTATATTTGACTTTACACATTTAAAAAAATTTGATACCCAAAACACCCCTATTTGAATGTTTGATGTACACAATTAGTTCCATATAGATTGTACGAGAGAATTAATGATTTTACGAAAATAAAAAAATAATAAATTTATTGCCTAATATTTAATAACAACAAAACATGCCTAATATATGTAATAATACATGCTTAGTTAAGTCAACAAATTTGCCTTAAAAAAAAAAAATCAACAAATTATATTTTACATATAAATGTAGGTAAATTATTTCACACACATGTCACATCCCGGCCCGGGGTCCACCACATCCCGGGCCCGCTCCACCACCGTAGCACGATATTGTCCGCTTTGCGCCCCTACTACGCCCTCACGGTTTTGTTTATGGGAACTCACACGAGAACTTCCCAATGGGTCACCCATCATGGGATTGCTCTCGCGCGCTACTCGCTTAACTTCGGAGTTCCTACGGAATCCGAAGCCAGTGAGCTCCCAAAATGCCTCGTGCTAGGTAGGGATGAGAATATACATATAAGGATCACTCCCTGGGTGATGTGGGATCTCACAATCCACCCCCCTTAGGGGCCCGACGTCCTCGTCGGCACACCACGGCCAGGGTTAGGCTCTGATACCAAATTGTCACATCCCGGCCTGGGGTCCACCACATCCCGGGCCCGCTCCACCACCGTAGCACGATATTGTCCGCTTTGCGCCCCGACTACGCCCTCACGGTTTTGTTTATGGGAACTCACACGAGAACTTTCCAGTGGGTCACCCATCATGGGATTGCTCTCGCGCGCTACTCGCTTAACTTCGGAGTTCCTACGGAATCCGAAGCCAGTGAGCTCCCAAAAGGCCTCGTGCTAGGTAGGGATGAGAATATACATATAAGGATCACTCCCTGGGCGATGTGGGATCTCACACACATATATATAAAAAAAAATGCCTCGTATACATAAAAATTCATGCAAAAATAATTTACCTACAAAAAATATTATTTGATTCAATGCACCTACTATTCGAATTTTAAAATGTTAGATTGCTTAAAAAAAAGCAAAATAATTTCTCTATTATATGTAAAATACATACAAAATAATTTACCTACATAATAAATCAAACCCAATGTATGCAAAATACATGCAAAATTATGTACCTACATAAAAAAAAATTATTATTCTATTCAATACTATTTTACCTATTCTTTTGTACTTATAATAATAAAATGTGCTCAATATATATGATGATACCTACAAAATATATGTTATTTGCTCATCATAAATTTATATATAGGTAGATTAATTAGTATAATATGTTTGATCATATATGTAGTACTGTGCATATACATACATACATACATACATACATACATACATATATATATATATATATATATATTTGAACGTATAGTAGTACTATAAATATAGGTAACCTATATATATATATATATATATATATATATATATTGAGCTTATGGTAGTACTATATATACATTTGAACGTATATATGTATATATATGTGTGTTATGGGTAATAATATGCAATAAATTATTTATTCATTGTAATTAAGGTGAGTAATAATATTTATTGATTTATTTTGAATATAGTGGTACAAGTTGTAAATATTTTGTATTAATAAGTCAATTACTTTCCTACATGGCAATCACTTTTAAATTTGGGTTTTATTTGAATGTTTATAATATGGTGGGTTTTTATATAGGAAATAAGAGTTGCAGGAGTCTATATCTAAATAACCCTTGAGTTTATACCTGCCAATAGAGTGAGATTTTTAATTAATTTTAACAATCTGCTTAGAAGGCTTAGTATTCAGAGACAGTTTTCCATCAAACCAATTTCTAAAAATTGAATGAGAGTATTTTGAGGACAGAAGGGGGTTATAATGCAACAAAGAAGCTGATACATCAAAAGTTATAAGTAAAGGGATCACAAATGGTCATCTTTGGTTAAAATGCTGGAACACAGAAGAATTGAGATAAACTCTCGATTTACAATTGAGTACTGTGACAAGATGCTCAAATACAAGCCTAATAAATAGTCTTAGCAACCTTACCTCCAAAAGAAAAATAAATTAGAAAATCTTGAAATTCTAAAAACTTCTTAAATATTGAATGAAACACGCAACACAAATTTTGGAAATACACTACATAAACAAACACCTAAACTTATTTGAGCCGTAAAGGACAGAACTTCCTATTCGTCAGAAACTGATCCTTCTTATTTGAGCCAAGCAAACTCGGTTGCTCATCAATTAGCTTGTTTTGCTCTCCATTGTGGAAATAATTGTACTTGGTTAGATGAACCTCCGTTCATAATTAGTGATCTTCTTGTGGAGGATGTCTCATTACCTTGTACTAATTAGCCTTTTCATGCCTTGAATGAAATATATGTCGTCTTTTATTAAAAAAAAAGACTTACACTTGATGGGCTACTTCATGAAGTTGTCTGCTAACGTTTTATGTCAGTGCAGACACTCCAACTCTAAGTTACGCGAGCAACTTGAAATGTCCAACCAACAACTTTTTTAATGTACCAGTAGCAAATTAATAACCTTTTAACTTGTGAATCACTAATTTTTCAATCACTAATTTTCTTAATCAAAATGTCACTTTCTTCTTTTATTTGCCACATCTAAAATAACTCCAATTCTATCATACGTCACAAGCAATGAAGACTAGTCTCCAATAAAGATGATGATTTGTTAAGATTAATGCCGAGTCTATCCTCAAAAGACAAGGAGAAATCATGATGATTTGAATGAAATAGTGTTCAATTTCACACTCACAATGCAAATATACAACTTCTAAGAATACGTTTAATAGTTTGAGGAGCTATAATTGATTTATGCTAACGTAATTGCTTAGTTTTATTCATCTTGTTGACATGATAGGTCTTCAACAATGGGTTTGAATTGGGATGCCTCGTATATACCCACTCTGAAGCCCCGCTTTTTATATTGTTACCAAATGAACAAAAGAACATAAAATTTTGCAGCTTGATTTTCCTCGTGTTTCTCAACTAGAGTTTGAGTATTGTCAATTATTTATGAAATTGATAGACTAACACTACAACAAAAATGGCCACTGCACACAATAAATTATCTGTGCCCTTTGAGACCAAAAAGCACCAACAATTGTGCTCATAGACCAATAGCAACAATGCAGCTACCATCTTTGTGTTTGTGCCCACTATGGTCATCACCATTGCTGAAAGTGCACAATAGTGTATTTGTGCCAGAGAGGCAAGCACAAACAGTGGTCCATTTGTGCCCCGTTCTGACAACTTTTTCAGATAAGCTTTTCCAGCCATGTTGGCACTTATATTATAATTGTGCCAACATGAATTAATTAATAAAAAAATAAACAATTTGAAAATTTGAAACTAAATTGAGGAAATGAAAAAAATTTAAATTTTCATGAAATGAAGAAAGCTTACAACCATGAAACCAAGTTTCACTTTCTGAATCTCACAAACATATATTGTAATGTTACATATCTTCTCTCTAATACAAAAAAAAAAAAAAAAAAAAAAAAACTCTAAGGCAAACATTTTTGGACAGATGCATCTTCCCCAGCAGGCCTTGCACCTGGCAGAGTATTGAACTGAAGAGGACGGAAGATGTACACATCCTCGTCATAATATATATTAAGGTATACGTTGCAACATTTGGTTATCAGCAGTAGAAACACAAAACACTCTTCAACAAAAAGCATTTAAGCATCTAGAAAAGTCATTCTAATCCATGTAATGTCAGACTTAAACTTTTTAATGCCTATTTCCAATATGTATAAACTGTTTTATTTTATATGAACAAATTTCTAATCTAATTTAATCAAAAAACTTCTAATCTAATTTGATATAATATATATGTCACCAAGGATTGATCATATTACCAATTATCAAATCACATTCTCTGTTTCTCTATCTAACATTTTTCTATTCAGTTTCCAACTCATTTCAAGCTTATTCAAAAGGCCAATTCAGTCTACTTATCTACATGCTGCTGGGTTTTCCTATACGAGTTTAAAGCAGCTAGCTTACCACCAAAGTTCAAATCTTTACCAAAATCCCAACACAATTCTCTCTCTCTCTCTCTCTCTCTCTCTCTCTCTCTCTCTCTCTCATATTTTCCACTCAGTTTCCAACTTATTCAAATGCAAAGGAAAGCTGAATCTGCATGCAATAGCTAAAGCTCAAATCTTTACCAAGTAATTTTCTCTTTCTTCAACTAATTATACACCAAAGTATGAAGCTTTACCCTTTCAATTTCTTCTTCTTTTTCTTCTCATTTCTTCCCAAAAAATACAAATCCATTTTAGTCCAACACTTATCAATGCATCTGCAAACTGAAAAAAAGCAGGACAGAAAACATACCCAAAGTATAACCAACAACATCACAGGTGCTAGCAATTCTCAGATTTATTAATTGAGCAACCAAAACGCAAAGTACTCTTTTAGCCGGGAAAGCCCCAACAAAGCACCACAACTGACAAAAAAATGAAATCTACAAAACAGTAAACCTGGAAATTCACATATGTCCATGCTTAAACATCAAGTTAATAATTAACAATCTACTAACATTGATTAATTAGCATTCAAGAACTCCTCCCAGATGAAAATACAAACGAAAATCGGAGATTGCCCAGATGAGGAAGTTATCAAAGAACAGTAACCCAGAAATTAAAATCGAAAAAAGCTGAAAACTTTGTAAGATTTGATCGAGACAGAGTGATCAGAGTTCATACCATTTTCAAGACACAAAAAAATAGAAGTCACAACTTCTGCAACTGCTTTCTCTGAGTTCGTCGAGTTTCTGGGAAATTTATACTCTTTCAGCCGGGAAAGCCCCAACAAAGAACAACAACTAACATCAAAACGAAATCGTTAGGGTTTCATCTCAGTAGTAAGATTAGATAAAAATGTAGAGATGCATCCCTAAAACCAAATAATAAGTAGGAAAAAGGTGAATCACTTACCAAACGCACTGAGGAGAAGTTGAGTTTCCTGCGAGATAAAATACAAAAAAAATCAAAATTTGTTAAAAAATTACACAAAAATCAAACCCACAAGCAGAGTTTATGCGGATTTGCACAGCCTTTCCTGTTCTTTCTCCAGCGCCACTGATGCATGCACGGTCACAGGAACCTCGTCACTAGTCAAGAAAACTCGGACCGTCGAGGTGTCAGGTGAAAAAGCCTAGATATGAGAGATCAGGAAAGGAAGAGAGATGGATCGAATCTGGCGAAGGTAGAGATAGAAAGGGGGTTGGAGTCTTGGAGAGAGAGACAAAGAGATAGAGTGACAGAGGCAAGAGAAAGGAGTATGAGGGAGGCAGATATGAGAGAGATCGAGAACGAGAGAGAGATTGATCGAATCTGGGGAAGGTAAAGAGAGAAAGGGGTTGGAGAGAGAGAAAGAGTCTTAGGGAGACAGAGAGAGATGAGAGAGGGGAATGAGGGGATGCGCGGTGTGGGTGGGCAGAGAGAGATGAGAGAGGGGGAATGAGGGGATGCGGTGTGGTTGGGTTAAGGGGACAGAGAGAAAGTGGGGTGTGGGGCCATAAGTTTATGACAAATAATAAAAAAATAAATAATTGTGCCCTTAGATGTAAAATATAGGCACAATAATATATTTGAGTTCACTTTTTAAAACAAAGTTGTCAGAAAATGAGTTTGTGTCCATTTTTTTTTATATTGGGCACAATATGTAGTGTCCTTTATTGAATGGGCACTGTTTTAATCTTTTTGTGTTGAAAGACACACAAATCCCTCAATCGTGTCCATAATTTTGTGCTCAAAGGCCCTTTTTTTTTGTAGTGTAACAAGATAATATAATACTACGTCAAAGTGCCATTGAATCCATCAACTAATTGCCAAATATGTTGTTCTTGACCTTTTCGTACAGGTTGACATTCTTGAGAATACTTTTTTCCCGACTTAGTCAACTATTTAACTTATCGACCTGAGATTCAGTGAATAATTGACCATATTATTTTCCTGGTAATTTAGGGGGTGGATGTAGGGTTTATTATTTCTATCATTTTTATTTCTTAGTAGAAAGAGATGTGTTAGGGTTTATCAGAATTGACTTATGACATTTAAACAACTGTAACTATTTATCTATTGCAAGCACGGTCAGTGGGGCTTCGACTTGAAAACAAACCCTTTTTTTTTTCTTTTTTTTTTTCACACAGCCAGTCATATACTTGTTAAACTTTATCTGCTGATTTGGATTTTAAACTTCAAAATGCTCAAACTTTCATTCCAAAGTTGACGTGATATTGTGGGATATTGTGGTGAATAATATGTAAGTAGAAATTTCGGACTTTGTTGTCTTATACGGCGGATGGATCTTTCAGATCCAGTCATCTTAAATAGTACTCACCATCTGCATGTCGTCATATGAGTAGGACTCGGGATTTTAATAAACTCGTAATCTTTTTTTATGCTGTATAATGTATGAGTCTAACCTCAAGTTCCTTGTCCTAATTATGCTGCTATCTAACTTCAAGTTCCTTGTCCTAATTATGATGCTATGTAATAATAGAGATGAAGCAAAAACGCGAGTTGCATAGAAAACCTGGAAATAAAAGTGGCTATAATTTAAGTGTATCTGTTTAAGCCATGGTGGAGTTAGGGGTAGAATTAAAAAAAACTAAAAACCGAAAGAAATGGAACCGAACCACAAAACCGAAAAAACCAAACCAAAAAACTGAACTAAATGTGAGAACTGAATTGAACCGAAATTGATTGGTTCAGTTTTAGTTTTCATAGTTTAGAAACCTAACTGAACAGAACCGAATCAAATAAAATATATATTAATTTTAGTTACTTATTTATGTTGGGTATTTAATTGTGAAGGCCAATATATGTCCATCTATTTTGTGCCAAGGTAAAGCTTTTTAACACAAAAAACAAAAAAACAAAAAAAAAAACTTTAGAGAACACTCCATGGGAAAAGCTGTGTTTTTGCACAACGTTTTTGGAGGCACAAGTTCACAACCTAGGTTTGAGTCGATATAGTCCACAGTTGACTAGACTCCAGTAACATTTTGTAATTGATGGAACAATTCCATTACATTATTTCCTCGTATACCTTTTTGGATTTTTTTTTCTCTCATTGATCCTCTGATATATACGGTTACAAAGGTAAATTTCGACTATCATTTCAGCCCTTGAAGAAAATGGATCAGTGTGATACTAGTAGGAAAACAAAAAACTAGCAAAGAATGTTTACACCAACCAAAATCCCTCTTAGTGTGCACACACACCAATTTCTTTTGTGCCTAAAAAGCTCTAATGCAGCTGCTAATACAAAAGTTTTAGGGTGAAGTAGCGATTTAGTTCCTGAACTATCACCTCAGTGAAAATTAGGTCCCTGAATTATTTTTTCTGTAAAATAAGTCCCTAAATTCATTAGAAATTGCTAATTTCATCCCTACTATTATATTCAAATCTATTTTATCCAATTTTTCGTCAATTTAAGTCACTTGACACACTTTAGAGTGTAATACCATCATTTTTTTTGTCTATAAGCCCTTAACATTTCATATAGGTTGCGAATTTATGCCTAATTTACCCTCAAAAGTCAACTTACACTATTTCTTTATGAAAAACTACCAATTTATCCTCCAAAGTTAACTCCATACACTATTTCTTTATGAATAACTACCAATCTACCCTCCAATGTGTATCACATGCAAGTAACGTGACTTAAATTGACGGAAAATTGAATATAGTAGATTCGAATATAACATTGGGGATGTAATTGGCAGATTTTTATAATTCAAGGACTAATTTTTCTGAAAAAAATAGTTTAGGGACCTAATTTTCACTAAGGTGATAATTTAGGGACTAAATAGGCAGTTTACCCAAAATTTTATAATCTGAACAAGTGAAACCGTGACCATGACCACTTTCACAACACTCATCCCACATTTTCAGCCTTCTGTTTTTCTGCCTCTTTTTCCCATTTCCACATGATCTGCTTGAACTTGAATCTTGATTCCTATTTGCAGTTTAGCCAATGTTCTAAAAGACACTAGGTGTTACTTGGGCAGCAGGTTGAGGCCTAGTGCCTAGGCGGGGCTCCGGGAGCCCAGGTTGACTAGACGGATTTAAGTAAATCTATTATATTTCGTGTAAATAAGTGTGTATTTATACTTAAAATATATATAATTTCATCATAAACTACAAAATAGAATGACATATATGTTATGAAGTACTGGAACATGATGAAACTATAGGGAACACACATATAAGGTGTATTCATTTAAGTATTCAACAAGTCTCTTACAATTTATTGAAAAAAATAAAATGCAAAATGAAAGTTATTTATTTTCCGTCTAAGTGAGTCGCAACCAAGGTGGTTGCCTAGGCGGGTCCGGGCAGGCTAGGTGGGCGCCTCAACGGGTCTAGGTGCCCTTTCTTAATTTTCAAACACCTATGCATTAATCAGGGCGATGGTCAGCTGCCTAGCACCTAGGCAAGGATTTTTAGAAAAATGAATTTAGGAGGTTTGACACCTTCAAGAGCATGCCAGTGGGAATCACATTTACACACTTTTTACATTGGCTTGGAGGTAAAAACTCTGCATGTTTTTAGATAGCCAAAATTGGTGCTTACTTAGTGTTGTGTTATCTTGTTTAGATACCCAAATGTGATGCTCTTTCAAGGTCCTCACACCCCTTCCCCTTTTTTTCCAGTTCTCTTGACAATGTTGCTTGGTCAAGGTTCTAAAAGATGCTAGGTACTAGTCAGGAGGCAGGCTGAGGCCTAAAGCCTAGGCGGCTAGGCGGACTAGGCGGATTTAAGTAAATCTATTATATTTCGTGTAAATAAGTGTCTATTTATACTTAAAATATATATAATTTCATCATAAAATAGAAAATAGAATTACATATATATTATGAAGTATTGGAACATAAAGAAAATATGGGGAGCAAACATGTAATGTGTGTTTATTTAAGTGTTTAATAAGTCTCTTACAAGTTATTGGATAAAATGCAAAAGGAAAGTTATCTATTTTCTATCTAAGTGAGTTGCCATCTAGGCAGGTGTCTAGGAGGGTTTGGACGGGTTAGGCGGGTGCCTAGGCGGTCTAGGCGGGTGCCTAGGCGGTCTAGGCGGGCGCCTCAACAGGTCTAGGTGCTCGTTCTTTAGTTTCAAACGCCTAGGCATTAATCGAGACGGTGGCCAGCCGCCTAGCGCCTAGGCGGGACCTAGGCAGCGCTGGGCGGAGATTTTTAGAACAGTGTGCTTGGTCAATGCAAATACCACATTTGTGTAAAGGTCTAAAAGCACAGGATCAATCCAATGGCTTATGTGCTGCCATGTGTCAATAGATTAAGCTGATAAGTTTGTTAAGTTTGTTATGAGCTAGCTTAGTTCGTAAGGAAAGTGTAGTGTATATATAGAAATAGCTTGTAAGGATTCAGTGTGATATAATACAGAAGAATTGTTTTCTCATACTCTCTCTAACTTTCTGCAATCTCTTTCTCTCTCTAAGTGTGAAACCTCCATTGTTAGAGCTTCAAGCTTTTCTTCTTACAATTTGTTCACTTTTGCATACAAGAGACGTCTGTTTAGGTAGTGCTTTAAATTCCCGCCGCCAATCTGTTTATTATCCATTAAAAAAAATCGAACCAAAATCAAACCAAACAAATCGAATAAAAAATAAATCAAACCGAACAACAAATTGAAAATAAAAAAATCAAACGAAACTGAATCGATCAATAATTTCGGCTCGGTTTGGGAAAATACTGAACCTATTGGAATCAAACTTACCCGTAGGTGGAGCAGCTAAAAGAAAACAAGTAGCTCAAAGCTATAGGTAGGTAGACATGCAATGCGAGCAAACGTTGGAATCTCATGACAGCTTTGTGCGTCATATGAGGTCACACCTGTTGGGCATACAAATGGTTAGTACTCTTCAATATTAATGCCACCACTTGTGATTAGGGATGGGCAAATACCCATCGGTTATGGGTAACCGCGGTTACCCGTCCGTTTAAATTAAACGGTTACGGTTATGGGTAACCGTTTAGATAAATAAACGGTTATGGGTATAACCATTTACCCGCGAAATTTAAATGGGCGGTTATGGGTATTAACCGCGGTTATAATGGTTACCCGTTTATTTTAATAGATATATAAAATTAAAAAAACAAAAAACCTAATCTATAACTTGTTCGTTCTCTCCGCCAGGACCAGACTCGCTGCTGCCTCTCATCTTTCTCCTCACAGCACTGAAGACGCGACCGAAGCTGCTGAGTTCTTTTGTTCCACAGAGCATGAGTTCTTTTGGTTTTCATGGAAATGCATATATTAAACTTTGGGAAGTTGATTTTGTAGCTATTCGGTCACCGACATCTAAATTTCTCATCCAACTATACCTTTCTGGATAAGCAAACCAGTCAAATTACTCCAAGACACAATTTGATTACACCTTTTTAGCTTATTAGATCCTAAGTCGTATACTTGTTCAGATTGTTTTTGTCTCATAGATTTAGTATTTTTGAAACTGATGACAGCAGTCCTAACCAAAAACCAAATATTGCAGATTCGAGAGCTACACCGTCTGTACAGTGTACAAAAGATGATAATGGATGAACTGAAGAAAAAGATTAAACAAAATAGACTTTGCGGTCCAATAACTAGTAGTGCAGATCACATTAACCAATCTCAGTGGATGAATTGGAGTTGTATACAGTTACGGTTAAAAAAAAAATGTAAATAGGCGCAAAAAGGGGTAAATGGGTTAAAAAATGAATAAACGGGTAAACGGGTATGAATAAACGGGTATACGGTTACGGTTAAATGGGTACCCGGTTATGGGTATGGTTAACCGTTTATAAACGGTTACGGTTATGGGTATAACCGTTTAGGCAATTACCCAACGGGTAAACGGTTATGCGGGTATGAGTATAAACGGTTATGGGTAAATAACCGCGGTTACCCGCCCGCCATAACCATTGCCCATCCCTACTTGTGATAGGGCTTTTTCTTCTATCCATTGTAGTTCGGCTTCAAATGTCTCTCCCCTTAGTTTAGTGTAGAATATAAATATCGTTCGGAATCAATTGCTTAATGCATTTTAATACGGAGTTTTCAATTTATTTTGGTCTTTGTGTACTTTTTCAACTGTCAAACAAATCATAAACGAAAATAAAATCCAGCATTAAGTAAGCGGTATTCCAATCAAATAAGCAAAATTGCAGAGAGGCACAGACTAATTTAACATAATTTTGCAATAATTGTCAGATATATAATTCAATTAGGTTTTGGATTGAAATTTTCTAGTCATGGTTTAGTATGATAAACTTCAGGAACTAATGTAGATCGGCTAAGCAAGATCAAGCAGATATACAGAACACAAAGTACAAGACCAAAAGCATATATTATCATTTCAGACTGACAAAAGAATACAATGTGCTAGCTATTGCGAGTTGCACTTCAATAATTCATCAAGGAAGATGAAAATTATTGAAGTCATTGGATCCCATCGCATCCTGCTATTCGAGCACTAGAGACCAATCTAATTTCACTGTCATATATGTAGTATTACACATCTCTTGCATGCTTTCTTAATCTGCCAATTATCTTTATTTATCAACAGTTCTCTATCAGCAAGGTTATTACTTTCTGGCTTTCTAAGAGAACTTGCCCCTCCTTTCAAGCTAACATCAATTTCCGCTCGTTGCTTAGGGAAAAATTTTAGTTGTGACGAGAACACGGATGATATACCACGTGTTTTTATGTAAGTGGTGAAAAATTTTAATTTTTAAGTTATTAATCTTTTAACACACATATCCAACCATATACATAGACACGTGGTATACCGCCTCGTGTGACGGGAACACTGAAAAATCTCTCGTTGCTTAGATGGTCGGAGAATGTGCTTGGTATAAACGGTCCTATATCTTTCTGTGTTTATCTCTCATCTCGTATATATAAGAAATATTTTGAGAGTGAATTTCATGTAGAAAATGAAAGACATTGCATGTGCTTATAAGTAATTGGATTACTTTTTATATTGTCAATCGGTGATATGGTAGAATCTCAAATTTTTTATAGTATCAAAGCAGATTGTCCCTGTGTAAAGCCAATGATCACCATGCTCATGTCAGCTAATTTGTGTTGTTTATGTGTTAGACTCGAAAATTCCCACATGTGATGGAATGTGTAGAGAATAAATCTCACATCAGGGAAAGGAGAGACATTGCATACACTTATAAATAGTTGGATTACTCTCTATATTGTCAATAGAATTTATGGTAAAATGTCAACTTCCAACGATGATATATAACAGAGAATCTTGTGCAGATGCTCTGCTTAAATGTTTTGATTCCCAAACCAGTCAGGGTGTACCTCCCAAAGTTCTTAGTGATTTGTAAAGGAGTTATTTTACTTCATTCATTTAAGCCGATTTAAAGGTGCATATAATATAAGTTGAATGTTGATGAGGCGCCACAGACGTAACTAACTAAGATCTTTTCCTTCCAATGTACATTAAATAATAACATAAAGTAACTCCAAACTCGGCAATGCGATTGGTTACGTGTAAGTAACTTGTAACTAAGAGCATCTCCAAAATAGATATTAGAATGTTCAATTACTTAATAATGGTAAAAAAAAAATAGCAGTAATGTTTTCCAACCGAGAAACCAAATCTGATGTGACATGACATAGAATGACACTGCTGCCAAATTTGACAGCAGCTTCAATTTTTTTAATTAATTATTAAATGCTTATTATTAATTTTTATTAGTTTAAAGCCTTGCCTTTTAATTTTTTTTTATTACCAATGCAATGCTTAACGTCCTTATTTCTTATTTGTAGCACATCATTTAGTTTACAAATTTAGTCCATAAATTTAGTCTACCTAGCATTACTATTTTCTATAAGATCGATATACTCTCGAGACTAATATTGTGGTATATATTCTTGCATATTGCCAGAAATAAAAAACAATGTTGATATCTGTTTGATTGCAAATTAAAAAGTCGCATGCAAGACAACACGAAAATTAAGATCCATTGCACACAAACAATCCCTCCAAATTAAAACCGAAATAAACTTTACATTTTCATCAATTTGTTACTCTTAATACAGAGGTAGAGATTAATTCAACAAAATAAAATAACAAATTATTTTTAAAAAGTACAAACAGAAACAACAAAAGGTAAGATCTACATGAAATGCATGTGCTGAAACTTGATGATATTTGATAAGATTAAAGAGTTACATCTACATGAAAAGGGTTCGAGGCCGATCTGATCCAGCAACAGAAGGGTAGCTAGAGAGAGAAACTCCCATTGGAATAGCGAATGTACTCTCCATGAAAACCCTCTGGTGGAAGGTCTCCAAGCTCGCCCCAGCTTCCATGAGGTCCTTGACCATGTTCCTGTAAGACTTCTTGAGCTTCTTCAATATGCACAAGTAGTGAAGTTTCAGCCACCTTAGTCTGATCTTCTTAAGCATTCTAGCAAACACAACGCCTCGCCTCGGCTTTGACCCACCGAGGCGAACCAAAGGGAGTTTCCGGCGCCGGATGGGAAACCCACGTCGTATAAGCGGCTGGCTTTGGCGGTGGAGATCATGATCTTGAGCCATGTGGTTGTGTTGGGTGAGGGGTGTGGAAGGCGTGAGGAGCATAGAGCAGGGAGAGGTTTTGATGAGGTTATGCATATAAAAGAATGTGTTGACTAGATAAGAACAAAAGCATCCTCTTTTCGGTGGGGTATGTGGGGCCATTAAATAATTAAGGTTTGAGATTTGATTTGGAATCAAATCTGTGAGTTTTTTTTTTTTTTTTTTGGAAACTATCTGTGAGTTTTTTTATTGATAGAAAAATGATCAATTTCATAAAAGTGATTTCTGTACATATATACATTTTTACGCATTCATTTTGACTTCTTGTTCTGGATTCTTTTTGGATTTGAGAAAACTACTTAAGCACACTTCTTTTTCTTGCATATCTATATTTATTTATGTTGATTTTTTTTTTTGGTCGATCTAAAGCTAAAAACAAATAGGGGTGTGCACGAAGAGAAAAACAAAAGTGTACAAAAATTGAAAAAACTTGTGCGCAAGAATTAATTTCCAATATTTATGAAGTTTTGTTTTGTCAAGATATTTAAGAGGACAATATTGTCCATTACATTAGATTGAATGACTTGAACAACATGCATATCATGCTTGTTTATGAGATCATATGTTAACTTTTTCTTTTCTTTATTTATTTTGTACAAAGTTTTCTATTTTTATCCCTTTTTATTGTTTTTAAGAAACTTATGAAATTCTACGTGCAGATTGAGCACTGCACTTCTATGCATGCGTGCAACACGTGTACTGGAGTAGGAGTTTCAATATGCCACAACACCAAGACTTTATTCTTCTTCTTTTCTCCTCTTTTCCTTTTCAGATATTTCATGTGAACGAGCAACATGAACATGCAATGCATGTAATGTAAATTACCAAGAAAATGTATGTTATAGAAGCGAGATAATGAGAGTTGTAAAAACTGAAATTCAACGACTAAAACTTAAAAGATTGAAAGGAGCATAATTAATAATTTACGAATTTCAGTTGACAAATTCTGGTTTTTTTAAAGAATAGCGTAGAGATCGACAAGAATGAGTACTAATTAATTTTAACAATCTTAACTGTCAAAAGCGCACATACGTATTTTTCCAAAAAAATAATAATAATGTGTACATAAATATTTAGGTAGTAGGTAATTTGCGACCCAAAGAAAAACTAAAACCTTTTCTCCTCTAGCTGCTGGCCCTTTGACAGGGTTTGGGGTCGGCGGCAGTCCTTTTCTCTACAATTTTTTTTCTGCTTCATGCCTTATCGCGCGCCTCCTCTTTCTCCATCTCTTCACCCACTGTTTTGGAGCAACCCTCCATAATTTAATGGAGCTCCATCTCAAACCCTCCTTTACGCTCTCTTCCGAATTTAGATTAATTCATGGGTTTTTATGCGGTATTGTGGTTGTGGTGGCGTGAGCCCATGGCGGAATCATGGCTTGATCTGTGGCCATGAAGCCTTCCATGGCAGGAATGGCAGCGGGTTTCCTTGCTTTGGTCGTGGTAATGCGGATTGTTCGAGGTACGGTGATGTTATTGATGGTCCGAACACGCTGCCCTGTTTTTAACTGTGGAGATGAATTGGTGGCTTCCTAATTGGTGTTTTGATTGTGCTGCCAAGCTGTTGTCTGGCGTCACTTCCGTCATGGTTCCGTGTTCCTCGATCTCGAATCTTGCATCATTGATCTATTGTGGCAAATTTACACCTCTTGTTCTTGTGCATGGTGTTGTTTGTGGTGGCCATATAAGAGATTTATTATCTTCTTTGTTGTGCTTTACTCCCTTCAGATCGAAGTTTTGATCACTAGAGAAAATGCATCCAATATGTCACCCTTTCTGTGATCGTGTTGTAACTTTTAACGAAACATCGCTATCACTTGGGATAGAAAAGAAGGTAGTAGGTAATTTGAGTTCATATCATACATGATTGGAACATTCAAATTCGAATACCATCCACAAGCAGAAGTCGGTATTAATTTTATTTTTTGGAATTGGACAATTTCAACCAATGTGAACTTTTAATTTATAATTTTATAATTTTATAATTTTATATATGGGGTTGTCAATCTTAAGCGATAGCAACTTGAAGAATTTGAGATTAAAATATAAGATACGAACAAATTAAATTGACCATTGAATAACAAAAACTATTTTTAAATTTTACCACTGTTTAAAAAATTCCTTTGTATAATATAATGTGTAATGCCTGCACATATACTAATGTAACCTCCTAATAATACAATGTCTCTCACGTAGGTCATGCCTATGGTCTCCAATATCATATTATTCACATTTCTATTAAGGACGAGAAGATTACAATATATGCTTATTTTTTGTTATGCCATTAAAACTCTACTTCGAATTCACTTTATTTTCTAAAACTTATTTTCATCAATTTATAAAAGTTATGTTAAGTCTGTGGCAAAATTTTGGGTGATTTCGGGCTGATTTGGTATTGCTGTGCTTTGAAGAAAAAAAATTGTTTCTGTTATGCTGTGAGAATAAGCTCATTTTTGCTGCTTCACGTTTTCAGCTTTTTTCACCCAAAACTGTGAAAATAAACTGTGAGATCCCACATCGCCTAGGGGAGTGGATCCTCTATGCCTTATATGTATATTCTCATCTAGACCCAGCAGTTTCTTACACGACATGATGACACGATGACACGATACGAAAACGACACGAAAATAACGGGCTTCGGGTCAACACGATAACTAATCGGGTCATTATCGGGTGACCCGTTAATAATGGGTTCTTAACGGGTATACACGCGGGTAACACGTGGGTAACCCGTTTCGACCCGTTAAGAAAAATAAATTATAATTTTAAAGTTTAATTACTAAAAAATTTATTATAAAATACAATAGCCATATTGTATATATTGGTATATTCTATATTAAATATATATTTTGTATTATTATTCTATATAAGTTAAAAAAAATTTAAGTTTTATTCATTTATTTATTTTTATTGTGAGTGTTTCTTATTATCATTAATAGGATAATTTTACTTAACATGTTGTTGTCTAAAATTAAAATCAACTAGTATAGTATTAGTATAGGCAATAAGACTTCCCTACAAGTATGAAAAATGTGAAAGAATATATAAACACTCGTGATTCATCATTCCTCCATGAGTAGACAATGGTTACACTTACATTATTGTTTAAATTTTTAAAACCCTCCAAACCGTCATGAATAGTGTTTTTTTTATTTGAGTGTAAAAGTAATAAAATTAATAATAATTATTGTAGAAGTGTAAGAAATGTAAAAAAAAAATATACAATCACTCGTAGTGACAAGCTTTACAACTTTCGTGTAGGGGTCAACTTCGAAATCCGACACTATAATCCATAAACCTTAAATTTGTATTTAATCGTCGATTGTAGTTTAGGCTTTATTCTTTATATTGAATTTCATTTTTTAAATTTTCTTTTTTGAAAACATGATCTTCTAGGGGATGTAGGAAGATGAACGGTTCGGATCTTTGATATCACATCCCGATATTTACAGTTAATTGAAATATGAGTTGATGTTATATAGTTTGTAGAGATTTTATAAACACCAAGCAATATTTTCACTAACGGTAAAACTCTGAACATAATATCAACGATCCGAACCGTTCATCTTCATGTATCCTCTAATAGATCATGTTTTCAAAAAAGAAAATTTGAAAGAACAAAATTTGGTGAGAAAAATGAAGCATAAATGTAAACAATAATCGACGGTTGAATTTTGATGTATGATTTATATGATTATAGTGGCACATTTCAAAGTTAAGCCCTTCACGAAAGTTGTAAAGTTTATCATTACGAGCGTTTATATATTTTTTTTATATATTTTTACACTTCTACATTAATTAAAAAAACTATTAAAGACTTTACTTAAACAATAGTCATAGGATAAATGAGAAGAAAGTGCTAATGTAGAAAGCTTCACTGACAATATCATCAATATAACTCTTGAAGACAATATATCAAGCCAAAGTTCCAATACCGTTTCCTATGGTGATTGATGAAATTTGAAGTGTTTGATTGTAAGAAAGTGTGCAAGGTTCCAAACCTTGAAACATAACTCCCTTAATTTTGCAAATCTTTTGAACATTTGATATTTTGTAATGTTCTAATGTTTTTTTTATTTTTTTATTATGCTCTTATTTTGGGTATGTAAATATGTAATACTTGAAAGACAAATGCGTTTTTATGTTTTGAATATGATAATATGATATGTATATACTTATTTAGTATTATGTTTTTCATTTGATTATTTATTGGTTTAAAATATATTTTTCTTAACGGGTAACGGGTCGAGTCATATTACCTGTTAATATTATCGAGTCAATTTCGGGGTCGGGTCAATTTCGGGTCGGGTCATTTTACCCGTTTATTTTAACGGGTGTTACACGACACGACCCGTTAAGATATCGGGTATGACATGAAAACGACACGAACACGAGAAACACGACACGAATGCCAGGTCTATTCTCATCTCTACCTAGCACGAGGCCTTTTGGGAGTTCACTGGCTTCGGATTCCATCGGAACTCCGAAGTTAAGCGAGTTCGCGCGAGAGCAATCCCATGATGGGTGACCCATTGGGAAGTTCTGCTCGCGTGAGTTCCCAGAAACAAAACCGTGAGGGCGTGGTTGGGGCCCAAAGTGGACAATATCGTGCTACGGCGGAGTCGAGCCCGGGATGTGGTGGAGCCCGGGTCGGGATGTGACATAAATTGTTTTAAGTGTTTACTAAACACCTTTTCGAGCTCAGCATTTTTTATACCCACTTTTTATAAAATCACATCAGTACCAAACCAGTACTCCATGTCATTGCCATGTGTGCATAATAACATTAAAAATATTTTAATATTTTAAAAAGTAAAAATAAAAATAAAAATTCACTCTTTCTTCCCCTCCATGATCGCATCTGCCTACAGTATCTTTGGCCTAATCCAAACCACCCACTCACCCACCCATGGGATTCCTATTCACCATTTTTATTCTTTTTCAGATTTATTATGCAGCCAAAGAAATCAACCTTTATTTTTCGGGTTTTTATCACAAATAGTCCTTGAAATTGACTCATCCAATCAAGATGGTCCCTAAAATTGAAAATCGATCAATGTAGTCCCTGAAATTAAATGTTGCAAATCAATGTGGTTCTTCCATCAAAATTCCGTCAAAAATTCTATTAAGTGCTGATGTGTCAAGTAATTGGGTCCTAAAGGTCTAATTAAATATTATTATATAAATTAAAAATATTTAAATAATAAAAAATAATTTTTATTTCTATATAATTATAAACTTAAAAAAAAATTACTATTTATCTTCTTTCCCACCCCATCCGAGCAACACCCAGCCCCCACCCCACCCCATCTCTCCGTTATCGTATTCAACAACGGCTTCCACAAACGATGCGAATTCTCTGAGAGCCATAATCCACCATCACTCCCATATTCTCCTACTCCACAAACCTCCTCGGACACTTCCCTGGACTCCTCCCGGGCAATGACGAAGAGCTCCACATAGGGCTTGGGCAAACTGGCCGCTCATGCTTGAAGAATAAGCCGCAGGGGACTGGGGGGCAGACGGAGACTGCTTCCTGCTGCTCTTTGCTGCTGCAGAAGTGAGCTTTTTGGTTATTGAAGCCGAGTCGAGAGGAGAAACATCACTCCATAATGCAGAGTAGTGGATGAGGAAGTAGACTACTGTTTTAATTTAGTTGAATACTGCATATGGGGTGGGGAGAAGATAAACAGTAATCTTCTTTTGTTTTTTTTTTAAGTTTATAATTGTATGGAAATAACAATTATTTTTTATTATTTAAATATTTTTAATTTATATAATAATATTTAATTAGACTTATGGGACCCAATTACTTGACACATCAGCTGTGACGGCCCGTCCCTAATTCTCCTCGATTATGTGAAATGACTATTATGCCCTTATCAGCAAGTGACGTGGATGCGTTTATATAATTTTCACTTCGTTCTCATTTTCGTATTCACGTTGTTACGGGTACACGTATTTTTAATAGTGTGAAATCACTGTTTCAGATAGATTTCGATTTCACTTTTCAGTAGAAAATCTAAAACCCTATCCCTAGTTTATTTAAAACCTACCCGTGCACCCTCCCCCATTATTTCACTTACACACCAATCCTATCCTTTTCCCATTTTACTACACCCAATCAGAAAATCAGAAAAGATCTATCTTCTCTCTCTCTCCCGTATTATCTTCTTCCTCTGCAACAAGGAAGAACCACCTCGAAACCTCACAGATCGAGCCCAAAAATCACACCATTGTACTCATCTCATCCTCACGAACACAACCATACCCTTAGAATTCGAAATGGACGAGTTTGGACTTGTTAACTTGGAAGGTCCGAACTCGATCGAGTTGAGTTTGATGTGATTTTGAGCGAGTTAGGAAGTTTTGAAGCTTGGGGGAGCTTCTACACAACTTCTTGAGGCTCATACAACAATTTGGAAGAAGTTTGGAAGTGAAACGACCGAGTTTCGACAAGTTCACTTTTGGCCGGATATTTCGAGGCATTTTCCGGCCACCTTCATCCACCTTTTGGACCCGAAACAGGTATAACGCGATTCTACTCTTCATGAGCTTCAAATCCATATAAAGTACGTCAAAAATGGTTGAGAAATGAAGGAGAATAGTGAGTTTGAAAATTTTCTAGGAATCCGGCGAAGATTTAGTTGCAGAAGGCGGTGCTGACGACGGTGGACGGCGGCGACGGCGGCTCGCCGGAGAAGGAGACAGAATATTCCGTCAAAGTTGACGAAATATTCTAACGGCGTTAGGTAACTCCGTTAACTTCTATTAGTATTTAACAGAATATTCCTGACTGCGTCAGGCTAGCTGACGGCACTGGCTTGCGCATGGGGGCGCGTCTGGCCATGCCATTACCGGCGCGTGCGGTGTCCAAAATTTATTCTAAAAATTTAGGGATGTTTGTGACGTCGAGTAGATCAATTTCATGTCGTTAAACCCTAGGTTTGAGCAAACTATGGGGGTTTTATTTAGGTTTCCGTATATGTGCTTTAATTAATTATATTTTAGTTATTTCACATATAGGGGAAACGTATCCCGAGGATATAAGGGGCCAAGCTAGGCTTGGGGGCTACGACCCAGCGACGTACTTGTGAGTGAGCAGTTTATTTTATACCTATACATATTTATAGTTTCTCTAAATGCGTATTTACTTCACTTTTACGCTTATATTTGCCAAGTATCATTATTGTGATATTAATTGTGATAAATGCTGTTATATGGTTGGGATATTACTGTCATGACATTCATATATATTTGTACATGCTCATCTTGCTGCACCCCGATGTTACTACTCTGCCCAGGGCCAGGGCCAGTCCTTCACGTTTATGTTCACATCCGTACGATTCGCTCGCCTTGGATCCAAGTTAGGTGCCAGTCATGTCGGGTAGATTTCATTAGGCAATCCGACTTGTATGTGACCGTGCTTCTGCACCAGTCTTCACGTGATCGTAGTACTAGAGCGTATTGATTACACCCAGTCCTGCCGGGTTGAGTTGCCTTATGCAATTCCGACTCGTGTGTTAGCCTAGATGATGAGCAAACTGTTTATATTTGATTATCACATGATCATATTACTGTGGCATTTGGCATATCACTTTATGACATATTGCAGAATATATTGCTATTACATACGATTGTTCACATACTTATTTAATACGTTTTGATGAAACTATACTTGTTTTTACGGCAAGGGGTTAGTACTTTCGAAAACAAAGGTTTTCTTATAAACATTGTTTTGCTAACCCACTCAACTTTGTTTTTCGCCCCTCCAGGACCTAGATAGTTGTACTCTTTGTGGCACTTCAAGAATCTCGACAGTTCTGACATTCTCTTCGTTCTTAGACGTACGAACTTACCACTACTGTGTAATAAGTGTACTTTAGTTGCTTTGACTACTCTTTGGTAGTCGTACTGTCTTTTAAGCTCTGAATAATTGTAGTGGGTCATACCCACGATTGCGTACTCTATCACTGTTTAGTATAATTAGTCCTATTTAGTTTTAAATTTATTCACTTTTCACATCACTTATCCTTATGGTTACGTCACCTCACGGTGATGGTCAACATGCTTCGACCTTCCCAGGTCGGGGTGTGTCATCAGCACTTAACAGAATTTTTGACGGAATTGTGACGGAATGACTACATTGATTTGCGGCATTCAATTTCAGGGACTACGTTGATCGATTTTCAATTTCAAAGACCATATTGATGAGCTGAGCCAATTTCAAAGACTATTTGTGATAAAAACCCTACTTTTTCAATTACAGTTTATCTTAATACACTTAATATACTTTCCGCTATTATCCTGTCTCCCTACACTCTATACATACACATCACATTCCTCACTCTTCACATACATGAGTCGGAAAGGGAAGCTTGGTGAAGCTATGTATCGATTGTGAGCTCGGTATAACATTGGCCAATGTAAAGGAGAGTAGAGAAGTGCTTATGCTCACCTCATCCCAACGGAGGTTTGTGGACCGGGTTTACTATCCCACTTATTTGAACATTACAAAGGACATATAGTGTAAAAAATTGTAACTTAGAAGTAGTAATTGTCAATTTTTAATAAATATGGTACTAACTTTTACGGATCATAAACTAGAGGGATGCTAAATGTAATAAACCTAATCTTTTTTATGCTAACCATGTGGCATATAAATATAATAACAACAAATAAAGTAATGTGTCAATTTGGTTCATAAATTATTACCTGAGTACAAATTAAGTTCTTAAACTATTTTTTTTAAGTAAGTCCTTAAACTTATTAAGACTTGTCAATTTCATCCCTACTATAATACCCAACTCTATTCTATTTAAATATTAATTAATCAATTAAGTCAAGTCACTTGAATGTGATACTTTTTTAATGGTAAATTAGCTATTTTTAATGAATTTAAGAACTTAACTTTACGAGAAAATAGTGAATGGAGTTAAACTTGGAGAGTAAATTAATAGCTAGATTCGCAATCTATATGTAAATATTAAGAGTTTATGGGCAAGCAAATGATGATATTACCACTTGCAAGTCACATGACTTATATTGACTGAAAAAAAAATAGAATATTAAAGATGAAATTAACAGTTTCTAATGACTTTAAGGACTTAATTCAACGAAATTCGACAATATACTCTAATAATTTTTAAGTTGAGCGGTTCTTTGTACACCATTTTTTTTATTTATGGACCACAAGTTTTTCTTTATTTTAAGGACCATTATATCCATTGTGAAATTACCAAAATACTCAACTAAATTTTAGGTAATAGTTCTCAGAGTCAACCTTCCACGGTGTTTTCATCTTCCCTAGGAAGCTATGCAACGTCGCCACTCTTGCCCCGTGTTGTTCCTCTCTCCTGGGTAGAGAAAGAGAGACCTCACGTGTAAAATCTTTAAAACCCAGTTCCCACTTTGGCCTATGGACTATGGTGCTCCTCCTCCTTCTCCTTCTCCTCTTGGTGCTCCAAGCCATAAGGATTTTAGAGGGTGCTTGAATGAGAATCTAGAAAATGACGTCGTCCTTTTCTAAGCCGCGGTTGCGGTGGATCTTGTCAACCCCAGATGCAGTGGAGCGCCTAATGGCGCTCACCAGAGATGGAAATGGGGTCTGGACTGGACTAAAATTTGCTGTTTTTGAAAAAAAATGATGAGATGCAGAAGAAGAAGAAAAAGAAAGGGTATGGCAGAGCAGGTTGAATGGTTGTGCCAATTTTTTTTCTCTATTTTCTAGTAGGAATAATTTAGAAATATTATAAATTTACACGAGTGTTCAAAACCACAAGCTAGTAGCCCAATGGTAAATAACGGATTGCAAGGTTTCCTTCAAACTAAAAACTGGAGGTCTCGAGTTCGAAACCCGCTGCTGGTGTGGAAGCCAAACTTGTGGCCAGAAAGAGGCTGAAATGCCTCTATGAGCCTTCCCGAATCAAGGCCCTCGGAAGAGTATCTAATAAGTTCTACCTACTATTGGATTTGGGCTAATGACTCCCTCCATATGAAAGCAATACTCTAACCACTGAGTTAAGTAGGTCATTTATCATCACAAAGTGACTCCCTCCGTATGAAAGCAATACTCTAACCACTGAGTTAAGTAGGTCATTTATCATCACAAAGAGAAACAAATGAGACCTATCACATTGATAGATTATAAATGTAATATTACTTATAAGCAATACCAATCAAACGTATCAAAGAGGTATGAAGCAATACTCTAACCATTGAGTTAAGTAGGTCATTTATCATCAAAAAGAGAAACAAATGGGAACTATCACATTGATAGATTATAAATGTAATATTACTTATAAGCAATACCAATCAAGTAGGTCATTTATCAAAGAGAAACAAATGGGAACTATCACATTGATAGATTATAAATGTAATATTACTTATAAGCAATACCAATCAAACGTATCAAAGAGATATAATGTTGGATCGTGTAATATTCATCTCAGTACTTCAACTAGTCCCCGTGTTCCTCGAATGAATCTCTTAGTTGTTGAGAAGGTTGCCCAAAAGCAGTATATAAGGCATACCCAGTAAAACTTACAAGTAAACCAGATAAAAAGATGGCAACTAGGTTGCTGTTTCCATGATTATATAGTTTTAAGACATTATAAAGTTTTAAGACCACAATGGATCTATGATAAGGTCATTTATTTACAACGGAATGGTATACAAAGTCAACAGATCTTACTGAATATAAAATATTATGGCTACACAAACCGTTGAAGGTAGTTCTAGATCTAGCCGCCCAAAACGAACTAATGCGGGGAGTTTATTGAAACCATTGAATTCAGAATATGGTAAAGTAGCTCCTGGGTGGGGAACAACTCCTTTGATGGGTCTCGCAATGGCTCTATTCGCGATACTCCTATCTATTATTTTGGAGATTTATAATTTTTCCATTTTACTAGATGGAATTTCAATGAATTAGATTCACAAGAACCATTAACTAGCTTTTTCAATACAAAGTGAAGTGTTTAGGTTTCTGATTTTTATCCCATTCTATTTTGGTAGTTTGACCGTGGAATTTCTTTGTTTCTATATTTCCGGAATATAAGTATGTGACTTGGTATAAATGATCCTATGGATAGTACAGAGAATGAGTCTGACATCTTGATAGAGATGGTTTTACTTTGTCAGATATTCATTCTAGTATCTGGAGCACGGAATATATGAAATTATTACTATTAGAACTATGATTCATACCTAATAGTCAGACCTCGTGTCCAGACTTCAAAAAAAAATTTCAAAGAGTTAGAAGTTCTAAATAGAAATATTTTATTCTTTCAAACTTTCGTTTATGCTTATTTTGATCAAATGACAAAACAAAGGTTTCTTTGGTTTGGATTTTTAGTCATTATATCTATTCATTGAATAAGTGATGATCCAATGGTTCTTACTCAGGGAATTTTGGGACTTAGACTTAGTTGAAAGGGCTTTATTGAATCATCGTGGTTTTAGTATGAATCTGAGGTTTTAATCAATTCATAGGGTCTTAACAAGATAATTCCTATCAATAATAAAGAAAACAGCAGTAAAGACGCATTACACATAAATAACACCAAAGAAAATACGTAAATAGAATATTCAAGAGGCCTATAATGATCAATATTCAGGCAATTGCCTATGATATTACTAGTAAATATGTTCCTCCTCACGTCAACATATTTTATTGTCTAGGGGGGATTACGCTTACTTGATTTTTAGTACAAGTAGCTACCCGGTTTGCTATGACTTTTTATTATCGTCCGACCGTTACGAAGGCCTTTGCTTCTGTTCAATATATAATGACTAAAGCTAATTTTGGTTGGTTAATCCGATCAGTTCATCGATGGTAGGCAAGTATGATGGTCCTAATGATGATCCTGCACGTATTTCGCGTGTATCTCACCAACAGCTTTAAAAAACCTCGTGAATTGACTTGGGTTACAGGTGTGGTTTTGGGTGTATTGACCGCATCTTTTGGTGTAACTGGTTATTCCTTACCTCGGGACCAAATTGGTTATTGGGCAGTAAAAATTGTAACAGGCGTACCAGACGCTATTCCTGTAATAGGCTCGCCTCTGGTAGAGTTATTACGCGGAAGTGCTAGTGTAGGACAATCCACTTTGACTCGTTTTTATAGTTTACACACTTTTGTATTACCTCTTCTTACCGCCGTATTTATGTTAATGCACTTCCCAATGATACGTAAGCAAGGTATTTCTGGTCCTTTATAAAGAATATATACCATCGTGTAATCAATCATCTATCACTTGGGGTAGGAACACTAGTATTTCATTGCTACAAATATGGATTATTGAAAAAAAAAATAAGACATGTATTGGGATATTTCTCTTCAACTCTACAAAAATGTCTTATTTTTTTGACACTCATAGTTGAAGTGAATTTTCCGAAGATAAAATGGATTATGGGAGTGTGTGACTTGAACTATTGATCGGGCCTTGCAGATATATGTCCTTATCTATCTGCCACATTTGAATTCACAACAAAAAAATGTGTCTTTGTTCCAACCACCGCGTAAGCCCCATACAGAAGATAGGCCGGTTCGTTTGAAGAGAATCTTTTCTATGATCAGACCCGATCATGTCGTGTATGATATGAACAGGCTCCGTAAGATCCAGTAGAATAAGTGATTGGCATAATCCGGATTATGTTTTATATATTTCACTTACTAAATAGTATAGAAATGTATTCATTTCCTCTGCATTGACTCGATTTATGATACTATCGGAGTGAAACAAGGGATCTAAAGAAGAACAGAGGCTAGACTATATTAGTAACAAGTAAATCCTTTGCTTTGTATGTAAACAGTCTCGATATTTAGGGGATAAAGGCCAATTGCAAGATCTGAGACGACCCATAAAGCATTTGATCATGATCAATTTTGTAAGCCTACTTGGGTATTGAGCATTTATCTGTAAGAACTGAATTCCTTGCAATGGTTAGCTGTTGTAACTGCGAAAAAGGGAATCCGTTTTCTTACATAGAATCATTCGTATATGTGTGGATATGGATAACAAATCAATTTTTTTTTATATGGATCCATTTGATTAGTTTGATTTGTGCTCGAGAATAATTCACCTATCCTAATAACAAAAAAACCTGACTTGAACGATCCTATGTTAAGTGCTAAATTGGCTAAAGAGATGGGTCATAATTATTACTGAAAGCCCGCATGGCCAAACGATCTTTTATATATTTTTCCAGTAGTAATTTTAGGTACTATTGCATGTAACGTAGGCTTAGCGGTTCTAGAACCATCAATGATTGGTGAACCTGCGGATCCATTTGCAACTCTTTTGGAAATATTGCCTAAATGGTATTTCTTTCCCATAATTCAAATACTTCGTACAGTGCCAAATAAGTTATTGGGCGTTCTTTTAATGGTTTCAATAACTGCGGAATTATTAACAGTACCTTTTTTGGAGAATGTTAATAAATTTCAAAATCCATTTCGTCGTCTCGTAGCGACAACCGTCTTTTTGATTGGTACTGTAGTAGCCCTTTGGTTGGGTATTGGAGCAACACTGCCTATTGATAAGTCCTTAACTTTAGATCTTTTTTAAATTGACTCAACTATGAAATAAAAAAAAAGTATATTATGACGTGTGTATCTAGGGAATAGTCGCTTCAAAGTGAATTTTCCCTAGATACATCTATTCAATTAAATTTTGGACCTATTCAGAATATATGGATTGTGCTAAAGATTCAAGATTCAAAACGAATTTTTATCTGTTTAGACAAAATTTTAGGAAAAAAAAAAGTAAATAACTCATAAAAATTTATTCAAAATGCTTTTTTATTTCTAGAATGTTCAATATATGTTTGACATCTTCTATGCGAAAATGTTTCATTTTCATAAGATCTTCTTGACTGTTATTCAAAAGGTTCAATAATGTATGTATATTGGACCTTTTGAGGCAATTATATACCCTGGGTAAAGACGGGTAGTCAATCTATCATGATAAGTAAAGACGGGTAGTCACTTTGTGTTGATTATTTTCTAAATGTAAGTTTTCTTCTTCTGCATGTAAAAAAGGAATAAATAAATTAATCAAATTCTAGGAGGCTTCAAGAAGTGCTTCTTTAGGAGTTAAACTTCTATTTGTCCATATTTCGAGAAAAAGTATCTCTTGTTTTTCATTCCCATTCACATAAGAAGAATACTATAATTCGCATTTCGAACAGGCATGAATACAACATCTATAGGATAACTTTCGTCTTGAAAGTTATTTGGCGTTTTTATACGATATCCGCGATTCCTCTCGATTTGTAATTCAATACACAAATTAATTGGTTATGTTAGGTTAGCTATATACTGTGTATTATCAACAATTTCCACAGAAGGTGGTAAGATAATGTCTTGAGCAGTTACATATCTAGGACCCTTGACACAAATAGACGCGTTACGAGTTCCATACAGATTACTTTTCAAGACAATTTCTTTCAAATTCATTAAAATTTCATTTACAGATTCTTGAATACCTAGTTTGGTAGAATATTCATGTGATATTTTCTCAGATTTTGCGCGTGTGATACATGTACCTTCTATTTCTCCGAGCAAAGCTTTTCGCATTGCAATGCCTATTGTATCGGCTTGACCTTTCATAAGTGGGGCCTGAATAAAGCTTCCATAATAAAGACGCTTATAGTCTGCTCTTGATTCAACACATTTCCACTATAGTGTCTGAGTAGATATTGTTACTTCCTCTCGAACCATAATATATTATTTGATCAAGTCATTGAATTATTTATTTCTCTTGAAATCTCGTCAATGTTTATTTTTACACACGTCTTTTTCTAGGAGGCCTACAGCCATTATATGGCATAGGAGTTACATCCCGTAAGAAACTTAATAGTATACCACTTCTACGATTAGCTCTTAATGTCGCATCTCTTCTGAGACCCGGGCCTTTTATCATAACTTCTGCTCATTGCATACCTTGATCCACTACTGTCCAAACAGCATTTCCTGATGCGGTTTGAGTGGCAAATGGTGTACCCCTTCTTGTATCCTTGAATCTACAAGCCCCGGGAGAGGACCAAGAAATTACTCAACCCCATACATCTGTAACAGTCACAATGGTATTGTTGAAACTTGCTTGAATCTCTTGGGGATTCTAATGTGTATTCTTACATGAACCAATATGTCTATTTCTACGCGAACCAATTTTTGGTATAGGTTTTGCCATATTTTATCATCTCATAAATAATTCAGAGATATATGGATATATCCATTTCATGTCAGAACGGATCCTCATTCTTTTTTTTCTTTTTTTACTTATTTATTTTATTTATTTATTTGTACATTTGTACATCGGGTCCTTTAGATTTCAAGAGTCTTTTTGTTTTAGGAAGATTATCCTTGTCTTTGTTTATGTCTCGGGATAGAACAAATTACTATCATTTGTCCCCGCCTACGGATCAATCAACATTTTTCACAAATTTTATGAATGAAGGCCCTTATTTTCATATTTGTCATTCCTTTTTTTTTAATTCTGAATCTACTTATTGGAAGAAAATAAGTTTCTTGAAATTTTTAATTTCAAATTGTATCCTCACGAAAGAATGTTGAAACTGAAAAAACCGCCTAATCATTCAAGTCTTTGCTTTGAAGTCTCTAAATTATACGCCCTTTGATTGAATCATAAGACTTACGTCAATTTTTAGTATATTTCCTGGTAGTATACGTATAAAACTACATGAAGTCCTTTACGAAACAAAAACCAGAATAATTTTTCTGTTATCTAAACAAATCCGGAAGATACATACCATCGGTAAGTTGCTCAGTAATTAAACCCTCATGAATCCATTTTTGTTGTTTCATTCCAAGTAAAACCGCTTTGAAGTATCAACTAATGTAAAAGGGATAATATTACTTGTCCGCCGATTCCTTGTAGTCAAGCCTTTCGATCTATCATTATACCTCGAGAGGTAGAAAGAATTACAACCCCCATTCCGCCTAAAATTTTAGGAATTCGTTGATAGTTAGAATATATTCGTAGACTGGGTCGACTGATCCATTTTAAATTTAAAACAGTTCTATATGGTCCTTTCTTATTTCTTCTATGTTTTAGGGTTAAAACCAAAAAATATTTATTGCTTTCTTGATGTTTTCTCACGTTTTCAATAAAACCTTCTTGTAAAAGGATTTTAACAATATTTTCAATGATGTTAGTAGATGGTATTCGAACTGTTCTTTTTTTATTCATGTCAGCATTTCATATAGAGGTTATTATGTCAGCAATAGTGTCCCGGGCGATAGCACAGAAAATTCGGGTTCCTTTTGGATTTCCTTCTTGATCAATAACAACCACAGCGTTGTCATCATATCTATTATCATACCGTTGTCGCGTTTGAGTTCTTTACAAGTACGTACAATGACAGCTCGGACCACTTATGATCTTTCTAGAGGTGTATTTGGTACTGCTTCCTTGATTACAGCAACAGTAATGTCACAAATATGAACATATCGTTGATTACTAGCTCCTATGATTCGAATACACATCAATTCGCAGGCCCCGTTGTTATCCGCTACATTCAAATGGGTTTGAGGTTGAATCAAATCATTTTTTTTATCGGTTTTTTCTTTTTCAATGCAAAGCAAAGGTATAAATAAAAAAGAAAGAAATATTATTTGTTCAAAACAAAAAAAGAAACTCGCAAGTGATTTTTTTTTCATCCCAAAAACCCCTTTTGTTTGTTTCTACATTCCTATCCAAAAAGAATGAATTGAGTTCGTATAGGCATTTTAGATGCCGCTATTGAAATAGCCATTCTAGCTATATTTTCTGCTACTCCGCTCATTTTATAAAGTATTCTACCGGGTTTAACGACAGCTACCCAATATTCGGGAGATCCTGTCCCTAAACCCATACGTGTTTATGTAGGTCTTACTGTAACAGGTTTGTCTGGAAATATGCATACCTATATTTTTCCACTGCGGCGTGCATTTCGTGTCATTGCTCGATGCCCTGCTTCTATTTGTCTAGATGTGATCCAAGCGGGTTTAAGCACTTGAAGAGCATATATATCGAAGCAAATACGATTACCTCTATAAGATATCCCTTTCATTCTTCCTCTGTGTTGTTTACGGAATATGGTTCTTTTAAGGTTATAGTTGATGATTGTTTAACAATTCCATCCATCTCTACTACGGAACCAAACACGAGAGTTTCTTCTCATCTAGCTCCTTGCGAATTAAACAATTAAAAATAATTAAACAAAAAAAAATACACGGTTAATAATATATGGAATCGTGGGATTCTTTGAAATTTGATCTAATCGATTATAAATTAGAAATTTTTGTGTTTCAATATATAATTTAACACATATTCTATTTATAGATAATGTCGTTTTGGTAGAACGCTATAATGAATCTTTATTTTGTTTTTCCCTTTATTTCGAATCGACTAAAATTAGAAATATAAAAAAAATTCACGGGTGAATATTTACTCTTTCAACATTCAATTGTAAGATTAGTCTATGACATGACCTCTCATAATAAATGAAGGTTTCTGGTTCGTTCCGCCATCCTACTCAATGAATCATTAGGATTCGTTTTCAATAGAATCTTATGCATTCACAGGTTCTATCGTTCCCACCACTTCTCGATTAATGATTAGGTCTGAATTTTACAAGGGAGCCTCCAATTAAATTTATTCGTGAGTCAACCTTCTCAGTCTTTATTGGCTCGGGCCCCTTGATTTTTCATTCTATGCACATATTTGTCTAATTATGGATCTATCAGTATTGATGCTTTATTACATTCCCTTTATATGAGATGACTCATAGACCTTACATATTGGAATTATATATCATTAATATTCTTTTTCTATCTTTCTCTCACCCTTCCATTTATCTGTATACTTTATATTGCTTTACAACCCATAATATATATATTGCTTTACAACCCATAATCAGATTTTTTTTTTTTGTTTTGTTTATGTAAAAAAAGATTTCAGTTGCTACACTGATATGACTAATATATCATATCTTGACTGGTTCTTTTTATCCAAATAACACGAAGCGATGAGTTGGTTATTAGTTCTATAGTTATCAGTTTGTACTATGGGCTGCCCATTTTTTTGAATCCCAACCCTAAAAAAACCAATGAGTCACACACTAAGCATAGCAATTATATCAAATGATTAATCGAATTTTTATTCAACCTTATAGAATTGTTCTTTGTTTTTTATTATTTAACAGAAAAAGAATGAAAGAGTTTGCCATTTTTTGTTTTATCACCAGATATAACTAAATATAAGTCAAGTAAGTTCTTATTATTCCTCGTCTACAAATATCCAAATTTTGATGCCTAATACCCCATAGATAGTTCGAACTGCATAGGAACAATAATCCATTTTAACTCGAATGGTTTGTAGAGGAACTCTACCTTCTCGGATCCATTCAACACATGCAATTTCTTTTCTGTCGATACGCCCTGCAATTTGTACTTGAATCCCTTTTGTACCTACATGTTCAGTTAATTCAATAGCTTTTTTCATTGCTTTGCGAAATGAAACTCTATTCTTTAATTGTCTGGCTATAAATTCTGCAAGAATATTGGGGTGCCCGTAAGGATTTACAATTCTTGTAATAGCAATGTAGAGTTTTCGGTTTACACAATTGAGTTCTTTTTGTACATGTGTCCGTAATTCTTCGATTCTTCGAGTCTTGTCTTCTATTAATAACTTGGGGAATCCCATTAATCAAATCGATTCTTTTTTGAATCTGTATACGTGCCTTTCCCTCTACATTAGAGGATGTTTTCATATTATTTTGCACATATTTTTTTATACAATCTCGTATTTTTTGATCTTCTTGTAGATCCTTTGAATAATTTTTTGGTTGTGCAAACCAAAGAGAATGATGACCTTGGGTTACACCAAGTCTGAAACCAAGTGGATTTATTTTTTGTCCCATAATCCCCCACTACTATATATATCGTGAAACGTGACATCTGTTTGAATTTTTTTTATTCGTTCAATTTTTTTTAAGCATAACATAATATAGCGTATTTGTATTTTTTATAATATAAAATATTCTTCCTTTAAGTATTCCTCAGCTGTAATTTATAGAATTTCCTTTTATCTATTTCTTCCCCTTCATCTAAAGATATATCTTTCAATACAGTAGTTATATGACAAGTGGATCTTTTTATAGGATAACCCCGTCCTCGAGCCCAGGGCTTTAATTTTTTCACAATTGTGACTTTGGCTTTACTAATGATAAACTTGTTCCGTTCAAACCATTATTGTGATTAGCATTTGCTGCTGCAGAATAAACCAATTTTAAAATGGCATACCATGCTTGATAATTTATAAGTTCTAGTATCGTAAGTGTTTCTTCATAGGACCGCCCACGAATTTGATCAATTACTCTTCTCGCTTTGTGAGCAGACATACATATATGTTGACCTAAAGTGTATACTTCTGTATATTTCTTCACCTTTCTCTTCTGTATCATAAGATTCACCTCTCATTAATGAACGATAAGCATCTATATTTTATTATTTTTTTAATTAATTATTAACGATGGGATCTATTATCATTTTTCGCATGCCCATGCAAATTCTCCCAATTTATGTCCTACCATACGATCCGTTACATAAATAGGCAAATGCTCCTTTCCATTATGGATAACGATAGTATGCCCGATCATTGTAGGTATAATGGTAGACGCTCGGGACCAGATTACTATTATTTCTTTTTTTGCTTTTGTGTTAAGCGTATTAAGATAAATTTTAATTGAAAAAGCAAATGTGGGATGTATTAAGTATATGGGGTATATTCAACAATATATAGGATGTTAATAAAACAACCAAAGAAATAGGGTGTTCAAAGATAAAAAATTAGATATACAAAGCCCACTCTTTAAGATTCATGGACTAGCTATTGGTTTTTGGGCTTGATAACCCGGCTTTGGTTTTACGTCTTGCTCACCTGCTAAGGTTCCATTTTAACGAGAATGAACAAATAAATTTGACAAAAACAAAAAAAAACAAAAAAAAATGGAAAAAGATTGACGACGCCTGAGAGATTCGAACTCTCGCGGGGAAACCCCATGTACTTAGCAGGCACACGCCTTAACCACTCGGCCAAAGCGTCATTGCTGTTAGTGTCTCCTCACCTAATATATATATATGTATATGACATTTGCTGAGAAATATGTTCGTGCTTATGTTGCAATTTATCTGTTTGAGTGTTGTGTATTATTAATGGTCCCGGCTGTATACTTAGATGTTGTATTATTACAAACTGGACTTTCCCTTACCAATTCATTAATTGAGTTTCTTAAAAATTGTAATATTTCTATCGCTATCAATTCTCTTATAGTTCAGTTGAAGTTGCATGTTAACTAATTGATAATACAATGAAATGCAACATAGTTTTTTTTTTATGATAAAAGACAATATATTTCATTCCAAGGCCATAAATTAGGCTGAACAGTACAAGGAAAAAGGAGGTGCTCCTCTAAAAGATCACATATAAATAAAGGAAGATTACCAAGCTAAGTACAATTACCCTCCGAATGAAGACCAAACCTAGCAATTCTATGGGCTACAGAGTTGGCATCTTGGTGAACATGGGTAATAGAAGCTTCAACTATCATTTCCGTAAAGGGTTTGGCATCTTCTATGATAGATCCAACAGTCGACAAATCAGGAAAAGAATCATTCAATGCGAAAACAATCTAAAGTGAATCGTTCTCAAAAACTATATTTTGTAAACCCCTTTCGATAACCAATTCGAAACCAACTCTAATCGTCAACGCTTCGATTTGAACAAGGGAGAACACCTCCTGGAAAACAAATGAAGCAACCCCAATAAAACTTCCATTAGAGTCGCGGATTACCACACCCACACCACCAACAGTTGAGTTTGGAACCCGCTCCCCATCCAACATAGTTGTTGTGCCCACCAAGCAACAAAGGTGAGGTGAGCATGTTGCTTCTCAAGCACAACAAATTAAGATTGTGCATGTGCATATCAAGTGGGGGTTTGCAAATGGACATATTGTTTTGTTACGGTTTGACGGTTAAGACCTCTAATTTAATAGAGAATATGTGTACTTAGGATTATGATACGTGTTATTGGTCTTGAGATTGAATCCCACATTGGGGAAATGAGGAATCTTGTATGTACTTATAAGTAGTTGAGCTACTTCCTATATTGCCAATTGATTTTATGGTGGAACCTCAACTTTCTTCATGGTATCAGAGCAAATTGTCCATGTATGAAGTCCAACGGTCACACGTGTTTCACGTCACTCTATTTGTGTTGTGCACAGTTATGTCTGAAAATTCGTCGCACGTGAGGGGACGTATTAAGAGTGAATCTCATATCAAGGAAATGAGGGACCTTGCATATGCTTATAAATAGAGAAAAACTAAAGAAAATGGCTTGAAAACTTTGAGTTTTAACGATAAGGACAAAATAAGGGGTAAAGTGAATAGTAGCAGGATTGATTTTTTAGTGTAAAATGTGGTTTTTCGTTAAAGTGAATAGTACCAGGAGTTTTTCGTTAAAGTTCCCTATCAATAGTTGGGCTACTCCCATACTGCCAATTGGTTTTATCGTGGAACCTCAACTTTCTTTATGGTATCAGAGGAGGTTGTTTCATGTATGAAGCTCAACGACCACCCATATTTCAACGTCACCTTATTTGTGTTGTCCACAGTTATGCTTGAAAATTTGTCACACATGAGGGGTGTGTTGAGAGTGAATTCCATATCAGGAAAATGAGGGACCTTGCATGTACTTATAAATAGTTAGGCTACTCCCCGTATTGCCAATTTTTTTTTTATATTGTAATCTCAACTTTCTTCAATTGGATGTGTCTTAATGTAGTTAGATGAGTGTATACTGTTGTAATTTATAAATACTCTCAGTTGTAAATTGTAATTATAACACCATTAATTGAATGAAACTGAAAAACAGTTATTCAGTTTCTTTTCTCTCTTCGACTTCCGTGATTTCTTCAACTTTTCTCTCAAGATTACTTAGTACAGTTGACATGATTAAATGGATTGGGTTTTGATCTGAATTCGATGTAGGAGATGAATTGAGATTCTGTGCTCGACAATTAGATTATGATCAATTTCGATACTTCGACTATAATGGGTTTAGAACAGATAATAGATGGATATCTCAGCCATAGAATACAAGCTGGATGAATAAAGTGGAAGAGTGCATTGGTTGTGATGTGCGATCATCGTATGCCACTAAAGGTCAAGAGGAATTATAGGACGACAATACAGCCAGCGATGTTCATGGCATGGAATGTTGGGTGGTCAAAAAGCAACACATGCAAAAAATGAATGTAGCGGAGATGAGAATGCTTCGTTGGATGTGGGGGCACACGAGAAATTATAGGATTAAGAACGAGGATATCCGAAGTAAAGTGGGAGTGGCTGCAATTGAAGATAAGATGGAAGAAACTCGGTTAAGATGGTTTGGACATGTGAACCGAAGACCTATAGATGCGTCGATTAGAAAATGTGATTACGAGGCGAAGGCTCATGGCAAAAATGGTAGAGATAGACTTAGGAAGATTTTGAAAGATACTATAAGAAAATATATGGAGTACTTGGAATTAACGAAAGGCTTGCTCAAAACCGTGCATAATAGCGTTCTACAATAATGCAGTTGACCCTACTTAATGGGATAAGACATGGTGGTTGTTAACTATAATGGGGTTCGAATTTGTATCAAATCCGAGCATATATAGGCCTATTGAGACAATTCGAATTACTTCCACTAAGAAAACTTTATTTTGGTTGTCAATCCATGAGCTTTATTGATTAAGCAAAAGATCGATTAGGAACGAATCCACCAAGAAAACTTTATCTCTGAGACAGTTCTTTTGGTTGCCAATGCATGAGCTTTATTGATTAAGCAAAATTTACATCAACGTAGGATTCGAGAAGACCCTCCAGCCAAGGCATACAACGCCACACACACATCCCCAGCCCTTCATGTATATACAAGTGGGCTAACTGATAACTTACAAATTGCACAAAACAAAGCAAAGTGATCGCCCAAACGCTAGCTGAACAACCTTAATGCTAAATCTCACATGGAAGCTGTATACCGAGTGCTGCTCCACCTCACAGCAACCGGACTCCTCACCAGATGACTACCATCTGTCCACTCAATAGACCCGTATCGCTCTCCGCCATCATACCCAACTCCTCTCCTGAATGTAACCTCATAGCTCAGACTCTGGTTTTCTTCACTGAACTCCAGCTCGCTCGGCCAAACGCTGATCTCAACACCAGCCGGAGCAGTAACATTCACCTTATAAACTGCGTCCACATTGCTCCCCACATTCGTAGCGACTCTCTTGTACTTAACCAGGCTTTGGTCCAAGCTCAAGATGACGGAAAGTGAAGGGTAATTCAGATCACCAGGACTAGCCAAACTGTTCTTTGTGCATATATCAGAACCAGTAGGCTTTCCCAAGAAAACCGCAATTTGCCTTGGACTGTACCCGATTGAGCACAAAAATGCAACATAGTCATTCACATTGAGATCGTAAATCAACCCGGGCTTGAGAGCTCTGTTGGGATCAACATGTCCTGCTCCATGAACAAAAGGAGTCGACTCTTTCCCTGTTGCAAGGTCCCTGATTTTCTTACCCGAATCGTCCAAAGTGTAAGCTGTTGTGATCAAAGCAGATTTTATAGCAGCAATCGACCAATTCGGATAGGCCTTTCGAAGCAATGCAGCAATGCCGCTCACATGCGGGCACGACATAGATGTCCCCGAAATTATATTGAACTCGGTCCTTCTAGGATCAATTTCCAAATCCGTGGGGGCAGACGCCCCAGTCCAACCTGCCAAAATGTTCACTCCAGGAGCAATCACATCGGGCTTGAGAATCTCCGGTGTTAGAGAATTCGGTCCTCTGCTCGAAAAAGCTGCGACCTTTGGGGCAGGCGGCGAAGTCCCAATTACAGTTCCTCGGAAAACAATCGTGGCCGTCGGGTATTGGCTCAATCTGATGTATTCCCTTATCTGATCGGCAGCGATTTCACCCACCTCTGTTGCTGGGATAAGGTGAGCATCGGCGAGAAGCTCTTCTCCACTGTCGGCTGTGTTGGCCAAGATAAACCCGAGCCCGCCGGCTAGCTTCACCGCGCTTCCCTTTCCGACTCTCGCATTGCCGCCGCGATCGCAGACGACAATTTTTCCCTGGACTTTCGATGGCTTGAGAGCCCCTGCGTAACAGTACCTGCTTCCGGCGTCTCCGCCGTAAATTAATGGAAGCTGGTGATCGACCAGAGGCTCGCCGGAGTACAATGAAACACCTCCGAAAACCCGGTTATCGCCGAGGATAACATCGGCTGGGAACTCTCTGTCAATGGTGGAAGCGCCGACTGTGAGAATCCATGGAGCTATGTTGGTGGCGGTAAATGGTTTGGGCCCAGAATTACCCGCGGAGGCGGAGACGAGAACACCATGCTGGGCGGCCCCGAAGGATCCGATGGCTATGGAGTCTCGATCGTACGGCGAAGAACGACCGCTGGCGCCGACGGAGAGCGAAATTATGTCAACGCCGTCGGCAATTGCTTGATCCATAGCGGCCAAAATGTCGGAATCGAAACACCCAAATGACCAGCAGATTTTATAGACGGCGATTCTCGCCTTGGTGGCCATGCCTCTGGCTTCGCCGCGAGCGTACGAGAACAAGCTGGCGTTAGCGACCGGGGAGCCGGCGGCGGTGGAGGCCGTGTGTGTCCCATGGCCTTCGGTGTCTCTCGGCGATTTCGATTCATTCGATTCGTCCATTAATCGTCCGATGTAGGCTTCGTAGCCGTCGAAGTAGGCTCTAGCGCCGATGATCTTGCGGTTGCAGGAGGAGGACGGGAAGTCCGGGGCACTGACGCAGGTGCCCTTCCATCGGGACGGAACCGGGCCGAGATCCGAGTCCGAGAAGCTGGGGCGCTCTGGCCAGATCCCGGTGTCGAGGACGCCGACTATGACGTCGTCGGCGTAGTCGGAGTTGGGCCATAAGCCGAAGGATTCAGCGAGGCCGAGGAAGCTGGGGGTGTGAGTGGTGTGGAGCTGACGTGGCTGGTCGGGCGTGACGGAGAGGACGGCGGGGTGGGAGAGGAGCTGGGTGGCCTGAGAGGATGTGAGGGAGGCGGAGAAGCCGTGGACGGCGCGGTCGTATGTGTAGAGGAGTTTGGTGGGGTGGGGGGACGGGAGGGATTGGATGATGGAGGTGTACCAGCTCCGGTGAGAAGAGAAGAGGGCGGGCTTGTCTGATTTGGACACGTGGACGATGAAGGTTTTTGGAGGGTCGGATAGGTCGGGCGGGATGGAGAGCGCAGCAGGAACAAGAAAACAGAGGAGGAAAAGGCAGGGAAGGAGGTTGGAACCGGCCATTGCTATCGAGTGTGTATGGTTCCTGAGAAAGTGGAGGAAAAATCAACAAAAAGGTTTGTCTGCAGAACTGCGAAACTGGGTGTGGGGTTTTCTAATTACCACGTGGCTCCTTTTGTTACGAATTTTGGGCAGGTTCATCCGATTGGCGTGGGTGATCATCTATCGGTTGGATTTTGGATTTTGGATTCCGAATTTTGGAGGATGCGAGAATGACGCGATGATTGGCCTGCCACAGTACAAAGAGTGGGACCGGGATTTTAAATTTGGTAGTCCAGGTAAAACGACGTCGAATGGGGGAATCAAGTCGAGCGTGGTCCATGACTCCAGTGTATACCCACCTACTCAATCACCAAAAAATGTACATACTTTCTTTACCAAAAAAAAAAACAAGCAAAATGTACCTACTTTCAAATTTGAGATTGTGGGGCTGTAAATCGACTTGAACAATTTTAGTTTGCCTAGGTTCGTCGTAAAGTTTGGCTGATAAATGTTTTACGTTATTACTAAACCAACAATCTTTCTCCTTGTCACAGAGTCCAAAAAATCATATCGTTCGAGTTTGTTTAAAAAATGATTGAATCAAGCAAACTACAAGCTCGAGTTTGCGTTTGTGTTTACAAAGAGCTGAGCTCGAGCTTGATAAAAGTTATTTGTGTCTTGAGCACACGGCCGAACCTAAAGGTGTGTATCTAGTGCTAGACCTGTAAACGGGTCGGGTTTATTGGGTTTGGGTCGGATTCAATCTGACTCGTTAAGTTAATGGGTCACCCGAATCCGACCCGTTAACACCCATTAAATTTTTTTTTTTTTTTTTTTTCATAGAGTTTATTTTTTGTTGTTAAGACTTTAATGAAATTACTAAAACATACTCAACTAACGGGTGCTAACTGGTCTAACGGGTTGACCCAAAGTGACCCGTTATTTAACGGGTTCACCCGTTAACGACCCAACCCGTTAAGCATCCATCCAAATACTAATATTAACGGAACGGGTCGGGTCCAAAATGCCAGGTCTATCTAGTGCCACTGGACTACTGATTTTTCTCTCGCCTATGGTGCAAACGTCCCCATTTATATTGTAAGATTGTAACAAAAAGGACCTTACACGCTTTCAGAAGGTCAGAGACAAACTAGATATCGGAGTGGAAAAAAATTCAAGGACCAAAATGTAAGAACACCAAAAATTTAGGGAACAAATATGATATTAACAATACTCGTAAGAGTTAGATGACAACGTGAATTTTATCAAAGTTTGGTCTCTTCTTAGTTGCTGATTGGCTTCCCACCATAGTCGAGTGGGCAAAGACTGTTCTTGTCTCTTCTTAGTTGCTTGATGACCTCACAACATAACACAACACATCACAGCTACCCAACAGTGGTGCCGAGACTAGAACACCTTTGCCCACTCGACTTGGGATTCATCACAACCAGTAACCTTAACACCATGCTTAGTTGCAGCCGACGCTACAAGACTCGACAGCTCTTCTATGTCGGTTGAACTGTTTCTTACCAGATATTTGCACTCGACGAGTGTTAGAACCAGAACCATATGATGTATTTTCTCTTACAAGACGGTGGGAGAAAGAACCTATTCCCTTTCACCCTTCTAAACAAAGAACAAGATAAATTACATACCGAATTTCAACTCCGGCGAAGCAACAAAACATGGTAACTTTTAAGAACCAGAATTGCTGCTCAATAACAATAAGATGAGGTCAGGGAAGAAGGAAAGCAAAAATTTGACACAGCAAGCAGGAACATTGTTACTTGTTCAAACAAAACAAAAAAAACATTCTCAGACAATTTAGTTTAGAACGATTCCGTAACAAAATCTCATGACAAAAATTAGGTCTATGATGCTAGTAATACCCAGAATTGGCAACACAACAGTCATTCCCCAACAAACACGGACATAGGAGCTTCGACAAACAAGACGATCTCTGACTGATCATCGCAACCTTCTTGCCTCCCTCTCGGACTCAAGCAAGGTAAGGATATCCCCCTCCCTCACTGGTCCCTTGACATTCCTCATGATAAAACGGTTCTGGTCATCCAAAAACTTGACTCTCACCTGAGTCACCTGCCCACGAGATCCAGTACGTCCCATAACCTTGATCACAATAGCATGCTTAATCGTGGATTCCATTCTTCGCGGAAAACAAAATAAAAAAGATAAATTTAGAATACACAAGTATTTGATTTAGTTTCAAACCCTACAATCTACTACATCAGAGTTAGCAAAATCCCGCCGTACTTTTAGGGAGGATACAACGGTATACAAAGCATAACGAATTTACGAAATATGTAAAACACAAGTTAAAATTCAAGAACCACCACAAAATCTCATGGTATTTGGTAATAGCTGCCACTAAGAAGTGAGCACCAAGCCTCAAAGCAAGTTTTTGATGATTAAATTTCCTTTGAAACAGAATATACAGTAATATAAACCCTAGAAAATGAGATTACAGAAAATTTAATCATTATTCAACAGTTCCTGACATTTTACGATATTAATAAATTAGATTGCGTTGTGGGTACCAAATCTAACCCATATGTTTCTACGAATCAAGCTATAAAAACTAAATAAATAAAATTGTCAGGAACCCAACAGAAAATTCAAGCCTAATTCTTATTAAAATAATATAACATAGGATTTACATTGTGCGAAAGATAAAACCCTAACCTGGAGGCTGGATGTCCAGATGAGAGCAATCGAGGTCGGAGAAGACGGGAAAGTGGCGGCGCGGAAGGGGAGGCCGGATCGCGAGACGAGTGAACGACGCAGTGCAAAGTAGGAGAAAGGAGAGCATATAGCCTTTCGTATCAACAAGGGTTTGGGTTTTTATGTTAGGTTTACAATTTTACCCTTCATTCAATTTTTCATTTCATATCAACCGATAATTTTTACGTAATTTAGGGTCCGTTTGGTAAGAAGAGGAATCAAAATTTTGATTTTTTTTCCATCCAAAAAAACGTGTTTTGATTTAAAACTTTTAAATCCAAAACCTTGTTTGGTGTGAAACTAATCCAAAATAGAAAAAGTTCAAAACCGATTTCCAGACCACTGCATCCCTCCGCGGCGACTCCTTTGGATATTCAGTGACTTCTTACCCCCAACTCGCGCTAACAAGACACAGGTTGATCAGATCAACGGTCCCAAATTTGAGATCCAACAACCTCTGAAACTAGGGGTAGGCAAACAAGTATAAAAACCGCGGGTCGGGACGGGTAATCAAGGTTCGGCATGAGTACAGGCTGGTTCTTAATTTTTAAAAAGGAAAACGGGGCGGGGTGGGGCTTTGAAAATTTAGGGACGGGCCGGTTCCTGAAGTATAGAAAAAGGGGTATCCAGACCAGCCTGTTTGTAAATGCAATGGACGGACGAGATTGAAGAGTAAGCTACCATCCAATCTGAATCGTTAGTTTTACCTAGGTTCTCTCTCTCGTCTCGAGTCCTCGACTGTGTCACTGGAGACTGGACCTCAAACTCGATTCTCTCTCGCCGTCAAGCGTGCGTCGTCCCCTCCCATCCATCACTCTCCGTCAGACATCACTGCCGTCGCGAGCCGTCACTCTCCGTCAGTCCAACTTTCGTATTCCTTTCGGAGCTGTCGCAGCCGTCTCCGGCGAAATTGGTAATTTCTCCTGCTCATTTCATCTGGGTTTTGATCAGATTGTTCATTTATCTATGAAGCAATGTGGTTTTGATCAGATTGTTCATTCATCTGGGTTTGTGGTTGTCTGTGTGCTTCTGTATATCTAATGGGTTTTGATCAGATTGTTCATTTATTTATATTTATTAGTTATATATTTGTTGTCTAATGGGTTCCTATTCAGCTTTATTTTGTCTTTCCTACTTTCACAAAAGAAAAGTAATGGGATTGTTCAAGCTTAAGGTGGTTTGTGTTTGGTAAAACGGTTTCGTTGCTTCAATTGTGTTGTGTTTGTGACATTCATCACCAGTTAGTATTAAGTAAGACAAAGTACATGCATGCATCTTATAGCTTCGAAAATGTAAAAAACCCTATATCATTGTACGTGATCATATACCTTATCGTTGGATTATCTTTGTTTCTCATCGTTGAAATTTGATCATTTGGTTTTTTTAAGGCTAAAGGTTATGTGATTGTGAGGTGAATATCGGAGTTGATGGTGAGGTTTATCTAGACGAAATCAAAGAACAAGCTGGCCCGAAAGTTGGTGAGTCTCTCACTCTCTCCACATCCAATGCAAACACATACAGAACATGACCATTACAATAAGAAAGTTGGTTGGACTTTCGAGAAGTCTAAATATTTAAATGAAAGAAGTTTTAACGAAAAGCTCACGGTACTGTTCATTTTAACGAAAAATCACATTTTAACATTAAAAAGTCAAACATGGTACTATTCACTTTACCCTTTATTTTGTCCTTATCGTTAAAACTCAAAGATTTCAAGTCATTTTCGTTAGTTTTCCTTTAAATGAAAGGCTTTTGTTTATATCATCAACATTGTTTTGTTTTTAAATATTAGAAACTTATTATTTGAAGCTTAAGTTATGGAAACATGCTCAATAAATCTGTTAGTTTTGGAATTCAATGTCATTGGGTTGGCTTGCTTCTGTAGTTCTGTGGTATGTCATATATTTTTGGTGAGATTTGAGATGGATCAAATTATTCATTGGTTTTCATTGTGTTGATTGGTTGAATATGAATTAAGATTTTAGATGTTAGTGCAAGTAGGAATAGAATCATAATATCTTGATATCTTGAACTCTTGAATGTAGAAATGTAAGTTGTTACCATTGTAATATATTGAACTCTTGAATATAGAAATGATAATGTGGTGGGTCTGATTCTTGATATATAGATAGAAATGATTCTATGCTTACTGTTCTATTTAATTAATACGTTCAAGGATATAGGAATAGGCTAGGTGATCTCTGTGTTCAATCTGTGCAACTACACATAAATGATGTGCAATCTGTGTAGTTACTGCAATTGTCTTGCACTCTTAAAGATGGAGCGATGTTGGACGTTTGTTATTATTGTAGATGTTAATGTGGATGTTATTTCAGTTTTAATGTTTATGTTTTTTTGGATTTGGAATAGCTCATGTAATCTGTCTGTGCAGAAGCTTGAAGCTTGAAGCAACTCTTGTAAACTTTTTAAAACGTCTGTGCTGCAATGCTGTTGTTCACTGCAGTGCAGTTTTATAAAAATGTATTTTTGAAAAAAAGAAAAAGAAAAATAGAGTTGGACCCTTAGATCCGTCCCGGAAACGGGCCAGGTTAGGTCCGATTCCAAAACTCAAAATCTCTCTACCCGGCCCGGGCCTGTCTCGTTACAGTTTATAACGTGTAGGATTAGGTTCCTTCAAATTTGAGCCCGGCCCGTACCCATCCCTATCTGAAACTAGTGGCCATTCGTTGTTGTGGATTTATCTAGGCACCCCACATCATGCTCAACTGCCTCCACCCCACTCAGATGCCAATCAATCACGTCCCATCCAAACTGCATGATCTCTTCTACACGGAAGTCTGGGCAAAATAATTGGCATGAGCGGTGTGAATGGCCATACCGTCTAGAGGACAGGCAACGGTGACCCATGCTGCACAAGAGACAAACTGCTCTGAATAATACCTAACAACTAGCATTATATTTTGTAATATGATTTATAATCTAAGAAGACAAGAGTGGAGGAGAGTTTGATACCCTGAACCCCGATCAACAGTTATATGGACCATACGAATAGTTGTATTTTTTTATTAAAATAGCTGCAAAAATAACATACAAATAGTACTCAGTACAGTTCGACAAAAAATAGCATACGAATGGTCCCTTAATTGGGCTCCACTCAACTTCTGTATCAGCCGACATAGTGTCGAGCATATGGGCTGGCCTAATTAGTCCCGCTACAGGGCCTTTTAAACCATATCCAACAGAACGAGGGTTAGATGGCTTGCTTTAGTCATCTAGCCCTCAAATATATTAATATTTTAATAAACAGTATATGGGTATATTTGCCTACATCTTCAACAGAGAGTCAAAGGGCCAGAGGGTTTGTTTTAACCCTGCCACAAAAAACATCTCCAACCGAAGGCCAAAGGGCTATAGTATGGAATGTGAAAAATTGAAATAAAATAAGGTAAGACAATATGAAATGGTGAAAAATATGTGAGAAATGATGTAGGAAAAAATTAGAAATTAAAAAAAAAAAGTATGTTGGGACTAAAAAAATTCATAAACCCTAAACCTAAAGTGGGCTGAAAGAACAAAAAAACAAAAACAAAAAGAGCTAGCCAACCGATTGGCCCTCTGGACCTTTTGATTGGAGATGATCTTATATGCCACACATTTTTAAGTTAAATGTTGCTCCAAGTTCGAATATCTATCCTCCATTACTGATAAAAAATCTAAACTAATTGTATGTTTTATCCAAAAAAACAAGTAGATATTTTAAGGCTCAGCGCATAGTCTTGCAGTGCTTACGGAGCAAAACATTCTTTCACTTTCTGCTCGTCATATAAATTTCGGGGTAATGATATATGGCTCGTTTGAAAGTTTTTTTTAAATGACTGAAAGTATTTTTAGAGAAAAATATTTTTTTTGTTCCATAAGCACTTTAACAGTTTAACTGCTTTTCCAGAATTCATGTATGTTTTTACTAAGGATTGGTTCTAAAACCTTTTCACTAAAACCGCTTTCAGTAATTTTAATAACACTTCCAAACGAGCAGCCATATGCTTCCCAGAAAAATAATTAATCCCTATTGATACAAAGACAAGAAAGAATGAATCATGTAATGGGAGTTTTAACGAAAGCCCACGGTACTGTTCACTTTAACGAAAAACCACATTTTAACACTAAAAAGTCAAACCTGATACTATTCACTTTATCCTTTATTTTGTCCTTATCGTTAAAACTCAAAGTTTTCAATCCATTTTCGTTAGTTTTCCTTTAATTAATACCATATAAAATAAGAGATGATGATTGAGTGAAATGTATTATCTTATTATTGGATTAGGTAAATGAGATATTAAATAATTGAGAAATATGTATTTTCTCAGAAGTTAGCCACCATTTCATAGGAAAAAAGACACTGAATTTCTTCATATTATATTTTCTGTCAGTCAAGTTGGTGAGTTTATCTAATTTTGACCCCCTAAATTCAAAGTTAATGAGTAATTTGGATATGCTAAAGCGAAATACGAAGATACGAGATGATTGTTGATGTTATTGTTTTGGTATTACTTGACTTTTGGTATGATCATTCTTAATCATACTAAAAATCTTTAAATATATTATGGACGGTTACAATAAAAGCCATCGTGTATCAAGATTGATAATTTATTTCTCTGAAATTTCGAATTTATTTTCGTACGAATTTTATTCCAAAGCGGCATATCTTTCACGAAAATACTTAAGATCAAAGAGATCAGTATGAATGATTGTCGATCGTTGATGAATGTAAGATCTATTTCAATCAACAATTGACATTCAATTATGCGGGTGAGCGACTATCCCTAACAAAACCAATAAATTTTGGAATGGCTAAAGCCTAGGAAACAAATATTCTTCATACCAAGTTGCCGTGTTGCATTACAAGTTTGAAGGCTTGAAGCTCAAGCACTAGATAAGTAAAAGATCTGCTGGTAATCAATGATTGAGTTAGAGATATTGAAGAATATATCTAACGGCCGTAAAACTTGGTGTGGGTCCAAATCTGATGGGAAAACTAGTATAATTGTACTGCGGTCATTCATGCAGTGCACCAGATCCGATTCCCATATCCTTCCCTTGTTCTATGCACTGTCCAGCGGAGAGTCACTGAAATAGTGCCTCTGTGGCTCTGATTCTGGTGTTATTTTATTAGTTGTCACTACATTTTTGTGTTGTGTTTGTGTTGTGCCAGCCACTAAGATTTATAAAACGAACAAAGATTATCTCCCTTTTTTTTTTCTTTTTTTTCCTTCTCGTCTTTTTTGTTTGAACGCTCAAGAATTCATCTTTGTAGGGAGAGAGAGAAGAAAAATGAAAGAGAAGGAGAGGGAGGAAAGGGAAAAAAGGGAGGGGAAAGAATCCCCATCCTTATAAAACCTCTTTGTTTACCTTTCATAGTCATCATTTGTTTCAATTCCTTCTAATTTAGGTTGAATTGATAGACCTCTCATTGTCATTTAATCATATATATAAAAAGATTTCACTTTACTTCTTTCATAACATTAAATGTTACCGGCATTTGATGGTCTAAATTCACGGGTCCACAATAAAAATAGTAATCTAAATCAATGTATGTTATCTAATGCCCGTAGCATTTAACCGTCATCAGAAGAAGAAAAGAGTTGTAGATGAGCGGGTATTTTCCATGTTACATGCAGGCCATGTGTAGGTTTCCACATTTCTCATGATTCCTTTGCAGAATGATCCTTCCATTGTCATAAACTTTTATGTATATCTATGATGCACGGACACGGACACGGATAGGGAGATACGACACGATACGACACGGAAATACGTCAAATTTCTAAAAACGAGGACACGATACGTTAAGGATACGGCAATTAAAATATATATATATATATATATAAATAAATATATCTAAAACATTATAAAATAGGGAGTTTTAACGAAAAGCCCGCGGTACTGTTCACTTTAACAAAAAACCACATTTTTACACTAAAAAGTCAAACCTGGTACTATTCACTTTACTCTTTATTTTGTCCTTATCGTTAAAACTCAAAGTTTTCAAGTCCTTTTTATTAGTTTTCCTTATAAAATAAGCATTCAAATTTATTACTCAAGTTCAAATTTATTTCAATAAACTCTAAACAGTTAGAAAGATAGTTCATCCAACCAGCAATTAGTCTTAAAACTTGAAAACATACACATCATGAAAGCATACACATAAAATTATTATGAAAGCATACACATAAGATTATTATAATCTAAATATTCATACCACCACACAATAATATATTATAATATAAAAAATACAATAATATTATAATAATACAAAAAGTTAAAATCGAAAAAGCTGTGGCTTCATATCAGCCGTGGCTTCATATTAGAAAAGCTGTGGCTTTAACTTTCAATTTCAGATCTGGGTTTTGTGAGGTCCTCGGGGAGATGGCAGATGGGTTTTATTTCAGTTTTCAGATATGGGTTTCACAGTTTCACTATTAACAAAGTGAAAACGAAAGCTCATCAGGAGTTGCAGACAGAGATGAAGGAGACGACGGAGCAATTGTAGACGGAGAAGATGAAGACGACGGCGCAGTTGCAGATGGAGACGACGAAGACGACAGAACAGTTGCAGATGACGGTCTGATTCGTGAAAGTCTTCCAAGTAGAGCGATTCTGAGGTTCGAGAAAGTCACCTTGTTTCTGATTATCCTCCGATTTTAGAGTGATTTTAGTTTGCAATGGAGAAAGTCACCTTGTTTCTGATTATCCTCCTATTTTAGAGTGATTTCGATTAGCTAACTTCGATCGATCACGATTATGTGCGGATTTATTGTGATTATTTTTAATTTTTCTTCGGATTATCCTCCTATTTTAGTTTCAAACGTATCCGAAAAGTAGGATACTTGTATCTGGACAATACGATACGCGTATCTTATCACTTCGATACGTATCCTTACACTTCGATACGTATCCTTCGCGTATCCACGCGTATCCTTCGCGTATCCGTATCCTCAGAGTGTCAGATACGGGATACGGTGACTTTCTCCCGTGTCCATGCATCGCAGATGTATATATATATCATGTAGACAAGTTCACCTTCAAGTTTCATAAATATGAAAATTCTACCAACATAACCAAAAGAAAATTAAGAAAATTAAAGGAAAAAAAGGTTCTGTATTTCAATACTAATTAATTAAATTACGACTAAAATTAAACATCTACCCTTAACAATTAAATTCCTTGCTTTTCCTTTCTGGGTTTTTATTTTCAGCAAATAAACTGCAAATTCGCCAAACTTTTTCCCAACTTTTGATCCTTATTCCCAATATATTCTCCAGTAATCAAATATCCTCAACCAGTCAGAGTCGGAAAGCAACTCTCAGACCTTGTGAGCCCTTTGCCTGCATCAATCTTCGTAGGACTACTTGGAGTTGATCTCAAGCCCCCCCTCGGAGAATCCAAACTGCGCCGGAGAATCTGTCTCATGGCGGATATCAAGTGAATGGTAGGGTTTGGAGGAGGCCCTGAGGCCTTAAACTTTTTGCAGAAGTTCATGTGTGTGGCCATGGCTTCTTCCGTGCTGATCAGCCTCTTCTGCGACCTAATAATCTCATCTTTTATAGCTTCTGCACACAACCCACAAATCCAATGGCCCTGATATCTCTCCCTCACGTGCTCAATGTACGCAGGTGTGCACTCTTCTGTTAATCCACAGCAGTCGCATTGTACGAACTCGATTTCGATGGAGGGAACGAGTTTTGTTGTGGTTTGTTGTGGCTGAGTTTCCGCGGCCGCGGCCGGTAGAACAACCGGGTCGGTGCTGATGATAGTTGCGGACATTGCCATTATTGTTAAACCTGCAAAAAATGGGAGCAATGCAAATATGATTTCTGAAATCATGAGCAATGCGTAACATCTGATGGGAATCATGGGAAGTTATGTGTTTGTAAATAAGAAAAACAGAATTCGGCTTTGGATAACAAAAAACGTTGAGCTTCCTGGCAAAAAATAAACAAGGTTTGAACTGGAAATCCCAACTATGTTCTTGAAATAGCTTTGTTAGTTTCTTTCTTCCTCAAAAGATAGAAAAATAAAATCATGGGTTTTGCAGATTAATTCCAATCCTATATGAATCAAAAGAAAAGAAAAAATCTTGCTCCAATTTTTCTTCTAAAAATAAAAAAACATATTTGCAAATGACATGTAAATTGGTTAAAAGCGTTTTCCTTCGAACTCAACGTGTCACGAGTTCAGTTCCCCTTCCAATATCGCTTGTATCACAACAAAAACGAAAAACACGTTTTTGAAAATGAGCTTCTCATTGAAAAGTGAAACAGAGAAATATCTAGTCGCAATTCAAATGAAACAAGATCAAGTTAAAAAGACGTGAAGAATTACCGGCAGAAACTGCAGAAGCAGATCAACAACTAAACCCAATATTTTCTTTTTGGTTATTTCTTCTTCTGAATTTCTGCTAATTTCCTCTATCGCTCTTTCTCCCAAGCTCCTTCTTCAACCTTCTCTTCCGCAGCCATTTCCAAAAGAAAAAATATTCGGACCTCAAAACTCTTTTTATCCAAGCAGAGCCTTAATTCTCAGCTTTCACAAACTTTGCTAGCTTCCTCTTCCTGATGCTAGACTCAAACTTTGGTCTTCTTTTTTTTCTATCTCTGATCTCCTTTCTGTGTTTTTGGAAAGAACCCAACTCTTAATGTTACGAGCAAACAACGAGACTGCTTTTTGTTTCTCCTCCACAAAATCTTCTACTCAACAATATATGAATAGTAGAGAAGTAGAGATACAGAGAGGAAAACACAACACTTTCTAGAGAGAGAGAGAGAGATAGGTGCAAGAGAGAGAAGACCCAATGATTGAAGGCTTAAGGGCTGGACTACTACTACAAGTATATTCGACCTCAGCAGCATTTGCTGTCAGGGAATTCTGACCGTTGATTTATTTGATTGCCAGCTAAGCATTATCATGTTTTCAGACTATTCTTACCCAATATGTGCTGTTTGGGGGAGGTTTTTTCCATTTTCTTTGTTATTTAAACCAATGAATTGCATCCACGTGTAATCCAAAAACGTGTAAGCTACGGGTATGATTGTTTGCTTTGCTTCCACAAGTCTTTTTTTTAATAACCAGACTCCCAGAGGAAAAAGAAAGCAAACAAACAAAACAAAGAGACTTCCAAAAGTCTTCTTTTTCCCAATCAAATTACTGCTAAGCTTTCAACTGATATGTACCACACAAACCCTAATTAGGTCTTCCCCAGGCTGCTTATAAATGGTAATCTCTACAGGACAAAGATACTCTCATGATTCTGTTTGTAGAGATCCAAGAGATCAATCAATTACGTCTGTTCATCGTACATTGTGCGGTCGGTTTTTGTTAGGTACTATTTATATTTAATTTAAAATTTAAAATGATTTATAACCGCACGATGTACGATGACCGAACACGATTGATTGATCATCCGAATTCTCACAAAGAGGATCCGGAGAGGATCTGATTGGATCTCTATATTTCCACTGCTTTTTGTCATTTCACAATGGAGCTATCCAACAATTTTGAAGAGCCACAATAACAGTTCTTCTGTTTGCATTACTGGTAGTGTATACTGTAGAATGCAGATGTTTTAGTATGGAAATAAAACATACAGGAATGAATTACAAATACACAATACAAGAATGAAAGAGATTGGGTAATGACAAGCGAAATAAATTGCATGCAACTACTTGTATACACTCCCTTGGTCAGCTTTCTATCTCTTGCTTAAGAATAGATTGGTGTCACAGAGACTGTCTTTTATATGTCAGTTATGGAGAGAAATAGTGAGTATGTAGTGAGATGTGAGTTATGCTAGTTGTATACAACCTAATACTATTACGTTTACAAAATTGGTGTTTTGTTTGATGAATTTTTAGAATATGCTTACTATATATACACGACATGAATATGATATGCTTACAGATTTGAGCTCAACTCAAATACTCAAAGCTCTCTTCAAAATCAGGAAAATAACGTCATCGCCTGTGAGTTTTTACAATTTATATGTTTCCACATACATATTGTGTGATGACCCGTCCCTAATTTTCCTATGTAATTTCTCCTTGATTATGTGAAGTGACTATTATGCCCTTATCGGCGAATGACGTGTATGCGTTTACATCATTCTTATTTTGTTCACTTCGTCGTATTTAATTTATACACGTCGTTACGAGAACACGTGTAATTTTATCAATGTTGAATCACTATTTTAGTTAGGTTTCAACTCTCCTTTTTGGTTGAAAACCTAAAAACCCTATCTATACCTATATCTCCTACCCATCCCGTGCACCCTTTTATTATTCACTCCCTTTATGTCTCACACCAATCTCATCCTCTCCATCATCACAGCAACCAACCAAAAATCAGAAAAAGATCTCACTTTCTCTCCTCCTCTCTCTCGTACCTTTCTTCGTCTTCTTCTTCTCTGCAAGCTCTTCAAACTCACACCAAAACCTGCAAACGTGTTAAACAAATTACACCATCATGCTCAGCTCGTCCTCACGAACACAACCATACCCTTGGTTCATGAGTTGACTGAGTTTTGGACGTCCAACTCGGAAGGTTTGACTCGGCGAAGTTTCGTACGACTCCATTCACGGCCTAGAAAACTCGAGGAGAATGAGTTGCTCAGTTTCCAACAAAGAAAAACCGTGGCTGTTTGACCACTTTCAACTCAGATTTCTGGTCAACCTCGACCACGACTGGACATCTAGTAGGGGAAACGTATCCCGATGACGTACGAGGCCAAGCTAGGCTTGGGGGCTACGACCCAACGACGTATTTGTGAGTGGGCAGTTTGTTTTTATACCTATACATATTATAGTTTCTATAATTGCGTAATTACTTTAGTTTTACGCTTAAATTGCCGATTATTCATAATTGTGGTATAGAATTGTGATAAATGCTTCTAAATGGTTGGGATATTACTGTCATGACATTCATACATATTTGTACATGCTCATCTTGCTGCACCCCAGTGTTAGTACTCCGCCCAGGGCCTGGACCAGTCCTTCACGTGTATATTCACATCCGCACCGTTCGCTCATCTTAGATCCAAGTTAGGTGTCAGTCTTGTCGAGTAGATTGCATTAGGCAATCCGACTTGTATGTGACCATGTTTCTACACCAGTCTTCACGTGATCGTAGTACTAGAGCGTATTGATTACACCTAGTCTTGTCATGTAGAGTTGCCTTAGGCAATTCCGACTCGTGTGCTAGCTTAGATGATGAGCAAACTGTTTATAATTCATTATCACATGATTATAGTACTGTGGCATTTGGTATATCACATATTCACATATTTCAGACTATATTATTGTCATACTTAAATGCTTGCTTATATACTTATACATTTTGAAGAAATTATACTTGTTTTTACAGCGAGGGGTTAGTACTTTCGAAAACAAAGGTTTTATTATTAAGCATTGTTTTGCTAACCCACTCAACCTTGTTTTTCGCCCCTCCAGGACCTAGATAGCTATACTCTTGTGGCACTCGAGGAATCCCGACAGTTTCTGACATTCGCTTCTTTATTAGATGTATGAACTTATCACAATTATGTAATAAGTGTACTCTAGTACTTTGACTACTCTACTGTAGTCCTACTGTCTTAACGCTCTTAATATTGTAGTCGGTTATTCTCACAATTGCGCACTCTATCATCACTTAGTATTATTAGTTCTATTTAGTTTTAGTTTAAATTCACTCACTTTTCACATCACATACCCTTATGGTTACGTCACCTCTCGGTGATGGCCAGCATGCTTCGACCTTCCCAGGTTGGGGTGTGTCACATTGCCCTTCTTCTAGCACAAAAATATAAAACTTATGAAGTAAAAATAGAATAGTTATCAAACAAACTAGCTAGGTCTTATATTTTTATGGGGTGCTGAGGGCCTTTTGATCCAATGAGCATAAAATAATAAGGAAAACGATCACGGTGATTCCCCACTAAATCATTGATTAACGTACAAAATAATCGATTGTTCATTTTTAAATCATATGAATTACGGCATGATTAATACGAATTTTTTATTGACAATCGTCTAAGCGTACATCTATCCATTAATTCGTTTACTCGAGCGCGTGAGCACTCACATGTTTAAATTGTGAATGAATAAAGAATTAAAAGGGTGGGACTTCTGAATATGATCTGTGCATTCGATCACGATTCACGCCTTTAATAATTGAAGTTTCACATTAGAACATAAGTGCATCTTACGCAACCCTCTTTAGTCCCCACGATCCATTCATTTTTTAGGCACGAGGATATGCTAATTACCTGGTTGACCATTAATCCTCATGACCAGCAATTCCACAATTTGGTTGTTTTGATAATCCATACCAACCAATCACAATCAAAATTACAAAAATATATAATTTTGATTTCACTATTAATGAATGGACCAGCCTTCGCCAGACCCTAAAAAATAAATTAAAAGAGGCTGAAATTATTGCAGATATCGATCAAGAAAAAGACCTTTTTTCCCCTCTTTTTTTTCAAGTGATTATTGTGAAAGAGACTAGCAGTCGGCCACAGCTTGCGAGAATAGATAGGCAACCCACCTAAGCTGAACAATTGTTCCTATCACAAAAACAAGGACCAAATTTATTGCTCCTTTTAATGCGTCTCTTGAAGTACACTGAATTGGAACCATGCAAGCCTACAAGTTCACATGGACATGGGCAGAGATACTCCAAATGATCATGATCACGCTCGTGTTTTTATCTTACTTATATGCATGCGTGCTTCACATGCAACCGAGCCAGGACATTTTGTCTTCTGTATGTGCTTATGCAAAGTAGGGATGATATCGAGTTAGCTAGGTTATAAGGATTTGGAATGGAAAACGTGGCCATTAAAGCGGTTGTTTGGTTCAACATTTTCTGCGTGCATGTAGTTGAATCAGTATTAAAAACAGGTGCACATAATTATTCTACCAACATTCAATTTTTACTTATAATTTGTGGAGTAGTTCATAGTTTAAACTTCATGGGTGACCACTGTTGATAAAAAGAAAATAAACTATGAAAGGAGTTAATTGAGGTTCTGCCATACATGCGAGCATAGGCATATGAACCCGGGGGAGGTCTCAAGTGTTGAATCCCACATCGGCCATAGAAAAAGAAAAGTAATAGCAAAACCTCACACCTAATCGATTGTGTAGGTGATAATTACCAAGTTGGGGACAATATTGATGTTGTTGGAAGTGGACCCTTGGAAACCAACATAGCTTTGTTGTTCTTGGACCTAAGTTCCAACGAACACTACTACAAAAGAGGCTATCACTGGCGGTGTAAAAACCGACAAGAAACCCCAATTACTGTCGGATTTTTAATATAAATCCGACATCAAATCATGCAATGTCGGATAGGGGAACTGACACCATTGCTAGCGTCATGAAAAAGGTATTAACGTCAGTTAGTCCCCTTAATCCACCACCATGAAGCAAAGTAATATAAAATAAAAAAGAACAACAGCGTCGGTTAAAAGAAACATCGAACTTTACGTCGCTTAGAAGCCACATTAAAATATCAAACCTACTGTCTGTCCTAACCGACATTACCTAACATCTCGATAAATAAAATAATTATTACGTTGTCACCTGTAAGCGACACCAAATATATTAATAATTAAAAAAAATTGGCTTCAGTTTTTATTTATTAATAATTAAAAAAAAAAGGATAATCTCAGTTTACAACCTTGAAATTTCGTGGTTTTCAACATTTGGTACATGAGAGTCATACCTCAAGTCTTAATTTTGGGAGAGTTTCATACATCCGTTAAGTTTTCCGTTATAACTTATGTTAACTGATGACGTGGCACCCACGTGGATAATAACTGAACCTCACATGTCAATGTGGACCCACTTCAATATTAAAAAATTAAAAAAATACAAAAAAAAAAACACCCACTCATCTTCTACCTCCTCCCTTGCTTCTTCCCCCTGCAACCCGCACCCTCTCCCCCAACCTTCCCCCACCTTTTTTCTTCCCTCTGTAATTTCTTCCACCATCCCCTCCTCTCTCTCTCTAAAATCCCTACAAGCCTAACCCATGTGGATATTTCTCCTCCTACCACAATTTCTTCCTTCATTCTCTTCTCTCTCTAAAATCCCTCTCTGCAACTTGCAATCTATCATCTCCTCTAACACACTCAAATTATAATTTGTAAAACCCTAATTTCTACCCATTTCTCTCTCTCCACTGCTCCCAAAAAAAAAAACCCCCTAATTTCCATTGGCGAAGGGACGAGAAGAATCGGGGTTGGGGAGGAATCGAAGATTGAAGCTGGGGAGGCATAGATGCATGTCGCTGGAGTGAGCTTGGATTTGAATTGGTTCCTACACTTCATATTGCAGGTTGCTCATTACAACACATAAAAAACACAACTGATTTCCCATTACCCACATAACCAAAACCAAAAATCAAACCAAACGAACACGACCCAGAAGGAAAAATCAGAACTTTAACACATGGATCACACCAAATTACCAAAAGCAAAAACAAGACAATCCCAAATTAGAAAAACGAGCAAATGAGAAGCAAAAGAAGGGAAAAAGAAAAGCAACTATGGGTTACCTTGAAGGAGAAGCTTCTGTGTGGTCTCGTTAGGATCAATGTTGCATTCTTTAAGCATTGTGTGGATTTCCTCCTCACTGTGATTGCCGGTGATCTCCTTGATGTCCTAGATCGTCTTCCTCACACTATTAGGGATTGAAACCCTAAGCCCCCCGCTACTCATGGTTGCAAACCCACAAAGCGAAAGGACTCAGAAGACTTGGGAGTGTATGTCAGAATGTGAGAACAGAGACTTCAGATGGAGGAAAAGGAATTGCTGGGTTAGGAATATTGCGCGGGTAGCCAGCGACCGAAACGACAGCGTAGACGTCTATCTTGGAGAAGAGGTTGACATCCTTGAGGTCGTTGGCCGAGTCGATGATTACCTCCAGAGGCCTGCAATCCATGGCGATGATTCTTGAGAGTTGTTGAAATTAGAAGTTGGAAGAAGATTGTTCGATTGGAATTTATAGAGTGAGGGGTGAGGATAAAGACAAAAGCAAATGCAGCTTCTATGAAGGGAAGAAGGGTGGGTTGCAGAGGAGATGAGGGAGGGTGGTGCGGGTTGCAGAGGAGAGAAGAAAGGGTGCAGGTTGTAGAGGGAAGAAGGAATGAAGGGGGTTGGGGGAGGTAGAAGATGGGTGGTTTTTTTTTTTAAATTTTTTTAATTTTTTAATATTGAAGTGAGCCCATATTGACACGTGGTGCTCAGTTATTGTCCACGTGGGCGCCACATCATCAATTAACAGAAGTTCTAAAGGAAAAGTTAACGGATGTATGAAACTGTCCCAAAATTAAGACTTGACGTATGACTCTGGGATGAAAAAAACTTCATGTACCAAATGTTGAAAACCACAAAATTTCATAGTAGTAAACTGAGATTAACCTAAAAGAAAATTATATAAAAATAATTCCCCTCATATTTCATATATAGGCCAAAGCAAACATTAATAAAACTATTAACTATAACAACAGTATCAAACACTAACAATTATCCACCATAACTACAATTAACTACAATTCTTAAAAATGTACAACCCATACATATTCTTCCCGAACTCTTGCAAAAGATTTTGAACCCGTTGTGTGGTTCTTTTTTTTCAACTGCTGATTATGCTTTTTTTTACAGCAATCTCCTGAAAAATAAGAGAATTTAGTAGACAAATTTCAAGGTATAATAAAATAAATCATAAACGGAAGATTTATGTGATCTCTAACCTCTACCGCTCCATGTTTTGAAAAAACATTAGAATTATCACTAATTCATTTTCCAGACGAATCAAATGAACAAGGCTATTATTTCCAATTGGGAATTGAGGATCAGCGTCTTCGTTGAGTTGATCCTTATAAATACAGAAAAAACAATTAAAAACCAAGAAACAAAAATCAATTTTCAATTTAAGCATAATACTAGTTAGAATACAAAACATAAACTGAAATTAATAATCATAATAATTTAAAAATGAACCACCTTCGAACTCTTCATCTTCAAAATGGAGTTCCTCAGAATGTTGATCTTCAAAATGTTGATCCATAGCAAAAGTTACTGGAAGGAGAAGGAGAAAAACTGAAATGGGGGAAGAAATGAGAAGGAGAAGGAGAAGGAGAAGGAGAAAGACTAAAATTGGGGAAGAAATGAAAGCACATATGAAATGGGGAAGAAAGGGGTTTAAATATGGATACTGAGTTGGCGTCGGTTAAAACCGACATTGATTGCACTGACGTCGAACTAAAAGCCACTGGCTTCGAATTAAACGAAGCTTGGTGTCAGTAAAAACCGACACCAACTTCTGACACACTTTACTAATATGCACTTCGAATTAAATGAAGCCACTTCCTGACACACTTTATTGAAATTCACATGGCGCCGCCGACACCATCTTCTGACACACTTTACGGATAATGAAACTCGCGTCGAATTAAATGTACTTGGTGTTGGTTGAAACCAATACTAAGTCTGACACTGACTGCAGACTCTTCTCAATCCATTTCCTCGTGCAAAACAAGTGGGAAAATTCTCGCCTAAATATTTCAAATTATTCGTCGTTGATTTATTCTTTATGTATTCAACCAGATCCATACAAAATTAAATTGTAAATAAAAAATTAAACAGATGAGGAGAAAGTAAAAATACTAGAAGCAAGAAAAACTTACTGTGAAGCAGGAATTAATGAAGTTGGAAGAACAAATGAGAAAATGCGAGGGAGAAAGAGCAAAACACGGGGGAGAGTTTATAAATTGGAAAAAGAACTAAGAAAGATACGAGAGAGGAAGAAGAAAACATGGGGAGGGTATATAAAGGCTACCAATATGTCGCCTACAACCGACACCGTGTTTCAAACTATTTATAAAAAAAAAAATTAAAATCCATGTCGGCTACAACCGACACCGTGTTTCAAACTATTTATAAAAAAAAATTAAAATCCATGTCGGCTACAACCGACACAGGCTTTGAAAATATTAAAAAACTTTCATTAGTGTTAGGTAGAAGCGACACCAGTCTTCTTTTAACCGACGCTAACTTTATGTCGGTTACAAGCGACACGATTTTTTTTATGCAACACCACTATTTAAAAAAATATTAAAATATATGTCGGTTATAAGCGACATTAACAGTTTATGTCGGTTAGAAGCGACATAAACAGTTTATGTCGCTTATAACCGACAGTAATTCCGACACCGTCTTAAGTAGGTGTCGGAAATGTCTTATCCGCCATTATGTTATATAAAACCGACACCAACCACTGACACAATAAGGCCCTTTTGTAGTAGTGGAAGAAGAAAGACTTTTTCTCTCCCTTTCCCACGTGACCAAGTCCCTTTTTTTTTATTGTTTTCTATTCAGGTTTTGCCACCTAGGATTTTAATTAATAAAGGGATGGTGTATATTACTCAATCAATACTTTTTATACAATATGTTCGACACCATTAATTCTTTTAAAATTCACTATAAATTCATACGATATTTGAAAAATATTTCGTAAAGTACTACAAACTCGTAATCACTTGAACTTTCATCTCATACCATTAAATTCGCTAAAATACTAAAGCAAAAGTTAATATTTTTATAGGAAAACTAATGAAAATGGTTTGAAAACTTTGAGTCTTAACGATAAGAACAAAATAAAGGGTAAAGTGAATAGTACCAGGATTGACTTTTTAGTGTAAAAATACAGTTTTTCTTTAAAGTGAACAATACCGCGGACTTTTCGTTAAAACTCCCTATTTTTATATGTTATATGTTATATGTTAAATGTTAAATGTTAAATGGTAAACCTAATTAAAATAACAAATTCAGATTCTCAATACTAATATAGTTTTAAGCATAAATAAACAATTATTTATATGATATATAATAAATTTACATAAATTCGCTTAGTCTGCATAGGCCATGTCTAGGCGCATAGGTGTTAGGCCCTGACCCCCGCCATCCGAACGCCTAGCCTACCTTGATTATGACTACTCAATATATTAGAATCATGGATGTGCCACTACATGCGATACCCCTATTGGTTTATGTTCATTTGATCCTAATTAGTAAAAAGAAGAGTTTATTAATTTGATATCTTTCTTAACTAATTTTAAGGTTATTATCAGCATATATTTCATATTTCTTTTCTCTTTGGGTTTTGTTGAATGGACACGCTGTGTTCAATTAGGTCAACCAAAAGCCAACTGGCATCCCTATCTCCTTTGGATGACGTGGTGATTACTTTATATGAATTCGTGACATGGCATCATAGTCACCACTTACGTGTTGCACACTAATCATGTTGGTAAAGGAATTATCCAGGTGGGTCATAGTTATCATTTTAATTGCCAATTTTTCTTTTATTGCATTGCTCATGATCACTATTTTAATATATATTTCTCTGGATCATCATTTTACTATTTTAATATTTGTTTTTGCATGATTTTGTTTTTAATTTTTGAGGTTGTTGTTTCTCATGTGTCGTGGCTCTTTGGCCCGGTTTAATATGGATTATTAATTTGAATATGACTATCCACTACATTTGAATGCATTTTGAAGGTTATTAAAATATATATATATATATATATATATATATCCTTACTAGTCCTCATAAAAATAGTAGAATTAAAAGGATAATTTTTCTTCTTAAGTAATTTTCAACTTGAACAAAATAGAGAAATTCTCATTCATTTTCCTCGTCAAAATGTTCAAAAATAGTAAAAGTCTTATCGCCAAAATGTTTAAAAATAGTAAAAGTCTTATCAAAGATAGAAGCCCTTAATTACTGTTTGGTAAAATCATTACTCTTGTGAAATTTCTTTTCTTCATGAATCATGATCTTTTGCTTTTCTCTTGGTGTAGTTAAAATGTTTTTAACTGGATTTCTTTAACCTACCAAAATGGTGGGTTATAAAGGAAAGCAAAAGTGGTATTAGCTAACATGCATGCAGCAATACACAGCTATCAAATTGTTTTATGTTGAGTCCATTTGGAATTTCTGGTTGAGAACCCTTCAAAAACTCAACAGAGAGACATGGCCAGGTATCCTTAATTTGACAAAAGAACCAAGCCAAGGACATGAGGATTTCAATTTCCCTATACTGTATTGTTTCCTTTTGCTCGTAAGTATTCGTTCTTTAAAAATAAATGCATAAGAAACTGCATCGCTCTCAAGTGAATGAAAGCGGTCGTTCATGCACTTGAAAGTTGAATTTATGTGTTCAGGTTTTCTCTTCTGATAGTATTTAGTATTTGCGTGTTAAAAAAACGTAAATTTTTAATTTTTTAACCATGAATAAAAGGTTCAAGTCCAACTAGAATATATTATTTGCGTCTAATTAGTACTCGACCAAAAACAATATATAAATAATTAGCTAGTAAACGGATAAAACTCCCATAATGTGGTTGCATGCATCATTCCAAACCATTGCCTTTGATGATTTCGGCTTATTTTTGTTTTATTTCAGGGGCTACAAGACCCTTTCTTTCTTCTTTTTGCAACGTGCTTTTAACTAATCGATCTCGGCAAAGAAATCAAATGCATGATCATGTATAAATTACAGCCCTTGATATAAATTAATTAACAAAAACTCAAAGATCTTTAGAGACGATCCGATGATGTGAGTTTAGACAGTGACTCATCAAATATTAATAATCAAACACATAGATATGGATGGTTTATTTTGAGAATTGATAATTACGCACCATTTTTCTCTTTAACACAAGTTTCTTTATTTTTTGTCATCAGATTGAATAAATCAAACATAAATTAAACACATATCAATGTATAAAAAGATGGTTGTTTTTAGCCAAAACAGTCTATGAGATTGTCGTAACTCTTCACTTCGGTCATTGAGATCGATAAGAGTGGTCCCTAAGATTGTCCTGTTAATCATTTTGGTCATTCCGTGAAAGTGCATTTTGAAAAGAGAGATGAATATGAACAGCGTGGGGCATGAAGAGAAATGAAGAAGAATGAAAGAAGCAAAATTTTGAATACGAAAACAAATTAAAAAGTAATTTTAGGTTTTAGTTTTCATTTCATTATGCATTTCACACGCATTTCTTTTATTTCTTTTTTACCATTCTTCATCCCTCATTTTGTCCCGTATATTTTCACTGTAACATACAAACGAAAGACGAAAATGTTATCCAACGGACCACAAAATATAAACTAGCTTCTTTTAATGTATATAAAGTGGGTCTTTGTGATTACTACTTGGAGTTCTATAGCACAAGTTCAAATTCATGGTAGTGTTATTAGTAAGTAACTTGGACAAGTGGTAAATCTATGTGCATTATTATATATCATCAAGGTTGGCCTTGTATTCATTAATATATGAACTTTTATCTTTAATCTTTAATATTAGAAAGCTAGAAGGCCAATTTGGTGTCTCAAGGCTTCACCATTATCTTGCGAACTGAAACCCATTGCGAGAAGAACCCGCGTAATGGAAGGAAACTGCAGATCCAACCCCATTATTTTGTGACTGAAACTGTCCCCTTCGTTGCCATCTTCACAGCACTCCATTGTTTCTGTAAATTTGTAGTAGTAGTCGCCTTCCTCAAGCTCCGAGGAATCCGAGCGCTCTTCGAGAAGGCACAGTCGCAGAAAAGACGGCGCTGGTTCGAGAAGAGAGAAGGAACGGAGAGAGAAACGGAGAAGCAAGCGGGAGACGAAGAGAAGGAAATCAAAGAAGAAGAAGAGGGCTTATGGGGTTGATGACGGCGATGAGTCCGATTCTGGGAGGAGTGCTGACGATTCAGAGCCAGGCCGGAGTCGGCTCGATCCGCAACCCGTTTTACGAGAATTGTTCATCGAATTTCCCAATGTTGGGAATGATTTGAAACAGGTACATTTACACCACCAAGTAATTTTGTTCAGAATCAGAATTGTTGGATTAGAATTCATGTATTAAATGAAACTTTCAAGATTTGATTAATTAGAGACAATCCCAATCTTTTCCCGCCATGAAACTGATGATAATTTCAATTACTTTTTTTCGATGTTTAGCTATGTGATTAAGTTTGAATATTAACTAGAAAATTTCCAATCTTTTCCAGCCATGACATTCTGCTGATTGTCAGTTATTTTCGGTTCTTTTGAAGTTTAAGTTGTGTATGCAGATTGGCACGAAGCAGTGGCGATACTATGTTTCTGCTTATTTATGTTTTCTTATTCATAATTGGGTATACTTATGAAATACTGTGTACGTTTACATTGAAATGTGTATGCAGATTGCCACGAAGCAGTGGCGATACTATGATTTTGGCCCGAAAGCAGTACCTCCTCTGATTTGTCTTTCTGGAACAGCAGGGGCAGCTAATGTCTGTTACAACCAGATGATGTCATTGTTATTGTTGTTGTCTGAAATATTGGTATCAAATCTGTCTGGTTTTCGTTTTGTATACTATCATTTGTTTCCATCTGCTAAATATATTGATTTGGAAGATTATATATTCTTTAATTAGAACTAGAAGGGGGTAATATTTGGAAACATGTTGATTTAATTTTGGTGTTAAAATGTACTGGCTTTGATCGGAATTCGATTATCGCGTGATTTGGGAAGGATTATAGAACCAGGTAGAAATTTAGTCTCAAACCATTTGGTCTGTTAGAGCACGGAGCCGTGTTCAGCATATGCATTAGTGTTTGGCTTTACCTTCGGCCTCTCATCTGTATATCAAATTCCGCTTCGATTGCTGTCGCAGTTGTGTCAAATTTCCAACCTTCATCCACTGTATAAAACGTCTCTTCTGTGTAGATCATTGATGAAAAATTACTAAACTTCGTTTGTCCTCTTTGATTCAAAAAATGCGATTTGAATATGAAAACGCTGTGAAGAAAATGGAGTTGCTTTATCTATTGGTACCAGTAGAAAATAAACGAAGAAATCAACAGAGAAATTACACATTATGAAATAATCTAAAGTAAAAATAGAGGGTGTTAGATCTAGATTACAAATAAACATCGGATATTTAAAAGATTTTAGGGCCACACAACGCCCCTAATAAATAAAAGCCTAACAAAGGAAGAAATCAGTAGATAAATTACACATTATGGATTAATCTAAAGTAAAAGATAGAGGGACTTTGAGCAAGAAACTCTGTACATAGCTACGCATGATGTAAAAAAGGACTGTCGCACTAGCAAGGCATGAAGAACAAGTATGAATTGTTTTTGTAGTAAATATGTCCTTATGCATGCATAGATGTGAAAGGAAAAAAAAAAATCCTAAATGCCGCGCGTAGCGCGCCGTGATGTAAAAAAAGCCTTTCGCACGCGCAAAGCGCGTGCAGAAAGGCTAGTTATAACACCAAAGGAAAAGCAAGTTACTGAATAAATAAATAAATTAATTAACTTTATGAAGCAAGTTGGCATGATATTTGAACCGCAAAGAGTTGCATTCGACGTGGAACTCCAATTCCACATAGCTTGATAATTTAGCGAAAATAACTATTGTTTGATTAGTGCACAAAGTAACTAATTTATGACTTATCGAGTTTTATGTGTTTAAATAACATTACTATTGTCAATCATCGGAAAATGTTTACAGGAACATTTAATAGAAAATCAGCAAATTTTTGGCAACCAAAAAGTAAAAACCAATACTTACATTCCCATATTTGCCTACTTCTGATATCACAAGGAAGATGTTTAAAATTTCTCTAACAAAATTAAGATGGGAAACTCTGAGTGAGTTGCCTTAAAAGCTAGAGAGCAATTTCTATGGCACGGCACACACAGCTGCCGTGGCATCTCATGCCAATCACACAATGCCATGTGAAGAAAAACTTACCCGTGCCATGGAAGCCTCTCTCTTACGAAAAAACTAATGTCGATCAGGGCACACAAACAGCGCAGACTATAACCCACAAGTTCAACAGAGAGATGCTAAAAGTAGCCTACCACCTTAATTTAAAGAAGGAAAAAGAAAAACAAAGAAACCAAGTGTAGCACCTCAACTAATTTACAGAAGACGAGGATTCTTTAAACTGCATACAGGTTCATCCACCAGGTTCCTTGATTTGAAAGTCGCGGCATCAAAGCTATCACCATTCTTGTCAAATTCAAGCAGAGCAAACGAAGGAGGATTACCGTCTCTATGCAGCTCAGAGTCAAAATTGATGGAGGCAAAAATCCAAGTCCAGTGCAGAGTGTATAGACAAATTGTTATTCCAATGTTTATCTCCCTATAATACCACCTCTCTGTTGGAAGCCATTTCTTCCTCAAGTTCTTTAATTAACTTTTCAATCTGCCTTCTATATACCGGCATGAAGTGATCACTAATCATGGTTTGTGACAACCTCAGCTTACTGTACAGAGATCTTGAAGTACGGAAAATACCAACCCTAGTCTCTTCTGGCTGCTCAATGCCCGATCCACTCGAGCTAGGGCTATCAGCACCACCATGGTGAATGGTAACAATATGCATGATTTTCCCTGCAGGAAAAAATCTATGTGCTTCCTTCATGTCAGGAGCAGAGCTCTCTGGCTGACCATCAGTTGCCTCTGCAATTGCGGCTTCTTCTTCTTCCCTTATTTCATTTTCTGCATTCCTTATTTCATTTACCACATCGGCATCCTCACCTTCTGTTCTATCATAAAGCTCATGCTCAAGTTGTTGCCACAATTCAACTTCAGTCATGCGGTCTTCATGTCTATCATGGTCTGCGAGCCCCTCATGCTCATCGCCAGCATCACCATCAGTGTCTTGACGCATTCTATCTGAATAAGAACAATCAATCTCTGAAGTCCATTCCATTCCTACAGATGAAGATACAGGAAGGTCAATGGTTTCAATGGCAGTTGAGCTTGTGATTCTCTTGTGGGGTGTAAGAAGAGGGTCAGAAGTCTCTGTGCTGCCACCAAAGGATCCTGCAGATCTTCCTTCATCATTTGAGTTTGAATGAGCAGCTGAGGCTCGGTGACGAGGAGCCATGCATGACCATGATGACAAGCCAAGGGAAGGACGAGTCCATGCTGCCTGAGCCATGCTCTGGGCTCTTCTCATAACAACCTGTGAAGTCGGAAAGTTTCACAAGCTTATCAAATGATTAAGTAGAAGAGGAATACAGATTCCAAGTTCCAACCACTGAATTACAAGGTTGAAAGCTTCCATAACAAGAATGTCACAAGACATGACATATATTAAAAGTGGTATTCAGTTGATTGCAAGAAGGTTGTGAAAGGAAAAGAATTCGATGCAAAACAAAACTACATTAAAAAGAAAAAAGGTTACCTGTGTACCATTGGAAACAGGGCGTAGAATCGCCCCTGCCCCAGCAACTTTTGCTTTAGCACTGGCAATAGAGGGAAGCCGTGATCCCAAAGCTGAAGCAGAACGATAGACAGTGCTAAGAATTCTTGTCTGCTCAATCTGATTTCTCAAGTCATTTATCCAAGCAGACGCCGTAACCTATAAAAAGATCCAAAATTTTATAAAACAATACATTAGAAAGAGACATAGTTGAACAAGAAAAGGAAGATCATAAGCATTTGCAATGTCTCAATAAAACTACAGAAAGCATGCAAGTTTTTCAAGCACCAACAAGCCAGAGAACCAGCACTGAATGGCTGTATAAAGAAAATTTATCGAAACCAACAAGCTATCATGAAAAAACAATATTGGGCATATAAAACTAATATCATTAATCCTCGTCGAAAGCCCATTTAATTTCTATTTACTGGAAGGAAATATCACAATCACTCAAAGAGAAATGAGAACAGAGCATGCAGAGATGCGCTAGAGTAAGAGCTTTTCCTGCTTGCTTTTTATTCAACTTCAGTGTCCTAATCGGACTAAAATCACCAGTAATAACACAAACCATTTAGAAGAACAAACAATGTACTGGAAAAAAAAAAAAAAGCTTTATCAGCACTCAGCAGCAACAAATACAATCTGAGTACTACAAACTTTGTCCGAGTCAATTTATAGGGAGAATATAATAGTTATGACCCTATTCAAGAAGTGTCATCCCTCATCAAAATCAGCATATTTAGTCAACCAGATAAGCACCATTAGCCCCACAACAAAGATAGCAATCTCCCAAGGAGTAGTCAATCAAGTACTCAATCAGAGTTTAAGAACGTAACCTCAGCTCGCAAATCATCCACTGACGCGGCAGAGAATGTGGGCACTAAGTCAGCTCCATTGACAACGGATGTAATAAAACCACCTCCTGATTCTGCCAATTCCCACGTCATACATGCAGCTGCATTGTTATACATAGTTAATGCTAATAGAAATACTTAATCGAACAAAAAACAGTTACATAATGCTAAACTAAACAAATATCCAGATTCAGAACAAAATAATACAAGACAGAACTCAAAGGATTTTTTGGTGTTGAAAATACAAAAAAGGGAACCCGACTTGATGCACAGCACTGAAAATAGTATTAGGCCATGGCATCTAATGAACACAAACCTGGAGCAAATGTCACACATGTGGTTGTTGAAAGTTCTTTCTGCTCTCGCAATATATATGTTAGAAGTGCTGCAGTGCCTCCACCCAAAGAATGCCCTACAATCTGTCATAAACAATTATATTATACATGTTTTGATCTTGTGGACCATAATATTGTTCGAAGCTACCAAATGGTTTAAGAAGAAACATTTGAACAATACGTTACACGAATCTACTTAAATATTGTAAGTTTGATCAAGTTCCGAGAAAAAACTGTTGGTAGTCATATGGTATGTGTAATTCATAATACAGTTAACAGAAGAAGACTGCTGAAATAACTAATCTGATAATCCATAAAGCCCCACCCATCACGTGCACAGTTATAGATATGCAAAATAAAAAATATCAATAAAAATGATACTGGAAGGTATCAGAGCCAAGATGTCTCCTGAAAAAGTATACTTTCTAGAAACTACTACAACAGAATCGTTTAGATTAACAACATAACAATATCTGCTAATTAGCTAATTAAGATGAGTAGTAAAATAGAGAACATCCACACTTCATACCACTACCTTAATTTCATAGTCAGGATATTCTTCAAGTGCTTTTAGTAGGCAAGGTTTTGCAAGCTTTGCAATCCATCGAGCAGCCGCAACCATTCCACAATGTGCATAACCCAAAACTAAATTACTGACTCCTCCCTCATGTACAACACTGTGATGGAATGGTACAATAGCTCCCGTTGCAGCCGTCAGAGTGTCCTTAATACTATGGGTTCCACGAATCAGCAAGAGAAAACACTTCTCATTATGATCAACAAGAATTGTAAAAGCAGGCTTCAAGATCTGCAAAACACAGTAAATACAGAATTTGATATTAATGGATAGTGCTAAATTAATTTTTGTATGCCATTGACAGTAAATAGTGCATAAAGACACCGACCAATGATCACTACAACAGTAACAATATGTAAGTAATGTAACGTACTCCTGCTTTGGGTTCCTGCAGAAGAACATTCTCTTCCGAATAGCCTGTCTCCTCTAAAAACAATGGAAAAGGTTTCTTCGAAAAATGCCAACACAGTGTCAATAAGTTTAAGAGGTATTTGAGTTCAGCAATTATTTGAGATCCTTTTAGCTGTTGACTGTCTATTCCACCAAAAACACCATGAACGTGTAAGTTTCCCTGCACCATACAGACGAGTTATTATCAAATATCACTCTTCCAACCAAACAGAAGAAGAAAAATGACTACTTGGTATATACCTGATAAGAGCTCATTTAATAAAACAATAAATAGTATATACCTAATAAGAGCTCATATAATCAAACAATAAATACAAGAAGGATAGCATTAGCATGTCATGTAACATTTTTTCTTTTCTTGTGAATCTATGCATTTCCAGAATGGCACACACTTTTGAATAATTCCTGTCTTGGTTCTGTTATTATCCTAAAGAAGTGCTAATCATAGGTAAACTTCCGACAATTTTTGCGAAAGCTGCAGAGTATAATGTCACATTTTTCACCATTCTGTTTTTAACACTCAGTTAGAAGGATGCTTTTCATAATTCAACCGCCCCCTTTTTCCATCTCTAGATTGAGTAATATATTCAGATAAAAGATACTAATGATTTTTGTAAAAGAAACATTCGTCTATCATGAATCTTAATACTAAAACCTCGCCACAATGAAAGTAACCATCTAAGTGACACGAACCCCGCATGCGAAGGTTATAAAATCAATTTAACCACTGTATTCAGCACATAACGCAAAACCCATATGCAATGATCACAAAATCAATGTAAACACTGAAATCAACACAGTAAAGAAACTATGTCCATGAAAACATTTTACCTGCCTCTTTAGAAGAAAGCTAATCCCAAATGCCAAATCCCCTATAGGCCACTTCCCCAAAGTCTCGGAGTAAGTAAACCTAAGAGTCTCTGACAAAGTCGAAATGGTCTCCAGCCATGTAGCCGGGGCTTGAATTAACCTATGCGAAACGCGTTCAATTCCCAAAGGAGCATGATTGGGCACACCACCACCCCCATTTTCGTCATCATCAGCGTCGGATGTAGGGGACTGTAACTTACGATTCAATGTATAATACAAAAGAGCAGCTGCACCGGCTGCGGTAGCCATAGTTGCAGTTGCCATTAGCTTACTATCCCTACAACAATACAAAATTAACAAAAATATGATCAAAATTCAACTTCAACAAAACCCCTCAATCCAAAATCCCCCAAATAAAACAAAAATTAATCAAATTTTCCTGCTTGAATACAAAATCAACTCCCTTCTTAATTACCGCGAAAATTCTATAAATTAAAACCAAAACAATGAAAAAAAGTGACCAAAATCGAAAACCCAAAAACATGAAGAGAAAAATTCAAGAAAACCTGATTGAAATCAGATATCGCTCAAGCGTTAAAACCCTAAAAATCCAAAATCCGAGAGACATTTTGGGGGAATTGGATACAATAACATTCAAAGGCAAACGAAAAGCGTACCTGAAGAGATCGATTGTGGCGTGGATAAAATGGTAATTGAATGAGATTATCTTCGAGCATAAGGCATCGAATAAAAGATTGATCCTTTGACGAGAGGGGGAGAGAGCCTATAAATTCTGCGCATCTTCCTCTTTATGGGTTTGGAGGAGTTTGGGAGAGCTTTCGCGCAGTTTTGAAGCAAAACGGCAGGCGGGGGCGTAGTTTTGGTTGGGGACACGTGGCGGGCGACGGAAGACGGTGAGTGGGGAAGGATGTGGCAATTAGAAACCGACCTCAACTGTGATATGGGCAGATGAAAGTGAAATTCCGCACACGCAGCCTCCCTTCCATCTGCCCATAAAATAAAATAATTCAATGTACTTTCTTTCTCTGCCTGGTGCCTCAGGTCGTCAAACTGACTTGAATTCAAATATTTAAGGGAAAAAAAACCAAAATATAATTTTTATTTTTTGTCTGTAAATATGAATTATTTTATTTTATTTTATGGAGAAGCAACTTAATAAGCATGTTTGTAGTTTTAAGTTGTAAAAAAAAAAGCTTAAGCATGTTTGAAACTACTTCTAAAATAAGTATAACTGTTATTTTGACAACTTACAACGCTTCTAACTTTATAAGGGAAAAAAAAAAACCAACTACACTTGGAGGTCGTAAAAGCTCCTTCTGGAGTGCTTCCCTAAAGAGCAGAAGCACTTGAAATTGACTTGAGGTTCGTTCTAACAAAAACAATACAAACAAAAGTGTGTCCTTCCAAACGAGGCCTTCAAGTAGCCTGGTCATGTGGTGGGGATTAAGAAGAAATTGACTTGAGCTTCGTTTTCCAAAGTTTACGATGTTAGGGTTCATTTGAAAGTGTTTTTAAAAAAAAATACTAGATATGTACTTCTTGCATGAAAGACTTTTCCAAGATCCACTTGATTTTTATTAAGAACTAGTTTTTAAAACGTTTTCACCACAAACGCTTTCAGTCATTTTAAAAGCACTTTCAAGCAAACCCTTAAAGGACTTGGTTTGGCGTCCACAGTGAAAGTTATTAAACCTTGTATTTCCCATTGGGGTGGGGTAAATTTGTAATACCCTATTACCCCCTCTTATCACCGTCCAAAGAAAAGTGGCCAACAGGAATTTGACGTCTCAACAACTAAATCTGGACGAAGAAGAAAATGGCTACAAATCATAAAAGAGTGAATTTTGACAATCATACAACAGTAATTCAACTAAAAAAAAGTTAGAGACGTCGGAGTATACATCCCGGCCAAATCGCTTAATGTTTTGAGTTAACATGATATTCTGAAAGGGATACGAAAATATGCAGCACATTAGCAAAACCGAACATCTCCGGGCAGTATTGGCTTAAGGGGCCAGGACTCAATCAGTCAGTCTCGCTCACTTATAGCAGTCAAGTGCTCATCAATCTCTTCGGTGGACAGCACTCTGAAGACTGGATTCTCCTTTACCACCACTCCAACCTGAAAATGGCAATGCAAAATTAACATACATTTTATTTGATAAAAGTTACTGCTGCTGCAAATGCATTATTATACCATCACCATCGCGATACTCAAAATTTACCATATATTAAATTCCTAGTTGCAAAGAGTTTGGCATATAATGCCCAAATTTTTACGCATGTAGGGGCGTGACATTGATAGAAATTAAGATATACAAAACCATTAAACATAGGATATTGAAAGTAACTTTGCAAAGCAGTTTTCCAGAGAGATCTCACACAATAACAATTTTTACCCAAGAAATGTAATTAACAGAACAGACTCCTGAGTAGTAGATAGTACACTTCGAAGGTATACGATGCCCACTGGAAGCCGGTCACTACAGACGATGCAAAACTAGATTATTTTCAGACCCTCTTAGGCTCTTATGGAAAATTGAAGACTGAAGGGAAACAATTGACTTGGCTCTTCAGAGGCCTATGGAGTCTAGCACTTATGATCCCAAAGTAACAAACTAAATTGACTTAGTAAATGTTAGGGTAAAGTACAAAAAACTACCTCAACTATTGGTGTCACGACACTTTCATACCTCATCTTTTAAAATTGACAATGTCATACCTCATCTTACGAATTTGTGACAATGTCAGACCTCCGTCAATTTTTCTGTTACTTTTTCTGTTAAATGCTGACGTGGCCAGAAACGAGACCCATTTTTATTAAAAAAATAATTAAATATTTAAAAAAAAACAAACAAAACAAAAAAACAAAAAACCAAAAAAAACCCATCAACCCGTGTCCCCCCTCCCCAAAAACCCAAATCCCCTTCTCTGAGTTCTCCCCCACCCAACCCTCTCTCTCTCTCTCTCTCTCTCTCTCGCCTCTCTCTCGCCTCTCTCCCTGCAACCTGCATCCCTAAAATCCCAAAACCCAGAAATCCTTCCCACCCGTCCCCCCCCCCCCCCAACCTTCCTCTCCGATCCCACCGACGACAACCCTACCTCTGTCGTTGACTCCAACGATGACAGCCACGACCCCCAATCGCCCCCAAACCCTAACTCTAGCCACAACCTCCACAACAACACTCCCTTCTCCTCCTCGCCCTCGGAGTCTGCCCCTCCGGCGATTTGCGAGAGAAAAATAAAACAATAACAACAACAACAACAATCCCAATAAAAAAACTCTCCGTTTTTCCCAGAAAATTCTAAGATTTTCCAAGAATATTAGAGGAGGCGCGAGAAACAGAGAGCGAAAGTTGTGATCTGAGAGTGGCTCTCTTTGGTCTGAGTTTCCGATAAATGGTGTATATATGCGGGTCGGATGAGGAAGAGAGTGGAGGTGAAGTCCATGGCGATGGGTTCTGAGAAGGCGAAGCCTCTGCACAATTTCAACTTGCCGTGGTATTTGAAGTAGGGGAACCAAAAGCACTTGTGGTGCCATAAGGAGAGCTCCGACGCCAGCGGGAGTGGCGGGAAGGGTCTGGGGTTAATCGACGATCGTCGGCTCAGAGGATTGAGAGCTCGCCGGCGGTGATGACTCGGGTGGGAATGGTTTCTGGGTTTTGGGATTTTAGGGATGCAGGGAGAGAGAAGAGAGAGAGGCGAGAGAGAGGGAGAGAGAGAGAGAGAGAGAGAGAGAGGAGAGAGGAGAGAGGAGAGAGAGGGTTGGGTGGGGGAGAACTCAGAGAAGGGGATCTGGGTTTTTGGGGAGGGGGGACACGGGTTGATGGGTTTTTTTTTTTGTTTTTTTAATATTAAAATTTTTTTTTAATAAAAATGGGTCCTGTTTCCGGCCACGTCAGCATTTAACAGAAAAACTGATGGAGGTCTGACATTGGCACAAATTTGTAAGATGAGGTATGACATTGTCAATTTTAAAAGATGAGGTATGAAAGTGTCGTGACACCAATAGTTGAGGTAGTTTTTTGCACTTTACCCTAAAAGTTATGTGATATACTGTGAACACTCTTGCCATGTCAGGACAAGGTAAAACCTATGTGGGAATATACTGTCACATCATACGAGCAATGAAAAGTTTATTACCGGTATGTCAACAAAGCATTTAAGGTTCCCATCACAAAACAGTAAAATTTCGAACACTATAAGGAGGGTTTCAAATACCTCAATTTCAGTGGCCTTGAAATCCTCTTGCAGAACTGATTGCAGGGCAGAAATACAAGTCTAAAAATGAAACAAATATGCGAAGTTAGGGAAGGAACCCAAAATAGCGTTATTATTATTATTATTATTATTAATATTGGCATTCCTACTCTTGTTAACTTTGACATAATCATAGTTCAATAGCTAACAGCCATCAAAATCTCCAGAATAAATTTAGTCTAACAATATAATATCTTATGCACCCTGTTCAATATATTATGATAAGAAACATCTACCTGCACAGTCTCGTCATAAGAGAATGAAGGTTCATTCTTCATTTTCTTCTCCAAGAAATTAATGGCCTCTTGCTCTTTCAATCCAGCACTTGTCGCCTAAGATGCATAATAGTTGATCAGTTGAGAACTAGAACCATAGGGTGATGCTCTAAAACAGACAGATATAACTACGGCAGAGTAGAGCTAATAGTGATGTCTCAAGATAATACATTGTTCACTCTTTGTTGAAACTATCTACATATTACAGTGGTGCAAATTAACCCTTGTGCTTTCTATAAATGGAAAAGCATGCACTAGAGAGGGAAAAAAACTGTATGAGTGTCTGTTAATGAGAACCAAAATAGGGGTTGCTGCATACTTGAAACTTGTGGAGGTTCTGATGAAAAATACATTAATATTGCATATTTTGAGTTCTTCATATTGAGCTAATGAAAAGAAATATTATTGGCACATTACCTTGTGACCAAAATAATGGCCAGCTGGGTCGCACTTGTAGAGCTGAGGTCCGAACTCTTCATCAATACCCAAAACCATGGCCACTACAAAAGCAAACATAAATTGTAGACAAATGATAGCATCAGTAGAAGTGCAAAGGCAATTCATCAAGTTATATAGCGTGGAAGATGGAAGAGAAACAATTAATATGCAATATTGCATCATGTACTTTTATGCAAGACAAAAAGGTTATGAACTGCCATAGGAAGGACTGGATACTGACCTACTCCCAGTGGTCTCATATAAGCATGTTGAGTATAGATTTGTGATTTGTCTGCAATCCTGTCATACAAATGATATCAATAAAAGGTCCAATTTGGTGTTGGTCCTTGCTTTAAGACTTTGAGTACTTTTAGAGTAGATTTCCCCCTGCTGGGGAGAAAAATGCTTTGCTTTTGGGCATTTTAATCTAAGATCCTTGCCTTGAGATAACAAATGAGAACACATATGCCAACCAAAAGAGGATCACCTAGACATTGAAACCAAAAAACTCTAACCTAGGGAAATGATTCCCTATCTTTTGACTAGAAGACGCAAATCCCTTGAATTCTAAACTTAAACAGAAAATGCAATTGCCATCACCTCACTATGAATACTTAGCACCACAATAATTTCTTTTATCTGAAGGCCAAAATTTATATTTTCTGAGGAGAAAGGAACTAGATTTTTAAGTAATGAGGGTATCACTTGCATACTTACATGTGTGTGTGTGTGTGTGTGTGAGTGAGAGAGAGAGAGAGAGAGCTATCAGTTACGGCAACTATAGAATCAATGGGACCAGGGCATCCATTATGGTGTTCATCATTCTACATATCCAATTACGAGGAAGGGGTGAACAATTCTTACTTGAACTGGTAAACTCAACAAGACTTGCACACACAAAAAAAAGCCTAAATAAGTGCTAAACATAAAATGGATAAAACTAAACACTCTAACTTAAAATATAATACAAGATAGGAATACTGAAAAACGGCATACCAAAAGTTCAGTTGTATTATAGCATAGCATAATATTGTATAAACACTGAAGGTGATTACCATTTAGCCAACACATCCACAGGCATCTCATATCCATATTTGAAACGAAACTCAGCTGCTTCATTCCTTGCTTGCGAAACGAGGGTCCTTGCATCAGCTACAAAATTACATGTCAAGAGGATGAACCAAATGTGAGTTTTTGAACTACAAAAGAACCGTACTTTTGCCCAAAAATCAAATGTTCAAGTTAGAGATTCCAACAAATTTCAAAGCAGAAGCAAAAAGGAAACCTGTCATGCCAGTAGCCAGCAACCCTAGGAACTTTGTGATGGGGAAAAGATGTGTGACACTTGTCTGATCCAAAAGCTTGTCCTGCATTAATTTCATGAAGTATTTCCAACCAGCAGAAATTCAGATCGTGGTATAATACAGACTCAGTTATATTAATCAATAATACTCACCGGGACTTTCTTCTGAGTCACAACACAAACGGAATCCTTTCCCCGGACACCAATTGAGGTGATCCCAGCAGCCTTAACAGCCTTAAAAGCATACTCTATCCAATCATCAAAAAACCAAACTCAGAACACAATCTCCTTATATGCTATTCAACGTTGACATAAAAATATATACTATGTTACACCCCAGGCACATAAAAATCACTAAAATAGTGAGATTTAAGTTGGTAACATCTGCTATTTTCCTCAGATTTTTCAGCATCCAACAAAGGGATCAAGTTCAACAATCGAAATTAAGTAGACTGTCTGTTCATAACGTCAATAAACCGAAACCCATACAAATTGAGCTACTTAATTTGACTGCTGTATAAATTGAGCTAGCAAACCCAATACAAACAAATTAAGCATTCGCTTCTATCTTTTTTCCTTCTCTTTCTAAACTGAACGAGATTCATAATCTTGAATTTCTCCCCTCTTCTCCCCAGATTTCAGCATTAAAGCAAAATAATAATTAAATGGGTTTTGATCTCGATGACCAATAAAACCCTAAAAAACCAAAAACCCACAAATCTACCCTATTTGATGAACTACCCAAGATTCAAATCGGAGAAATCGAACTGGAGGTATTGGAGATTATCTCATACCGACTTGGAAGAGACGACCTTCGGGTGAGAAAATCGTGATGTGGCGATCGTATCCGCCTCCGCTTCCTCGACTCATTCTTAAACTGCTTCGAAATGCTGAGCTTCCGCTTCTTCTTCTTCTTCCTCTCTGCTTTTAGGGTTCCTCCTGCTTGGCGGATCAGACTGTAATGGCTACTGCGAGCGCGAGGGATTTTAATTAGAGGAGGAATCAACGAAAGCTTTTTTCCCAAGTTAGCTGAGTGTTGGAATTCGATGAGCCATACGACGGCGTTGTATAGGGCGGGTTTTGCGATGGATCTCAATGTTACTTGTATCGCATTTGTTTGGGCTGAGCCCAGAAAGTAAAGATGGGCTAAAACTTTGGACCAGCAACCTTAAGAAAATATTTGAATCAGAAGTCCAAATAAAAAGGTTTCCTCTTAGGACATGTTTATTTTAATTTTTTTTAACATACGATATCATTTATACTAAGAGGGAGAGGAATGGGCTTAACCTCATAATGGGCTAGTAATAATGTGGTTCAAATTCGTCTTTGGCCAAAATCGAACCTAAGACCTCTTACTTACAAATGAAGAGGAATATCACTAGACCGTAGTACTAAGTGGCTCTTAGGACATGTTTATTAAATAAGAAATGAATGAGAACGTATAAATAAAAGAAAAATAAGGAAAGAGAATCGGACGAACTAATTCTCTAATTGATTTGATTTCTGATGTATAGGTATTTAATTTAATTATCTAAACTACATATTAATAAAATTCACTTTGTCAACCAAAAATCAATGAAATTACAATTATAGCCTTTAATACATAATTAAAAAAATGTGGGAAAAGAAAAAAAAGGGGGCATTAAGTAATTTTGAACAAACCACTTTTTGTTTTTTTTTAAACCTCAGAGTCATGTTACCCTATCACTACTCTCTAAACTCTCTCTCTCTCTCTCTCTCTCTCTCTCTCTCCATAACTGCCAACACTTTTTTTTTATGATGTCTGCATTACTCCTACCAAAAAAAAAAGTTTTAAAAACAATTTTGAGAAAAATAAAAATAAAAATTATATTTCTCACACACATAGAGTGTGTGACCTTTGCTAGTGAATTTTAAGAGGAAGTTCACACTTTTATTATTCTTATGAGTTAATAAACGCATAGAACTCAAGAAACAAAACGAACCAGATGTCATTCTTTGTAAGCAAACACACCCTTCAATATTTCTTTTAACCAAAGACACTCTAGTGTTAAGATCTTGTCTCGCCACATTTCCAATTGTAACTCCTTCGGTTTTCGCTTCCTTTTTTATTCCTCCTCGGCTCGGAAACATCTAGCGCTAGATTCCAACTGCAATACGAGCATACAACACCAAGTTCTCAATGCTTACCATCTGACTTATGATATGGTCCAATAAAAAAATGTCATGTGTATTTTGTTTTTAAAATTTAAGAAAAATAAATAAATAATATGTTCATTACTCTTTAAAACAATAAACCGTAAAATATCATTGAGCTAAATCACAAAGTCAATATATTGGGTACTAACTTCATTTGCATGTTTAAAATATTAAAGTATATTATCTACTTATATTTTTCTTATTTAAACATCGACTTGTCTTTGTTAGAAATTTTGAGTACAAATTTCATTGTCCCACATTGGTCATTCCCAAAAGGTTTCATCACTTTATAAGGTTTTGTCCCTTATAAAAAGTTATTGGAGTGATGGACCTTGGAGAATAAAATTGGGCTCACCATTGGGGTTGGGCTTTGAGGTGTGTTAATTAATTGATAATTAATATATAATTATTTTTTGATTTAATTAATTATTTTTAATTAATTTCGAATTTAATTAATTATCTTCTTTTTTTTTTACCAAAAGACTCATCCTTTCAGATGAAGTCTGAAGAGTTTAGAAAGAACGCAGAGCAAAGCACCCCTCTGGAGAAGATGTCTCCCAACAGTCACATCTCATTCTCATACCTGTTGCGAACAGGCATAATCCCACTATATATACATCTATCTGCATGGCATTTATAACACAGAAATTACAAATCTTCTTCTACATTCCTAAACATCCTTACTAAGAGAACCACAAAGAAATTCGTCAGAAGCTAAGTTTTCCAGGTGCTAGAATTCTAACATGATCGTTGAATCCTGGTGAAGCAGACGTCCGTAGAACTACAAGCACTGAGTAAGGACGAAATTTTTGTTTCAGGGACATTGCGGTACGCAAGCCTCGATCTTCAAGTTGTCTGTTTTATATTTTTTATTCTTGTTCATACTCTGTTAAGTTTCTATTCGCATTTATTATTTATTAGCATATATAATTTTGTAGACATCGAAATTTCGTGAAATAAATGTTGACCAAAAATTAAAATTTCAACGCTCATGTATCACATAAATTTTATACATAGCATGTGAATCAACGAAAAATCAAAATAATTCAGAAAAGTCATCAAACAGGACGCATGTCAACGCCTGGCAGAAGTGACTTATTTCATCTGATTATTAAAACCCAAAAATCAAGTTTTGGAATTCTATAAATAGGAAGCCAATTCATTCATTTCAATTCACCAATTCACATTACACAAAAAGCCTTGAAGCTCTGAAGTTCCAAACGCTCTCAAGCAAATCCCGAAGAATCAAGGAAGCTCTCTTCGTTCTTCGCCAAATCCACCTTCAAGATCAAGCCCCGAGGCCCCTTGAAGAAAACATTCATCAACCTTCTTCGAAGATCAAGCCTCAAAAGCCCTTCGAAGATCCGTTCATCGTTCATCGTTCATCCGTTCATCGTTCATCCACCTTCAAGATCAAGCCTCAAAAGCCCTTGAAGATCTGCTCATCCACCTTCAAAGATCAAGCCCAACGCCCTTTGAAGATCCGTTCATCCGTTCATCGTTCTTCCGTTCCTCAAAAGCCCTTGAAGATCCGCTCATCCACCTTCAAAGATCAAGCCCAACGCCCTTTGAAGATCCGTTCATCCGTTCATCGTTCATCGTTCATCCACCTCGAAGATCAAGCCTCAAAAGCCCTTCGAAGATCCGTTCATCCGTTCGTCCGTTCATCCGTTCATCGTTTCTTCGAAGATCAAGCCCAAAGGCTCAAGGCCCATCGAAGATCCGTTCATCCATCCACCTTCAAAGATCAAGCCCCAAGGCCCCTTGAAGATCCGTTCATCCACCTTTGAAGATCAAACCCAAACGGCCCTTTGAAGATCCATTCATTCTCCTTCAAGATCAAGCCTCGAGGCCCCTTGAAGAAATCATCCATTGTTCATCCAAAGATCAAGCCTCAAACGGCCCTTCGGATCAACGATCAATCCACCAAAAACTACATTTTGTACGGAGAAAGAATCAGAGGCAAAATTGTAAAAGAGATTGTAACCCAAAAACAAATAAAAAAAAATACAAATATTACTTTGTACACGTGTTCTTGTCTCTTTCGTTTCAGGAAAAATTCGTGTTTACAAATTTGGCACGCCCGGTGGGATCATCTCTACCTCTCATCTCTTTCTCCGTTCAAAGAAAATCAAAGCATACTCCAAAAGCAATGGCATCAAGAAAGGATCAATCTGTTCCCGCAATCAAAGCAAAGAACAAGAACATCCTCATTGCAGGTGGTGACGTTTCAGGCATCACAACCCGAAGCAGGGCAAAAGCTCTTTCTGCCGCCTCTTCCACCCCTATACCAACTCTGCCAAAAGAACAAGGAAACCCGAGGCATGAGCCTGTGATCACCCTAGCCTCGCTAAGGGCGCTGAGGGAGGAGAGTCCGAAAAAGTACTCTGAGTCCCTGCTTTCCGACGTTGACTCTAACAGCAGCACAGCCATGCAGGTCATGACCACTGGAGCGACTTCGATTGAAGAGCAGCTGGCGCAGATGAATGAAGCGATAGCGAAACTCACCCGAACCGTGGAAGAGAAAGACTTACAGATTGCCGCACTCGCCAGCAAATTGGGAGCAAAACACGAGGAAGGAGACGGCTCTGGCATAAAGAAAGAAGCCGACGAAGAAGAGGAGCCCCCGGTGGAGAAGGACAAAGAAAAGAGGGAGTCAGACCAACTAGCGGCGCTCTTAGGACCTCTCTCTATTCAGAAGCTGCAGGAGATGATCGCCAATACCATCAAGGCACAATACGAAGGGAGCTCTTATACCTCCGCTTTGTACTCAAAGCCTTATTCCAAGGGGATCGATGCCTTGAGGATGCCGAGGGGATACCAGCCGCCAAAGTTCATGCAGTTCGATGGAAAAGGCAACCCGAAACAGCACGTGGCCCATTTCGTGGAAACTTGCAACAATGCAGGTACGGAAGGAGACCACCTTGCCAAGCAGTTTGTGCGCTCGCTGAAGGGTAATGCCTTTGAGTGGTACACGGACTTGGAGCCTGAGTCCATCAGTAGCTGGGAGCAATTGGAGAAGGAATTCCTCAACCGCTTCTACAGCACCCGCCGCACCGTGAGCATGCTGGAGCTGACAAGCGCTAAGCAATGGAGGGATGAGCCGGTGGTAGATTACATAAACCGATGGCGCAATCTTAGCCTCGACTGCAAAGACAGGCTTTCGGAGATCTCCTCGATTGAGATGTGCGTCCATGGCATGCAATGGGGTTTGCACTACATCCTCCAAGGCATCAAACCACGGACCTTCGAGGAGTTGGCCACCCGCGCCCACGACATGGAGCTAAGCATAGCCCACCATGGAAAGAAGGAGCCGATCTCCGACTTCAAGAAAGACAAGGCGTTTGTCCCGAAGGTGGACAATTACGGGAAGAAGCCTGCCAAGGAAGCTTTCACTATTAACACTGCGCCCGTCAAAGCCTCATCTACACCCGTCAAAGCCTCCTCTACACCCGTTAAGATCTCTTGCAAAATTAAAACAAAGGAGATAAAGAAAGACGAGCCTTTCCGCACCCAAGATAGGTACAGAAACACCTTGAGGGAGCTGGAGCAAAAAACATACCCTTTTCCTGACTCGGATATGGCAGCAATGTTAGACGACTTGCTAGAAAAGGAGGTGATTGAGCTGCCAGAATGCAAGCGCCCTGAAGAGATGCACCGCGTGAATGACCCGAAGTACTGCAAGTATCACCGCATCGTAGGTCATCCCGTCGGAAAATGCTTCATCCTCAAAGAGCTCATCATGAGGTTGGCACAACAAGGGCGGATTGAACTCGATCTAGAAGACACGGCCGCAACGCATACCACTACGATCGTGTTTGGATCATTCGATCCCGTTCCCCTCCAAATGACTCATGATCGTTCTCGCCAAAGCTCAAGTCACACGACACTTTCTGCGCAACCATCGCTGGGGGCAAGCGACCAAGACGCACCTATCAACGAGGAAGAAGGGTGGACTTTGGTGACCTACAAAAAGACAAGGAAGCCAATACTACAACCCGCAAAGCCAAAGGTGGAACAAGGGAGAAAACACCGCCGCCGTAACAATAGAAAGCCCAAAGGAAGCGCAAAAACCACTAAGCCAACATACAGTGAAGAGCTTATGGAGCAAGAGCCACGCATTCCCGTCTCCTTGCATGAGTATTTCCCGAATGACTTCTTCCGACAGCACACTACCGTCGCCTGCCACATGGTCGAAGTAAAGATAGAAGGGCCCTCAAAAGGCAAAGCTATCGCCACTGAGGAAGGAGAGACCCTCACGCCTGAAGAAGGTATGCCAACACACTATAGCATCGAAGAAGCGCTACTATTACCAAAAGAGATGCAAAGAGTACTGGCAGCAGTCCTAGTAACTCCTGACGACCACGAAGCGCAAGAAAGCAATGACGAAAGCTCGAAGCTTCGGCCACATGAAAGGGCCACGTGCTGTGCCGCCCAGGACGCAATCAACTTCACGGACGAGGATTTGCTGCTGGGATCAAAGCCTCACAACCGTCCTCTCTTCATCTCAGGGTACGTAAGGGAGCGCAAGGTCAACCGCATGCTCGTAGATGGTGGGTCAGCCATAAACATCATGCCAAAGACAGCAATGATCATAATCGGCATCAAAGCGGATGAACTATCCCCCAGCCGTCTGCTGATCCAGGGTTTTAACCAAGGAGGACAAAAGGCGATGGGCATGATCCGAGTGGAGATGACCATTGGTGAACTTAAGTCAAGCACGATATTCCACGTAATTGATGCGAGAACTTCTTACAGCATGCTGTTAGGAAGGCCTTGGATCCACGGGAATGGAGTAGTGCCATCCACCCTCCACCAATGCTTGAAATTCTACCGAGAAGGAGTGAAGGTAATTCAAGGTGATACCAAGCCATTCACTGAAGCCGAATCACACTTTGCAGATGCCAAGTTCTACATGGACGAAGACATGGTGCCCGAAGCCCTTCCAAAAGAGATTAAATCCACAGGCAAAACAATACCTAAAAAACAAGAATGGCAAGCCGTGCCCATGAAGCAAGAAGGGGAAGCTATGCCATCTTCAAGCAAAAACGATGATGAGCTTGCAGGACCTGCAACAACCAAAGGGAATAGGACGCCTTCAAAAGGACCGAACACACCTGTCTTCCGATACATCCCGATGTCAAGAAGAAAGGATGGTCAATCCCCGTTTGAAACTGGGGCAAGAAAAGCCGATGCACAACGACACAAAGATAATGTGAAGTTGCTTAAGACAAATGCAGTTCTGCCTCTGACACAGCTGGGTGACGCTAAGGTTGCAGAACTACCACAAGGCTTCTTAAAAGCTCTTCCAGATGGAGTAGAACCAAATTCTCATCCAACTAAGAGGACCGCAGAAGGTTTTGATCCAAACGCTTACAAACTCATGGCGAAGGCTGGGTACAACTTCTCTTCCTCTTCAAATCCTGGAAAGAAAATTTCAAGCACCGTCAACAATACAGAACGTGACCTCACCAAGACTCAAGAGAAGTTGAAGGAGCACGGTTACGGAGTCAACAACAACAAGGCTGGACTTGGCTTCACACCAAATGCACCCGTAAAGATCTCAAGCAAGGCGAAAAATGCTAGTACTCAACACATCAGTGTAAGCGTTGAACAAGATCAAGAGGAACCTAAACCTGCCACTCGGAGGTCTGTCTTCAACAGGATGAATCATTCAAGGCCCAGGAATTCGGCACTTAATCGCATTGGTGGTCAAAACCGAACCTCCGTCTTCAAGAGGCTTAGTACGCCCGCATCCCAAAGCTCTGTCTTCGAAAGATTGTCGAAACCAAAGGGACAAAGCAACACGATTGGCTCTCCTCCACGACGGTTAGCTATGGAAAGACTTGAAGACAGCAAGAAGCCTTCTAGAAAGAGGGAGGCAATGCCAGAGGAAGAAATGCTCGACATGCTAGCAAAAAAATGCGACGTTCGAAGCTCAATTCCTTCAAGGATGAAGCGCCAAGTAATCTTGGAGGTGAACACAAATGGGCCACTGAAAGTAAGAAAGCGCACCGTTATCCATACCGGACAATGTTCATGCCAACAAACTCGAGATGACAACATTGAAGGCAAGATCCGAGATGTCTTCCACATCACCATCCAAGAAGGCAAAGAAGACGAAATCCCTGAAGAGGATGTCGCTGCTGCGCCACCACAGCTTGAAGATGGGGGACAAGCCACGGTTGATGACCTCAAGGAACTCAACTTAGGCACGAGCAAGGATCCGAAGCCTATCTACGTAAGTGCACTACTAACTGCGGACGAGATAGAAGAGTACTACCAACTATTATTAGAGTACAAAGACGTCTTTGCTTGGACCTACAAAGAAATGCCCGGCCTCGACCCTGTCATCGTTGTGCATCATCTTACAGTCAAGCCTGGAACGCGGCCGATAAAGCAAACTCAAAGACGCTATCGATCCGAGCTCATCCCACAAATTGAGGCCGAGGTGGACAAGCTAATCGAAGCAGGCTTCATTCGAGAGGTGCAATACCCCAAATGGATCTCCAACATCGTCATTGTCCTCAAGAAATCTGGACAAATACGTGTTTGCGTAGACTTCCGGGACCTCAACGATGCTTGCCCGAAAGACGACTTCCCCTTGCCAATCATCGAAATCATGGTGGACGCAACCACTGGCCACGAGGCACTGTCATTCATGGATGGCTCTTCTGGATACAATCAAATTCGCATGGCTCTCGAAGACGAGGAACTAACAGCCTTTCGCACTCCAAAAGGTATCTACTGCTACAAGGTGATGCCCTTTGGTCTGAAGAACGCTGGAGCTACATATCAACGCGCGATGCAAAGAATCTTCAATGACATGCTGCATAAAAACGTAGAATGTTACGTAGACGATGTGGTCGTCAAGACAAAGAAAAGAACAAATCACTTGAGGGATTTGCGAACGGTGTTCGAAAGGCTGAGAAAATACAACCTCAAGATGAACCCGTTAAAGTGTGCATTTGGCGTCACCTCTGGAAAGTTCCTCGGCTTCATTGTCAAGCACCGTGGCATTGAAGTGGATCAATCAAAGATCAAGGCCATTCAAAACATGCCTGAGCCAAGAAACCTGCACGAGCTGAAGAGTCTACAGGGACGATTGGCCTTCATCAGACGTTTCATCTCCAACCTTGCAGGGCGTTGTTAACCGTTCAGTCGACTCCTGAAGAAAGATGTTCCGTTTGTATGGGACGAAGCATGTCACAACGCTTTTGAAAGCATAAAGAGGTACTTATCAAGTCCACCTGTCCTGGGGGCACCAGTGCCCGGGAGACCACTTATATTGTACATTGCCGCTCAAGAAAGTTCAGTTGGGGCACTCTTGGCACAACAGAATGAATCCCAGAAAGAAGGAGCGCTTTACTACCTTAGTCGAACCCTCACCGGCGCTGAGTTCAACTATTCCCCGATAGAAAAGATGTGCCTCGCCTTGGTGTTCGCCATTCAGAAGCTCAGACACTACATGCATGCTTACACTATCCACCTAGTTGCTAAAGCTGACCCGGTCAAATACGTCATGTCCAAACCAGTCTTGACAGGGCGACTAGCTAAATGGGCATTGCTTCTCAACCAATACGAGATCATCTACATCTCAGCTAAAGCCGTCAAGGGACAAGCGCTAGCAGACTTCCTTACCGATCATCCAATCCCAGCTGATTGGAAAATCTCAGACGACTTGCCTGACGAGGAGGTGTTCTACATCGACGTCTACCCGACATGGGTGATGTTCTTCGACGGATCCGCACGAGCAGACGGAGCGGGGGCAGGAGTAGTATTCATGTCACCACAAAGGCAAGTACTACCTTACTCCTTCCAACTAAGCGAACTGTGTTCCAACAACGTCGCTGAGTACCAAGCACTGATCATCGGACTCCAGATGGCGATCAACATGGAAATCACAGCCCTTGAGGTGTACGGCGACTCTAAGCTCATAATCAATCAACTGCTAACTGAATATGAGGTGAGGAAAGATGATCTCGTCCCATACTTTCGGCTGGCAACTCGATTGCTACAAAAGTTCGAAGCCGTGACACTGGAACATGTGCCAAGAAAAGAAAATCAAATGGCAGACGCTCTCGCCAACCTAGCCTCGAGTATGACGCTAGGAGAAGATGAAGCTACAGATGTGCCAGTTTGCCAAAGATGGGTGATCCCGCTGGTTACTGAAACGCCACTGGATGATACAAATGTCGTCTCAGTACTTCCGGTCGATGCTGAAGAGTGGAGACAACCTCTGATCGACTACTGGGAACATGGAAAGCTTCTGGATGATCCAAGACACCGCTCTGAAATACGTCGACGAGCACATCGCTTCCTCTACTACAATGGAACACTCTACCGACGCTCTTTCGAAGGTGTACTTCTGAGATGCCTAGGTGAAGAAGAATCCAATCAAGCCATGGAAGAAGCACACTCAGGTGTATGCGGGGCACATCAGTCTGGACCAAAGCTACATTTCCAGCTCAAAAGAATGGGTTATTACTGGCCAAGTATGGTGAAGGATTGCATGGAACACGCCAAGAGGTGCCAAGCCTGCCAGTTCCACGCCAACTTCATACATCAACCGCCCGAGCCGTTGCACCCTACAGTTGCTTCATGGCCGTTCGATGCATGGGGATTGGATGTCGTAGGACCAATTACACCGAAGTCATCAGCGGGAGAAGCTTACACTTGGCTGCAACAGATTACTTCTCCAAATGGGCTGAAGCCATACCCCTGAGGGAAGTCAAAAAGGAAACTGTCGTCCGTTTCATCAAAGAGCATATCATCTATCGATACGGTGTGCCCCGGTACATCATCACTGACAACGGAAAACAATTCTCCAACCGACTCATGGAAGAGCTTTGCGAGAAATATAGGTTCAAGCAGCACAAATCTTCTATGTATCATGCCCCAGCCAACGGTCTTGCAGAAGCATTCAACAAGACATTGTGCAACCTCCTGAAGAAGGTGATAGGCCGAACAAAGAGAGACTGGCACGAAAGAATCGGCGAAGCACTTTGGGCGTATAGGACAACATACAGGACCCCTACCCGAGCTACACCTTATTCTCTCGTATATGGCGTGGAAGCTGTTTTGCCACTTGAAAGTCAAATCCCCTCATTAAGGATGGCTATACAAGAAGGCTTGACCAATGAGGAAAATGCAAAGCTACGACTTCAAGAGTTGGAAGCACTTGACGAAAGAAGGCTCGAGGCTCAACAACACTTGGAATGCTACCAAGCACGGCTTTCCAAGGCATTCAACAAGAAGGTCCGCCCAAGGTTTTTTCAAGCTGGAGATCTCGTCCTTGCATTGCGTAGGCCTATCATCACAACTCACAAGACAAAAAGCAAGTTCACGTCAAAGTGGGACGGACCATACGTAGTACAAGATGTCTACACCAACGGCGCCTACTTGATCATGGCAGAAGACGGCTTGAAGATTGGCCCTATAAACGGCAAGTTCTTGAAGCGGTACTACGCCTGAGAAGAAGCATGCTCCTCGTTCGCACGAGCCTAAAAGGCGACACCAACGCTCCTGGCCCGCAAGAGCATAAACTGCGTACGGCACAAAAAGAAAATATACCAAAAAAAAAAAAAAAAAGATATGTATTTGAACTACGTTATGACTTGATCTCTTCTTTGGAAGGGTACGTAGGCAGCTCGAACATTCAACTTTGAGTTCATTCACATCAAAATAAAGAATAAAGATTTTATTAAAGGTTTGATTAATGAAGGTCAATGTTATTACAATTTCTTTGTTAAAAAAAAAAAAATAAAAAAAAATAAAAAATAAAATGAATGGACTCCAGAGTCAACAATTGGAGGATATACAATTCTTGAAAGCCCAGTGTGAAAGCCACTCCGACCCACCTCCTGCTGCTCGTCGAACCCATCTACGGCGCTGCTCTCTTTCAACACCAGGCCCAGTGCCATCATCACCCCACAACCGCTTACATCGCTGACTTCACTCACACACCCATTCCGTCAAGATCCTTTGCAGACTGGGCCGTGAAGCAGATTCAGTTGGAAAACAGACCCAACAGCGAGGTCGACGAGGCTGTCATCATCCATGGCTGCCTGGACTTTCCTGCCATGCCCTCTGCAATTTTCCTGCTTCTCGCGGCCTCCACACCTCCAGAAGGGTTGCTGCAATCCCCAAATGCTGCAGGAACTTCTACTACGGAAAGCTTTCCTTCAAATGGCGGCTCTGCATCCGCCACCCTCGCGGCCACGTTTCGCAGCCAGCAGATCGGCGCCGGTTCCGGCGCTAACAGGTCCGCCTCCGCCTCAGCTGCAGCTGCTGCCAGCCTCGTTTCCACCAACAGAAAGGAAGTCAAAGCCCGAGCCTCCTTCCATTTCACAGGCCCTTCAAAACCATGGACCAAATCCAGGCCCTTATCAAAGCCCAAAGGGATCTTCTCCTCCATCGCTGAGGTTGTCCCTGCCTTGCTCTCGGGGTGTCACGCATTGGGCCAGGTTGTCTCTCCTTCCTCAACGGATTCAACGTACTTCATAACCTGCAAGGTGATGTTGTTGCTACAGATGTCGTTGAATTCAACCCACAGTACGATACCGTGGTCCGTGGATGGAATGATTGCAATGGTTGCCGCGAAACCGGCCGGAGGGAAGAATTTTCCGATGAGGTCGCAGCACCGGCGAGGTCACAGCTTGAACTTGGCGTCAAAGGACTCCAATGAAGGCGGCCTGGGTCTCTTCTCGAAAAAGCACTGGACTCTCTTTATAACTTCCTCCTCCTCAACAACTGCAGCCACCACAGCGCCACCGCCTGCTCGCATCGACGAGTGCAGCTTCGTCACCAACGAAACCAGGATGGTCTTCAAAAGCTCCGACTCCAACGGTGATGGCAAGATCTTCAAACAACAGCTCCAGCAACATGTTCGTCTTCATCACCAGCGCCATGTCTTTGTACGGCTTAGCCATCCACTCGAGCTGCTCCACCGTACCTTCAAAGAGTTGGGCCGCGACACATCCGCCGTCATCAACATCCTCGCCCAGCATCGCGCCTGGTCCGAGCCACTCTCCGACGTCCTGCTCATTATCCCAGTTCGTCCTCGTCATCTTCACCTGCATCAACCACCCAGAAGCGCTAGGATCTGCAATAGCAGCCTCGAAGCCGAAGGATGAGCTGATCTAGGACTGGTGGTTTCGTCGACATCTCATCCACGAACTCCATCTCCACTGCATCCGCACCTCCGCTGCCAACAACCTCAACGACCGCTGTCAAACGACTAGCCGGTCGTGAAGCTCTTCTGCTCCTGAGCTTCTTCAAGTTTCGCATCCACATGCCCACAGTCCAAATCCACTTGGGCCCAGCTCTCCCGCATCTCCACCTTACTGTTAAAGTAGACCGAGTCAATGCCGTGGCTACTGCCTCCTCCTCGCCGCAACTCCTCCACTTGCTTGACACCATTGCTGTTGGGCCCAGTCATCGACGGTAGGCAGTGCAACGGGCATGCGGTGCTCTGTGGCTGTGCTTGATGGCTGTGCTTGATGGTTGTGCTCAGTGGTTGTGCTTGATGGCTGTGCTTGATGGTTGTGCTCAGTGGTTGTGCTTGATGGTTGTGCTTGATGGCTGTGCTCAGCGGCTGTGCTCGGTGACCGCTGTCAAACGACTAGCCGGTCAGCTCCAGCAGCTTCAACAGCTTGGTGGTTGTGCTCAGTGGCTGTGCTCAGTAACCGCTGTCAAACGACTAGCCGGTTAGCTCCAGCAGCTTCAACAGCACATGCAGCTCCTCCTGGGTTTTCACCCACAGACCCAGTCTTGCAAAGCACCATATATAAAAGAAAAAAAATGGTGGAGCCTCAGTGCTTCTCAGTCGTTTGATCTATGCACCAGCTCCACCACCTTCAGTATTGCATCACAGCACAGCAACCCACTTGCAAAGAGAAAAAATATCCCACCTGCACCAACCATCTGCAAAAAAAAAAAAAAAAAAAAAAAAAAAAAAAAAAAAACAGTGATGAGGCATCTGGCACCATGTGGAAGAAAAGAAAAGAAGAAATAAAATAAAAAACAAAAGAAAATGATGGTGTCTGTGCCACTTACAGAAAAAATCAAAGCAAAAAGAATGGTGCTGGCATGCACCAGGAAAGCAAAAGAAAAGAAAAAAAAAATATATATATATAATATATAAAAAAAAAAGATATCCATTGAATGAAATAAAACTCATTTATTGACATCTCTGAAAATTTACAAGGATATACATTCACATGAGTGATAAAAAAAAAAATTTACAAGAATGTGTAGGCGAACTGGAGGAAGCCTTCATTGACCAGGTGGCGCCTCATCATTCGGCGGAACCCCAGGAAGAGGAGGCGCTGGAAGTTGATTGTTTGGAGCCTCAACACTCGGCGAAGCTCCAGAAGACGAAGGCAATAGTTGCCTTTGAAGTAAAGCCATAAACATCCGATGGTCACTCTGAATCCGACCTTCTGATTCCTGCAGCTGGTCAAGCTTTCTCTTCATGCTCGTCGAGTAACCATTGGCAAGCATGTGCAGCTCCCTGTTCTCGTGCCGGAGCCCTCTAATCTCCAGCTTAAGGCTCGCCACCTCAGCCATCAAGGATTCGACCTGGCGAGATCGAGCAAGAATGCGTTGGCCCATATTCGATACGGAGCCCGCGCACTGAACACTAAAAGCCAAGGAGTCTTGAACAGCCAGCTCATCAGACCGCTTGGAGAGAACCCTGTTGTCTTTAGGGGTGAAAAGATTCCTAGCTACCACCGTAGCGGTGATGTCGTTCTTCATTACAGAGTCCTCGACTGTAAGAGGACCGGTGGGGGATACGAATGACGGGCGCCATATGTTGTCTTGGGAAGGCAAGTCTGCATCTTCCCCAACATTCAAGTCAAGACGACAATCAGATGGGCAAGCCATTTGCAGAAATAATGAAGGAAAACGAAATCAGGCAAATCAAACTCTTAGAAATACAAAAGAGGGGAATTCTTTGCAAGCAACCAACTCTCTGAACATGCTTTTGACGCACCATCGACGCCTCCATAAAAGAAGAAGCAACAGAGCCGGATTTTCCGGATCAAATCTGTCGCCACTCCTCACACGCAACCTCAGCTTTGCGTAAATCACGGGCAACTTTGTTAAAGATTTCTGACAAAGTGAAAAAGAAAACGCGTGAATCTTACTGTTTCAATTACCCAACGGTTACCGACAAGAGTAAAGGAATAGTGCCACTGCTTGCTGTAAAAAAATCCCTACATATGTCGACGCTCGTCTTCATGGCAAGGCAGACCTGCAAAAATGCCCAACCCTTCCTCACCTCTGAGAGTAACACTCCCAGCAAAACCTCTCAAAATACTCAGTCTTCTTCCTCCCGAGAATACCTCTACAAACAAATCACACCAGAGCAAAAGTATCTCATATCATCAGGGTCGAAAGCAAGAGTATCTCATATCATGCTTTTCCCCTAACCTTTTCTTTGTCCTCCCTCTTCACTACTGGACAAGGAGAAAGAGAGCGATCAACCACACTCGGAGCCAAGCTCCCAGTTAGGAACGAATTGCTGAGAAATCCTTCCCTGATGGCTTACCTAGCCTTGCTCTCGAGTACTCATCTGCTGGGGAACAGACAAGACGAGCGACAATGAAGCATCAATCTTGAGGATTCATCTCCTGACCCTCTTCAATATGAATTGGGGAGATTGAACAAAGAAACAGGCCATCATTTCCACCTCGCGTCTGCTTGCCGGGATCCTGAAGCCGCTCGTGGTCCCGTTTCCATTCATCAAGATCAAGCCTCGACAGCCCTTGAAGAAATCACAAGTCCGATTCAAGATCAAGTGTCCACCACCCTTGAATCGAGCCCAACTCCAGGTAAAAGGAGTAAATTCAGACATTTGTAGCAAGTCTAGCAGAAGAAGCCTCCCAGCCCAGTTCAAGATTAAACCTGTGGAAAACGACTTCTTCAAAAGCAAAGGTATCTCATATCATCAGGGTTGAAAGCAAAGCTATCTCATGGCATGCAATCTCCCTGTCCTTTCCTTTGTCCCTACTCTTACCTACAAGACAAGGATAAAGAAAAGCAATATGTCGAAACCTCCACTCAAACCTCCAGGAAGATACTACATCTGCCTGAAGAATAGATAAGGCAGGCAGGTGAAGCTAGTACATTGAAGCATGTGGAGACAAGCGCAACCAATATATATGTGCTGGTTCATCCGTTACTACTTCAAAAGCAAACATATCTCATATCATCGAGGTCGAAAGCAAAGGTATTTCATATCATGCTTTTCCCTTTTCTTTCCTTTACCCTTGCTCTTACCTGGAAGACAGGGAGAAAGAAAGCAATTAGTCAGAACCTGAAATCAAACGTCCGATCTGGAACTGATTGCCTGGAACCTTTGCCTGGTTGCTTACCGAGCCTTGCTCTCAAGTACTCATCTTCAAGTGCTCTGAAGGACCATTTAAAAGCAAAAGGATGCGCACCACTTCTGCCAGGCAAAAGAAACAAGCAGAGAAGAATGTAACATAGTGAGCTGGAACAGATCACTATAGCATGACGCCCTTGCCTGCAGAACCGCATGATCCATCCGGAGGAAACCAGAAAATCCTTCAAACCTAGTTCAAGATCAAAGCTGTGGAAAGTCAACAAGCACAACAAAGCACGTGTCGATTCATCGGCCACTTCGTTGAAAACAAGAGTATCTCATATCGTCTCTCTTCCCTCTCCTTTTCTTTGTCCTTGTTGCTAAATGAGAGACAAGTAGAAGGAGAATGATCAACCGGAACCCGAGGTCAAAACGTCTAAACTAAGACTGATTGCCCGAGACTCTGATTGCTTACCTTGTCTGTCAACTCCTTCGGCAGATCTCCTAGCTCGGCGACTTGAGGGACTCCTACTATATGGTTTGCGTAGTACCTGACCAAGCCCGAAACCACAAGTAAGCTTCAAGCAAAATTGATACATTACCTTGTGCATTAAACATCAGAAATTTGCAGTCCATTTCGAGACCAAGCCTCAACGGCACTTGAAGAAACATGCAGCACAATATTCAAGATTCAAGCCTCTAAGCCCTTGAAGAAATTTCCAGTCCAATTCAAGATCAAGCCCCGACGGCCCTTGGATTGACATCTACATTAAGAAACTTCAAAACACATCACCTACAAGTGACAAGCACAAGTATGCGACGCGCCTTGAAGTGGGGGCATTTGTAGACATCGAAATTTCGTGAAATAAATGTTGACCAAAAATTAAAATTTCAACGCTCATGTATCACATAAATTTTATACATAGCATGTGAATCAACGAAAAATCAAAATAATCAAAATAATTCAGAAAAGTCATCAAACAGGGCACATGTCAACGCCTGGCAGAAGTGACTTATTTCATCTGATTATTAAAACCCAAAAATCAAGTTTTGGAATTCTATAAATAGGAAGCCAATTCATTCATTTCAATTCACCAATTCACATTACACAAAAAGCCTTGAAGCTCTGAAGTTCCAAACGCTCTCAAGCAAATCCCGAAGAATCAAGGAAGCTCTCTTCGTTCTTCGCCAAATCCACCTTCAAGATCAAGCCCCGAGGCCCCTTGAAGAAAACATTCATCAACCTTCTTCGAAGATCAAGCCTCAAAAGCCCTTCGAAGATCCGTTCATCGTTCATCGTTCATCCGTTCATCGTTCATCCACCTTCAAGATCAAGCCTCAAAAGCCCCTTGAAGATCCGCTCATCCACCTTCAAAGATCAAGCCCAACGCCCTTTGAAGATCCGTTCATCCGTTCATCGTTCATCCGTTCCTCAAAAGCCCTTGAAGATCCGCTCATCCACCTTCAAAGATCAAGCCCAACGCCCTTTGAAGATCCGTTCATCCGTTCATCGTTCATCGTTCATCCACCTCGAAGATCAAGCCTCAAAAGCCCTTCGAAGATCCGTTCATCCGTTCGTCCGTTCGTCCGTTCATCCGTTCATCGTTTCTTCGAAGATCAAGCCCAAAAGCTCAAGGCCCATCGAAGATCCGTTCATCCATCCACCTTCAAAGATCAAGCCCCAAGGCCCCTTGAAGATCCGTTCATCCACCTTTGAAGATCAAACCCAAACGGTCATTTGAAGATCCATTCATTCTCCTTCAAGATCAAGCCCCGAGGCCCCTTGAAGAAATCATCCATTGTTCATCCAAAGATCAAGCCTCAAACGGCCCTTCGGATCAACGATCAATCCACCAAAAACTACATTTTGTACGGAGAAAGAATCAGAGGCAAAATTGTAAAAGAGATTGTAACCCAAAAACAAATAAAAAAAAATACAAATATTACTTTGTACACGTGTTCTTGTCTCTTTCGTTTCAGGAAAAATTCGTGTTTACAAATTTATCACAAATTGTTGACATATATCCAACAGTCTTTTCTTTCATTTTTTTTGTCGTCAAAGGTAACTTCATCGCTAACAAAACAAAATTACAAAAAGGAAAAGCAAAGAAAATGACCCTCCATACAAATAGATACAAAGAAAAGTCTAGGCCCAATACAAAAATTGGAGCCCATAACAAAAAAAAATCAAAATACACAGAAACCCTAGCAACTTCATCTATTTCCCTGCAACCACTACCGCTAGGCTCTAGCAACCAAAACACCAAAGAGGAGACCGAAGCCTCAACAGGCAAAGAAGAGACCGAAGCCTCTACAAAAAATATGTAGAAGATGGTGTTGTAGCATCCTTCCGGAGCTAGCAATAGACGAATTAGGATTCTAGGTGGATCCTTTTTGTGGGGATCCAGATGATTAATCAATTATGTCCGTTCATTGTACATCATGCGGTCAGAAATTATTTAAAAATTAAATATAAACAGTACTTAATGAAAACTGATCGCACGATATATGATGAATAGACACGATTGATTGATCTTTACAAAAAAAAAGATCTAAAGAAGATCCTCATCCGCAATAGACGTCATCTTCAAGTGATCAAATGACGAGTAAAAATAACTCTCTGTTGCATTCCTATTAGATTAGGAATGTAATTGTGTAAATCTAGTATATCTTGGAATATCTCTTATATTCCTATTAGGAGTAGATTACCTATTAAATGTTGTAATCCTAAAGGGTAAGGAATTTACATTCCCTACTACTATAAATAAAGGCACAATGAGGTGGAATAACACACATCCACAATTACACATCTCTCTTTCTTCTCTACTCTTGCCGCACCCCTATCTCTATGGCCTCCATAATTGTTCCGTAAATTATGCCTACAACACTCTCGAATATCTAATTGTCTTTAGTGCCAATATTTATAGAAAAGTATTTGCTTTAAATGGATCCATCGCTTGTGGTGGGTCTCCTCTTTAGTCAACATTTATAAATTTGACAGCCAAAAATCCAAACCTCGCTGGAGACATAGACTTCGAAATAGGTATCACTGAATTCTCAATTCTCAAGTGGCATGCCACATAACTTTATGAATTTCTCAATTAATTGAGAAACCTACACATGTCAGATGTTGTTCAATGCTCATTTGGACGTTGTTACTTGTTAGGAAAATTCCAATTCACCCAAAAAATAATAAAGCTTTTTAGTCAAAATGATTTATAAAATTTACATAACTTTTCATTTTGGTCTTTTAGATTTGAAATCAATAGAAGTGGTCACTTAGTTTGTCCACCATCAATATTTTGGCTATTCCGTGAAAAATTATACTAAATAAGTATCAAAATGACAATAATATCCTCAATTTAATAAATGATAGGCCAAAATGATTTGATAAAAATGATAATTTTTTATCATTTAATCCTTCTTTAATGAAGATTTTTCCTGGAATGATTAAAATGATTGATAGTAGACAAACTCAAGGACCACTTCTATCGATTTCAAATCTCATAGATCAAAGTGATGGGCTATATCAATTACAGAGACCATTTTAGCTAAAAAGACCAAATAATAATAATTGATTTTTCATCTCTAGATTAATATGCATAAAAAGAGATAAAAAAAAGAGTGCTAACAAAATAAAACTATAAGAACAAAAATGCAACGAACAAAAAACAACTACTCTATAATGTTTCATCTCCAATGGTGAAGGGACTATATTTTATTTCCTTCAATATTTTATTATTTTTATATTAAAAATATTAGGGTACAACGCTTATACATCTGCTACTATGTATTGTTTGTACTAATTAAACTACTATTTACACCTATATAAATATATTTTATGGAACATTTTTTATGTGCTAACAAGGTGTGAAGTTGTAGAATGTAAGATGAGTACATATAGATTATGTGTTGGGGTATTTACATTTGTTTTACAAAGATATGATTTGATTGAAAGAGAAAATTAAAAGCATAAGCGAGAAGGTTGTTAGTACTCTGCTGGTTGGCAAATTTCCACTGTTGGGCCACCATCACGGTCATAAGTAAACAACGGTGGTCCCATTTCATAAATGGGTAGTGACCACTCTTCTAATCATTGGATGGTATCATTGTGAGAAAGTTGCTAGTACTCCACAAGTTTGGCAAATTTCCAGGTGATGGGCCACCACCACCAGCCACACGGCAAACAACGGCGACCCCATTTCATAAATGACTAGTGACCACCTTTCTAATCGCAATTTGGACGGACGGTATCATTGTGAGAAAGTTGCTAATACTCTGCAAGTTGGACAAATTTTCAAGTGATGGGCCACCACCACCGGCCACGGGGCAGATAACGGTGGCCCCGTTGATACAGGATCAGTGACCATCCTCCTAATCTAGCTGTTTGGCCGGACAGTATCATTGTTGAAGACTTGAAGGTGACATTATAAGACGTGGTCCTTCCCATATTTTAATTGTGAGGCTTTTGTGGCATTTTCTTAACCACATGTTTCACGAATTTTGGATGTGCGATTTAATAATAAAGAAATATATTCTTTTATTGGAAGAAGCTTTTGAGAAAGTTGCAGTCAAATCTGTTGGGTTGAAGCAATTATTATCTCAATCCCACTAACAAACCATCATCATATTTTTTTGTAAATAATTTCAATATAAAATGAAATACTAATTGGCTTGGTCTAATAAATCTAAACACAACTTTCATTGCATATAAAATATTATCTTCAGAGGATAACGTTTTACTGATCAAGTGACGAAAGCAATAATGTTTATATACTTTAATGAAAGTTCGATCTCTACGAATTTTACGTCTTAATATTTAACAATTTCACCTATTAAAGTAAATGCTTTGTAAGCTTTGTAGTGCATTAACGTTTTATTTCAAGTTTATACATACAAGCCCTTGCTGAGACCACTAAATTCTTGAGAAAAATATGTCACCTCAATACTTTAGACTTTCTTATGTTGCAATGTCAGTATCATACCGAAGAAATTTTACATCTACGAATTAAATAACACATGACAACCAATACTTAAGTTTTTTTTTTCTTCCAATTAAACTCCGAATTAAATAAAACATGACAACCAATAATTGAAGTATTTTTTTCTTCCATTTGAACTCCTTAAGTGCTATTTTATAAAACTTGTGATTGTCGCATACTTGAGCTTCAAAATGACTATAGTAAGTCTGCACTTAACTTGGAATCTCCTTCCCTTAAATTAACTTAGACTACTCGTTCACGTAGAAGAAAAAACTTATGACTGCATCGTGTTGGTTTTCTGATTTACTAAGGGACGCTTGACTACCATTTTATTTTTCAGTTTTTAGCTTTTGCTGTTTTGAAATTTGAAAATTGAATTTCTGTTTGGTAACTTCCAATTTTCAAAAAAATAAGAAAACCCCAAATATTGAAAACTCAAGATAGTAATTTTCAATTTTTGGTTTATTTTTTTAACTGAAAACTAAGAGTAGTTTGTCAAAATAATAATAATAATAATAATTACGAACAACATTTCAATTTTAAAAAGTGAAGACAAAATTAAAAATAAATTAATTAACATGGGCGCCTGACATTTACAATTTAGTTCTTGTCGAAAAATTGTGTGGTTGGGTGTTTGTAGAGGTGACTATGAGCACGCCCGTTTAATTTGATATCTCTATAATATGAAAATAAAATTAATAATTATTATGATAATATAAGATGAAATCAAACTAAATCCGTCAATTTACAATTCAATAAACTGATTTGCCACCTTTGAATTGCGTCTGATTGACAAATTATTACGTGGAACGGCCCCACTAGTAACTAGTAAGTATATTCTAAAAAATTCTAGGGAGTTTTAACGAAAAGCTCGTGGTACTGTTCACTTTAACGAAAAGCCATATTTTTACACTATAAAGTCAAACCTGATACTATTCACTTTACATTTTATTTTGTCCTTATCATTAAAACTAAAAGTTTTCGAACCATTTTCATTAGTTTTTCTAAAATTCTACCTCGCGGCGCTGGATTCACCGGGCATCGTGGCCCACCGATTTGTCGTTATGTCGTGGAAAGTTCGGCTACAGAATATAACTACCACTTGTACCAGCGTGTCAGCCATTAATTGGCTCTTTCACCATTCAATGCTCCATTAAATCCACAGTTAATTGAAAAGGTTAATTTTCCCTCCACTGTGACTGTTCGTCTCCTCTTCGCCTTCACTCTCTTTCTAACTGCCCTTCAAAAGCCATAATCCAAAAGCTTCGAGCTTCCGTTATTCAGATGACCTTCAGAAACCTCACACCCTAACTCTACGGACACCACCATCCCCGCCGCAACCCAATCTCCTCTGGCGAAATGGCCGCCGAGTTTTCCAGCTGCGTCGAGTACGGCCTCGGCCTCTCCAAGCGGGTTTTCTACGGCAAGGAGTCCGTCCCCGATCCGTTGGCGATGACGAGGTCGTCGAAGTCGTTTTTGCCGGAGGCTCCGATGGTGTACGCGGTGGTTCCCAACCCGGAAATCGTGGAAAATCCGGACATTCCGAGCTACCAGCCGTACGTCCACGGTCTGTGTCAACCGCCGGCGTTGATACCTCTGCATATGCACGGGATATCTATGGAGATCGAGGTTTATCTGGACACTGCGTTTGTTACCGTGAGCGGCACGTGGCGCGTGCATTGTGTTTCCGCCGCGAAGAGGTGCGACTGTCGCGTGGCGGTGCCGATGGGCGAGCAGGTAGTTGGAATTTTGACTAATGTTGACCATTGGAATTTCTGATTCAGTAAAAAAAAAGAAATAAACTTGTGCTAAGTTAATGGATTTGAAATTGGAAACTTTTTTCCAATTGAAATTTGTTTGTTTGTTTGTTTGTTTGTTTGTTTGTTTTTTTTTTGTTTTTTTTTTCTTGACTCAGTTAAAAAAAAGGAAAGAAATTTGTGTTAGTAATTAGTCCAAATTAAGTTAATTGAAGGCTTGAAATTGGAATTGGAAGGACTTCATTAATTTTTATTTATTTTTTAAATATTTGGTCCATAATTATATGTAATTTGAAGTTTTTGAGTATACATTTTTAATTTCTTAAGAAAAAACATGATGTGGCTAACAGGGTTCACTTCTAGGTGTTGAGGCTGAAGCCGCCGGAGGATCATATCGGACTCAACTGATCACGGCGGAGGACTCAACAAATGGGGAGAAAGTGGGCAAAGATGGTTACTTTCTGAAACGCGAGGCATACACTTTAAAAGTCCCACAGGTTGATGGAGGCTCCTTACTTTCATTCAAGATCAGATGGTCTCAGAAATTGGTGTATCATGATGGCCACTTCTCCCTCAGTGTACCTTTTAGTTTTCCAGCGTATGTCAATCCCGCTGGGAAGAATGTTTCAAAACGGGAGAAGATTTTCTTGAATGTGAATGGCGGTACCAACATGGACATTTCATGTAAAAGTACCAGCCATCCTCTTAAGGTAAACTATTTTTCCGTAAGTTCAAGTAAGTTGGTCCTCGGATACACGTGAAGTGATGTTGAATTGTGATTTTCCAGGATGAGAGGCACCAAAGCGGTAAATTGAGTTTTTCGTATGAAGCAGAGGTGCAATCATGGTCAAGTGCGGCCTTTGGCTTTTCATACACTGTAAGGCTTTGAATCATTGCTTGTGTTTTTAATGAATTTCATGATATGCATAAGTTGTGAAAAGTTTTTTGAGCAAATGATGGTCACAGAGCAATCATCATACATGTGTTATTTATCTTGATTGGCAACTGTATTTACAGGTTCATACAAATGACTTGTATGGTGGCGTGTTCTTGCAATCTCCAATACTTAGTGATTTTGATGATCGAGAGATGTTCTGCTTCTATCTGATCCCCGGAACTACCCAGACTAGAAAGGTTCGTTTAGCCCTAACACCTATTTCATTCTAACTTTGTATAATGTTGCGTTGAGGTTGTATTGACATTATTATTCGTATTAGATGGTGAATTTTCTAGTTTCATTTGGGCTAAATTTATAGGTTTTTAAGAAGCAAGTTATATTTATTGTTGATATGAGTGGAAGTATGCTGGGAGACCCTCTTGAAAATGCAAAGAATGCACTGTTGGCATCACTATCTAAACTCAACCGAGAAGATACTTTCAACATAATAGCTTTTAATGGAGAGGGTCACTTATTCTCATCATCAATGGAGTTGGCAACAAACGAAGCAATTCTAAAAGCAAAGAACTGGGTTGACGCGAATCTTATTGCTAATGGTGGTACAAATATCTTGCTTCCCCTCAGACAGGTATCCCAATTGTTGAACACGCACTCCTAGTGACCACTGACCATTCATGCATATTCAAAATGATTTCTGTCTAATCGAGTTAAAACTATAATCTGTAATTGTTTGGAATGAAACACGGAAAGGTTTATAGATACTTTGATTTTGCATTTTTCGTCGTTGTACATGCTATATGTGATCCATAACTGGTTGTTTGCACGTCTAGCATTCAACAACATGCATACTCTTTGAAGAGTATCTGACTTTGTATCCTGTGGTCTGGTTTGTTTTAGGCTACGATGTTGTTGGCCAAAACGGTTGATTCGATTCCTTTCATCTTTCTCATTACTGATGGGGCAGTTGAAGATGAAAGGGAGATTTGCAATTTTATGAAAGGTTATGCTAGTGCAGGTTCAATTTGTCCTCGCATATCTACTTTTGGCATAGGTAAGGATGTTGTTCGTTTACTTGTTTCCTTTTTTTTGGATCAACATCGTTTAGTTTGATAAGTACTATAAATATTGACAATCATATTACTCTTCCTTTCTAGAATTTGTAAATTAATTTTCCTGAACTATCATGCCAGGTTTATATTGTAATCATTACTTCCTGCAAATGCTAGCTCAAATTGGGAAGGGTTACTATGATGCTGCTTATGATTCAGGTCGGTTCCTTCCCTCTTTCTTTTTACTGTAATTTCATCATTGATCACCAAGATAATAAGTTGTCAATACAAAATACGATAAATATTTGTTTTGTTAGTAATGATGCGAAGCTTGTGTTGGTAATGGTTCTAATCTTGTACGACGGTATAAAACTAAGGAATTTTTAGTCTCACACACACACAGACTCTCTCTCTCCCTACATTTATTAAGCTATTACTATGTACTTAAATATACTCTTTCGTTGCAGGGTCAATTGAATATAGAATGCAAAGGTTATTTACAAGTGCATCGTCAGTGATTCTTGCCAATATAACCGTGGATGCCTTAGACTCTCTTGATTCACTTGAGGTATGCTTATCTTGGGCCTAATTTTGTGTCCGATTTTGTATCTTGAGGTTTAACGATATTCGAGTCTATTTTGCTTGGAGGACTTTCTATATTACAACTTTTTCTTCTAACAAGTTTTCTATTCCAATTTCTAACGGAGTAGGATTATCTCCCCTCCAAATCCCCTTCCCTTCCCTCCCCTCCTCTCTCACTTTTCTATTCGTCTCTCTCTATAAGGAAGTCAACACAAGATGTTGACGTGGCTTACTCGTGACCATTCAAATAGGTGGGAAGAGAATCCCATTCCATATCTAACTGCATAGCGGCATGTGTTTTTTTGTTGCTCCTTGCAGCTGTGTCCATCTCATATACCAGACCTTTCATCTGGAAGTCCATTGATCATGTCAGGCAGATATGAGGGAAGCTTCCCCGACTCCATTAAAGTTCATGGTACCTTGGCTGATATGACCAATTTTGTTATAGACTTGAAAGTGCAAAGATCTAAGGATTTTCCACTTGATCGGGTATGGGCCTTGAAACATGGATTCTTATGAATTTAACGTTATAAGAAATTGAAAATATTACGTGGAATCAGTCTTCAGTGATTTGCTCTCCATGCTTACTTCCCTGCAATACTCTTGGTATTGATGAACTTATACCTTTTTTTTCTCTTCAAACAAATGAACTCAATTTTTCCTGTTTTTGTGAAACAGGTGCTTGCAAGAAGGCACATTGACATGCTTACGGCTCATGCATGGTTATCGGGAAGTAAAGAGCTAGAAGAGAAGGTTTGTTTGTTGGCTTTTGTTGAATCCTTTTATCATAGATAAGCAAGAGTGATTGGATACCCTTCTGCAACTGCACCGAATTGAGTGGATATATTTTTCAGAGTTGGTAGAAAAATGATGATTTTCTTAATTATTTTGTTGTTAGAAGCTCTGATTTATGTACTTCTTTTTACATCCGTTACAATTGTTCAACCTGCTTTGCTTGTAGGTTTCTAAATTGAGCAAACAAACCGGGGTTCCATCTGAGTACACTTGCATGATACTGTTGCAAACTAATGAGGGGAAGAAAGCATCGGAATCAGTTATGATCCAAGAGGTATGCATCTTCAGCTCTTCCCGTGTTAGCTAGCCAATCCCTACCTTGTAATTTTCTAGGTCGATAAACAGTTCCCCCAAGTTCCTTGTTATTGATCCGCAGAGAATGTTGTCATGAATTCTTTTAGGCTGGAAAGATATGCAGATTGTGTTACCCTTCTAAGCTAAAGCTATTTAAGTTACCTTATTCCACCCTATCTAAATCCACCTCCTACCCGAGTCTCACCATGATATGAAGCTGGAATTCATTATTCGTTGTCTAATAATCTCAAGATTGGTAACTGAGTTCCTGGATAACACTATAAACCAGTTTACGCTCGCATTGAAGTACTCTTATTGCTTAGCAACAGACAATAGAAGTAATCTCTTTGTTTCCAACTTTCATGTAGGTGTACAACAAAATTACTAAGTGGAAGAAGACGCGGTCGAGTAGCCAGAAGATGATAATCCTCGGAAACCTGGGCATTGGCTTTGGTAACTTGACTGCAACAGCTCAGAACAAAGCACCGGGAAGCGAAGAAGAGAAGGCGGCTGATGCCACAGAGCTCTTGGTGAAGGCTGCTTCCAACTGCTGTAGCCTAGTACTCGACCGTGTCTGTTGCATGTGTTTCATTAGGACTTGTTCGCACATGAACAACCAGTGCGCAATTGTTCTCACACAAGTCTGCACTGCCCTTGCTTGCTTTGAGTGCTTCAATTGTTGCTTCGAACTATTTTCAGGATGATGTAATGATATAGTATTTCAAGGAACTGAAGAGCAAGGCACAAGAATCTTATGTTTGTTTATAACATCTGTTGTTTTTTTAATATGTAATGGGATTTCCTCTTTCATTTGTGTTGTATTCCCTTTAGGCCTCGTTTGATGCATATAACTGGATTTACTAGAGTCGAGATATATTGAAGCAATAAATGAATGTCAACTTCTTGAATATTGTTTAAGGGGTATTTATCATTAATAGCCAAAATTTAATATTCAATTTCATAAATGTCATTTTTATAAAAACTTTCAAATATAGCATAAAACTCACATGAATAAACCTAAATACCCTTAAAATCCAAAACCCATTTACACGAAAAAACTAAAACACTTGCATAGATCTCATGTCCATTGTTGTTCAAAGTGCAATGCTGCGAGGGAGTTGGTAAATATCAAACTCGTGCAAGTTAGTTCTGATTAATTTGTAACTCATTGAACATGGGGTCAATGGAATTTTTGTGGGAGTTGTATAGAAGCAACTCAACCGCTCCAAACTTGGAACTCTTCTTACTCCGAGAAGAACATAATTGCAAAAGAGTTCATAAAGCAGTTGAAAACTTCTGTAAAATTCTTGAACATAACTGACTTGTCCGAATATAGAATCGATGGTCATCCATCCATATAAGCAGCAAATTACATTCAGAAGGGAAAAATTGCCTATTCGATAATATAATGCAAGTGACTAGATGATTTTTTTTAATTTTTTTTTAATTTTTTACGAACAACTCACATTGAACAATATTATTCCCAATCAACAACTCACATATCAAAGTCTACCAAATGATCTTTTTGTTGAATTATTTGTGTTTTCCTATATAGCTAGGCAATTGATCAATCATAGTTGTCTGCAAATTCTCATTGATCTCCATTTCATTTAACTTTTTGTTGAGGTGAAGTACCATATTCATTCATAGATTATAGGAATACGTACGTAAACATGAGGATAAGGTGCAATTACATGGGCCTTTATAAAAACCTTGTTAGGGATTTCAACCTGGACGAAGGAAAAAAGAGAGCCCCGCACCAAAATTAAATATGAATTATATCCTCAAAAAGAATGTCACAAATTATATCGGGTGGTTCTTCAAACCATGTTCGTTTTGCCTCCAAAAGCAATCCAAACCGTGCTAATCAATAGCCACCCTATTTGCCCCTCTCCGTGTTTGCAAAATCTTCAAAATTAAGAGTGATCGTAGATAATGGCGCACCTCGTTAATTACCATACCAAAATGGGAGTTATCATCACGGTCGTTTTGGTTTATGGCAGCAAGTACAATGGAAGAGTACCCTTCAAATTCAATCACCTCAACTCCCAGTTCCCGGCCAATTCCGCCGCTATACGTGCAGCAAGCACCTCCGCGAGTAGTGGCGAAGTTGCACCTCCACCTTCTGAGTTCGTGCAACAATAAATCCTCCCACATCATTTCGAAAACCTACGTAGTTATGAAGGCCGCAGTTGAGAATTTTTTCCATTACACTACCAACTACATCCTTATGTTTATTTGGCTTTAAGTTTGAGGGCATTTAAGTCTATTTAAGTGGACTATCTGTTATTTTTGAAAGATTTTATAAAAAGTGACATTTATGAAATTGAGCCATAAATTTTGGCTATTATTGATAAAAACTCTTGTTTAAGTTGAAGATAGAAAACAGATCAATCATAAATGAAAGTTATTATTTCCTATTTCAACGTATATTAAATTTAGTGATCGTCTAGTTTAATCGTTGGCACCCAAAAGGCCCAACCATTTCAAAAGCATTGTTGTTAGTACTTTAAAATAAGGCTAAATATCCAAAATGGTATTTGAGATATGCATAACACATCACTTTGGTCCCTGAGATTGAAAATCAATAGAAATGGTCCCTGAGATTATCCACCATCCATCATTTTGGTCCTTCAGTTAAAAACTCTTTGAGCAATTTTCAAATCTTCGTAATTCAATCGTTTCTTAACCAATTCAACTCATAATATATCAAAATGAAGATAGGAAAGTGTAGAACAAGATTATACCTATTTGGAAGCCTAATGGTTGCCGAAGATAGCTGGAAAATAGCCTCAAAGTTGACTAGTCCGCGGAAAAACTAGAAAACTCGCAAGAAACTGGGTAAACTTTAAACGTTAATAACTTCTTCAATACTCAACGAAATCGAGTGATTCAAGAACGAAAATCATACTTCTCAACGAGACGAAGAGAATGGTACATTTCTCGATGGCTAACTTGCAGTGATTTGACCGGAAAACGGCTCGAAAATGGGTGAAATTCAGGCTAACACCTTACTTGAGAAAACTAACCTATACTAGTATACTTCAGTCCCACGGCCACTATGAAGAAAGTTCATAAGTACAATACCACTGGTGTATTGTTTTTGGAAGACAACAATGTATTTAAGGGGTGAACAATGTCGGTTGAGCTTCGTATTGAACATGTCATAATAATTTGATATCGAACTTATCATAAACAAAAATCAAATCCAGAAACTCTCACTTATGAGCTAATAATGAATCTTAACTTTGATATTCCTCATCATTAAATATTTTTACTATACCCGTTTTATTTTATTATTATTATTTTTTTTGAAATTCAAGTCTTTCTATATTGTTGTTTGTGAATGTGTCGAATTATGAACTGAGCTAGTAGTTTTATCGAACTTTCAACCTAAGCATCACAATGAGAGATTTTTCAATGTGTTTGGAACAGTCATATTTTATTATATAAGTAGAGAAAATATTTTTTGTAGTGTTCCTCCACTTGTGTAATGACATATGACTAATGCCCTTATTCCGGACACACTTTTTCAATGTGCACAGACTGCACATTGAAAAATCTCTCAATGTGCCCGCAACAATAAACTGATTGGTAGTCAAATAATATCAAGTCACGTTTAAACTACGAGAAATATTCGGGTGTTGGATAGTGGTCATTTGCCTATCTAAACTACGAGAAATTTTTCATTATGACCAGAATACGGGTGGTACATCATGTGTTTTTATAGAAGTGGTGGAAAAATTTATTTTTAAGTTATTAACTTTTTAGCACACATATCCCACCATTTTTATAGTGACACATAGTGTACCACTCCGTGTTTCGGTCACACTGAAAAATCCATCCTAATTTTCTGGTTTGTTACTTTAATCATTTCCTACCCCATCCTATTCCTTTTTTTTCTAAGGAAATTTTATTTGAACCCTTGTAATCTCTTTCTACTCTCAACTTATTCTTTACACACATGTTATTTTTAATTAAAGGATTAATATCTTTTTAAACCCAATTTTATTACCTAGACTACCCTCCCAAACCCAATTCAAAATGTAAATTTATCTTTGCACTCATTTAAAAAAAAAAACGAAATCCCAGATTGAAATTTTTATTGAAGTTTGTATCTGTGCACTAGGGGAGACAGATCTCCAATGTATTCCTGAAAAGTTTGAATTTGTTGAGGAGTATGTTAGAATATATGAACCTCTTTTGTTTAAAGAATGCCGGCACAACTTTACAGCACCTAGGAGAAATTAACAGATCATTGTTCGTGTAAGAAGCATTGAAAGGACAAGGAGAGAGATAGATGTACCATGTCCAATTTTTTTTCCTCCAACTTTAGTGATACATCTGGGTACAGATGTTAGAAATAATGAAAATAAAATAGGCTAACCATGTATTAAGGGTTGGCCAATGGCTAGTATAGCTTATAGTACCTATGCTTTTTTCGTGGCTCTATGATTTTGTGAACTGACTAAAGTGTAACTTTTGGTGGTTACGGTGGTATGATGTATTAGTCCTTCAAGTTGGTGAATGCAAGTAGACATTTAAAGAGGGGATGTGGCAATTCTCTCAACTCCATAGCCTGGATTAGGTTTGATAGTCTTCGGGAATTCTTCTCTATATATCCATGTTGACAAGGGGTCAATAAATTCAAGAGGCATATAATTACCATCCGTTGATAAATCCATGTCAGCAAGGGATTAAAACTTCAAAATCTTCATCCATCGATAAAAAAAACTTGTCTTTATCTATTAGAGTTATTAGGATTTTAGCCGGAATGAACGCTGGATAAACAAGGACTGATGGTAAGGTTTAATTATAGCACGTGGGTTTATCGAGAAATTAGTTTTATTATTAATTTCATTTTATACTTGATGGTAATTGTACAAGAGGGTAAAAAAGATAATTAACATTTAAAATTTAAATTAGGTGTAAAAAAAATGTTACTTGGGTTCAAATAAAATTTCATTTTTTTCTATTCCATACCAAACTTTTGTTTGGATGCCGATCCCTCTCTGAGATTGACAAGCATCAATCTTCACTGTAATTTTTCTTGGCAACCAAACGCCCGATTATCTGATTATGTTGTTCATAACATTGTGCAGTATATCATATTGTTAATCTTGTAATTTGATTGCTCCCCAGAGTGGTTCCGTTCCTTCCCAACTTTCTCCTCATCGTCTTTGTGGTCTCTCTGTCTCTCCCTGGCACGTAACCTCAAATCTAAAGTTTTCAACATTCTCATCTTCTTTTGTGGTCTCTCTGTCTCTCCCTTGCACGTAACCTCAAATCTAAAGTTTTCAACTTTCTCATCATCTTTTTTTTTGGACATTTCATTTGGTTAGAATGGTTAGAAGAGCTTTCTGATTACCAAAAGCGCTTATGGCAATGTTTGACATAAAAAAATGTCAAAAGCACTTCTTCCAAGTTCTTTATATACAAAATTTCGACTTGTTTCTAATAAAAGCACTTCCAACAAAATCGCTTACGAGTATAACTGCTTCCTAGTCTCCTAGATAAGGATTTAGCAATTGTATTTCGTTAACCTTTAGAACCTGAGCTATGCAGAAGTTTGGATCTGACAGTCTTCAATTTGATTTAAAAGCTTCTGGGACACTATTTCCTAATTATCTAACGACTCTTTATTTAATCTTTCTAAAAGTATAGGTCTGATCGAATTACAGAGAAGGAGAAGATAGCAATAATAAAGCCAGATGGGTTGTATGATAACTACGCTGGTAAGATAAAGAATGCTATCTCGGATTCTGGTTTTAAAATCCTCGACGAAAGGCTCATCCAACAAGCCATTGAACTCATGGAAATTATTCTTAGTTTTCTTGGCTAATTGCTGGGCCAATATGTTTGGATGTTTAGAGCTAGATATAAGATAAACTTTACATGTCAATTGTATCTTTCCGATTTTTCTGTTATATATCTATGCCCTACACAAGTAGATATATGCATTGCTAGTGCACGAACACATGTCAACGAAGGTGGCAGAACTGCTAAACAAGTGTATAATTTGTCTTCTTCACCTCTTCATCTCGCCATGTGTCATGGGCCCAGAAAATCATGGTCCCACAATTGCCTCGAAATTTGCATGTAACTATGCTTTTGAGAATGTACTCTACTTCAAAGATGGATAATTACCAACGGACCATGAGTGAATCATCCCAAAATAACTTCTTTGGAATGCGCATCGGAATAACTTTCGAACTTCTTGTTGATCCGAAACTAGCCAATTCTGGCTAGTCCTGTTTGCTTGTCTTCAACGGTTCTTTTGGAGTTCCGAACCATATTGTAAGCCCCTAGTTGGAGTTCCGGATGCATAATTAAAAAACTAGATGCGAGGCGGATGTGTCTGTATATTCCTGGAAGGACTTAGATGTCTTAGGAATATACTGCTAAGTTTATTTTACTGAAGTCATTAAGATAATGTAAGAAGTTAATTTCTGTTATTTTGTATAAATATCAATTATATCCAAGATGTGAATATTCTTTAATTATGATGCACTTTTCTTTATGCTTTGACACTGCATGCATTGTAATAAGGTTCATCCCACACTGCATATTCTTACTTTATTTAACTTTAGACTTTGGTTTTAATTTGTTCGTACTTCTTACGTACACATATCACATCCACATTAGGCTTCATCACTTTTCGGATGTCGGCCAGTATGCCTTGATTTCGATATCCACGTGGATGTTCAGGTCGGGATGTGTGACCCAACACCTCCTCCATCTTCGCCACCATCGCCCCCACCACCTCTCAACCACTATTATGACCCCTACCACCTCCAACCACTATCAATATCAACATCACCCCCCCCCCCCCCCCCCCAAAACACCACCACTTCCACACTATCTCCGTCACTACCAACTTAACCACCTCCTAACATCAGTTGCAACCATCACTCCAACACCCACCCACCCACCCACCTCCCCCCCCCCCCCCTCCCCCAAAAACCCCCCACTGTTAAAACTTATATTCACTAAACATGAACTTTTATTTTATTTTTTTTAATTTTAGATATTGGTATTAGACATTTTTCATTGGTTTCTTGTCCAAAAAATTCATTTTCGGATTAAGCTAAAAGACATGTTGTCTGATCACAAATATTGCAAATTGAAAAATCATTTTGTATAACATTACGAGACATGCCTTAATGTACCATTTCTAAGTTCCTGAGAAATGGGTGAAACTTATGATAAATGAAATAATTCAAAATTGATATCGTGAAACAATATTGAGTCTCTAGCAATGAGGACCCAATATCAAGATTGCTCCCCTTGACCTTGCCATGGGGCTTTCGGTGCCCATGATATGAGCTTGGTACCCTGACGCTTGTGACCAAAGTGCTTAAAACTCCATCACTCGTGAATTTAGTCATGTGGAGACTAAATGATTGTGATTTGGCTCCAAATCTAGCTACGAGATTTGACGGTAAGAACTCAAACTCAAGAACCGGCACACATGATCGTACCCTAGAATCCTTAGTCGGGTCCCGAGCATAAGAATCCGAATAGTTGAGCTAGTGGGGTAGTCTCTTGTGCATCGAGTGACACAATCAACCTGGATATCCAGTGGGTACCGAATCCGAAGCATTCCAGCCATCACCGGAATAGGTGACAAAGCCATGATATGCTCATAACTAAAGTTTTAAATTGAGATGGTCCTACCAGAATTTCATCAGAACTTCCCCTAAAATAAAGATAAGTCCAAAATAACACCTGCAAGTGACCGCCTTTATTACAAAACATCCCCGAAGGACCACACCTAATGAGACACCGACTGTCTGTTATATGCATGATAATAGGGTCAGAGCATGGTTGGCTTATACCAGTTCTATGAATAAGCTGGGTAAATATCCTCCTCGATAAGAATATGTCAGAGCATGTGTAGATGCCTCGATGTCAAATATACTCACAACAACGGGTACTGATTCTGGCGGCATATCATACAGTATCATACACTAGTCGTAACTAGTGTAAGCTGAAATATAATCTTATCACTACAACAAAAAAGGGCTAAGAACACAGAAGATTTGTGCCCTTTACATTTTCATTGTGCACAAATGCATAGTTGTGCTTTTTGAACTTCATTGAACACTAAACTATTTTAAATGTGCCCTCTGAAGGAAAGGCACATTAGTTAGTGTCCTGCATTTGTGCCCATTAAAATGTTTACACCAAAATTTGTGTCACTGTTTATAAATATCAGTAATCATAATTTTTTATTAATTTACGTACACACATAAATAATTTTTGTGCCCTTTGATTTAGTATATTTAAATTATTTAATTTTATACACATAAATATCTTGTCTTACTTCAACAATCTGAAAATAAAATATTATTTTAATATATATTTTATATCAAAACCCACCATACATCCCCCTTTCTTTCCCTTTACTCTCTCATCTCTCTCTCTCGGTAACACCCACCACCATACACCCACCCACCTTTCTTTCCCTTTACTCTCTCAGCTCACCTCTCTCTCTCCGTCTCTCTCATTTTTCTTTTACTGTCTCTCTTACTTTCCTTCTCTCTCTTTCATCTCTCTGCTTCCCCAGATTCAGTCCAGCCACAGCCACCCTTTGTATCTCTACCCTCGCAGGCAGCCTAACGACCTCGACGTGGCCCTCGCAGGCAGAGATATGGAGCGCCGTACGGCCGTCCAAATCGATGTTGTTGACGTCGATGCCTTGATTGAGGAGGTCCTCGACGCCGTGGATGTCGCCGCGGCAGGTGAGGAAGAGGAGGTTCATGGTGGAGTCGAGATTCTCGGGGACGGAGAGATCGACCTCATTGTCATCGTCGTGGGAAGGGCTGCGGCGGATGGGGTCGAGGGAGGACTGCCTGTTGAAGCTGAAGCGCAAGTTGTTCCTCTTGGGGTCGAGCGAGGATTGGCGGGTGAACTGGCGGCTGAGAGTCCGCTTCAGCGACCCCGTGGAGAACTGCCGTGATATCTCATTTTCTCACCTCTGTCTCTGTCTCTGTCTGTCTCTCTCTCTCTCTCTCTCAACTCTGCCTCCCTTATACTCTGTTGTTAGACTTTGGCGGTCAGATCGACAACCACCGCATCTGCTCAACAACCACCGCATCACTGACTCCTCTCACCCCTATCAGATCTGCATTTTTTGTTTATTTTTTCTTTGATTTTTGTGTAATTGTTTTAACAATTCATTTTTGTAGGCGGGTTTCTGTGAGCTCGTGTGCCCCACAATGGAAGTCCGAGTCGCTCAACAACCACCGCATCACTGACTCCTCTCATCCCTTTCTTCCTTCACGGCGTCCAAAACGAAGATGGTACTTTCTCTCCCTATCTCCATTTCTTTGCTATGTTCAATATCGACCTCTCTCAGATCTGGCCTTTTCCTTTGTTTTGTTTAATTATTTATTTATTTTTTTTGTATTTGATCTTGCAGGAAACTCAACGTCACCTCAGTTAACGATTTTTGTTTGAAATTCTTTTTATTTTTTCCCATAAATTCATAAGTTTGATGGAACTCTACCTGTGGGAATGATGAATTTATTTGTGGAGCAACAAAGATGGGATGAACAAAGCTTTCTGGGGAAGATGTTGTTATCCAGAAATGATAGTTTCTGAGTGTTTTCTTAATTAGGGCTAAAATATGTAAAATGTTTGTTTTTAGTTTGTATGGTTTTTAGATTTTTTATTTTTTTTAATATTTAATTGATATGGCACAATTACAAACTTTGTGCTAACATGGATGGGAAAGTTGTCTGACAATCTTGTCAGAACAAGGCACAAAAATGCTCTTATTTGTGCCAAGTTTATGAGCACAAACCTGTTATATGGTGCCCTCTAACCAAAGGTGACGCCCATAGAGGGCACAAATATATTATAGTAGCCGCATTGTTGCTATTGGTCTATGGGCACGTATGTTAGTGCCCTTAAACCTCATAGGGCACAATTATATTTTTGTGCACAATGGTCATTTTTGTTGTAGTGTATTGAGTAATCACGAAGTAATGACAAGCAAAGAGTGTAACCGTGTCATTACTAAGTAGTACAAATTTAGAATCTTAGCTTGTCATTACTTCAAGATTATTCGGCAATGACATGATTATATTTCATAGCATCATTGAGTTTAAATCCAAGATCTCTCAACAATTTTTTCAACCACAACAACTCACATACACCATGAGACATACCACGAAACTCAGCTTCAGCACTTGACCTAGCCACCACTTTTTGTTTCTTGCTTCTCCAAGTAACTAGATTACCACCCACAAATGTAAAGTATCCAGATGTAGATCGCCGATCATTGATAGAACCTGCCCAATCTGCATCTGTATACCCTTAGACATTCAAATGACCATTCTTGGAGAAAACTAAGCCTTTACCAGGTGCCATTTTCAAGTACCTCAAAATACGGATTACTGCATCCATATGAGCTTCACTAGGTGAGGGCATAAACTGACTTACCACACTAACTGCATAAGCAATGTCAGGGCGAGTGTGAGACAAATAAACTAATCTCCCCACAAGCCTCTGATACCGTTCCTTATGAGTAGAAACTTGATCCGGAAATAAGCCCAAACGATGATTCTGCTCAATCGGAGTATCAACAGGTTTGCAATCTAACATACTTGTTTCAGCTAACAAATCAAGAACATACTTCCGTTGAGACAGAAAAATACCATGCTTGGATCGTGCAACCTCGATTCCAAGAAAATACTTCAATTCACCCAATTCTTTCATCTCAAATTCAATAGCTAGGTACTTTTGAAGGCGTTGTATCTCCTTCTGATCATCACCAGTCACTATCATATCATCAACATAAATAATCAATGCAGTTAACTTACCATTTTGTCGCTTTAGAAACAAAGTATGATTTGAATGACTCTGGACATACCCAAACTTCTTCATTGAACTTGTAAACCTCCCAAACCACGCTCTAGGAGATTGTTTCAAACCATACAAAGCCTTTCGCAATCTGCATACAACACCTTTTTCAGGAGATGTTGCGATACCAAGTGGGAGATCCATATAAACTTCCTCCTTGAGATCACCATGAAGGAAAACATTCTTAACATCAAACTGCAATAGAGGCCAATCCTGGTTTGCTGCTAAGGACAAAAGAACACGCACAATATTAAGTTTAGCAACATGAGCAAAAGTCTCATGATAGTCCACCCCATAGGTTTGAGTATAACCTTTAGCGACTAATCTGGCTTTATACCGGTCAATAGAACCATATGCTTTGTGCTTAATAGTGAACACCCATCTACATCCAACAGCTTTCTTCCCGTTTGGTAAAGGAACCAAATCCCAAGTAGAATTCTTTTCCAAATCTTCCATCTCAACTCTCACGGCATTAACCTACTTAGGGTCAGACAAAGCATCGTGCAATTTTGTTGGAATTGATACACTAGATAGCTGACAAATGTAAGATGCATATGGTTTGGACAAATGATTAGTAGACATATAATTGTTGATAGGATATTTGGCTTTGGCATGCATATCAGGCTCATATTGTACTTTAGGTTTTCCACGATTAACTCGTGGAGGCAACTGATAAGTAGAAGAATTGTCAGAATTTACCTCATGTAAGCCACCATCTTGTACCAAACTGTTAGAAGAATCATCACTGGATGAACCATCATCAGGCAACTGGTCATCAGAAGGTAATTCATCAGACATACCAACAGACAACTCATTGGGCACATCTGAACTGTCGTTAGTAGAAATAGTGTCAGGAATGACAGGTGACCGATCACTATCTATAGCCAACTGATCAGTATCACGCAACATAATAGGTTATGTCCCCAACTCTACCTGTAACACATCATCCATATCATATCTTCGAATCTGCACTTCACTCCCCCTCTCCCCCTGAAGTGGAGAGTCGGAAGAGGGCTGCACAAAATAAGCAACTTCCTCGTGGAAGGTGACATCCATGGTAATATAAGTTTTCTGAGTCGGAGGATGATAACACTTATAACCTTTCTGATTGTTACCATATCCAATAAATACACATCGGAGAACACATGCATCAAGTTTACTCCGCTGATGATAGTATACATGCACATACGCAATACACCCAAACACCTTCGGAGGAAGTTTTGATACAGAAACAAGAGAAACATGTTGTTGTAGCACATCAACCGGTGTCTGAAAATCAAGAACCCTGCTTGGAACACGATTTATCAAATACACAGCAGCCAAAACAGCATGACCCCACAAATGATTAGGAACACATTTATCCAACATCAAGGAGTGAGCAACCTCCATTATTTGACGATTCTTCCGTTCGGACACACCATTTTGTTGAGGTGTAAATGGAGTAGTCGTCTAATGAATAATACCCTGATCACGAAAAAAACATGCCAAAGTGTGATTCACATATTCTTCTCCGTTATCAGACCTGAAGACCTTAACTTTGGTCTGAAACTGAGTAGACACCATAGCACAAAATTCTTAAAGAAGCAAAGGAACATCACTCTTATTCTTCATCAAGAACACCCAAGTTAATCGAGTACAATCATCAATAAAAGTAACAAACCAACGAAATCCATTAGAAGTAACTTTTGCGGACCCCACACATCAGAATGTATTAAATCAAATGGTAAAGTAGCTTTAGAATTACTTACGGGAAAGGAAGCACGATGACTCTTAGCCAGGACACATGTTTCACACTTGAATTATGAATCACTACAAGTGCGAAACAAAGAAGGAAATAGATGCTTCATATAACTGAATGATGGATGTCCCAATCATCGATGCCACAACCAAATTTGATGTCCGTCATCCACTTTAGCACTTAAAACTTGATGATTACTTGAACCAGAAACAACAGTATCCTCGATAGTCAAGATGCACAAACCTCCTATTCTTTTACAACGACCAATTATCTTACAAGTGTGAATGTCTTGAAAATAACAATACGTAGGGTAGAAGTGAGCAGAACAAGATAATGTATCAAGAAGTTTTCCCACTGACAAAAGATTGCACTTAACATCAGGAACAAGTAGAGCACGAACCAGTGATAAGGTCGAAGTAAGAGAGATAGTGCCCTTACCCTTCACAGGGGAAGGTGCTCCATTTGCACTAGTAATATACGGATCACGAACATAATCACTTAACTCATCAAACACTCTAGGGTCACTAGTCACATGATCAGTAGCCCCAATATCAATTATCCATTTATTTGTTCCACCAAGATGCATAACAACACTATGATTATATTGAGTCATTGAACCAAATCACGAACAATAAAGGCACAAAAAATACGCAGCGGAACGAAAACAAGTTACCAGAAAACTATAGCAAAGCACTGTTCACGATACTGTAGCAAAGCATTGTTCACGGCTCTGTAGCAGATCACAGTTCATGACACTGTAGCAAATCAATGTTCACGGAACATACTGTAGCAGACGTTGTACTATAGCGCGGCACTATTAACTTTTTCTTTTCTTTTCTCACAAAGGAAATCACGATAAAAGTGGGCACAAAATTAAAGCACACAGGTCACCAAGAGCGAACTGCTCTGATGCCATATTAAACTAAACATGGTAAGTACCAAAAATATATATGACAATATTTGAGAATTTCTTATATATTCATTAATCTCCAAAGTGGAGTATATATAGGAGTTACAATTGGTATTACATATGTACTTCGTCAATGTGAGACAACAGACTACTATACTATTTACACTTTAACTAATACATAATTCGCAACAGAACTGGTATCAGTGAACCATGCTCTAAACCTTTTATCATGCATGCAAATAGAGGGTCAGATAAAACAGATGGTCACTTATAGGTTTGGACTTATCTTTATTTTAGGAAAAGTTCTGCCGAGATTTCGGTAGAACTATCTCATTCAAAACTTTAGTTATGACTTCATGCATATCATGGTTTCCTCACCTATTGGGGTGTGTCATTGAGTCTTGTGTTCCAACAGCTCCCACGACCTCAGCTCCTTGAACCTCACTGGACCTTGACTTCTTACATGCCCGTATAAGCTTGAGATCCTAATGCACAAAACATAAACCAAGACCTCAGCGCCCGATACCAGATTCGAATTCGACCCTTATTACCTAAGATCCGACTTAGGATTCCAGTGCCATGGACCAAACTTGGGACCATGGCGCACAAGACTAGACTCGAGGTCCGACACTAGGAGACTCTTTATGTTTGGGACCCAACTTAGTATTTAAACTTGGGACTTCAACTTCAATTCCCATCACTTTGAAGTTCTTTGGTACTTCAAAAAAACCTCATCTTTAAGCACATGGTAAGTTTTCACTTGAAAGAAGTTGAAGTTTCACCATAAAACTAATTGACAATATAGGGAGTATTCTATCTCCTTATAAAACTTCCGATGTAGGACAATTATTCACATTCTCACACGCTCCTCATGTGTGGTAAATTTTCAATCATAATTTGGATGACATGGAGAAACTATGACCAATGGCTTCACGTGTGGGTGAATCTGCTCTTACATAATGAAAGAAGTTAAGATTCCATCAAATTAAGTGGTATTATGAAAAATAGATCAACTCTTTATAAGCCTACACAATATTTGATAAACTTCCAATACAGGACAATTCTTCACATCCTCACCAATAAAATAACAAAGCACAACTTAGAGTTTCATACAAACTCAGTGTGCATTGGTACAGCTTGATATAGACATGCATGCTATATACTGGCCTTGAAACTTGTTTTACTCTTATCAAGCATGACTACAACCTACCAACACAATTCCAACCTATATCTAAGACTATACCAACAAGGTCCTAATTAGCGGCCAAAAATAGTGGGTTTCTCAGTGTTTCTGATAGACAGGCCATAATTTATTACTTTCATGACAAATAAGATAATGTATTTTGATTACTGAGGACCCTAAGGACCTTGTTGCAAGATGAAACATTTGCTTAGTCTTAATGCAATACGCATTGTTTATTAATTTAATTGAAGATCCAATGAAAGAAGAGCTCGTCAATAGACTCAAGACAATGATGGCACCACACCCTTCTGGTGGATGGAAGTCCACATCTCACAAGACAGGTTTATGTTGGACTGAGTGTAGTAGTTTCCATATTTAGAAAGTTTAGTCCATACGTTTGCTTAACCCTAGACATCTACCAGATGCATAACCAACATGGCTTCTTTTCTCTTCTCCATTAAAGTTGAATCTTGGTGGGAGTGATTTTTCTTTTGAACTCCCTTTGCATTGGCCCTCGCCCTGCATCTCGAGAATAAAATTTCGAATCCTGAGCAGTGCATCTCTAACAATGATGACACGTACTTTGGATATTTTTACTAATGAATTCTTTCTTATAGTTTTAGTGGTGTTATTTGTCAAAGAAATGTTTCCCGTGTATAAAAATCCATCACCATCCAATAAACACTTGTCACGTGAAAAATTGGTTATTTCTTAGAAGAGTATCTCTCTTTTTGCTTGCATTTGTATTGACCATAGATTAAGCATTAGCGTGTGGTTTAGCGGTGTTAGTCGTGTATCAAATATATAAACCACAGAACATCCTACACATAGCTCATTGAGTTCTTCAACGTGAGAGTAGTAAGTAAGCAATGTAAAAATCGTACAAATCCCATCTCAGAGGCTGCACAATCGCACATGTTGGTTTGTTTAATTAATGTTGATTTGCACCAATGAAAGGCTTTATTATAGCTAAAAGTTGCTTTGAAATTAGGGTTTAGGGTTTAATTTATGTGGCATCATACACTGTGAGAGTGACACAACACAAATACTCAGCCAAGTAAACTTTGTTAATCTCATTTTAATCTTCATTGTTTTCCTAAGATACTGTTTAATTAGTTAAAATAGTGTAATGCAATCATGCTTAATATAGATAGAGAAGATGGTAGTGATCTAGAAAGAAGCATTATTATGCAGTAGGGTTTTTCTTCTCTATTTTTGACATTTTTGGTAAAAGTCAACCCGCCATCCTTGGTACACGTGTTGGTCCGACAACACATGATGGTTTCACTTTGTCGTGACACGTAGCCAATTCCACTGTGTTGATCCACAATAAGACCATGCGGATGTCTCCATTGAATTGGATACTCTCTTCCATCTAGCAGCTGATGAAATTGAGGTTCCACCATAAAACCAATTGGTAATATGGGGAGTAGCCCAAGACCATATAAGCACATAGCAAACCTTGTCCCTCACCGACGTGAGACAACTCTCAACACGCCCCCGCACGTGTGGCCGATTTTCAAGCCTACACGTGGACAACAACTGGGTGACGTGGAGCGTGTGTGGCCTATTTGGCTTCACACGAGGACAATCCACTCTGATACCATGATGAAATTGAGGTTCCACCATAAAACCAATTGGCAATATGGGGAGTAGCCCAAGACCATATAAGCACATAGCAAACCTTGTCGCTCACCGATGTGGGACAACTCTCAACAATAGCTGTAGAACTTTATTTTTAATTTATTTAATAAAAAGATCAGAATAAATAAAAATGTGCAAATAACTCATTGTTTTATCAGTTTTGGGATTCAATGGGGACATTTTAAGTACGAATTTGAAGAAAAAAGGGGCGGTCGTGAGATTGTTTGGTATGTTGGATTAAAAACAATTAATATATCTGCCATATATACCTAGGTTTCCCTTCATAAATCACAATAGGGATTTGTAGTTGTGGATTTTTCTGTTTCTCTTGTTGCAGAGAGATTTCTTCTGCTCATGTTCCAATAAGATTTTGTTTCCTAACATGTTCTTCATCTTAGATATGTATTTCCTCCATATCTAATCTAAGGACGGTGGCCAAAAGATGAGATACACTTGAAATATTTCTCGGGACAGGTCCAAAATTCAAATCATTCTAGCTAGCTAATAAATTGACCAACAAGACTGTAGCATGTGTGGTATTATTTGTCGTGTGGCTTATTCATGTATGACAAGGAAAAAAAAGTACGTTTACATTGCTATAATTAACGTAAAATAATTATATTTACTACAGAATTAATCCAACTCTATTCTTTTGATGCTCCATATACATATATATATATATATATATATATATATATATATATATATATATGCATGTATGTATCGTTATTAGTTATATTGTTGGCTTCGATATATTTTTATTGGCTACTTTAGATTTTTTTAGTCTAGTGATTGTCCATTAAGTTTTAAGAGATACTCGCATATTCTAACATATAATTTCAATAATTTCCGGCAGGGTGGAGCTGCACTTATCTGTATGCATTTGTCTATCTCTCCGCGTGAATGTTCATAATGGAGTTGCACCTATACCATTGCACTTGTGTGCCTATACATGCAACGAAGGATGCATGTGTCTATCTCGCCCTATTCTCAGATAACTTGAGCTTCTGGGGTCTAATCTAATGGTTGTCTTACATTACCACTAATTGCAGAAAAGGGTCCATGGAATTGTGAGAGAGTCTTCTGTGCCCTACAATATTTGTGGCAGGTGAGATAATGAGGCGCCAGTCCGGTCAGTGAGGGACATTCCCACGCCAATTTGAGATCTTTCTTATAACTTGATCGAAGATTGATGGCCTATTATTTATGACCCCATACCCCCCCCCCCCCCCCCCCCCCCCCTCACCCTTTTTTCTCTCTTCACCTTTCTTTATTCTCATCCCACATAATATATATTGCTAATCCTGCATGTTGCCCATACCTTCAAGTTCCTACGTACTTATAACCTAAACTGTTTGCCTTGATCTGCCATTAGTATTTCAATTTATCCTCGTAATTTTGATCCAAAAAGCTTTTGGTATATACATTGTAGGCTCCAACTGTTATCTGTTGGGGCCTCCTGAAATTATATATCTATGTAGGACTCAAAACTGAATTATGTTATGGCGAAGAAAAAAAGAAAGAACTTTTAGAAGCAGAAAGAATATGAGTGACAAGCGCATAGTAATTTGCTAGGTTTATAGACTGGTTTTTTTTTTTTTTTTTTTTTTGAACAAACGATATTATCTACACGGGAGAGGGTGGACTTAGCCTCATTTAATTAAGAAAAGTTATTGGAGAATTGGCAATTCATGGGTTAAAAGATTATTTACAGTTGTCATATCCCGAAAATTGAAAGTGGATGTTTTGAATAGATTAACCTACTTTTATTTGGCATGTCAGTTTTGGGCTCGTAATCTATGGATTCGAAGAAAATGACAAGATCTACAAGTTTGCAAACGAGCCTAGTCGAATTTTAGGCGAATTTATCATTTAATGTGTTTAATTGGATCGGAATTTAATATTTTAGAATCTTTTTAAAATTTTGTTATTTGTTTAATTTATTTCTTATTTGATCTAGGGTTTGTTAAGACTATTTAAACAACATTTAGGGTTGTACTTTTATTCATCTTATCATATTATTCAAGGGTGGTGATAAACTCACCCCACTGTCTTATTTCCCCACTCACCTTTTAATAAAAAAATTTAATACCAAATTTACTCTCTTGTAAAATGACATCTAAGACCAAAGAAAAGAAAAACCCCTGCTTTCTAGGTTGACAGGTTTGTTCTTCCCCATCTTCTACAACAACCCACCTCTCTAAATCTTCAAAAAATCAAGCCCTAGTACCTTTGGCCATTTTAATTTGATCTGTTTTTGTTGTCAGTCCACATACCGATTAATGTGGGAGGCACATATGAAGTGGAACATGGTGTTCTCGGGGCGGGTGGCATGTTGGAGGATGGAGAAGAAGCTGGGAATTGTGTAAAATGTATTGTATAGATGGGATTCTTGTTGTGCATCTTGATCATTTGAGTCATGTCTTTGTAGATTTTGTTTTACTCAATAAAAATAAAAATAAAAATAGAAAGAATTTCAATATAAAGGTTATTTTATGAATAATAGTTGGTGGGAAGATAACATGTCAAGTTTTTAACTTTTTGTGGTGGGTGGGATTATAATGTGGATGGGAAAATAAGACACGGGGGTGGGTCTAGTAGCACTCTTATTCAATTAAAAGCAAGAGTTTCTCTCAAATTTATAGAGTTTCAGAATTCTTCAAGGGTGATTGTTCATGATCCATTTATCGTGACAAATCGGAAGTGGTAATATTAAAAAGGTTTTAAGTAGCAATTTTGATGCAAATGGCTGGGCAACATGCGAAATTGTAGCAATTTTTAGTTCAAAGTACTACTAATGTGCATGTATTTAGGTTAGAAGAAGCTTGTGGAACCACAAGTAGATAGTCAAAAGGGTTTAATACACAAGCAGATGGTACAACCACAAGTTGTTTAACAACGCCCCTTGTACTTGGAGAACTAGGTAGATTGTGTGACCCCCTCACAAAGAGATTGATCCCTCTTCTGTATTTAGATACAATTGTTGGTTATTCAAATACAATTCCCATATAGATATAACTCTCAAAATAAAAATCTCACCTCTTTAAAAGTAATTTTCCTAACTACATAATCAAGATATCTGAACCAAAATTTTCTCATACAACAGCACAAAAATTGTATAGAGATTGGTTCCAACATTTAAATGAGACGATAAAAAGGCTGCCATGTCGATCATATGTTTCAGAATATATATGTATCTGCAAAATCAGATTGACCCATGTGTCATTAAGTATGTATACGGATTAAATTAGATGAGCAAAGAATTAAACAGAATGTTTTTTAGTTTTTTATATATATTTTATGTGCGGTGTGAGTTTATATAAGAGAGAAAAAGGTGGGAAAAGATTGGCTAGATACAGAGACATGAAGCCACCCTTGTGTTTAGGAACTTGAACCAGTAGAAATTAATTAAACAAATCCCTTCTCATCTGTTCTCCTTATTTGATCAGCTTGGCCATGAAATTCAACCAATCCCATTTTGTTTAGTTTTATAATCCCAAAGTTCATTTCTCATTGGCTTTTAAGATCTGCCCTCCAACACCTCACTTCTGCAAACAAGTAAACTTCCTCCACCTGCACTACTCTTTTCCTCCTCCGACCCATCTCCTCCACCACTTTTCTATCAGAGGACTCCAACCACCCACTTGTATCTTAGAAAATGAAGGTGAGTCTTCGTTCTGTTACATACTTTCACGTGTACTGTTTATGTTTGTATGTGTTAGAGGGAGAGGGAGAGAGGGAGAGGGAGAGGGAGACAGGGAGGGGGAGAGAGGGAGGGAGCGAGAGGGAGAGAGAGAGAGGTTGCTCTGTTGTTTGAGCTGAAACATGCTTGCGAAGGCTGAGAAGTGGGGTTGTCTAATGGTGGTGGTTTCTGGTTTTTTGATTGCAGCTTTTTAGTTGGATGCAAAATAAGATCAATGGGAACCAAGGAAACAAGAAACCAAATACAGTTTCTACCACAACCCGTAAGCATTCTTCTTCTAACCAATAAATTCTATATGTTACTTTTGAATGCCATGGTTTGCATTTTAATTTGAATGATGTGATTTGCTTCCTATAAAAGTAGGATTTTTTCTTCAAGAAGCTATGCATGTTATAGTAGCTTTTAGTCATTTCAGTCCAATAAGGATCTTTGTTAAAGAGTTGTGCTATGGAGAGTCGCTTATACGTGTTATATGAGTTGTGAATTTATAAAAATTTACGTTACTGCATTGACACATATCGTTGATGACACTGACCTTTTTACTTCAATAAATCAATTACAATAGAAACAAAAAATTAAAAATCAACTCAGATCATGTTAGTAAAGTTGACATGTACTAAAAATCTAGATTTACAATTTATGCAGAGATGAGTTTTCATTAGTTATATATTAAATAGATCAACCTCCATTACAAAATAAAAAGAAATAAATAAAGCTGCACTATTTTGAATATGTCCCTTGATTCTTTATTTCTTAATATTATTTTTGAGATTTGTGATTTATGTATTGTGTAGATCATGCAAAACAAGAGCCACGTGAAGAATTCAGTGACTGGCCTCATGGATTACTAGCAATTGGAACTTTTGGAAACAATGAATTGAAAGAAAAAAATGCTGCTCAAAGCCAAGATATTCAGGAAGATCCGTCTTCATCCGAAGAAATCCTAGATAATTTCACACCAGAGGAAGTAGGTAAATTGCAAAAAGAGTTGACGAAACTCTTAACGCGAAAACCAGACATCGAAAAGCAAATCGCAGATCTTCCGTTGGACAGGTTTCTAAATTGCCCGTCGAGCTTGGAGGTTGATCGGAGAACCAGCAACGCCCTTTGCTCTGATTCATCAGATAATAACAAGGATGAAGATATTGAGAAAACTATTAGTGTCATACTTGGTAGATGCAAAGACATTTGTGCAGACAATAAGAAGGCAATTGGGAAGAAATCAATTTCTTTTCTTCTTAAGAAGATGTTCGTTTGTAGAAGTGGATTTGCACCAGCACCAAGTTTGAGAGATACACTTCAAGAATCGAGAATGGAGAAGGTATGTGCAAACGTACATAATCGTTTATGCGCATGAAACTGAGTTTGAATCCCTCTCCCCGCAATTCAGATTTGTTACAAAAAAACATCATAGCACGCGTTATAAAATGTGTTAACTATTTTACTTAGTTCCATTAACATCTTGATTGATCATCCATTATATGATTTTGGCTTTACAGCTTCTTAGGGTAATGCTTAACAAGAACATCATCAATCCGCAAGGTGCTTCTCGAGCATCATCAATGAAGAAATACCTCGAGGGCAGACAGAATCCAACAAAGAAGGGAAATAACAATGAAGATGAATCAAAAGAGAAGATTAATGATGGATGTAAATGGGTCAAGACAGATTCTGAATGTAAGTTCATTTTTCAGTTTTTCTCAAATAGCTTGATTTATAATTAATATGCTCACACTTTTGGGGGGAAAAATTAATTTAGGGAACCAAACTGCACAAAATCTGGATCTGATGGTTGCCTGTTTTTCCGTTGCAGATATAGTACTAGAAATTTGAGGTGCCTATGTTTACTACCATTCTTATTTGTTATTACAAGGTAAGAGAAACCCTTTGTGAGCATGCAGTTTATCATGTATATCATCTTCATAAATTATGAACAACACCTTAATATATGCTAATACAATTTTTTTGCAGCTTCATAACTTATGAAATCAAATACTCGAAATTTCAGAGGGGCAACAACGAATCATCAATAAGTTCGTCTGGCTTCTGAGATGATCACAAACAAAAAATGCATATATGTATGACTGGACGGCTCTTCTGTTTTGGTGTCGATGTTGATTCCCTTTTTTTCATGGTTACATCTGTGGAAACACAGTGCAATGCCATGTTTTGAAGTTACAAGGGGACAAAGGGATTTTCTGTAGTCTCTGCTAGCAAATTAAGCTAGACAATCTCTACATTTTTCATCCTATTTTCTACAAATTTTTCTCTGTCTTTTTTTTTTTTTTTGGCTGAATTGCTATCTTTGTAATATAATTTGAGGGGAATAAATATTAGATTGACATGAACTTATATGAAGACTTTGTTCATTATCAAACAACATATACACAAGGACTGAGTTTTTTTTTCCCCTGCTAATATGGAAGAAAAAGTCCATGCATGACTATAGATTGTAAGTTGTAATGTTTTCTTTATTTTATCCATACAAATTACTATGATTTTCCCATCAGTAAGGTGTAGATATGACATACTTGTTGAGTAGGCATCCTTGAATTCAAATGACACCCTTGAAGTGATAGAATCTGCCATAGACAATCGATCGGGATATAATCCTTGTGTCTACACTCTTCACATATTGAATTTATGGGAAAAGATAGATTCGGCAGAGCGATTGACAGATAGAGAACTAGTGCAGAAAAGAGAGAGGCCTGTATTTTGGGAGGATATCTTGATAGCTTTCTTTGTTGTATTCGTATAAGATATATACAATTAGCACTGTTCTAAAATCTCCGTCTGGTACTGCCTATGTGCCTTGTCTGGGCGTTAGGCGGCTGAGTTATGCTCCGATTAATTCCTAGGCGTTTGAAAATTAAGAAATGGCGCTAAAACCTGCTTAGGCGCCCACTTAGACCACCAAGGAGCCCACCTAGGCAGCCTAGGCGCCTGCCTAGACTGCCTAGGCCGCCCAAACCCACTAGGTACCCGTCTAGGTCGCTATTTCTACTTAGACAAAAAATAGATCACTTTCATTTTGCACTTTATTTTTTTAATAAATTATAAGAGACTTGTTAAATATTTAGAGGAACACATATTATATGTTTGTTTCTTATGTTTTCATTAATTATTATGTTCTAATACTTTATAATCTATATGTCATTCTATTTTGCAGTTTATGAATCACAGTGAATGCCGCCTAAACACTGGGTCCCAACCTGCCGCCCAATTAGCGCCTAGCGTCTTTTAGAACCTTAACAATTAGATAGTTGACTGTGTTCAATATGAAAGAGGCAAGTAATAACTAATTGTTATTTATATAATACAATATGAAGAGATTGATGAGATTGAGATCACATCACAGACTCACAGTTTGACAGCAGGATCATTGGAGGAATTACAGACTGAATTAATACTCTTTGTCAGAATTTACACTTGACGAGTATTGTTTGTAGATACAAAAAGCTCACTTCAGTGACACAACAGATTATCTCCGACATTTAGATAGATAAATCAAATGAAAAATAATTATTACTGTCAAATTGTTGATGACTGGACTGGGTGACACTCAACATTTGCCTAGAAGTTTTTCTTTATGGGAAAATTTAAGCTTCATTAAAAAGGGAAGATTGCAATATAGAGGTAAGAACTGACCACCTCGCTATTCGAATTTGATGACTCTCTCTCTCTCTCTCTCTCAAGATTTCTCAATTGTCAAAGGTATGGAAGTTGATTGGTTCAGTTATGTTGCTAGTTTTAGGGGTGTAGTCAATTTAAATTTCACGGGATGTTAATAGATTTTTTTAAGTGACAGATTAATATGAATTTCTATTATAGATTTTTATAGATTTGTATAAAAAAATTCATGAATTTCTTATGATTTCTAAATATCACCAAACCAATATAAACATGAACAAATCAATATAATATGAACAGGTATCAAACAAATTTTACTTTCACATTCTCTGTCCCAGTTTGCTACATTGTGAACTTGGCAAGAAGGGAAGGCAAGCATCACTGGAAAATCCTCCAATCAAGTGATAGTCATTTCTGTATAAATTTGGGCAGGGAATTAAATTAATTTTTGTGTAAAAAGAAGAAAGAAAATAAAGAGAGAGAGAATTGAGAATAAAAAGAATTGGGGATATCGTTGAAGACAAAATTATCTACCTCTTCAAAATTAGTTGTGTTCATTTCGATCTTAGAAAAATTTTGCTTAGAAAATTTTGAATTCTTATGACATATGTATGTTATAATTGGACTCAACATCTTGGGTTTTTGGATCTGGATCTGACTAACCCATTAATTAATGATTTTTTTTCACACCTCACTTATTGCTGAATACATTCAACGTACTGAGTACTCTTTACATCTACTTTGTCAATTACAATTTATCTAAATTCACCCACACATTTTCCTTATTGCGCTCACACCCCACACACTGTATTTCTAAACTAAAATAATCGTGTGGCTAATATGTATTTGATCGTCACATGTCCTCAAGATGAAAACGTTAGGAGAGCAGGACTCCATCAACTTTGCCTATTCCGTATTTGTTCTGTCAGTTTAAAAACAAAAAATAAAACTTCAAAGCTCATAATATAGAGGACTATGAGTCGAAAAACTCCAATCAATGAACATTGTTCCTTGCTTATAAAACCAGAACAGCTCGAAAGGGAATGAAGTTATGGGTTATGGCATTTCTTAACGCCGCTTAGTCTGCAAAGTACAAACTGGAAGTGAATGATTAGGTTGGATTTAAGCCCAAACTGTCAAAAGTTGTGTTTTCCAAAAAAAAAAAAAAAAGTTTTCCAAAAAAAAAAAAACTGTCAAAAGTTGTTCAATTTTGTTATTTACTAGCCTTTATGCACACCTTCATCGTGTGCATGTTCATCGTGTGCATAGGACATTTTCTGAATCAAAGCGTGCTACAAGCGATTTAGACGTTGTAAATGTATTTATATGCGTGAATTGCTTCAATAATTTTTTTATGACAAAAAGAAAGTCAAATATTTGAAGTAAATGAATAATATTAGACCATGCTAAAAGAAATCCCTTATAAAACAATTAAAGTAGTTGAATCCACCCCTTAGTGTAGATAACATCGTTTGTTAAAAAAAAATTACCATTTGACAATTAATTGAATCACATTATTGTGCGCCTGCGAAAGACCTTTTTATCACCAGCAGTACGCATCTCTTAAGATGTTTTGAACTTGTTTAAAAATAGAGAAAATAATATGTAATAAACAACTAATTGAATCACATTATTGCTAACCTATTGTGAGGCTAAGCTCATCCCCTCCCCTTTAGTGTAGATAATATCGTTTGTTCCGAGGAAAAAAGAGAGAAGAAACAATCATTTGACAACTAATTGAATCACATTATTATGTGAGTGCGAAATACCTTTTTTTTATAACTGGCACTATGCGCCTCTTAAGATGTTTTGAATTTGTTTAAAAATAGAGAAAATAATATTTAATAAACAACTGGTTGAATCACGTTATTGCTAGCCCATTATGAGGCCAAGCCCACTGACACACCCCGACCTCAATCGAGGCATGCTGGCCTGTCACGTGAAGGTGACGTAGCCATGTGCGCCGTGCGGAAATGATGGTGATATGAAAATTAGGGTAAATAAAAACTGACTAGCTATTTTACACTAGATAGGTATATGAGTACTAGTAAAGGTATCGAAATGCAATCCAGACAACTAAGAACTAATTATACATGACATGAAAGAAACCCTACATTGATGGATGTCTATTAGAACCTCTGTAGAATCCTCGTGAGCCACCAACACGAACTTCTATCTAGAACCTGGAGGGGCGCAAAACAGAAAGTGTGAGCGGGCAAAAATAAAGCTTTTTAAAATCATTTCTCTTTCTAAAAGTAATAACCCCTCGCCGTAAAACCCATATACTTTCCTAGAAAATAATGATACATGTGTAAATACAAATTAGGCTCAAAAGCAATGAAAACTAAGGTAAGTGCCATGTCAGGTATCACAAAAATAAATATGAAGCCAGGTGATGTAATTCAATATAAAATAATATGTCAGCTGGAGTCACCTAATGTGACCTGTACGGCTGAACCTATATCTCATAATTAGTTCATGCACACAGGTCAGAACCACATAATGTGGTCTGTACGACAGGCTAGGTGTAAATAGATACACTCAAGTGCTACGATCATGTGATGGCTGTGCGAAGTATCACAAGTCACCTACAAGTTGAAACCACCTAATGTGGTCTGTACGACAGGATCACGTGAAGACTAGGCCCTGGCCTCGGGCGAAGCACTAACACCAGGGTGCAGGATATTTATCACTAAATGCAACCCAACATAATCATGCACACTACAATCACTACCATCAATATATACTCACCTGAAGCTTACCTAAGCGTCCGCATCGTCAAACAACAATATGCATAACTATACTAATGCATATTCTAAAGTGTAATGCAATTGACATGACATTTAAATCATAAAACTATTTAAAACAATTTCCGGGAAAACGTAAAACATATATACGTATATATAGAAAACCAAAAGCCCACTCACTAGTATGTAGCTGGGTAGTAACCCCCGAGTCTCGCCTGACTGAGCTCGTCCTCCGGAAACGTCTCACCTATATGTGAAATAACTATTTTAACGTTAATTTTAAGCACATATACCAAACCGTGTAATAACTTCTCATACGTTGCTCAATTGGGGTGTTTCAATATATCATGGCCTACTCAACACCACGAACATCCCCATATTTTTAGAATAATTTTCTAACCTCTCACGCGCCGTCACGCTCCGGCCACGCGCAGGCACGTGCCTGGCATGCTGACGATAACCCTAACGCCGTTAGGGAATATTCCGTTAAATAGTAGCATATACTTTTAACTTTACCTGACGCCGTTAGGTATATTCCAACAAAATTGACAAAATATTCTCCTTTCTTCTCCGGTGGTTCGCCGGATTCCGTCGCTGGCCGCCGTTGTGTCATCGGAAACTGGAAAAAAAATTCAAATCTTAATATCTCAACCAAATTTCACAAATTTTACATGGATTTGAAGCACTGAACGAGTAGAACATGTTCTTACCACTTTGATGTCCTACCACCGACGGGAAACAGTCTGAAAATAGCTCGACACCTCCGGCTAAATTTGAAACTCAACAACCCAAGCGTTTCGACGTTTCCAACCACTCTAAAATTAGCCTAGGATCCTAATAGAATCGTTTAGGACCCTTTTTGAGCCTTAAAATGTTGTGAAACATCCACGATCACGTCGGAACGACAGCGTACCCCGCCGGAGCTCACGAGTTCTTGAGTTCCCCGTGTCCTTTCTTTGAACAATTGGTATGGTTAGGTTCGTAGGCTTGTAAGGAATTCAAAGGTGGTCCTTAGAAGTTCGATCTGTGGTGATTTGATGGTGTTTGATGGTTGAAAAACTCGGTTATACGGATTAAAAGGAAAGACAGAGAAGATAGGAGAAAAGGGTGTGTACGTGTGCATACGTGTGTGTGTCATGGGATTGGGCAGTTTAAATGCCCTCAAGCCCTAATTGGGCTGCGTGCCTAGGCTCATGCAAATTTAGGTCCAACCCAATTTCCTCCATTCCTTCATAATATTTCCACTACGAACCCAACTCAGCCCTAACTCGCGTCGACATTCTCGTGGTGTCGAGTATAATTTAATTACGTCAACGGAAAGATAACTTAAAATTACCTACATACATCCCCGTCACAAATCCCGCGAGGGCAAAATCATCATTTCCACGCATTTGAGGATAAAATATAGTTTAATTCGGGACAGGTCGTCACACCTACCCCATTCCCCTTAGTGTAGATAATATCGTTTGTTCAAAAAAAAAAAAACAATCATTTGACAACTAATTGAATCATATTATTATGCGCGTGCTAAATACTTTTTTTATAATCGGCACTACATGCCTCTTAAGATGTTTTAAATGTATTTAAAAAAAAGAAATAATATTTAATAAACAACTTATGGAATCACATTATTACTAGCCTATTGTGAGATACTAATTATATAAAATAAAAGAAAAAAAATTGTACAAAAATAATTAATCATTAAAAAAACAATGTTTATATGATGAAAATACTCTTGTATTATTTGGTGCAGTATTTTGGCTGCTTTTGAATTTTTTTTGTTTGGGGGGCATTTTTGTCCAAATTTTTTGGTGAAGCCGTGACCCTAAAAGGGATTGTTGGCTTTATATATAGAGATATTTTTGTTGACACTAAACCGACAAGAATATTGTATTGTGATTATTTAGCCATAATTTTTTACAAACTATAGGATACTGTACACTAAATTTATCGAGGAGCGTTTGAACATAAAACGCAATAACTTGAAGAGAAAATATTTCAACCACCAAAGTAATTCACTATCTACTATTTAGCTGTAACTTTTTGCATAGATATTATAACAAATTCCATATCATACATCAATTTTATGGGACATAAATCAAAATATTCAAATAATAAATCAGGCAACATCAAAAGACTTATTTTTAAAATGTCCCTTATAAATTTACTTATTATACTCTAACTATGAAACGAAAGATCCTGATATTTTGCAAGCATTTTGAGTAACTCTTCAACCTGGAATTCCACTTGAAGAAGGAGGGGCCATGGTAGTGTTGAATCTTTTATTGGTACATGGACATTGTATGGACTGACGGTCTTACCAATCTTGTTCGTTACAAAGGTTGATGCTACCACAAAGAGCCTATTGTTGGAGAAGAAAATCAATTTATTGTTTATGTAGCTTTGAAACTCAATTTTAATCTTACTTTACCCTCTGAAACAAAAATGTCACTATTTGCCACACTTTGGTGAGTTATTGTCAATCCCGTCAAGTTGAGGTTGAATGTGCTGACGTGGAAGTTATCTTATTGATCTGGCATCTATTAAGCAAAAGAGACAAGGGTATTTTTTTTTTTTTTCAAATCGTCAAGCATCCACGTCAGCATATTTAATCTTTAACTTGATGGAATTAACAAAATTTCATCAAAATGGAGCGAATCTTGAGTTTTAAGATGTAAAGTAATAATATTTTGGTTTTTTCGTCAAAAATGGTCCTTGAGATTTACATAATTCCTCACTTTGGTTCATGAGATTTGAAATCAATACAAGTGGTCCTTGAGATTGTCCACCATCAATCATTTCGGTCCTTCAGTGAATAGTTATGTTAACTAAAGATTAAAATAATGAAACTACCCTCAATTTAGTAAACAATATACCACAATAATTTGACAAAAATTGAGAGTACTTTTGTCATTTTATCCTTATTTAGTGGAGATTTTTCACAGAATGATCAAAATGATTGATAATGGATAAATTCAGGGACCAATTCGATCGATTTCAAATCTCAGAGACCAAAATGAGAAGTTTTACAAATCATAAGGACCATTTTAGATAATAAAAAAAACCTAATATTTTTGTTTCGAATAGTAAAATGGACTTGAAGCAAAAAATAAGACATACTCAAAATAAAAACCAACAAGGGAATTATTAACTAGGGATGGCAATCCAAACCATTAAATCCGATAATTGTGGATAATCATCTGAATTGAGCGGATTTGGGTATGAAAATTTGGGTATATTATGTATATGGGGAAAAACCGTGGAATTTTATTGGTTATGGTTTTGAATATGGTTATAGGGGTCCCCAATCCATAATTGTCCCCGAATTCGAACCGAATAATATATTTAGTATATAATATAATAGTATTCACCGAACCCTATACTATATTCCTTATTTATCAAACCCTATACTATATTCATTATGCACCAAACATAATGCTTATGGGAGATATCAACAACTCACATTATCAATGTTTTATTCAATACTCTTATTTTTATACTCTAAAAAATTCATTTATTGTTATGTTTTTTAGTATTAGACATGGCTATTTAATAACTAAATTAGTATCTATTAAATTATTGTGCACCAATTGGATCATTGGATGAATATGATTTTTCGTTTTTGATGAAGATGGATATAATCGTTAACTAATGGGAAATTCGTTACCCAGTGAGTGAATATGGTTATGGATAATCTCCGATGATTAACTTGTGGTTATAGATAAAGCTAATTTTCGTGATTATAGAAATAGATATATTATTTCCGTCTCCAAATTAAACTGTTGTCATCTGTATTACTGACACATTCCTAATACATGTTGCCTAACTTCCATCCCCACCAGTCTTTTCTCGTGTCTCTCTCTAGAAACCAGAGTTCCACCATGGCCGCTGGCTTCCGACTAAGGCTGGGGGTCGGTGGCCGCCCCACCTTCTCCTCCTCCTAGCTTCCCTTCCTTCCCCTCTTCCCTCTCCATCTTCCTTTCTCGTCCTCCTAGCCTTTCACCCCCTTCTGTTTTCTTTCGCCATTTTCCTCTCCCTGTCCCTAATGTTTCTCAACCTTCATCCCACCTATCCTCTCCCGTGTTTCCTCCAAAGTGCTTCTTCCATCTTCTATCTCCCTCTGCGTCTTTTCTCCTTCGTCCCTCCCTCCCCGTTCCCCCCCCCCCGCCTCGCGTCTTTTCTCCTTCGTCCCTCCATCCCTGTTCCCCCTCCCCCGTGTCTCTTTTCCCTTGATTTCTACTCGGGCTTCTCTCCCCCCACGGTTTTCCATCGTCGTCTCAGAGGTTCTCTGGTTCCCTTGGATGGCTCTGCCATTTTGTGGCCTTGGTGGGTGTTGTTGGCTGTCGGGTTTGGCGTTGCGGCGGCCCGGATACGGGTCTCGTAGGGCCCCTCCCTCGCTGGGTTGTGGTGGGCTTTCAGATCTGTAGTGTTCTGTCCGCGGTGGAGTTTTTATGGGTGCTTCCAGTGGCATGGTTGCTCACGGGTTGTTGTGCAGATCCGTTGCTCTCGGTGTTTTGGGTCTCCGAGGGATTTCCCTTCGAACTATCGTTTCAGCCTAATTTGGGTTCGTTTTGGGGGGTGTGACTGGTGGCGTGGCGACTTGGTTGGGATAGTGCCCTCTTCCTTCCTTGTCAGGTCGTCGCTACCCTTCCCTCTGCTACGACCCACACCGGACGGCGGTTCCGACGGTCTTTGGTGCCTTGTTCGCCCTAGCTTTGGTGGACATCCCACGCCTCTGTCATCTCTGCATGTGACCCTGCTTCTTTGTCTTATTCCAATGCTGCACTTGTCTCCACTGTGGACATGTCGGATTTATTATGTTATTCGTCCTATGCATGTGTTGGTCGCATGCTCTTTTGTTTTTTAGTCTAGTTTTTTATGTCCATTTTGTGTTGCTTCTGCAATTGGTTTGTGTCGCTGCTGCGATTTTGTAGCCTCGTTTTCTAACGTAGGTTTTGGTGAGGGTTTCGGTGCTTGATATGCCACTTATGGGTCATATCAATTTTGGGACTCCTCGTTGTAATGGTGTGTTTTGAGTGATTGCCGTATAGGGGTTTTAAAATTATTTGTGATTTGTGCTCATTACTCCAGATCAAGATATTGATCACTGGAGCTTATGTACCCATCTGACATCCTTGTAAGTGGATGGCTTTGACATCCTTGTAAGTGGTTGGTTATTAATGAAATTCTATCGTTTCTTTCAAAAAAAAAAAAAAAAAAAAAACTTCCATCCCACCACTATGTCACTCTCCAAAGCCCAAACCCTAGAATTCTGATTCTCCCCTAACAAATAAAATCACCCTTTGCCTCAATTACTCTGCATTTTCTCGCACTTCCCCTCGAACCCCCTCTCTTTTTCTCGGCTAAATCCCCCCCTCTCAAACTCTTCCGGGCCGATTGGATCTGAGTATTTTTTATTAAAACTCTATCCAGTCCCATCAATCCGGAAGAGAGGCCTCCAATCCTCTGACCCTCCTCAAATTCTAAGGTTGTTGGATCTGAAAAGGCTAGGATTTTCTTGCACAGTTCGTTAAAGTTTCGGTCTTTTGTTCAAATTTCTGGTTCTCGGATTAGGAGTCGTTATTTTGGAGGAAAATTGAAGGGTTTTTGGGGAGGCATCGGAGAAAAGGCTGAGCTGCCAATGCCATTGTTGGTTTGGAAATTGGTGAATTTTTCGGTGATTTTTGAGAAACCGAAAAAGTTTGAGTTTTTAGAGTTGAGAAGAAGAAGCATCAATGTCTTGGGCAGGCCCAGAAGATGTCTACCTTTCCACTTCTCTTGCTAGCTACCTTGACAGTATGCTCTCCCTCTCTCTAATTTATACTTTTTTTCTGGGGTTATGATTTTTTATTAGTTGTATGAAGTTAATGGTAATTCTTTCTAGTTTCTAGTTGTTTTTACTAATTTGTGTTCTGACATAGTTGAAAGATTTGTTCTTTTTACCATTTGGGTTTTTCTTCTGGTATTTGTTGCTTAAATTCCGATTGGTTTACAGGTAGGATCATGCAGAAAAATTGTCTTCTTGTATTGAAGTTTTGCTGTTTGAGTATTCCTTTAAATCCCAGTTTCAATGTCGATTTTGAATTGAGTACTAGTGAAAAGATGCTGGAGTTTAGTAAACATTTTTTCACTGTTGAGGTGTGGTGGTCTAATGCTATTATTCATGCTGCAGAGAAGCTTCTTGTGCTGCTCCGTGATGGTCGGAAACTTTTGGGGATACTTCGGTCTTTTGATCAATTCGGTACTAACATTATCTTCTCTGTTGTTTGAGGGCAAATTATACTGTAAGTTTACTGAAGATTCTGAAGTAATAGTTATTTCTGATTTGTAGCCAATGCTGTTCTCGAGGGTGCATGTGAGAGAGTCATTGTTGGGGATCTTTACTGTGACATCCCTTTGGGTCTTTATGTCATCCGCGGGGAGAATGTTGTTCTAATTGGCGAGCTGGTATGGTACATTATCGGTTGCTTTGTCATCTATAACTCAAAATAGCATCATTTGAATAATGTTTATGTCTGCACTTGATGTCTTAGGATTCGGAAAGGGAGGAACTTCCACCACACATGACTCGTGTTTCAGCTGCAGAAATTAAAAGGGTAAGTGTTGCCAGCTCGATAATCTTTATAAATGGTGTGTTGATATAAACTATCTCACTCTCTTCCTATTTCCTTATTATCTGTTTTGGTCTTCAATTGTTCAAGTTTATAGCTCTAGTGTTAAGGATTGTATATGAAGTTGGAAATCTATATGGTTTTAAAACACTGGTTTTTGACATAGATAGTAAGAAGATTTGAGACTAAAATCCGCAATGGAAATTAGTAGGTGAATGATGCAGTTTTGAAGCAAATAGTTGAGCACCATTTAGGAAAGGTGATTCTAACATATAGGATGATTGAACCGCTCGATCGATTTACACCTTAAGCAGTATGTTCTGAAGGTATGCATACTAATGAGAGGCGGGTTAATAGTGCCACTTGTTCTATCTGTATTTAAGTACACATAAAACGAAAAGATCATACACATGCAGAAATTTGAGTGGAATCTCCAACTCTGCTGGAGTAAGGCATGGTGACTGTTACCCCAAATATTTTTTGTGAAGAGTTTCTGTTGGTAGGTGGAATTCTAAAGACTGTTGAGGTCTAATCTTTTTTTTTTTAAAATGATTTTCAGAAATATGTTTCTTGCTTTCCTTTTCTTTTCGTTAATGTATTGGAATCACTAGGTGAACAAATAATTGTTTCTAGGTCAACCAAAACTGGGGTTAAGTAATTTTTTGAACATAGACGCCGAATTTCTTGAACGGGTTGGTTCCCAAGTGGGGTCTGAATTAGGGCGATTTCCTGATGGTGGGGCACAGCTATTGGTGGTTTAATTTCTCCCAAGATTATATGTAAATTGAAAGACTGTCTTTACATTTTCGATTTACATCTTTGTCAAATTTTTCTGCAGTGTTTTTGGGATTTTTGGGTCTGCTTTGTTTGTTATATTTGGACGTACTTTGCTTTATTACTTTGACGGAAACCTGTATGGATGATTAGCTTTGTAATTATGCAGGCACAGAAAGCAGAAAGAGAAGCTTCTGATCTTAAAGGTACAATGAGAAAAAGAATGGAGTTCCTTGATATGGATTAAACGAGTCGCTCACCCGTCCGCGAATATTATAGCGGCTGCTATTCATTCTCTTCTTCCTGTAGTTGGCCGATGTTCGTAGATGGTAGATGTCAAATCTTCGAAAATTAGAATTTCAATCAACAGTTGTTCAAATTTCTTTCTGTAATATTTGGCTGAATTAGTAGAAGTGTCCCTTTGCTTTAAAAGCTTCACCATTTTTTGTGGATTCAAAAGTTCTAGGGAACCCTAATTTAGTTTGTTCATAGACCTTTTGACGAAATAAAGAACATCAAAGAAGTCTACTGGACAGCAAGAATATTTGTCTTTTGAGATTGCTCGTGTTTTCGGCCTGGACCTTTTACAGATTAATCACTAATGCAGGAAATATAGAGACTCAATCTAGTTGTTTTATGGGTCCAGGCCGCGTACACTTGCAATTTCATCATCGAATTGAGAATTATCTGACACCTAAGTATGGCAATAATATATGATAACAACTTTTTTGGGGTAGCAATAGCCGATTCTCTTTTACTGTAACGCATGATGCGGTTTTACTATTTCTCCATCCTTCCTCACTTTTATAATGTTCATATGGTGCTTTTTCAATTCCGTTAGGGCCATTTGTTTGACCTTCTTAAGTTTCACTGGACTAGACTGGCTTACTAGTTCAGTGTTTGGTGCAAGCGGGACAAAGTTTAACGGGACTAAGTCGAACTCGTGCCGACTAAGTCCTTCACTGCGTGGTCTTAGCGAGGCCCCTCAAAACGTTTGGGATTGCTAATCCCATCTCCGAAATTGCGTTGTGTGCAACAGTGTCGTCTACAAGGATGCTCTCTGCAACTCCATTTGTCTCCATGCCCAGATCTTAAACATAGATTTGAAACCCAGCCCACCCATGCCCATATCTGAAACAAAAAAGCAAAACGAAAACAACAATCCCAATAAAAATTTCTTCCCTCTTCCTAGAAAATTCTGAGGAGTGAGAAACAGAGGCAGCAAAGTCCATGGCAATGGGTACCGAGAGGACGAAGCCTCTGCATAATTTCAGCTTGCCGTGGGATGTGAAGTGAGTGATGTTGATTGTTGGCGGCGAGTGGGCTGAGCTTGTCGTGGGATTTGAAGTGGGTGTAGTTAATGTGAGAGGAAGTGAAGAGAGAGAGAGAGAGAGAGAGAGAGAGAGAGAGAGAGAGAGATTGACAAAAGAAAAGGGAATCCAAAAGTTTGAGAAATGTGGTTGGTTTGTGAGTCGGTTCTCTTCTTCCAATGGTAGAAGATATTTTATGGAATGACATAATAATATTTGTTTTTTAAGGGCAAAAGTAAATTAAAAATGACAATTGGCTAATGTTAACTCGAATTTTCATTAGTTTCCAAAAACAATAAAAAAATTCATTATCCTGCTTCTTAATCCGACACTGCACTAAACACTTCACTAAGTTAGTCCAGCTTAGTCTAGTTTAAGCCAGTCCAGCTTAGTCCCTGCAGCTAGTCCAGTCCGAGACAGTCCGGTGCAACAAACGCATTAGAGTCCAATTTTATTAATGAAAAAACCAATCACCGCCACATTGACTTTCACGGCATCATCACATAACTGCCCAAAACTAACAAATAAATCATTAATCATCTTATAGCAGATGCCCGCACACATTGTGTGAAAACGAGCAGATGTTTAGAGCCCTCAACTCGAGTTCGAATTCTGCCTTTAGGGTAGGGATGGCAATTCTAACCGTTATACCCGATACCCGTGGATAACCGCCTGAATGGATTGGATTTGGATATAAAAATTCGTAATTAGCTACTTAGTTTGGATTCGTAATTAGCTACTTAGTTTTCTTAGACATATTAATTAGACATATTTCTTAATTAGCTACTTAGTTTTATACTATGAATAGAGAAAATCTTGCATGCAAACATCTGGATTCGTGAGTGAGTACTGTGGCACAGTAAACTTATTTTGTAGATTATATATGTACAACGATTCATATTAATTATTTCGTCATTTTCTTAATAATGTAGGAATCATCCTCCATTGATGGGTGTGAAGGAGGAGCACCATGAAATATGATGCTGGCTTGGTGGAACTAGAAGCAAAGTGCAAATATCTCGTTCTTTTGTCGTCAATATATTGTTATGTTTTTTGTAATTGGATGTTCTTTTGTCGTCAATATATTGTTATGTTTTTTGTAATTGGATGTTACTATTTAATGGCAGAATTAGTATCTACTAAAATTTATAGTGCGTTAATTTGATGAATATAAAAAAAAATTTTGACGAAAATGGGTATAACCGATTGAAAATCCGTTACCCGGTGGATATGGTTATGGATAATCCCCGATTGGTTATTTTGCGGTTATGGGTATGGTTAATTTTTGTGGTTATGGGGATGGATATTGCTTTTCCGTCCCCAAACCGAACCGTTGCCATCCCTACTTTAGGGCCATTAATTCCGCCTTTGCGTACCTCTCGACTTAGTAGACAAAAAGTACATTGTCATCTCATGTGTAACTAATAATAATCTAAACTACATATTAATGAAATCTTTTTTGTCAATCAAAAGAGGGTGAAAAGATATTTTTATCTTCTATCACAACAAAAAAGTTAAGGACATCAACGTAATTTCACAAAACAAAATTTTCCCCTTTTTTGTTTAAGCCTGATTTTCTCATCTCTAATTTAAAAAATTAAAAATAAATAAATAAATAAACCTCTCTCCGACTCTCACATTCTCTCTCACTCTCTTTCTCCTTCAATTTTGAAAACAAAAGTAAAAAATTTCATACACACTTTGTGCGTGGTCATATACTAGTAATCTAAATTACATACTAATGAACTCCTCTTTATCAACCAAAAGATGATGAAAAGACATTTTTGTCTTATATTACAACAAAAAAGTTAAGGACAATAACGTAATTTCACAAAACAAAATTTTGTTGTTGTGTCTTCTTTTTTTTTGATAGAAAAACAAACTAAATTAAAGGGAAAAGCTCCTAGGGCAACCAGTTTGGATACAATAAAAAAGGCCTGACATGCTTCCAAAGGGAGAGTTCTATCCCAAACATGAAAATCCGAGACCGAATAACCCACACTAGTTATAGCATCTGCCAGAAAATTGGCTACCCTAAAGACATGATTCCAGTAGATCTCCTAAAAAAACCCGCTAGCTAGCAAATATCCTCCAAGATGTTCCTCAATCTCCATGGGGGTCTATAGCCTCCTTTAATCGACTCAATCACCAACCTTGAATCACCCTCCACCACAATACGAGTCAAACCCTTGGCCTTAGGCATCCATAGGCCATCTCTCAGTACCAGGCATTCCGCAACCAAAATTGTGTTTTGGCGAACAAATCTAGCTCCCACAACAATAGGTTCTCCATTCTCGTTTCTAATCACAAACCCAACAGCCGCACCTTGATGCACAACTGAGCCATCGGAGTTAAGTTTCACAAAACCTGCCTTCGGAGGGGACCACCGAATAGGAGAAAGTTGGGAGGAACCTGGTACCATTGTAAGCCCCAGGCATTGATCCATTTGCATCAATGAAATCCCTCCCAAGATTGAGGGTAGCCTTAACGATCCATGTAGGGTTTGGAATTTTATTTTGGAAAATCACCATATTCCTCTCCTTCCAAATCTGCCAGCAGATTAGTAAAACTTTACTAAGATCACACAAACCTGCATAATTCTTGTGAGTTAAATCATTGAGCCAATCATTGAAAAGAAGAGACTAATTTAGTCTTATGTTATTAGATATAGCTTGACAATTCCAAACTAGCTATACGAAATTACAATTTAAAAACAAGTGAGATATGTTCTCATTCTCTAAATTACACAAACGACAGGTGGACGGGATGTTATTTACATGTCTGGATAATCTATCTCTTATATTAAGCCTCATTTACAGATAATTAAAAAAAAAAAAAAAAAAAACTCTTCCTCTCCCCACTCCCTTGTTCTCTCTCTCTATTCACACGACGTGGACATATGCTAGTAATAATAATAGGGTTTATATCACAAATGGTCCCTGACATTCATCAAACACATCATTTTGGTCACTGACATTCAAAATCAATAGAAATGATCCCTGAGATTGATCAAACACATCAAAAATGGTCCTTCCGTTAAAAACTCTTTGGGCAATTTTCTAAGCTTCGTAACTCAATCGTTTCTTAACCAAATTTGACTCATAATATATCAAAATGAAGATAGGAAAGTGTAGAACAAGATTATACCTATTTTGAAGCCCAATGGTTTCCAGAGATGGCCGGAAAATAGCCTCAAATGTGACTGATCCGCGGAAAAACTGGAAAATTCGCCTGAAACTGGGTAAACTTTAAACGTTCATAACTTCTTCAATACTTAACGAAATTGAGTGATTCAAAAATGAAAATCATACTTCTCGACGAGACAAAGAGAATGGTACCTTTATTGACTGCTAATTCACCGTGGTTTGGCCGGAAAACAGCTCGAAATTGGATAACCATTTTCGAGTTAGCCAATTTCAAGCCGTTTTCCGGCCAAACTACTGCGACTTAGCCATCAAGAAAAATACCATTCTCTTTGTCTCATCGAGAAGTATGATTTTCGTTTTTGAATCACTCGATTTCGTTGATTATTGAAGAAGTTATGAACGTTTAAAGTTTACCCAGTTTCCGGCGAATTTTCCAGTTTTTCCGCGGACCAGTCACATTTGAGGCTATTTTCCGGCCATCTCCGGCAACCATTGGGCTTCAAAATAGGTATAATCTTGTTCTACACTTTACTATCTTCATTTTGATATATTATGAGTCAAATTTGGTTAAGAAACGATTGAGTTACGAAGCTTAGAAAATTGCCCAAAGAGTTTTAAACGGAATGACCATTTGTGATGTGTTTGATCAATCTCAGGAACCATTTCTATTGATTTTGAATGTCAGGACCAAAATAATGTGTTTGATGAATGTCAGAGAATATAAACCCATAATAATAATCGGACACTCTCACCGACGTTTATGCTGACTAACGGGCGCTAACCCCACTCATATGAAAACCACCCAATACGTTCATTCCACACGATACTCTCTCCACCTAAAACGTTAAAACACTAATTAATTAATTAAACATACTTAATATGATCCCAACAGCTCCTAAGTTGAATTAGCACACACTACACGCACGGAGAGAGAGAGAGAGAGTAGACAAAAAGGGATCCGATTTCATTTCACAGACCACACAGAGAGAGGCTTCCACTTCCTTCTCCTCGGGGTCTTTCAGATTTGAGATTTTGTAGAATTGGGAATTAGGGATTTTAATTTATAATGTGGTGCTCTCCAGCTCCTGCTCTCCTTGCGTTTCTGCTCTGCGTTTTGAGCGCGGAGGCATCGGTCCACAAGTACGCCGCTGAGAGATTCGCCACCAAAGGTAGCGCCTTCGTCGTCCACGGCGGCAGCGAGGGAATTTACTCTTCTGCCACTGCTCAGTCCGCCTCCGACTCAGTCAACGGCGACTCTTTCATACGGTAAAGTATATCATAGAATTCCATTTCCCCATTTCACTCTCTTTGCTTCTCCAGTTTTAACTTGCAATTGGCTAAGATCTGATGCACAACTGAGTTCATTTGGGTATTTGATTTATTGGGTTCGTAAATTGCTTGGTTAGTAGAAAGTCAACAGCTTTTTTACTGGGACTATTCAAAGTGATTAACCCAATTCATGTGTTCTTGTTGCTGTGGCTGAATCCATTTGTTAAACCCTGTTTGTACAAACCATTATCTGATTTGCTATTGTAATTTGAAACCAGCTTCGAAAAGGTTACGTTTCGGAGAAGCAGAGAATCTGCAAACCTGAGCTCATGGCCAGTCCATGCCATTGTTTTTGAGGTGGAAGATAGAGAGACCATTGGGGGTTCAGCTTATGGTGGTCAAAGAGCAGTATGTTGCTCGGGGGATCTGGCGAAATTGGGGGTGTGTGCACAAGGAGAGATCATTCACCGCCAGTCGACTGAGAATCCAGGTTGGCCCCAGGTTTTTGGTGTCTCATTTGAAGAACATGAGGAAGTTGCTACATTGCCGTCCAAATCCATACAGATTACGAAAACCGGGATGTACAATTTGTATTTTATTCATTGTGATCTGAGTATTAAGGATGTGGTTGTGGAGGGGAAAACTATATGGAAAAATCCTACTGGGTATTTACCTGGTAGAATGGCTCCTTTTATGAATTTCTATGGGTTTATGTCCTTTGCCTTTGTCATACTCGGGATCGGTTGGTTCTCACAGTATGCAAGATTCTGGAGAGAAGTTTTCCCGTTGCAGAACTGCATCACTCTGGTAATAACACTCGGTATGTTTGAGATGGCTTTGTGGTATTTTGAGTATGCTGAATTCAACGAGACAGGCGTCAGGCCAACTGGGATAACTGTATGGGCTGTTACCTTTGGGACAGTCAAGCGTACGGTAGCACGTGTGATACTTTTATTGGTCTCTATGGGCTATGGTGTTGTGAGGCCTTCCCTTGGTGGGCTTACATCAAAGGTGATTTTGCTCGGACTGACCTTCTTCCTAGCATCTGAGGTTCTTGAGATGGTAGAAAATGTCGGTGCAGTAAATGATCTTTCTGGGAAGGCAAGATTGTTCTTGGTTCTTCCTGTGGCAGTATTGGATGCGTTCTTCATTCTTTGGATATTTACTTCCCTCTCTGCAACTTTGAAAAAGCTTCAGGTACCTTAATTTTCATTCCAATGATATCAGTGAATTATTAGTTTTTCAAGCATAATCTGCTCAACTTATGTTTTCCGTTTCACCAAAATGAAAGAATAAAGGTGCTTGAAGTTGAATCTATGGGAAATATGAGAACCTACCTTTACTATTCATCTATAGATGTGGTATATGCCGGCTACATCATACATGTACTTGATTGTAATTTACCCAATCATCGCCATCAGGTCGTAATAGTTGATCCTGTAACTTTCATGTTTGTGCTTATGCAAGGGATTAAGCGTGCTGCGTATTGTGAATCAAAGAGCTTTAACATACAGCTACCTTGTTGATTACTTTTTCTTGCTTTTGTTTTGTGACAGGCTAGGCGAATGATGGTTAAACTAGACATTTACAGGAAGTTTACCAATGCGTTGGCAGTAACTGTCATTGTGTCCGTGGGTTGGATATGCTATGAGGTAATCTTTTAACCTACATCCATGCCCTTTCCTAGGAAGAGAGGAAAGTATAAAGTATTTGTGATTTGGTGGTGGATGTAACATGGTCAGGATAATTTTTACTTGCGCAAAATGATTTGCTTCTGTTGAATCCATTCACACGCAACTTTCTTTGTTTTAAATTTGTTTAATTCAGTTATTACACGTTTGATATTTTTCAACATTGTACCTGCAGCTGTATTTCAAATCAAATGATGTTTACAATGAGCAGTGGCAGAACGCATGGATCGTCCCTGCCTTCTGGCAAGTTTTATCTTTCTCTCTCCTATGTGTCATCTGCATGCTTTGGACGCCATCGCAGACCTCAACAAGGTAAAATACATGGCTTCCACGATTCTTCTTCGTTCATCCTAACGTACAAAACTTTGTTCGTGTTTAACATGCCACATTGCACGTTTCCCATAATTTAATTGAAAACTCTCGCATCCTTCGATTTGTACATGAATTCTCTCTTATTAACTGCCATCCCTGTTTTATCTAATGACCGTATCCCCACCGTCTCTTTTTTTATTAGATACGCGTACTCTGGAGATAGCGAAGAGTTTGACAAGGACGACACGACTTTGACGCTCATAAAACCGGCCCTAACGCCTGCTAAGGATGCTGGTAGTGCGCTGGAGACTAGACCGGTGAAAGGCAGCAATGGGGCCTCAAATGGCGACGATGAAGAAGACAAGATAGAGTAAAAACAGAACCCAGCTGGAATATTTGTTGGCATTGCAACAATTTCCAGCTGCTCCAACACGACACAGGGAACACATGATACAGAGGAGCACGGATCATGGCATAGAAAATTGTATGTTGAGATTTTAAAATTGGTTCGCTTAATTTAATGTTTGCTTTTTAGTCCTTATGTATTTGTTTATTTGGTTACTGAATTTTCTCACGGGTAGAAGAAAGATGCGTATTTGTGTTTCTGTTTCTTTGTGATAATATCTTCGGCGGTTTGCAAGTGGTCGATTGTTCTGGTGATTATGGTCTTCGACTCGTTGCGTCCTGCGTTCAAACTCTCTTTCCTCCCCCAGTGTAAATTTAAATAATAATATCGTTTGTATTCAAAAATATAAATTTCATCGGCGGTTCCCGTATTTATTCAGTGCTTTCCCTCGGTTTGAGTTCAGGGCTAAAACGGCGTTATGCTTGCGAGGTAGTACGCAAATTTAGTCCAAGACATTTTACTTTTGAGCAACGAAAGAAGCAAAATCACCGGTTAATCTTGTGCACATGGTTTTCAGGTGTTTGCCTAATTGGCAGCTGTTTCAACAACGGGAGGAGCAACATCGCTGTACCAAGAGCTAGTTGTTGTACTAATACCAATATCCTTATACTTTCCGTTATAAAATCAGCCCGCCCAAACATTGCTACGTTTATGGAGCGAAATTCAATCTGTAATTATCAGTTTAGAGAGAACTATCAAGTGAACTTATCGGCATATTACAAAGAAACAAAACCAATACAACAAAAGCTGAGTCGTTTAACATACCTGAAAACCGAAAGGGATAGAGGGACCAAGTAACTGTATGTAAATACGCATTTTTACCGACGCGCCAATAACCTTCAAATGATTTTTCGGTTGAAATTTATGCGTATGCAGAGTGATTGCGGATATTTATACGAACAACTTTCGGTTAACACAAAACTAACTCATTCATTTCTAGAAAAGTTATAAATCTGAAGTGTGTTTCGGAAATCTGCCTCATCGAAAGCTAAAATATATGACATGGTATACAAGTAACCTGGAGCTACTACTATAAGAAACGGCTTCTTGATATTAAAAACAAAAAATGGAACAAAGCACACGCACAACAATTCGAATATGAACAAATGAAACAAAATCTAGATTGCGGTAGTAATAATAAATAACATGCTTACAGGGCAGAAGCATTCGGGCGTGTAGACTTGGCCGCTCTGTAGAGCTACAACCGAGCTCTTCGTAAAACAATCTGATCTCCCCCAATCAACAGAATGTTCAACTATGTAGGATTTTTAATGAAATGGAAGGCTCAATGAATCCCAGACTGACCAGCACCATCATCACCCAAAAACTCCCCAAAAAATTCAAAGAATGTGTCCTAGTTTCTAAACTTGCAAAACTTAACTTCAATTTGATCACATTCACTGAGATCTCCTCCTCAAGTGCTGGGATACCGAGTACCCCTCAAAGAAATCCAATACAGCAGTCTCCAAATCCTCGGTCGAATACTTAATGTAATTTTCCGGATGCTTCCCACTTTCTATATGGCTCCTGAACCGCCCAAGGAACGACCTGTATGCTGGGATCAACTTCTCTGATATAGATATCCGTAGCTCCTCCCTAAGCTGGGTATCCGGTATCAACCAAGTAGCTTGGGTCCTATGAACCTCCTCAAACATAGCATTGAAGGACTTGAACCTCTCTCTCAATGCACTCTTCGACACCCCGGAAGAAAAACTCCCGCTAACATGTAACCCTTCGTCTCTCAAACAATACAACACCCCTACCCAAGTAGCTCTCTGGTAACTAGTAGCTGCCTGGCGGAACTTCCCGGTCAACTTCCTCAAGTAATCGTCTCCGATCATTTCCCTCAATTCCGGAGACCCCTTCACCTTTTGAACAATGTAATGAACATTGTTCATCATGAACAAGTGAGCTATTGAAGCATCCTTATAGTGCTTAGACTTGCCATCCAAATTAAATTGCAAAATCACAATAATCCAAATCAAATGCAGAGCCAGAGGGGTCTTCTCCTCCAACTCGGCGAACTCCATATCCGGAGTCGTGGGGTCGCCGGAGTACCGCGACCCTGTGGAGGGCTTCGACACAATAAGCTCATGCAAAGTCTGCTTATAATCCGATATCAAACTGATGTAATTCATCACATACCGAGTCAATGGATGAATCGTTCCGCCGGGGACCGGAACCCTAGACGGTTCGCGAAGTACGGCGTTCTCAAATTCAGATAGAATTCCCCTCGCTGCCTCCGCCAGCCTCGACAAGATCTCCACCGCCTGAATCCGAATCGACTCTGACGATTTCGATTCGAAAACCGATTCGATATCTGGCATCAAGTCCATCACAGCATCGTGCAAGTCGAGAATCTTGAAGAGCTTCTCGGGCGACCTCCGGCTGATGCTGATGGCCTCGGCGAAGTTGAAGAGCTGAATCGCGGGGGCCTTGACTGTCTCCATAAAGCAAGCGTCGTCAATGGCGGTGCCGATGCCATTGAAGATTTGCTCGCAGAGCTTCTTCTCGGAGGCGAAGACGGTCCTCACGCAGGCCTTGGCGGCGCGTATCCACCGTCGGATCTTGGTTTCCAGCTGCTCCCACTGCAGCCTCTGAACGTCTCCGATGCTCAGCTTCTCAATCCCCAGCTTCCGGAAACTCGAGTCCACCGCCCCCTTCCTTACCCCGCCGTACACCTGAATACACTCGCGGAGGTAGCCGGCAGCAATCATCCTCTCAGCGATGTTGCGGAGATCGAATACCGCATCGGAGGGGATGAGATCGAGCTCGCGGATGCTGCTGGCGGACCGGTAGCTGCAAGTGTTCGACGAATCTCCGCGCTGGAGAAGCTCGTCGACGTCACCGGCAGAGACGGAGGAGGCCTTAGGTGTGGTCAAACCGCCGTCGTCTTCAGCCGAGTAGTCCTCGAACTCGGAGCTCGAATCAGCGACGCAGGAGTGAGTTGACGAGCTCGGATCGGCGGAGGAAAGCGAGTCAGGCTCGATGGGAGTGGTGTGGCTGAGGAGGATGTTTCGGAACTCGTCCTCCAACCGAGCCATGGCGATCTGGATGGCAGAGTTGAGCTTGGACTGTTCGCCCTCTGAAGCAAGCGTGGCTGAGGACAGAGAGCGTTGGATTTCATCGACGGCCCGTAAGTAGCGATCGATTTCGTCGCGGTGGCCGTCGAATATCATTCGCTCTCGGGCCTCCTCGGAGGCCGTGGAGTCCCAGAGGAGAATAATTTTCTCCGCCGCGTCTAGCTCTTGAAGCGAAGGCGGCGGCGGTGGAGATTCCATGAAATGAAACGCAGACTTTCGAGCTTGCTGCGGCTGTGATGATGGTGGGGGAGGAGGGGGGAATTGAAATTTTGGGGGAAGGAATGGGAAAGTTGAGGGAAATAGGATGATAGTGGTCTTTCAAAAAAGGCAGCTGTGGGATTTTGTTAAATTTTTGGTTTGAAGATTTTTGACAGTTGGGACTTTTCTTTACTTCGAGTAGCCTGACTGTCCGAAACACTTGGGGAATTCTCTCGCCGCCGGTGTTCTACTCATAAAGGTGAATTTATGTTTTGCGTCACTAGAGACTAGCACGTGTCATTGTATTATTGGTTCGTGACGTTTGAATAGTGTTTGTTAGGGCTTCAAAAAGATGTGTAAGTAAATATTTTTTTTATTTATATATATTTAGTGCGATGGTCACGAGTTTTAGCGACGGTCGGTTGCACGTAAATAGACTGCACTCATTATTGATCGTAGATATGCACGAGCGCAGTGAACCCCTCTATATGTATCCACAGTCAGAAATCGATCATTCTACATTTGACTAATCATAGTATTTCCCTTTCTAGTACAACTATAACTCAGGATCAGCATAAATCTCAACTGTATCATGGAGATGTACAACGCATGATTAATCTTTTTTATTCTATTGTCAAATTATTAAATTGTTGAACGAGTACTACACTCTACTAATGTTCATTTTCACTTGTAAGTGAGAACATTTGAGTTTGAAAATAGTAAATAACAAGTTTGATGTCATATTTTCCATTATGTAATCTTCCTCCCAACTATTATTGTAAAACATCATTATATTACAAAAGAAAATTGGAAATTTGAGAAGTGTTTGTGTTACAAGGAGTGAAGAAGAACGAAAGGAAAACGGATGACAAGATGTAGACTTTGATTGGGGTTGAATTTTGACCATTCCATTCAAACTCTAAGCAATCAAACACGAATATTACTCTTCCGTCTTCAACGTATATATATTGGCGGCCGTGTTCTTGGCATTCGAGAGTTTTTGAATAAATTGTCCCAATAATTCACAACAAACAAACGAACTTGGTACTTTAAGGATTTTTTTCTTTTTTTCTTTTGTCAAATACTTTGAAGGAAATTTGGAAAGTGACATTATTGTTGAATCAAATTGAAGTTTTAGCCTTTTGTTTACTCATTTAGAAATCATCATATCTTGTAAGTGTCTTATCAGTTAGGGATTTTTTTTTTTCAACTCACTGCTTCTTGGATTCGATCTCTCTCCCCTCTCCCTTAGTGTTTTTGGATTAGCTAGTAATACAAAAAATTAAGTTCGTCAAAGCAATGTGATCCTTTGCACCCAAAGTTTGAATTTCTCTTTTATTAGTAGAAGAATTAGCGTAGAATATCGTTTGCATAAAAAAATTATTAAAAAATGATCGAAAGACAGTCAAACTCTACAATAGAGAAACATTTGAAAAACAAGAAGAGCGAACGTACCAAGAAGCGAAGCGTCAATCTCGACTAATTCCTCCTCGGTTACATGTTAATTACCAATTAATGTGATAATTTATTTTTTTTTAATACATTCGATATTATCTACACAGGTATGGGAGTGATCTAAGTCTCACGTTGAACTGATCATAGTAATTTGGTTCTAATTCGAATCTCAGACATCTTACTTACAAATAAAGAAAAATATCATTAGACCGTAACACTAAATAACTAATGTGGCAATTTCTTATATGTTATAAATAAACAAGGTTCATAGTTGGCCTAGAAATAGAAGCACTAGATCATCAAATGTCTAAAGAACTAGACAAAATTGTCATTAAAATGTTTATATAATTAAATTTGTGTATATAATGCATCCGCAAACAAGGCCCAAAGTAAGAGCACCGCTCTTCTTCAATTTGGGCTTGGGCCTCCCGAAGATACCAGCCCATGTATTTTTCGAAAAAGGCTGTGTAATCACTGACAGACGCTAGCTCTGCATAATATATCATACATGCCAACGAAGCACTGGCTGGCCTAAGTTTTCTGTTGTCTATGATTAACTAATTAATACACTAATTAATTAACTAAATAATAATAATAATAATAATAATAATAATAATAATAATAGTAATAAAGAACTCAATGATGAAATTAATGAAGTCAACTAATCTACTGCCATAATACGCCGACATTCACGTGCATGCATGCTTTGCACGTACACGTGCAACATTTTGCACCTGTTTAAGAATATCAATCGTATAATTGCATTATTAGTAATTTTATTTTTTATACAACGATATTCTTACCCTAAATGAAGGAGATTGAACATAGTGAACCAGCTATTGACAAGGTATCGAACTAAAAATTACAAATAGAAAACGTTGTTATTCATGTGAACAAACTTGCAGTACGAAGAGTACAATACAGTTAGATTATATTATTAGTTGATAATCTTAAATTAATAAAAATTAATGAATTGGCTTTGAAGGGAGCGTAACACAATACTTTAAGCTGTTACAAGATCATGGAGCATATTTTTGTGGAGTTTTGTCTTTTCAAAAAATAAAATACTAATTATTTTAGTATTTTTGGAGTAGTATATGGTGCGTGCGGTTGGCTACGTAGAGGTTACCAGCACACTATTTGCTAGGAACAATCTAGAAGGGAGAAAAAAAAAAGATTCAATTTTCAGAGTTGCACGAGTCTTGCAGGCAGTATCTAAGGAGATCAAGCAAATGATTTCCTTGCTGTCTATCTAGAGGAAGGCCGGTTAAGTTTTAGTGGCGTTTTCCGTTTAAAAAGTGCACTGCTCGTTATTTAGTACTACAGTTTAGTAGTATTCTTTTCGATTGATAAGTGAGAGGTTTTAAGTTCGATTCTCGCTAGAGGTGAATTTGAATCACATTATTGCTAGAACCATTGTGAGGTTTAGTGTAGATAATATCAATTGTTATACAAAAAAAAGTGCATTGTTCGTTTAATACATAATTTTCACATAGTGTCTTTAGTTACAAGTGAGTTTATCTCCTAATAGTGATCTCTAGTTTTGCTCGAGAAGTTTTTTTTTTTTTTTTTTTGTTTTTTGAGAAAATAATTCATTCGATGAGAGAAACTCCTTGTATAGCTGGTTCCAATACAATCAAACATAAAAGCATTATACGCCTTATCAGGAATACTATACTTTCAAACATGTAAATTTTGTAACGAGTGAACCTGTCTAGCTAAGGCATCAACTACAAAATTTGCTTCGCAAAAGATGTGAAACCGCTTTATCAAAATTAGTAAAGTAGCGTGTCCCAATCAGCAACCGTGTTTCAAAAATAAAAGTTATCTATTTTCTAAGTGAGAATCGCAACCTCGGCGAGTGTTTAGACTGGTCTAGGCAGGCGCCTAGGTCCTGCCTACTTAAATCAGCTGGGAATTATTCGAGGCGGAGGACAGAGCCTAGCTTCCAAGTGGTGTCTAGCCGACGCTAAACGAAGAGTTTTAGAACTGGGAATGGAGGAGAGAGAAACGACATCCGAGTGAGAGATTGGAAGCTGTGGTGCCCTTACTTGAAATTGGCCCAACCGGATTTGGGACCTTGATTCTCTACAAATGGGCCTTAATGTGTGAACTTGAAAATTAATATTTTGTCATAGAATGGCTCAATTCTTTACAACTGTTTCATGACATTCCTCTTGTTTTTATTTTTATTTTTTTTTTTTTGAAAAAAAGGGACACTTTCGTCAAGGCAGTCTATTTTTTCGAAGTCGAAATTTTAATTTTTATTAATGTACTTTATTTATTAATAAGCCTCGGATTAATGTACTTTATTTATTAATAAGCCTCGGATATAATAAAAATCTAGCAGCAAATTACGATCTTGGTTGAGTGAGCTAACTTAGCATTGGTAATTGTCGAATTAGAGTACAAAATAATTAAAATTATAGTAAATAGTATAGATATTTAATTGGACTTTGAGTTTTCTTTGGCAAACCTATATTTCCAGCTGTATGATGTTCATTTTATTTTAATTTAATTTTTGTTGTTTTGCAGCTGTACCTGTATGGCCTGTAAACCAGAGAAGGGTTGACTATGTGGAAATATAAAAATATTTGTTTGAAATTATCAAAGAATTGGTTAACCATCTTACTCATCTGTACGAATGTGTTAGAATGGAATTCTTAACTCCGAATCCTATTTCGTAGTTATTGTTTTGTATATCAAAGTAATTATTAATTATAATTAGTACATGATTAGTTCGACAATAGGGATTGCTTTAATAATTTGATTCAAACTCGTAATAACAATCATCGAACATGAAATATTTCACTTATAAGTGGAAATAAATACGAATAGACAATATTTTTTAACAATCATTTTGTTGAAAAAAATAGTTTAGATATAGATGATAGTTCAGAGAAATAAATGGTAGTCTACTAAAGCTGCATTCTACTTAAGGGTCGTTTAACAAGCATTTATTTGTAAAATTTTGGTATCACGTTTTTTGGAAACTAAGGCCCTATTTGGCACACCGTATAAGGCATCGGATAATACTAATAATACGGAGTACGGTGTTTGGTGTCAGTTTGGATTAAATAGGCACCGGATTAAATAATCCGGGCCCACCTTTTTTATACGGTGTTTGCCCTCTTCTACCGTCCAAAAGCACATTATAATTTAGTCGGGCTTATCTCGCTCTCTCCTTCCTCTCTAGACGGCGGTCTCCAGACGCACTCCTCTCTCGTCTGAATCCCAGGTTCGTTTACTCAAATTCTTCTTCTTCGTTTGCATCACAGTTCGTCTTTTCATTTTTCTTCTTCTTCTTCCCGGGCTTCTCTCGCTCTCTCCTTCCTCTCCAGACGGCGGTCTCCAGAAGCTCTCTCTTTCTCTCCAAAAGCTCACTCTCTCTCTCTCTCTCTCTCCCCTCACTCTCTCTCTCCTCACCACTCGCCCCCAACTTTCTCCTCGTCTTTTTCGTTACGCTGCTGCTTTTTTCCTGCTACCCAAAAACCGCAGTGCTCGCCCGGTACGCCTCTTCGATTTTGGGTATAAAGTTCCAATTTTTATTCATATGGGTTCGTATTTTTGCTATGTATGTTTACGATTTTGCACCCATTGGGATCAAATTTTGGTGGGTTTTGTGAAGTGGGCATCGAGTTTCTGATGCTTTTAGAGAAATGGGTTGTCAGTGATGTTTTGATATTTCAATAGTTGGACTTGTGTGGCTGCATGCGTTTTTTGTTTCTGCTGGGTTTAGCTAATTGGGTTGTGCGGTTAATCTGTTTGTTCTCCAACTTTCTTAAGATTTAAGTGCTTTTAGGTGAAGTGCTTCATGTGCACATTTGTTCTGTCTTAGTAGCTTAGAGGTATGAAATTTGATGTTATTTCGTGTTAATTTTTAATTGAACTTGAAGAATGAGGAATGCATACTTTGCTTGTGAAATTTGATACTATTTTTCTTTGTTATTTGAAAATTTATGTGGTTTTCAATAGGTATAAATATGAGAAAAATTCAATAAACAAACAAAGATTTGTCAAATTTTTTTTCCCTTGTCCTATCTGGTTAAGTACCAAATACAGTATAAATAATACGGTCATTACTTCGATACTACACCAAACGCCCGACTAATTTAGTCAGTACTATCTGGTGGCTATTTATCATATCCGACAGAAATAGTCAGTACAGTCTAAGCTGCCAAACGAGATCTTAAACAAATTTACATCTTCTAGTTTTCTGAAAAATAAAAACTAAAATAACTATGAAACGGTAATTTAACAAACACTAGCCCACCACTAATTATCCAACAGCTATGGAAATCTTCTAAGCCGTGTTTTGTATAGTTTCTATGCTTGCCCAACAACTATGAAAATCTTCTAAGCCCAATACAAGGTTACTGTAGTATAGATGCTCATGTAAGGTCGTTCTCCACAATGACTATTTGGATAATTTATGTAAAAACAATTCCTCATCAATTACTTAAAACTAAAAATTGAGAAAATAGATTTTGAATTTGGGTAATATTAAAAAATAATTTTAATTTAAAACAAAGCAATCGACTAGTCTAAAATTAATACGATAAAAGAAGAGTTTTAAATACCAATTTATAAAAACACTAGGGTTCCGTCATAACCTAGCAATCCTATGTATATTTACCAATTACTTATGATCTACACATGCCACTTTGATGGTTAGGTTTTCTTAATTTATATTCTACTTAGAACTTTCAACATAAAATGTAAATCTAACATGCAATCAGTCTGAACGTTCAGATCAAATATGAACATGCAAGACTCATTATGCTTTGTGAAAACCCTTTGAAAAACCATACAACTCTTAAGACGTGATGTTCATCTTAAGTGAAATTACAATTATTAATCACAAGAAGCCATCGTCAATTTTAGGGAACCTTCCGACCACAATTGCATCAAATTACTTTTCTAAATATCCTAATGGTGATCAGGCATTAAGACAGTTAGATAGTTTAAAACGGTAATTAATAATTCAAAACATGCATGCATTCAATCAAAAACAGTTAAATAAAAATTACATATTCGTGCTAAGGCTCAATGTTTCGCTCTAGCAATACGAGTTAGTTACACATATTAATAATTAAAATCATAGACAATATTATTAGAATGAAAACACCTTGAAGTAGAAAATTTGAAAGCCCTTGAAAACCCTAGCAATTCTTCTGTCTCCTGCATAAAAGAAAGCGTGAAACTAAAACTGAGAACGGCAAAGCAATATCCTACTATGCCATCCCACAATCCCTAAAACCCCGGTCTTTTACTCCAACTAGGAAACTAAATAATAATAAAATAACTTAGAAAATAAGTCCTAATTAAATTAGGAGAATCTGCACATAAACTGTTTAGCTACGTTTTAGCCTCAAATGTTCTCCAAATCCGGCCCATAATAGCTTGTTTTGAAGATCGAGACGTTCTGAACACATCTTCAGAAGGTCACAAACCCATCCGAGGTCATCTTGAGCTTCAAAAATGCAATTCAAGCCCAAAACGTCACTATTTTAGCACCGCGTACTGCTCCTTTATTCTATCATCAGAAAATAACTGCTTAGTGGAAAAATTTGATATTTTGACACGATCAAGCTAAGTGACTCACGAACATCTTCCAACTGAAATTACTCCAAAATTCATCCATTTGACCACGTTTTTCTCCAAAGGAAGTCGAATGTCCTACATTGAAAATATATAACAAAGAATCAAAATTCTACCAAAATAACCAATAAACTATAACTAAGAATAGAGTAAAATATATGGTATAATATGTACTCATCAATGACAATACCATATATGCCACAACTGTGGAGCCTAAAATAATCCCAAAAATTCTAGAGGCGACACGTGGACTGTTATTTTAGAAGGACAAGATTGCCTCAATAAATGGGCAGACTTCTCAGATGCTCCCACGCGTAGCTCACATCCTTGAAGGTCTCCGCAGGTGAACACAACTGCCCACAGCTCACCTGCCCTTGGCAAGGAATTAAAGATAAGGATTAATTACCCAAATCCTATCTTTAATACATTCCTAATTGAAGATTGACTCTAATCAAGTAAATAATCCTAATTTAATTCAATTAGGATAATTACCCTATTATCTCAAGATATTATTTCCTATTTAATATCTTGAGAATAATTAGAGAATATCTCTCCATTAAACACTATATGGCCGGCCCTTAGCCTTATAAATAGGAGTGGATTTAAAAAATCGAAAACCGAAAAAAACCGAGCAGAACATTGAACCGAAGCCGAAAAAAATCAAACCGAAAAAAAACCAAACCAAACTAGGTGAACCAAACCGAACCGAAATAGGTTGGTTCGGTTTCGGTTTTGGTGGTCAAGAAACCGGACCAGACCGAACCGAACCGATTTATATATAATATATATTTAATATATATTAATTATATAAATCATACACAAATACCCAAAACCTAGAGGCTGGTTGAAGAGTATTTGCTTCAGCCAACTTAACAACAGGCTTTGTATTGCTATAGCCTATAATCGTATTAGTAAAATATTTATACTGATTCTGGATTTTAATTCTTTATAACATTTCTAAACACAAAACCCTAGCCGTCCACCCATTTATTCCCATTTCATCTTCTCTGACTTCTCACCCTCTCTCTCTCTCTCTCTCTCTCTCTCTCTCTCTCTCTCTCTCTCTCTCCAACCGTCAAGAATCTATCACTCCCACCGCTGCGATGCTTGATTCAACAAGTTCAGGTTCGTAAACGTTGCTCTCGCTGTATCAATTTCATCGATTTTTTTCTAGTCTTGTAAATCTGTTAATTTTGTGATTGAATGATTGGGTTCGGAAATTGGAATTGTTACCCTTTGCAAATTTGAAAATTTATTTTATCTCTTACATTCTCACTCTTGTAAACCACGGAGAAGCCACTCAGAGGTGGTTCCACAGGTGAATTATGCTGATGTTTGTTTAATATAATTGTTTGGATTTTCTTATAATTGTTTAATCAATCTTTCTTTTTGTTTTTTTGGTTTTTGATCATCTAAAAAAATGTTGCTGATGTTTGTTTGGATTTTTTGGTTGTGAATTTTGGAAGCTGCTGATGTTTGTTTGGATTGTTGGCTTGTGAATTTTTGAAGGAAAATTGGCCGATGTTGTTCTTGGATTTTTCTTTGTGGTGTCCTATGTCGGTTGCTCGTCTGTTGGGCTATGTTTGAATAGGTGATTATGTATGGATGTTGCAATTGCTTGGTGGCAAGGGTTTGGGATGCTCGACAGTGGGTGCTGCAGTGGAAGCTTAGGTTTTTTTTGTTGTATTTTATGGATTGGGCCTTTACACTTTGATAAATACCTCATATTCTACCAATTTTTTAGAGCTTTTGCAACCCTAAAAAAGCCCTAAACACTTTATTCTCTCAGAGAAACTAACTTAGGCATCAGAGATCCGTTTACCTAACCCCCCACCTCATGGGCGCGTGAGGCTTAGGCCTCTGATAAAAGGTGTTGATTATTTTGCAGGTGCATTTTCGTCAAGACTGAAGACGGCGGAAATTTGCATCCACAAATTGGTGCTTTCATTAAGAGCTGATTCAAAACACTCGAAGAAGCCTCTCGCATTAGGTTCTTAAATTTTCTGTTACGTTGAATTTCTCACACGTCGTATCAATTCATTTTTCCTAGAAAAGTTTCTTGATCAATCAGTGGAGAAAGGATACAATGGTAAGAAATTCAGAAACTACAACGAACGGAACCCCGCACGTTGAAGGATTTGGACCAGAAAGTGGAGACGAGGATATAGGCCCACGTCGGAGGTCCTCAAGGCTCAACAAGACGACAGGGGGAGCCTCATCGCCGCGAAGCCGCGCCATTACCACCATCACAGTGACCCACCCTTGCAGTGCCGCACCCTACAAAACCCTAGGCAGGAGGCCTAGGTCCACTTCCAAGCCTATGGGTAGGAGACCCAAAACTTGGCAGCTGCCACAGCAAGCCCTGGGCAGAAGGCCCAGCCTACTGCGGTAGCAGGCCTTGTTCCACAACAGGCGCAAACCCAATCCCAGAATGCGGCAGCTACTGCCAGCCAGGCAGCTCAACGGGCCCAAGCCCAAGCCACTCAGCCAGCAGGCCATGGTAGGCAGCCCAATGGTCAGGAGGGCCAAATGCCATGCAGGCCCAAGGCGAATATGCGCCGATCCAACGCGCCCAGGGACCAGCTCCGACGGCCCGGCTTGTGACCAGTTCCGACAGCCCGACCGGCTGCCCAATCCATTCCAAGGCCATCTCCAGCGATCCAGATTCTGACCACTGGTCCCGCGATCAATTAGGGTTACTTACACCCTATTTTTCTGCAGGAATGCCCATTTTGGGCTCAAGCTTTGTACCTGCAGTCCACTATACGTCCACCACACATGGAGACACACATTTTCCAGGCTCTTCCAATCCAAATGGTGAGCATCACTTGCCCCAGCAGGTAGCCAATTTGACGAACGCCCTCGCACAGCAGACCATCTTGATAAACCAACTACTCGAGCGCATTAAGATGCAACACCCCCCATATAAGGTGTCCCAAAGCAGGACAAAGGCGGAAGAATGTGACTCATTCCAGTGGCGTCCCAGCAAAGAGCCACTCAGCCCACCATTAATCGTGCGTTCAGGTAATGTGCACTCTCGTTTGGGCCCTCGGGGAAATGTCTTTTCCTGCCTAAATGCACAGAGAAACGTTCATTCCCGACTCAGCTCACGATTCAGTGTGCATTTAAGGTTGGGTCCCCACTTCGATGAGCACTCAGGACATTCCAGGAGAAGCGTCTACACGAGGCTAAGCCCACAAGGAGATCCTCCTACGAGGCAGCGGAGTAGGCAGCCGTATGACGCCTAGATGAGAGCACGAGAATAGTCCAGCTCAAGTTCCACAGGCAGCTCCCGCCAAGCACGACAAAGAGCAGCGCATCAATAACCATGCGCACCGTAACCGCAGCATAGACGAGCAGGATATGCCGAAGAGCAACATAGACCAGTAGGTCAACGCTTGGGGTAACCGGGGGCTCTGCTGCCCCACTAGGAGCAAATCAAGGAGGAAGTACAAATGCTCGCAGTAGAGCAGCTGCGTGGATTCCAGGGCATTGATACTACCGACAATGCCCTTAGAAGAGACGTGGCCAACCTTGAGCAAGTCACCCTTTACAGACGAGATCGAACAAACAGAGCCACCACGGAAGTTCAGCTTGCCACGTTTCACCTTATTCAAAAGAGATGAAGATCCGGACATGCACTTGATGCACTACCGAATCGCCATGACCTTTTACGCCAACAATGACGCGCTCATGTGCAAATTATTTGCTGCGACGTGATCGGGATTTTACCACCTGCAAAAGTAGAGATAAAAACACATAAAAATACTTGCAAGAGAACAAGGTAGTTGTAGTATAAACGACTCAAGCAAGGTCGTTTCCGCAGGGATTGAATGAATAATTTGTATTTAAACTAGTTCTTAGCTAATTATTTGAAAACAAAGATTGGAAAGGTTGATTTAGAATTTAAAAATAATAATAAAAATGATTAAAGAAATTAGCAAAGTAAAGAAAACAAAAGAAAAGAGTTTTGAAAACCAAATTGTAAAAACCTAGGGTTCCACCGTTCCCTTAACAATCCTATATAGATTTATCAATTACTTATGAATTACCCATGCAACTTTGAAGGTTAGGTTTTCCTAATGCATATTCTACTTGTGGCATTCAAGCTAGAACGTATATCAAACAAGCAATCCGTCTGTGGCATTCAGATCAAATATAAACATGCATGACTCATTACGTTTTGTGAAAACCCTTTGAAACCGTGCAACCCCTAAGACGTGGCATTCATCCTAGGTGAAATTACAACTATCAATCACAAGAAGCAATACTCAATCCCCCGGTGGCATTCTGACCGAATTGCATCGGATTACTTATCTAAACATCCTAATGGTAGCTAAGCATTAAGATATAGAGACAGTTTAAAGCACAATGATTAATAATTCAAAGTATGCATGCATAATATCATAGCAATTAAATAAAAACTACATATTCATGCTAAGGCTCAAGGCATCGCCCTAGCAAACAAAAATTAGCTACGAACAACCATAAAACAAAAGGAATTTTATTGAAATAGAAAAAGGATAGAAAACACCTAGAAAATAAACTTCAAAGACCCTCTATAATGCGTGCGTTTCCTCCCTTTTGTTGCGTAGAGAACCCTAATGGCTAAAAAGCCTTATTTATACTACTACAAAATTAAATCCTAAAAAGTTTTAGACTAAAACTAGGAAACATAATAAAATAATAAAACAGAAAATAAAAAGTTTCCTATTTGAACTAAAATTTGGACTTCTCAGGAAATCAGTCTTTTGACCGATGGAATCAACTCCAATTTGGTCCCAAAAGGTCTCTGTTAAAAGCTGAAGACGTCTCCTACAAATCCTCAGAAGAAATATTCCTCAAAATATGCCATCTTGACTTCCAAAACACCCAAAATGTTCAGAAACGTCAATCTGAGAAAGCTGCGCGCTGAGTCTTCTTTTCATCGCCATGGTCAACGACTTTGTAGAAAAATATAGAATTTTGATAGAATCATCTTAAAAGGCACATGAACATCCTCCAATTATAATTACTCCAAAATTCATCCTTTTGATCACTTTTTGCTCTAGAAGAATCCAAATGTCCTACATTAAAAATATAAATGAAAGTATCAAAATTCTACCAGAATAACTAATAAATTATGACACACCCCGACCCGGGAAGGTCGAAGCATGCTGGCCATCACCGAGAGGTGACGTAACCATAAGGATATGTGACGTGAAAAGTGAAATAAATTTAAACTAAACTAAGAACTAATAATACTAAATAGTGATAGAATGCGCAATTGTGGGAGTAACCCACAATAAATATTCAGAGCGTTAAGACAGTAAGACTACGTTAAAGTAGTCAAGTACCAAAGTACACTTATTACATAGTTGTGATAAGTTCATACGTCTAAATAAGAGATGAATGTCAGAAACTACCGGGATTCCTCGAGTGCCACAAGAGTACAGCTATCTAGGTCCTGGAGGGGCGAAAAACAAGGTTGAGTGGGTCAGCAAAACAGTGCTTAATATAAAACCTTTGTTTTCGAAAAGTACTAACCCCTCGCCGTAAAAACAAGTATAGTTTCTTCAAAACGTAATAAGTACATAGGTAATAGCAATTACGTATGACAGCAATATAATTTATGATATGCCAATATGTGATATGTCAAATGCCATAGCAATATAATCATGTGATAATCAATTATAAACTGTTTGCTCATCATCTAAGCTAGCACACGAGTCGGAATCGCCTAAAGCAATTCTACCCGACAAGACTGGGTGTAATCAATACGCTCTAGTACTACGATCACGTGAAGACTGGTGTAGAAACACGGTCACATACAAGTCGGATTGCCTAACGCAATCTACCCGACAGGACTGGCACCTAACCTGGATCCAAGACGAGGGAACGGTGCGGATGTGAACATACACGTGAAGGACTGGCCCTGGCCTAGGGCAGAGTACTAACACCGGGGTGCAGCAAGATGAGCATGTACAAATATGTATGAATGTCATGACAGTGATATCCCAACCATATAGCAGCATTTATCACAATTCTATATCACATATTGGCATATCATAAATTATATTGCTGTCATACGCAATTGCTATTACCTATGTACTTATTACGTTTTGAAGAAACTATACTTGTTTTTACGGCGAGGGGTTAGTACTTTTCGAAAACAAAGGTTTTATATTAAGCACTGTTTTGCTGACCCACTCAACCTTGTTTTTCGCCCCTCCAGGACCTAGATAGCTGTACTCTTGTGGCACTCGAGGAATCCCGGCAGTTTCTGACATTCATCTCTTATTTAGACGTATGAACTTATCACAACTATGTAATAAGTGTACTTTGGTACTTGACTACTTTAACGTAGTCTTACTGTCTTAACGCTCTGAATATTTATTGTGGGTTACTCCCACAATTGCGCATTCTATCACTATTTAGTATTATTAGTTCTTAGTTTAGTTTAAATTTATTTCACTTTTCACGTCACATATCCTTATGGTTACGTCACCTCTCGGTGATGGCCAGCATGCTTCGACCTTCCCGGGTCGGGGTGTGTCAGATTGGTATCAGAGCCTAACCCTGGTCGTGGTGTGCCGACGAGGACGTCGGGCCCCTAAGGGGGGGGTGGATTGTGAGATCCCACATCGCTCAGGGGAGTGATCCTTATATGTATATTCTCATCCCTACCTAGCGCAAGGCCTTTTGGGAGCTCATTGGCTTCGGGTTCCGTAGGAACTCCGAAGTTAAGCGAGTAGCGCGCGAGAGCATTCCCATGATGGGTGACCCACTGGGAAGTTCTCGTGTGAGTTCCCAGAAACAAAACCGTGAGGGCGTAGTCGGGGCCCAAAGCGGACAATATCGTGCTACGGTGGTGGAGCGGGCCCGGGATGTGGTGGATCCCGGGCCGGGATGTGACAAATTATAACTAAGATTAGGGTAAAATATATAGTATAATATTGTCTCATCACGACGCTCCAAGGCGATGCGCAAGACTTGTTCCACACCTTGCCGCCATGCTCAATCCGGAACTTCAACGAACATTCCTTGTTTTTCACTAAGGAATATTCGTTCTACCGTTCGATAAAAAAGAAGTCTTATCATCTTTTCAACATGAAGAATGACCCGAAGGAGTCGCTTCGTACATACGTCAAGAGGTTCAAGGTGGAGAAGGCGAAGATCGTCGGATGCGATGATAGCATTGCATGCTCAGCTTTCTGGAAAGGGCTCTCGGCAGAACACCCTGTATTCGGAGAATTGATCATGGACGAGAACTTGACCCTAGCAGACTCTTATGCTTTGGCAGAAGAGCACGCACTGTGGGATGAGGCCAAATAGTTCTGCGGGGATAAGCAAAAAAATAAGCGCAGGGACCGCTTCCTGAACGGAGATGATGCAATACCTAAGGCGTTCACCAAGTTCGTAGTTCTGATTAGCCAGACTCTTTGTAAGCTTAAGAATGAACCATGTTTCGAACTGCCACTACCCATGAAGGGTGATCTTACCAAGCTGGACCAGACAAAGTATTGTGCATTCCACCAAGGGTCGGGTCACACTACCAACGGCTGCCTGAAATGGAAGCAGTACCTCGATGAGCTGACAAAGGAAGACTGGTACGACAAATATCTTGACAAGCCAGCTGCTCAACCTACACAAGCAACGGAAGCTAACACTGAACCCTCATTGAAGATGATGCAGATTAATGGCATCTTTGCCAGGTCAGAGCACTCTCGGTCCGTAATTAGCAATGTAAATGATGCTTGGAGAAATCCCATATCACATTCTAAACTCCGTTTAGGCTTATCCCAATAAGTTCAAAGTCTCAAGCAGTTTGTTGAACAAGACCTCGCAGGCCGAGGATTATCCCAGTTGTTATGCAGTTTCTACCTTCCAGCATAATTGATGCGTTTCTTTATTCTCAATGAAGATCCAAGAAATTATTCACAAACCTGGCTCAACTGCTGCCTACAACAACTGCTCAAAACCCCATCTGGGTTAGCTCTCCAGTGCGAGAGGGTATGCCACTCCAGAATATCTAGACGTGGATGTGTTGTACAACTGCTCAGGTCCCCTTGAATGCATCGGCAACCTGTGCCGGACAACTCCCAGAATTGGCCACGATAGTCATTCCACTGAAATAAACTTAGCCAACCGAATGATTCGATTTCACGAGATCCCGGGTCTCTAACCGGAAGAGACACTAAGTGTAGGACCCCTACCCATGAAAGAATTCGCGTGACAAGTTGGTCTGTCCTCGACGTGCAAATCTTCATGAATAGCTTGATTTCAAAGTGTTGCAATACTAGTTAAGCGACCTGGGTGATCAAAGCTGCGACTCGGAAGGATATGGTCTCTGATCAGCGCTTTCGCCTACACCTAACGCCAAAAAAACACCTTTGAGAGCCAAGGATGACCCCTGAAATGGTTACGCGGGTCGGTCTACTTCTGTAAGTAAGACACCTAGCTGACAACCCGACGGCTAAAAGCCCAAGGTAGCCTATAAGCCGAAACTTACACCTGCCATGACTACGCGGACTCGCCTGCTTATTTACAAGCAGCACTTTCGACCGACGGTCTATGGTATAAGTTTTGCTGGGACAAAGTCGAGTGTCACAACTATAGCAGCTACGCGGACCTCATCTGCTTCCTACGAGAAGCACGAGTTCAGCCAACGGCTCTATAAGTAAAAAATCTCGCAATGTGCCCTGGGAGGGCCAAAGTTCAAGAAGCTAATAAAGCCGAGTGTCACGACTTATAGCAGTTACGCGGACCTCTGCTTCATACGAGAAGCATGAACTCGGCTAACAACTCTATAAGTTAAAAGTCTCGCATTTTCCTCTTGCAGGTAAAGTTCTTGATGCCCCAAATCCAAAACTGAAGTTGAAAGTGACCACATAAGTCAACTGCTCCATCGAAGTAGCCAACTCAACTGCCTGTCATACGACAAAGTTTTACAAGACGCCTCAAGTAGGCAAGGCTCCCGAAGCTGAAACTAAAACCTAAGTGACGACGTAGGATCAATTGCTTCGTTGAAGCGGCTCACCCAGCCGCCCGTCCTACAGTAAAGTTTCGCAAAAGACGTGACGAAATAGAAGGATGAAGCAAAAACAAGGAAAGTTGTTCATTAAATTTCTAGCAAATTGATAAATTGGCTCGAAGGCCAACAAAGTTTAAGCAAAGCAGAACAAAAAGAAAAAAAAAAAAAAGAAAACTCCTAAGTCTAAACAAAAAGACTACTCCTTAGCAGCCGGCATAACCACTGGTTCCTCGACTGCCACGCCTTCAGCAACCGCACCGCTCCCAACAGCCAAAGCTTCCATCGGCTTATCCTCAGCCTCCCATGCCTGGACTGTCTAACCCTCAGCTGCTCTACCATTGGAGCCTCAAACGAGAAATCAAGCAGATCAACCGGAGAAGTGGAAAAAGTCTCGAAGTCCTTCTAGGAAAACTCATAATCCGACGCCCTGTCCTGAAGATGGTCTATATAGCCAAGCTTGTAGAAATCGGCCTGACAAGAAGCAAGCGCCATTTCATGACCAACTTTCTCATTCTTTAGCTGCACATTCTCCTCAACAAGCCCAGTGTGAGCACCATGCAGCTCATCCAGTTCATTTTTCAGGTTCTTGCTAGCAGACAACGCACCTTGCAGATCCATCTCCTTAGACTCAAGCTTACTGGCAACCTCCTTAAGATGAGACACTTCAGTGTGCATAAAGATAAGCTTCTCGTCCTTGGCAAAACAAGCAGATCGTAGCTCTGAATTGACACGCTCAAGGTCTTCGACCACCGGAGAAACATGACTAACTTCTTTCTCTGCAGCTTCTAACAATGCTTGAGTCACACTAAGCCTATCATTTAAGTGGACAAGCTCTTGGTAAGCGATCTCCAGCTGCAAAGACGTGGGGGTAGAGACATTAGACCCCTTCAAAATGGCAAGTTCAGCTTTGAGATTCTCGATCTTTTCTGCAGCTGAGCGAAGCTGAGCCACCAACGCCACTTCGGCCTCCTTAGCACACTTGACAACATCCTAATCAACGCACATAACCTCAGCTGCCAGGATTAAAGTCTTATGCATTGTAGCAATCAGGGAGGACCTCATCGAGTAGGCAGGACACTTCACAAAGAAGTCTGAGTGGATGGCTAACTTTCCCAACACTGTCAACAAACTTGGCGTATGCATCGACGTCCTCAAGGAGGTCAACCTTCAGTAGTGCACAAACCTCGGGAAATTCTCCAGCCTCAGACTCGGTGGATCTCTCACAACTGCCCGTGCCAGCAGATTTCCCCTTGCTGACAGACGAGTCAGCCACTGCAGAAAGAGGAACAGGCCTAGACGCCACCTTAGTAGCATAATCCATCTTCCCGTTCTTCATAGCGGCGAGCCTCTCAGAAGCCGATCCAGACTTAGCTCCCGACGGACGATTCGATACAAACCCGGACACCAGAGGTGACACCGAACCTTTCCGCTGGGTAAGTCTCTCAGCAATAGATGCGGTCACCTTCGGAGCAGCAGGTTTCACATGCTCAGGCTCAACGGTCTTCTTCACCCCCTTGGGGGAAGTTAGATCAATAACAACCCTTTCGGCAGTAGACGAGCTCCCACGAGAAGCAGAATAAGTCATTGGTTTCTTCTTAGCCAAAGGCTCACAAGCAGGTGAGGAAGACCTCTTCTTCTTACCATTATTAGCATCAGGCTCTACAGCAGCGATCGGGCGAGCCAACGCCTCATCCTTTTTCTGCTTTATCTCTTCTTTCGGAGGCAGGCCACCCTTCTCCCGACAAAGAGGGCTGAGCAGCCAGCGCGACTCACGGTACTCAATGCCCAAGGAGACGTGCACCTTCTTCATATCTGCCGAAGTCCTTGGAGTTGAGCCAAACTCCGAATCTACACAAAGTAAGAAAGACAAAAAATAAATTAAAGTCATGGAACAGCTCGACAAAAAACTCAAGTAGGACAAGAATGAAGCAATTCACTTACCACTGATAAAGGTAGTCAGGGCATGCAACTTAGGAGAAGAGTTAGACTCCCGCTCTCCGCTCACCTACAAGATGTCTCTCACCCACTCATGGTCACCTTTGCTAGAAGCATCGAACAACCTATAGCGATATCTCAGCTACCCCACACCTTCCTTGAGGCCGATCTCAAAGAAGTACCAGAACTCATTTATGGTCAAGCCAAGATCAAAGAACCTGCTCAAGTTTGAGAATCCCACCATCGCACGAACTACATTTAGGGAACAATGAGCAGGCGCGCATTTCATGGAGCAAATGACCTCCTAGAAAAGACGCAGCATGGGAAAAGTAAATCCCATCACGCAACTTAGGAGAAGAGTCAGACTCCTAGTCTCCTTCCCTCTTCCAATTTCCAGTAGGCTCCAGCCCAGCAGCCATGGAGACCTGGCCTAAGCCAGGTCTCCCCAAGCCAGCCAACACCCTTGCCGCACCACCTACAGCCGTGACCTCCCTGCCACGCCATTCATGCATCGTTGGCACCCACCAAGCCAATTTTTCAAGCCCCAAGGCTCCTAAAAATTCAAAATTTTCTTACCTTGCTGGGGCATGGAAAATAAGAAGAACAACGAGAAACGACTCTTCGCAAGGACAAGAAAAGAAAAACGCTAGGGGAGGGGGGAAGAAAAAATATCCTCTGGCCTCTCTTTCTTATTGGAATAATGATTGTTCTCCACATTTATTTAATCCCCTGCTTAAGGCAGAATTAAAAAGGTATTGGGGGCAATTATTTTCCTTTTCCTAGAAGAAGTCTATCTCCAAATCAAGGAAGAAGATCAAGTTCAAATTGAGTAACAACTCTACAAACCCAAGTAGCTTGGGATTTCTACACCTACTGCCCTTTCCATGCGAGCAGCACAGTAGGTGTGGGCGCATTTGTGGAGCATAAAATAATCCCAAAAATTCTAGAGGCAACACGTGGACTTTTATTCAAGAAGGACAAGATTGCCCTCAATAAATGGGCAGGCTTCTCAGATGCTCCCATGCGCAGATCACACCCCTGAAGGTCTCAGCAGCTGAACACAACTGCCCACAGCTCACCTGCCATTGGCAAGGAATTAAAGATAAGGATTAATTACCCAAATCCTATCTTTAATACATTCCTAATTGAAGATTGACTCCAATCAAGTAAGTAATCCTAATTAATTCAATTAGGATAATTACCCTATTATCTCAAGATATTATTTCCTATTTAATATCTTGAGAATAATTAGAGAATATCTCTCCATTAAACACTATATGGCCGGCCCCTAGCCCTATAAATACCCCATATTCTACCAAATTTTCAGAGCTTTTGCAACCCTAAAAATTCTTAAACACTTTATTCTCTCAGAGAAACTAACTTATTAGGCATTGGAGATCCGTTGACCTAACCCCCTACCTCGTGGGCGCGTGAGGCTTAGGTATCTGATCAAAGGTGTTGATTGTTTTGCAGGTGCATTTTCGTCAAGACTGATGGCGGAAATTTGCATCCACAACAACGATTATAGGAGAGCTTCATTGGATTTGTGAGGCACCATAAGTTATAGCAAAATGTTTTTTCCTTGTTAGAGTAATGAAAAACTAATTACATATAGAGAAACTGCTTTCTGTATTTCATGAAGAAGTAATTACAACTGAGTATATTTACACTTTGCTAAGTAAACTTAGTGACTAATTACACTTGATTAACTAAGTAACACAAGGATTAGTTACATAACAGTTGTAACCAATTTACAGCTGTCCAAACTAACTAAAATATCTAAGTATGAGGTGTCCCTTTACATCCCCTCAAGCTAATCGGAGGGGAACCCAGAGAAAGCTTGGACTGTAAAAACTTGAATCTAGCCTTGGATAGTGACTTAGTATGAATATTAGCAATTTGAATCTAGAATCGAAGGGCCTATATCTTTGAAGATTTTACGATCCATGTTAATTTTGGAGCAGTATAGGCTACTGAACAGAGAAGAGAACTCTTTTTTCTTTTTCTACTTTGGTCTTTAGATGTCACTTTACAAGAAGGTAAAATTGGTATTAAAAACTATTAAAAAGTGAGTAGGGAGAAGAGAGCGGGGATAGTTTATCATCACTCTAGGGACATTTTGCTTTGCGCCCAATCACTTTGGGACAATGGCAAAGCCAAGAATTGTTGAGGAGAGGTGCAAATTTTGAAAGGGCAAAAGGTCCTAGAAAATATTGACAACCGTTCGAGCTCTAAGAGAACTATCCAGAATATTTGAATGAGGATTTGTACTAACCAGAATATTTGAATGAGGATTTAGACCACTCGAAAGAGAATTTGGACTAACCAGAATATTTGAAGGAGGATTTAAGCACCGTTTATATAGTATAATTTCATTATATAATTGTCTAATGAGCAAGGTTCTACAAGATGTTATTCGCTAGTCGAGTAGAGTGATGTGCCCTAATGCCTAGCGCCTAAGCAGACAAAACGAATTTAACTAATTTATTATATATCATATAAATAAGTGATATTTATTATATAACATAAATTGCATAAAATATTATTAATTATATATAATATATAGAAATTGATTTTCCTTAATATTTTGGTCAATTATAGCACAAGTGATTACGAGCTCGTAATACTTTACGAAATGCTGCTTGAAACTCGTATGAATTTATAGTGAATATTAAGAGGAATGTGGCCTAAAACACATGGGCAAAGGAGGACACATAGAAGCGCACAACTTAATTGCAAATAACTAAAAGAACAAGTTGGGTAACTTGATTAGACAACAATTGAAAAACAAAAACAAAATGGTCAAAGTTAAGAGGTCGCGTGTGGAAGTGGGAGAGAGGTATTCTTCCTGATATCTTCTTAGTTGGAACTAAAGTTATAAAAGTTGCAATTTTGACACACCCCGATCTTGGTGTCTAGGGGGAACATTGGGATGGCCACGTGCTGGACGACACCCGAGGGTGACGCAAGCCATTTATGAATGCAAAAGCTGAGAACATGTGAAACATGCACCTAAATTGTACCAAGATAATAAGATGTGACAATTCATAGCGTGAAGATAGTGATATAAATAATATTCAACTGCCAACAATGAATTCATAAAGATGCATGACATGTTCAGAGCATACGTCTAATTAGAATACAAGCAGAAGGTGAAATTACAATGAAGTCAAAGCAGAAAGGATAGCACGACGTCATTGGTATGGGAATGCCTCGTACGTCGGATCGTAGTCCTCGTTCCTATGTCCTGAGGGGGCGCAAAACAAACATGAGTTGACCAAGTTGAGATATATATATATATATATATATATATAATAAAACAATTATCAACATACTAACCCCTAAAGCTTTATGAAAACTAATAGCATAATAAGTGGTAGGTTTTCAGAAAACCCTAACATGCCATAAAATATCTCATAAAGCATATCTCGTATATATAGTGTGCTAAATAGTGGTATCAATAATAATAATAATATATCCTGGCTCATTGCCAGTACCATGTCTCTTGACCCAAAACCAGATATTATTTCTCCAGACCCCTTGCTAGCTCCATGTCCCTTGACCCGAAGCCAGGGATTATTTCTCCCGACCCACATGCCAACACCAGAACCTCGCCCCTGACCGAATAGTGACCACTAGATACGCACAAAAACATTGAACATAATCTTTCTAAACATAGGTACATATATCTCAAAATCATCTTCATAGTATAAAGTCATCCATCATCTATACTATAAAAAAGTGTGTGAAAACATGTTCTAAATAATATATCGCCATCCATCAGATACCCTACAAGAACATGGGCTTGATAGAAAATATGGTATTCCAAAATAAGCTCAATATAGCATGATAATCAATGTCTCATAAAACGTTCACAAAACGTATTCAGTAAATCATGTTTTTCATGTATGCATTTCCACTAATAAAACATGCATTTTAGAAGGGGTCCACTCACAGATATTCCATCGTAGATGAGCCGTACGAAATAAGAATAATGGAATCACTGCTAGTAATTGCACCTAAGCACATAAAGAGTACAATTAACAAAACCGCACCTAAGCACATAAAGAGTACAATTAACAAAACTATACTCAAACAATTGAATTTCAGGAAATGGACATCATAAATGGGTCCAGGACGTCGAAATTAGCTTAGGAAAGGTTCGAGACGAAACTCGAAAAGTCAACGGAAGTCAACATTGACCAGTCAAAGTCAACGCTGACCGTTGACCGGGTCGGGTCAAGGGTTCGGTCAACTGGATTGGGGCGGTCCTCCATGGGTTTGGGCTAAAGGGTTTTAGGCCCAAAGGAAAAAGGGTTTAGGGTTTTAAAGGGTAACGGGTCAGAGGCCCAATTTGGATGGCCTAAAGGCCTGCCCCTCTCTAGGCTCTAAAGGGCTGGAAGCCCTGGGTTGCGCACACATGGGCCTGGGCTTGAAAGCCCAGCCCAAGGGTTTTGGGTTTTTAACAGAAAAATAAATAATTAAATAAAACTAAATAAAAAAAGGTTTGGGCTTAACAGCTAACGGGCCTAAGGCCCGAGTCACAACGGCTCGAGGGCCTGGTTTCGTTTCTCGCCGTGGAAGAAGGCCAGAGCCTTCCTAGCTCCAGTCAACAGCAAACTAGCACTCTAAGGTCTGATCTAAGCACCAAAAAGAAGAGTGAGACAATGAAAAGAGGTTGCTACCTTTGTTTCGCCAAGAAAGGGCCGGAGGTGGTCGGATTTGGGCTCTTATACCCACGATTCGCCAGACCTGGGTTGGGTGCCCTCTCGGTGCCCCAGAGCTTCGCAGAGACAAGGGGAGGTGAGAGAGAGAGAGTCCAAGAAGCTGGTGGGGGCGGTGCACCATTGTCAGGGTGTCCCTAAAGGTGTGCCTGGGGTGCGGGTTCGATCGGCAAGAGAGTCCGAGAGAGAGATGAGTGAGATCTGAGAAAGGGAAGAGATTGAGTGAGGTCTCGGGGAAAGAGAGAGATAATTATGAGTTTAGGGGCTGCCACGTGGCAGCTAAAAAGAGGGGGAGAATCCAAAAAGTGGATCCGAATAGGGTAAATCAATGGGGACCAAAATGTAAAAATTACAAACCTTTAGGAAAATTATGTAATTTACAATAATATGGGAGTGGGGTTTCACAGATTTAGTATTCTCTGGTTTTAGAAATTAAAATAAAACTTTGATTCCGAATTATAAAATAACCGGACTAAAAGATAAATATGGCAAGAGCAGCGCAATAGCAGCAACAACATTCTTCGTTCAAGTATTTCTTCATACACTTTCCATGCAGGAGGGGCGGATTCCTCGCTTATCTATGAATTCCATAATAATCAAGCATATGTTAAGAGTTATTTTTTGTTTTGGACATGGTCAATTAGACAAGCCCATGATTTTCAGACCTTTATAATTGAAAAAAAAATACACTTTTTTCATCAAAAAAGAATAAAAACCTTAACTCCACACCCTTGAAGCTCATGATGTATGCTACATTGCAGCTTTTATTCTGCAATTTCACAAATTCAAACTGCGCGTTGCAGTTTTAATTTTATAATAGTCAAATTAATTTTATTTTGAATACTACTATTACATCATTAAAAAAATTAGAAAACTGGTGGTTTTTTTAATGGGAAGTGGCACTGAGGGCTACGGAAAATAACTAGTTGAGATAAAAAATTGACAATTGTGAAAATCAAATCGGACGATTAATACACTCATATTATTGAGTGCTACGTAGCATTACATTATGTTTGGATGAAGAAATTTGAGATTATTAAAGAATTTTAAAATGACGGGATTTTATTTTCTAGAATTTGTGAATTTTCTTGTTTGGTTAACCTAAAAAAAATAGAATTGAATACAGAATTTGTTATTTGTAAACTCTCAATTTATAAATTGAGAAATAACATATATTTATATGGAATTTAACTTGCGAATTGGAAGTCCCAAGTTCCAATTTTTTTTTTTCACGCGAAAATTCTAAATTTCTTATGAATCCAAACAAGAAAATTAACGCATATCAATTTATAAATTCTGGCTTTTATTTAAATTTTAAGTTTATTTTTTTTCGTCCAAATATAACGTTAAAGTTACACTCGTTTTTCCAAACACATACTAAAAAGAGACCACGTTTTATAATACAATATTGAAAAAACAAGCATTCAAACCCGAAAGTTGAAAAAACGAGTATGGGGATTTGTCCCATGACTTGGCGTTTTCTGATTTTCTACGATGTTGATTCAAAAGACTTTGAATGTTTCATAGCAAACTTGTTGTGCAGTAGACAGACACATGGAAATTTCGTGCAAGGTGCCACTAACCAACCAACCATATGATATGCATGCCTGCTGGCATCGCTAATACGACACTAAATATTAAATAATTAAATCAATGAAACTACAAAAACAAACGACTAACATGTATCATGTGATGTGCCCTAAAAATCAAAAGAATTTCCAATTTTCTTTACTTTATTCGGCAATATATTTATTAATTATTTATTATGATGGGTTATGGGTGATTGGTGACCTGACGTTCCATTAAGGAGTAAAAAAGAATGACACACGTTTTCTACATGCTTGCTACTTTGTCAATTCTCTCCGTGTCGGGATTTGGCTTGGTCAACAGAAAGCAATATGTACAAATGTTTAAGTGGAGAAATTTCTGTGCGTTTTTCATTCCCATAACAACCGGTTGACTCCCTAATTATTTGCTTTAATGTGTTTCATGAGATTAGTTATCTAAACAGTACTCTCTCCAACCGTATAAATACACCTTAGATTATTTTATTGGTGTTTCATATTAAAATTCATTATATTTAATATTTAATATGAGTAATTTTCACTTTATTATTGTCAAGTTTTGTCAAACTTGCAATGTACTATACTTTTTTTTGTCTCATTTTCATATCTAAAGTTTGATTTTTCTATCACTTTGATACTTTCGTTAGCCTAGCCGTTAACTATTATGTTAATTGATGACATGGTAGGATATAACCCCACTTTACTACTCTCACGCATTGTGAAATTCACACTTTGCTACCCTTAGTTTTTTTTCGCCTCACTTTCATACTTACAGTTACGTTTTGTTCTCATATTCATACTTCTATTTTTTATTAAAAATTAATTTCTAATACTTATTTATTTTGTCACTACACGTGTCAAATTAAGTTGGGTAAAAACTATGACACATCATCAATTTAGGTATGAAGGTGAGATGAAAAAAAGTAAATGTAGTAAAGTTTGATTACGACGAAACTTGAGAATGGTATAGTGAGAATTACTTTTTTTTTTTTCTTCAGATTTGTGGGCTTATGTGGCATGAATTGGTGGATAAAGATCCTGCCACGTAATTAGTTAACAGAAAAATTAACAGCTAGGTTAACAGAGTATCAAAGTGGCAAAAAAAAATAAATCCAACTTTAGGTATGAAAGTGAGACAAAAAAAGTAAGTGTAGTAAAGTACGATTTTCGCAAAACTTGGCGTTGATAAATCGCATGATGGTGGCCAGGGGAGGCCGAAATGTCTATGTGAGTCTTCCTAGCCCCCAGAATGATGACTGCCGTGACGAAGCCACCAGCTAATCCCTTTTCTTTTTTTTTTTTAAAAAAAAAAGTAGTAAGTGGGAATTACTCATTTATCATTTATTCTCATTCTACTATTTTCCACTGTTCTAAAAATCCCCGCCTAGCACCGCCTAGGCCCCGCCTAGGCGCTAGGCGGCTGGTCACCGCCCCGATTAATGCCTAGACAGCCTAGGCATCCGCCTAGCCCATCCAGACCTGCTGAGGCGCCCACCTAGACCGCCTAGGCACCCGCCTAGCCCGCCTAGACACCTGCCTAGGTTGCAACTCACTTAAATAAAAAATAGATAACTTTCCTTTTGCATTTTATTGTTTCCAATAAATTGTAAGAGACTTATTGAATACTTAAATAAACACACATTATATGTTTGCTCCCTATATTTTCATTATGTTCCAATACTTCATAATATAGATGTCACTTTATTTTCTAGTTTATGACGAAATTATGTATATTTTAAGTATAAACAAACACTTATTTACACGAAATAGAATAGATTTACTTAAATCCGCCTAATCCGCCTAGTCGCTCGCCTAGGCTCCGCCTAGCCGCCTAGGCGCTAGGCCCCACCCCGCCGCCCGACTAGCGCCTAGCGCTTTCTAGAACCTTACTATTTTCCAAATGGATATGAGTGGAATTTTTTTTCTCCTAATAACGTATGCTAATGTTGTACTTTTTATGTGTTATAATGTAAGCGAACGACAAAATTAATGCGTCCTGTTTTAAGATGGAGTAACAACACGTGCCAATATTACAAGGAAGAATCTATCACTAAGAGAACATGGAGAAAGTACTCGCCAAAGAGAAAACTGTGGAATTATGTGACATTTTCAATATTATATGGTCATTCGATTTTGCTGGAATTGCCAATGTCAATTAATATGCATGAATATACAAGTAAGGCGATTTAATTAGAAGAGTTGTTGGGTCAGCAACAAACAAACCGCGTAGAAGATTTTAGAAATATTTTTATAATAATGCATGAAGAAATAAGGTGAGATAATTTAAAGATGATGCATCTAACCAGTCAAATGGTGTGATTAGAAAATTGAAATAGGCTTTTAATTAAATGATTGAGTCTAATCATACGGGAAACTTCCAGGAACCTTCAATATAATCAACCGGATTGACCCAATGGAGTAAAATGTATAAAATCCTTTATAAAAACGATAAAAGACAAAATAAATATGTAAACACGTAGAGCATCTTCAAAGAAAATGTCAAAATCATAGATGAAATACTATTGTGCATATTTAACATCAAAAATCTTTCAAACCGAAGTGTTATTTGTTTATTAAATTTGAAAACTTTGTGATTTGAAGTTAAATTTGACATTAATGTTTTTTTTTAATTCATTTTAATGATGGGTTCCTCATTCTATTAAAATTTCAATGAATAAACATTTTGTTTCGACGTTTTTTTTTAGTAATTACAACCATTTAAATCTCTATTTAAATAATAAAATAATACTTGACAATTCGGTTAGAGAAGTACAAAATTTAACATAAGATTTCAGATTGTCACATTAACTATCAATTGTAATTTAACTCTTATAATTTGATATTTTCTTTGGAGATGATCTAATATCCTAATGGATAGAATATTGAATTTTTACCTACTTGTGCCATAAATTATTGTATTAATTTTGAACCATCCCTCTCCTTAATAATAGTATATATATTTTTTAAATGTAAACACGTCCTGTTTTATGGTATTTATGTTTTTCTGTAGTTAACTTGTGTGAAATTAATTTAGGCTTGTTATATTAACACTTCACATATTGTTGAATACACCTCACATATTTAATACACTTCACAATTGCTTTTTCAATTAAAAATTATCTCAACATAATTCTCCATAATACCCTCACATCCCATAATCTTAACATACACCTTACATTTTTTTACATACACCCCACATTTTCTACATACGCACGCTATACACATTTTCTTTGAGTTCTTCGAGCAATCCTACACCGACGACAATTTCAAAATACTTAGACAAGCATTAGCCTCTCCAGGGAACGTTCTGATTTACTGAGTGTGTCAACATTTATCAACATAAACTCATTACAGAAGTTATACATTTTTGAACAATCAGTATGCAACTAAATTCTGCAACATGAATTAGTTTGTAGCTACTACCTATTGACAAGCTCAAAACCCTCTGAGCAACTGAGATGGCCTGTAGCCTGTAGGAGTTGATTCTCAAACGATCAACTAAGGGATATAAGTTCCGGAGCAAACCTGGGTTCTCCTGTCAAGGGTTTTTGATTACAAAAGACGATCACTGCTTGACTGAAAAGAAATATAAAGCACAGGGATAAGCTCACTTGGATAAAACTAATCCTGAAAAGAGTAGTTCCATAAACGAAAGTCGAGTTATTTGGACTCTGGAGCATTGACAGGGCAAATTGCTAGTTCGTCTAGCAAAGTGTGGGTAGACTGGAAGCAACTATAAAACAAAAGAAATTTTAACGAAAAGTTTCCGGTACTGTTCATTTTAACGAAAAACCATATTTTTACACTAAAAAGTCAATCCTTGTACTATTAACTTTACCCTTTATTTTGTCCTTATCGTTAAAAACTCAAAGTTTTCAAGTCATTTTCCTTAAAATAAAAGGTTCTGCTACCCCCAATTAAGATTGCAATTCCATACATTTCCAAAGTGCGGTTTCCAAAATTTAGACATATTTTCATTTCTGTGGTCTTAAAATAATGGCCATCTCAGAGCCAAGGAAGACCATTCAAAGTCAAGTAATGACGATCCACCATTTCAAAGTCAAGTAAGAGCAATTCCACCCCTAAGACTGGGTGCCAGCACCCAGCGCATTTATCCACTCAAATGAACAGTAATAGACCAAAGTAAACAGTAATAGACCAAAGCATCTCCACCCCTAACAAAAAATAGCCCAGCTCATTTTATTAAAATATGATTAAATAAAATGAATCTTCAATTAAAATAATAATTTTAAATAAAAAAATCTAAGTACAAGCCGGTTGTCTCTTCTCTCTCTCTCTCTCTCTCTTTCCTTCTCTCTGTGTATTTTCTCTTCCTCCCTCTTCTTCTCCAGCTCACCCCGTGAGCTCTCCTTCTTCTTCCTCTTCAAAACCTTCAACAAATCAAACACAAAATATTATTTTGTAATCCCTGGAGCTCAAGGAACCCAACCATGGCCTTGCATGCGGCATCGGTGCATGGTGCGAGGTTCTACCATTGAAGCCGAGAGCTTAAGCTCTCCTCAGATCTCTCTCCCTTTGTTCGCTTTTGCGGGTCCAAGGGTTTCGGTGCTGCTAGATCTTTCTCAGCGATTCGAATCCCTCTTCCGGTTCGAACGCTCTCTCTCTCTCTCCCTCCTCTCTCCCCCTCCCCTCCCCCGCGCGCTGTGGACTCACACTGACGTCAGCATGTCGTCATACATCCCGGTCCCTAGGTCTGTCAATTTTGAGCTGGTCTGTTGCCTGGCTTGGACTGAGTGCCAGGCAATTAGGTGGGCTGGAGTGGATGGACAGGGTCCCGGCTTGTTTTTTGGCTGGGTGCTGGGCTATTCCACCTCCGGTGGAACTGCTCTAATGGCGATCCACAAAGGAGGTGGAGCATCGTAAAATGGCGACAAGAGAAGGGAACATAAAACTACCACTTATAGCTTTAATAACACATGTATTTTGGGAAGCAAAAGTAGGCTTAAATAAGTATCGATGTCGTTGAAATCACTAAAATAATGAAATAAAAATAATGAAATATGAAGTTTTTTTTCATGTGAAACTTCTGAAACGTTGATCTTGTGTTTCAATCAACGTGTTTATAGTTTCATTGATTATGGGTTTGTCCTACAATGGACGTGAGAGTGTTTTGAGAGTTGAATAAGCTAAATAATACGTTAAAAGTAATTTCGGGTGTATTTAGATTTTTTTTTTTTACTTATAAGGTCGAAATTGTCATTGCATAGTAAGGTACATAAGTTATTTAAATTACATGCCGCAACAATTTGAAACTATTGAGTTCTTATATGCTCCTCGTGCCTGTAATGAGGTTGCGCATATGGTGGCATCTTATGTCGTGCGTATGGGGGTAGTCATTCTTGGGATGGTTTTGAACCAGAGTGGTTGTTTAACACTTTGGCATCTGATGTAAACATTCTGATTCGTATTTAATATTAATCCAACTTTTGGCAAAAAAAAAAAATCATTCCGCAATGTATAAACTCAAACCCATTGGTAACTTTTATGGTTTCATTTCGCATTTATCCTTTCACTCAATTGAATTTAAGAAAAACTAATGAAAAGGCTTGAAAACTTTGAGTTTTAACGATAAGGACAAAATAAAGGGTAAAGTGAACAGTACCGTGGGTTTTTCGTTAAAATGAACAGTACCGTATGCTTTTCGTTAAAACTCCCTTGAATTTATTTGTTTTCTCATTAAATAAAAGTTAGTTGCAGCAATGAGCAGTGGATGTACCGGTTCCTGTACTAAACATCATCGAATATTAATTCCTAAACTTATTACAATGTGTGGTAATAATCCTTATAACTAATTTTGTTGGAATTTTCTTTTATTTTTGTCCATTTTAAGTATTTTATTTTGAAAGAAATTTGTGATGGTGTGATTAAAAATAATCATTACTTCATATTGTGACAAGTTCATGAGCCAATACTTGTGAGTTTTTAATTTTAAAACCATAGTTCCAATTAAACTAAGATTCAGTAAAAAATGCTTTAATTTTCTCAAAATCATATTAAGTGCACAACAAATATCCAAACATGTTACCAAAAATGATACAAAAGGCCCATTATGCATATTATCCTCAAGCTTTATATGTTTCTCTTGATCAATGAATATCGTACAATTTAAAAAAATAAATAAATAAATATATATATATATATATATATATATATATATTTGTATTGTGTGTTAAAACCAAGTTAAGACACTAATTCAACTCATTAAATATCATATTATTAGACCGAACATTATAAGGCTTGATTTGTATGCTTAATTTTTTTCATAAAATCGTGTCGTGTATGATTTTCCCATGTGTAATACTGAAGCTTAACTCGATTTAATTAATATGTTCCACCAATAGACTTGCTCATGTCGCATGGCATGCACATATAAGTTTGTTTAAATGGTGAGTTGGACAAAGTCTAAGACAAAAACAAGTTCCTAATCACATTGGCTAACATGACATAAAGGTTTTCCAACAAATAAAATATTGTCATTTTACGTACAAAAAATGCAAACCCATATAACCACAAAATAAGGTCGATATATAGCTATTTTTACGTGTTTGACATATAAAAAAATTCCAATTCAAAACATGCAAAAAATAAACTTTAATTAAATGCAAGTAGCAATTTCCATCTCATTTTAATCACAATTTCATATTGTAACCACGTGAATGCAGGCCTCGCAACACCACTCACGAACCACTACCAACTTGGGAAAAAATTTCTGTGTACCAAAACACGATCTGTTATACTCAGTATCATAATATAAGTTGTCTGAATTTTATTTTTAAATATACAACTGCCTGTATTATCTAAACTACATAATAATAAAATCTGATTGTCAACCAAAACCTTGTAAAATTACTTTTATCCTTCTAATTATAAGTGAACATAAATAACCACTTAGTACTATAATCTAGTGGTATTCTTTTTCACTTATACGTGAGAGATCTTATATTCGATTTCTGCTAAAGGCAAATTTGACAGTAATGTAATTTCACACAAATTAAATTTTACTTTTTTTTAAGTCTCAAACTACATGTGATTCTACGATAATATTAAAAAATAAAAAATAATAAAAAACACGTCTCACCGTTTTCACGTCCTCTCTCACTTTCTTCCTCTTTCTATTTTGAAAATAAAAATAAAAAATCTTTCTACACACTTAAGTGTTGAGATATACTTAGGCCTCATTTGGTAGCTCAGATTGTACTGACTATTTCTGTCGGATATGATAAATAGCCACCGGATAGTACTGACTAAATTAGTCGGGCGTTTGGTGCAGTATCGGACTAATGATCGTATTATTTATACTGTGTTTGGTATTATACAGGATGGGAGGAATATTATACAGGATGGGAGGAATCAAACTTAAAATTAAATTAAAAAAAACTGAAATCATCTCTTTTGTTCCCAGATCTCTCCGCCTCACCCCCCAAACTCCCTCCCTCTCTCTCTCCCTTCTTCTTCTTCCTTGACTGCAGAAGAATCCCAAATAATTGTTCCCCAGATCTCTTCGCCGCACCCCCCAAACTTCCTCCTTCTCTCTCCCTTCTTCTTCTTCCCCGATTGTAGAAGAATCCCAAATAAATTCAAACAGCCAGTTGCAGAAGAATCCCAAATTGAAATCATCTCTCCGCCACACAATGTTTCTTTGCAAGACCTAGTTGCAGGGGAGGACGGCGAGTGGGCGATGAGGAAGGCCACAAGGAGAGGACGACGAGGACTAGGAGAGAAGGCAACGGGGAGGACAGCGAGGGCAAGAGAAGGTGATGGGGAGGACAACAACGTCGAGAGAAGGCGATAGAGAGGGCCGAGTTCGCGAGAGAGGAGAGCAAAACCGACTAATTATCTGAGCCCTTTGGTTGGTTTTATTAAGCATGTGTATACCGTGTTAATAAGCAGACAAGTTAAATTAATCTGACGCTTATTTTGTACGAATGAACGCCAAACACCCAAGTCCGTATAACTAATCATATCCGATCTTTTATCCGATATGCCAAACAGAACCTTAGTGACACATAATTATATCGAGTTGTGTTTCAGGACACTGTAAAATCTTTCCAACTTTAGGTGTGGACCATCCGCCGAATATAGTCGTATTGGACAGGCGGCAAACTCGATGGGCATTGGTATGAAAGAAACGAAATTGCCCAACCGGAATTGAATTGAAACTTTTGTATCACGTGCTGGGTGCGAACCCAATTCTCGAATTTCGAGAACACGATGTAAGGAAACAAGAGGAACACCGCGTGTTTGCCATTTTCAAGCGTGGGTCCCGCGAACAAGTCGGTCGTTGAACCCAACTCTACGTCTCCACCGAACCTTTGTCCAAGCCTAACTTTCGTGAGCTGTCAAATGACCAATGTACCCCACACATTCCTCCAGCTACACAATAGTGCCATTATTTTTACTGTATGTGGTTTAGTTTAAACGGCACTGGACCATTATATTGTAATTTACTTGGCTCTGGTTCTGAAGTAAAATATTGGACCTTTCATTGTCAAAATTTGATTTTTTTATAAATGATATATTTACCTTAAATAAATACACCGGTAATAATGTGATTTAAATTTATTTTATATAAGAATTTAATTTAAGAACTATTATTTACAAATGAAGAAGAATACTACTATACCGTAGTACTAAGAAAAATATCTCTTACTTACAAGTAAAAAATTGATTTTAACTGTACTAAAAATATTAAAATTCTTTTAGTTAACTAAATGTAATTTTATTCAGTTGGAAGCATTTCTAAATAGAGAACAGTTATTAACACCGCAACAATTTCATTCTACACTCCTCAAAATTGTAATTTTCTTTCTAATTATAGAAAATTTAAAATGCAAAATAAAATTTTTAGGATATCAATAACAATTCCCTTCTAAATATACCTGAAATTAATCTAGCCCTCCGCTCGTCCTGAAAATTGACAACGTAAAAATTAGTATTAGACTTAAATTCGAATTTAAAATTTCTCATTTACAAGCACGTAAGAATAATATCAGACCGTATCACTGGTGGCTCTTCAAGAGTCTTCTTTAAGTTGTTTTTAGGGAGTTTTAACGAAAAATTCGCGATACTATTCACTTTAACGAAAATCCACATTTTTACACTAAAAAGTCAAACCTGATACTATTCACTTTACCTTTTATTTTGTCCTTATCGTTAAAACTCAAAATTTTCAATTCATTTTCATTAATTTCACTTTGTTTTTATTATGGAATGTAGTTTCAAAGGCTTTATCGTAAAAAGACAGGTAGAAGATCACTCCTATCCCACTTGACTCCACGTGTTTGAATCCTATCTCCTCTTATGCTTTTGCACTACTTTTTCCTCTCAATTTTATAATGCAAAAAAAACGTGCTTGAAATGTCCAATAAAAAAAATAAAAACAAAACCCCATTAACCAATTAAATTCCTTATTATATTCATACACAGGCAGCCTTACTTGACTTCCCCATTTATATTCCCCTCCTCCCCACTCTTCCACTCCCCACCATTAAGCAAACCATCACCGAGAGTACATCAAATTTTCTCTCTCAATTGTTTTCATCGACAATTTTCATCACAAAGATATCCGACATGGCAGCTGAGAAGTTGAATTTCGCACAGACATGCACCCTCTTCAGCCAGTTCTTGAAGGAGAAGAGAACCCTCCAAGTCGTCCCTCCAACAACCATGAACTTGCTGACGACCATGGAGGCTGCTGCTTCGAACCCAGTTGATCAGACGGCTCAGACTCCGTCATCAAAACCCAGCATCGATTTGCTTCCGCAGTTTGCCAAAAACCCAGAAGCGGCTATGGGAGATCAGCAACCTGGATCTGCTGCCCAGATGACTATTTTTTATGGTGGGCAGGTGCTGGTTTTCAATGATCTGCAGGCTGAGAAGGCAAAGGAAATCATGGGTTTGGCTACAACTGGAAGCTCCAAGATTTCTGCTGGATTTGTGAAGAAATTAGGTTCTGAGAATCAGTCGAATGTTGTCGCTGAAAATAATTCTCAGGAAATTAAGGTGCCAACCCAGGCCAGAAGAGCTTCACTACACAAGTTCTTGGCCAAGAGAAAAGAAAGGTAAATCACTTTCCAAAAGTATTTATTTTCTGAAGGTTTTTTTTAGAAAAAAAAACGAATCGAAGCGACGTATGGCTAAATAGTTCTCTAATTGGGTTATTTAAAATTTTCAGGGTGACAGCAGTAGCACCATATCAACTGAACAACCAGAGAGCATCTTCTCCTGCAAAAAGTGACGAGCAAACGAGTTCGAGGGCAGAAGGGCAAAGTTCAAAGCAGCTTGAACTCAGCCTCTAGAGATTGAATCGGTTCACAATTCTAATTCGGTTTAGATTTATTATATTAAATAGGGTTAATTTCTTGCGACTTATGATCCTGACTCTCTGTAATTTGTTGTAAGCCAAAATTATTCTTCCATCAAAAATCTATTTTTTTTTGTAATTATTATTTTGTCAATGAGATTGGATGCATAATCCATTTCTGAGAAACAAAATAAAGAAATATGAACAAAAGTTGGACTGCTCTCCAACTGTTTTCTAATTACTTTTTCTTTTTTGGATTGAAAAATTTCCCGATTACTTTTTGGATGTAAGGGGAAGAATGTAAATTTCTGGGGTGGAAGCCAAGATTTGTGGTTAGAGAGTGCAGTGCTTCGAAAGTGTTTTTTATTTTAAAAAAAGATGAATAATTGTGGCTTGTCATCAGTTGTTTTTATTTAAAAAAAAAATAAAAAAATTTATATGTGGAGCAACTCTTAAAAATGTCTAATTATAATTTGAATTATGATGATGAACATATTTGCAAATTTAATGTTTTTTATACAAATATATATTTACTCTAAATATATAGGAAATAAATTAATATAAAATTAATATAAAACTCGTTGCCCATAAGGTTGGGACTTACAATTTTTAGGTGTCTTACATATTATATATGTTTTTTATTTAATCTATTTATTAACAAAATCTTCTTTATCAATCAAAAAATTATATAAACATCAAATTAACTGTCACCAAAATGAATGAAAAAATAGCCAGAATAAAAGTTGTTGGGAATATAGTAATTTATGAACAAAATAGTTGTACTTTTTTCTTTTAAAGCCTCACAACCACATTTTCTCTTCCACATTTTTTTTTCAAATAAATAAAATTTTAGTCACGAAATAGTTATTTAGAAATAACTTCTTGAATGAAATTCGTATCAAGATCATCAAAAACAAGTTTTAGCAATCAATATATATATATATATACTAGCATATGGGCACACACTTTGTGTGTATGAAGACATTTTTTTAGAAAATGAGAAGAAGAGAGGGAGAGAGAGAACGTGAGGGAGTGGGAGGTTTTTGGTTTTTGGTTTTTTTTTTTTTTTTTTTTTTTTGTTAATATTGGAGGTATTTTAACATCACATGTAGGTGAGGTTTCAATAAAAAACTGTAAAATTTGGACCTGTGAAATTACATTATTGCCCATCTTTTTTTTTGTGTGATAGAAGACTAATTTGTCTTTTCACCCTCTTTTGGTTGACAAAGAGGGTTTCATTAATTAGTAGAGATATATATATATATATATATTGTAAATTTTATATTAAAATTTTAATAAGTAATGCATAAAATGTATACAATTGCTAATTGACAACCAAAATAATATAGAAAAACTCTAAATAGCCGTTTGAATTAGTCAAAGTTGATCAACTAAATCAAGATGGAAGTTCATCAACTATCTATTAATTAGTGTTGAAAGAATTCAAGTTCAAAGTTAGAACATCCCAATTTTTTTAAGAAAAATGCTAAGGAGATCATAAATTAGAACCATATTTTGTAGATTTTATGATGTGGCGATTTATCCAACCATCAACTGCCACATCATAGTTTATAAAATATAGTCTAAAAACATGGTTTGTCTAACATTTTTCTTTTCTTTTCTTAACGATGTGTTTATAATAAGGATATGGAAATCAACTGGTATCAAACTCCTCATATACGAGATTTACCTAAAATCTCTCACCAACAAATGAAGAACAATACCTTAAACAAAATAATTAATCTGAAAATTTTACAATGGACTAGTCTATAGCATGAATTATTGAGGAACTGACTTAATGTGTAATTGATAATTAAATAGATAAAAATTCGACAATTAAGGATATCAATACATACTATGCTCCCGTTATTAATCTATTGGGAAGACAAACTCGACTGATGTATACACATCAAATTAGTTATTATGGTCGCCTTTGTTTTAATTTTTTATTTGCATTTTTAATTAATTTGTGCACTAAATTATTTAGGCTTTGCCGCCCATAACACAGTTTGACCAGATATTAAACACTGGTTTGGAGTTGCGGTGCTTAAAAAGAACAATTTATTAAAAAAATTTGGAATATCAAATGTGTTTGGGGTTGTCATTTGCAGTAGAAAAACATAGGAAAGTAGAAGCTGAATTTTACCATGCTTCTTAAAAAAAAAAAAAAAAAACTCTTTTACTGAAGCATGCAAGTTAACAGTCTTCATTTAATGAAATTTTTAAATAGTAAGTACATCCTAGCTCATTTACGTTTAGAATTTTTTTGAGTGGCTACCATGTAACTTGGATTCTACTTGATATTTAACTCGGGTCATACCTTGTAGAAATTGAGTTGAGTTGAGTTGAAGTGAGCTTTATTCACACTGTGATTCGCAATATAATGAACCAATTGGTCCAGTTGGTCGAAATCGAAGTAGGGAATAGCATACTTCCCTACTTCACATCTTACCATTAAAAGTTCATTAGATTTCGGTAAAGTGGGTCACTCGTTTAATCCTTTTTATCCTGGAGCTACATATATATGACCTCTTACCTGAGATGAAATGACATATCAACTATATGATTACCTTCAATTGTCTTTCATACATGGCCTCCTTATCCTTCAAATGTTTGTCAAATCACACTAATTTAGTTATTATTAAGGGAGGTTTAATAAAAATGTCCCGGTACTGTTCACTTTTAACGAAAAGTCCTTTTTAAAGGTATAGTGAATAGTGTCAGTTAAAGGTAAAAAAGGACTTTTCGTTAAAAGAGAAGTTTTTTTGGGACTTTTCATTAGTTTTCCTTATTAATTAGTGTAGAAAGAATTCAAGTTCAAAGTTAGAATATCCCAACATTTTTTTAAGGAAAATGTTAGAGAGATCATAAGTTAGAACTACATTTTGTAAATCTCATGATGCGGCGATTAGTACAACTATCAACCACCACATAATGACCTATAAAATATGGACTAAAAACATAGTATCCGTAACATTTTTCTTTTCTTAACGATATATTTATAATAAAGGATATGGAAATAAACTGGTATCAAACTCCTTGTTGGAGCGGAAAATTTCGGGTACCCTAATTCTCCACCAACAAGTAATCTTGAACACGTTCAGAAGCCTTAGACACCATCTTCACGCGCCATCAACGAGGGAGGAGGGGGCCTTCAATAAAACATTCCGATGCTCAAGTTAGTCTTTGTTCAAAATGATTTCAATATTTCATAAAGTAATCTCGTCCATCCCCCCTCCCTACTAATGGGATTATTACCCTTTTATAGGCATTCAAGTCTTGGGCTCCAAGAGAGTGAAGATGGTGTCTAATATCTCTCACCAACAAGTGAAGAACAATACCTTAAACAAAATCATTAATCCGAAAATTTTACAATGGACTAGTCTATAGCATGAATTTTGTGATGAACTGACTTAATGTGTAATTAATAATTAAATAGATGAAAATTCAACAATTAATTATACCAATACATACTGTTGTAGCCTATTTTATCTAACAATATTTAGGGTGGCCAGCGGCAAAGAGAAGGGAGAGAGATTGAGATGTGTTTGTAGATTTGTAGGGGAATGTGTGTGTTGTTATCCCTCCTACATTGTGCCTTTATTTATAGTAGTAAAAGGAGAGAAGATATACCTTCATCCCCAAGGAATACAAGATACAATAGGAAAGGATAACTAGAATCAAATCTAATATAGGATTTACACAATCACACTTAAACTAGGAATGTTTACAACACTCCCCCTTGAGTGTGTAAATACCACACTCAAGGTAGATATAGCATCATGCAGAAGTTGAGGAAGTCGACTCGTCGGCACTGATTATAAGGAACAACGCTTATTCTCAATAAAGTAAGAACTTGCATAAGTAGTATGTCTCACTAAAAAACCCTAAGGCTATGACAAAAACCCAAGCAGGGACAAAATCCATAGTCGAAGGAAAAATGCGTGAAAAATGCAAAGTCAAAAGAAACGTCTACGAGATGTCATTAGGGATATGACCAACCCAAGGCGGGTGCCTAGTTAGGTAGCAAAACCCAGTGGGAAAAATGCTCCTAATCGTAGGGAAAAATAGTACATTAAGATCAAGCAAGCATCTTCAGGATACTCCCCTGAGTTTGACACAATTCCAAAGAGAAATAGCAAAGTTACAACTCAGAAAATTTACGCATACCAATTCTATGAACAAGCTTCTGAAACATCGTCTTCGACAGTGATTTGGTGAAGAGGTCGGCCAGATTGTCTTGTGAACGGATTTGCTGACTTCAATCTTCTAATGCTTTTGTTGTTGATGTGAAAAGAAAAATTTTGGCGCAATGTGCTTGGTGTTGTCTCCTTTGATGTAACCCTTCTTGAGTTGTTCGATGTAAGTTGCGTTGTCTTCAAAGATCGTTGTCGGGACATCAACGACGGGATAAAGATCGCAGGAGCTTCGAATATGGCCCACTATTGCTCTCAACCAAAAGCATTCCAGAGTTGCTTCATGTAAGGCGAGAATTTCAGCATGGTTAGACGAAGTGGCAACTAAGGTTTGTTTAGTTGACCTCCAAGAGATTATGGTGCCTCCAACGATAAAGACATAACCCGTTTGAGAACGCGCCTCGTGCGTATCAGACAAGTATCTAGCGTCGGTGCGCCCTGTCTGCGTGTAGGTACATTACTGTATCTTGCCAAAAGATTAACAGCGAAGAAGATGTTGGGTCTAGTGCATTGAGCTAAGTACAATAAAGCGCCTATCACTTTTAGATAAAGAACTTGAGGCTCCAAAATCTCTTCATCATCCTCATTTGGACGAAAGGGATCTTGTTTTTCATCTAGTGAACGAACGACCATAAGAGTACTCGAAGGCTTCGCTTTATCTTCATTAAAGCGGCGCAACACCTTTTGGGTGTAGTTCGATTGATGTACTAAGATTTCATCCGAACAATGCTCTATCTCGAGACCGAGACAGTATCGAGTCTTACCTAGATCTTTCATCTCAAATTTTGACTTTAGGTGTGCAGCAGTTCTCGCGAGCTTTTCAGGAGTTCCGATGAGATTCATGTTATCGACAAATACTGCAACAATCACAAATCCAGAATGTGACTTCTTAATGAACACACAAGGGCATAGTTTGTTGTTCACATATCCCTGACTAATCAAATACCCGCCCAGGCGGTTATACCACATTCTTTCGAATTGTTTCAAACCGTAGAGTGAACGCCTTAGCCGAATTAAGAGCGTGTTCCGGGGTTTGGAAATATTTGAACCAGTCAATGTAAGTCATTCGAGAATTTTCATATAGATTTCCGTATCAAGATCCCCATAGAGATAAGTTTTTCAGAAACTACCAAACTGATAAGGTAGTCAAAAGTAATCACATCCATAACGGGTGAATAAGTTTCGTCATAGTCAATCCCAGGGCGTTGTGAGAAGCCTTTTGCAACAAGACGAGCTTTTTAACACATAATTTCGTTCTTTTCATTACGCTTCTGAACGAAAACCCACTTGTAGCCAACGAGTTTCACATGTGGAGGAGTAGAAGCTACAGGTCCAAACACCTTAGTTTCGCAAGCGAATCAAGTTTAACTTGGATTGCTTATTTCCAGTTTGACCAATTAGTTCTACGTCGACATTCATCACCGGAACGCGGTTCAATGTCATCGCTCAACAAGATCTCAGTAGCTACTACAAATGCTAATGCATCGTCATACATCATCTAAGCTAGCATAATAGACCGAAATCTCACGATTCTTGGGAGGAGGATTCGTCTCTTCAAGCACGCTTCCATAATCTAGAATTTCCTCATGAGTTGGATAGAATGAGTAAGCGATAGTCGGATTCACTATGGGTTCTTTGGGACCTTGTGTCGTGGTTTTCCTTTTTCGGGGGTGTGAATCATTTGAACCAAGGGGTCTGCCAAGCTTTTATGTAGGGGCAAATGATTGGTAAACCGCTAATATACGTCGATCACCAATATTGGCGTCCCGGGCTTCCAGGAGGGAACTCCGTCATATATTTGGTACATCCATCTTTGCAAGCGTCCTCGCAGCTGGAATATGTGATCTTGTCACGCGCGTTAGATCGGTGAAAGCATTTGGCATGCTCTGAGCTATGCTATGGAGATCTAATATGCGATGCACTTCATTTCAGACTGAGCGGTGCGGGGATCTAAATGAGACAAAGTAGGAGTCGTCCATGATAATTCACGTCGTTCTTTAGGAATGTTGACGTTATTATCTCCCCCTAACGATGGGAAGACTGTCTCATAGAAGTGACAATCCGTGAAACGAGCAGTAAACAAATCATTTGTCAAAGGTTCTAAGTAACGAATAATTGAAGGAGAATCATATTCGACATAGATTCTCATCCTTCGCTGAGGCCCCATTTTTGTATGTAAGGGCGGCGAGATCGGCACATATACCACACAACAAAAAATGCGCAGATGCGATATGTCGGGTTCATATCCGATAACCAACTGAAGGGCACTAAATGCTTGGGTCAAACAGGCCTAAGGCAGACCAACGTTGCTATGTGCAATATTGCATGTCCCCAAGCTTGGTACGTATGACCAACGATTGAGCAATCATTTGTAAGCGCTTAATGAAAGCCTCAGCCAGACCATTCTGGGTGTGAACATAGGGTACAAGATGTTCAACTTCAACCCCAACCAACATGCAATAGTCATCAAAAGTTTTAGATGTGAATTCTCCAGCATTATCCAATTGAATAGATTTGATCGGATAATCAGGGTGGTGAACCCTGAGCTTGATAACCTGAGTCAACAGTTTGGAGAATGCAGCGTTCCTTGTGGACAACAAGCACACGTGTGACCAACATGTGGAAGCGTCAACCAAAATTATAAAGTATCTAAATGGTCCACAAGGATGATGAATCGGTCCACAAAAGTCCCCCTGAATCTTTTGTAGAAAAATAGGAGGATTCGAACGAATCTTGTCATAAGAAGGCTTAGTAATAAGCTTTCCCATTGAACATGTTTGACATGCGATTCCTTGGATTGAACCTAAACTTCGGGTTAGTGATGCCCGTGTGAAGATTTGAGGATACGACCCATCGCTATTCGTCCAGGATGTCCCAAACGATCATGCCAAAGTGTAATTTCGTCCGCGGTCCCAGTAGTAGGGCCGGCCACATAGTGGCATTCAATGGGATACACTCCATCTTTTCTAAAATACGCTTCTGGCCATATTCGTAGGAAGTTATGCACAAAAATTCAACTTTGTTTTCTACGTGGGTTTTAGCATGGTAATTGTTATCTCTAATATCCTTGAAACTTAACAACGTTCTTCCAGAACGTGGAGAATAGAGTGCCTCAAAAATGGTCAAGATTGTACCATTGGACAACATTATACGTGCCTTACCATATCCTTCTATCAAGTTGGATGAGCCTGAGAGGGTTGTCAGAGGTGCATTCTTAGGAATGAAGTTAGTGAAATAGATGCGTTCACGCAACACTGTGTGCGTGGTTGCACTATTTGCCAGACAACTAACACTACTACAATATAGGCTATCATCGACGAAGCAAAAACCGACAACAAATACAATTTCCGTCGGAAATTTGGCAAAAATCTGACATAAAACAATGTAATGTTGGATTGGAATAGCAACACCAATGCTAGCGTCACGAAAGGGCTTCAATGTCAGTTTGTCCGCTTAATTTGCCACGAAGTAGCGTCGGTTAAAAGCGACACCGATTTACTTCTACATGACGTCGGTTTAAAGCGACGTGTATTAGCAATTAAACTATAAAATATCCAACCCACTGTCGGTTTTAACCGACATCGTGAAAAAATTAAACAAATAAAATATCCCTTAACCGACGTCAGATAACAATTAAATAAATAAAATATGCAAACTAGTAACAGTCTTAACCGACACCGCCTTTGTTAATAATAATATATATACGTAAAGATCTGTCTCTGCATTCGTTTTCAATTAATTGTAACTAAAAAAAATTATATAAACATAATAATAAGTATAGGCCAAAAAAACATTAATAAAAATAATTAACAAGAAAAATAGTGCCAAAATATACAAATATGTTACATCCAACATTCTACATAATATACAAAAACTCATTCGCCATAACAAACACTAAATCCAACATTCCACATAATATACAAAAACTCATTTTCCACATAATATACTCTCTTTTTTAACTTATTTCTATACTCTTTGTGCGCATGCTCCGCAACTTGAAGTGTCATATGGTGGATCATAGGCACTTTTACTATATATGCATCTTCAAAAAAAATATTTCCCTACATCCATAAAAAAAAATCAAGCTAATTAATTATTATCACAATCATTGACTTATTCTTCTATTTTCAAGTAAAAAAAATATCTATACCTTTATTCTATTCCAGAAAACTTCCTTATCTTCTTCCTTAATCTTACGCCAATCCCTCGTCAACGGGAGATTTATGTGATCTCTAACCTCCGCTGCTACATATTTTGAAAAAACACTAGAATTATCACTAATGCATTTTCCGGACGAATCAAATGAACAAAGTTGTTCTGTCCATTTGGGAATTGAGGGTCTGCGCCTCCGTTGAGATGTTCCTTATTAATACAAAAAAAACAATTAAAAACCAGGAAACAAATGTAAATTTTCAGTTCAAGCATAATACTAGTTTAAACACAAAACAAAAACTGAAATTAATAATAATTCATAAAAGATCCAGCTTCGAACTCTTCCTCTTCCAAATGAAGTTCCTCAGAACGTTGATCTTCACTTTGTTGATCCATAGTAAAAGTTAGTGGAAACAGAAGGAGTAAGGCTGAAATGGGGGAAGAAGTAAGGCTGAAATGGGGGAAGAAGTAAGGCTAAAATAAGAGAAAGAGAGGGAAATGAAAGAGAGGGAAAACCGAAGAAGTAAACGAGAGAGAGGGAAATGAAAGCATGAAAGTAATGGGAAAAAATGGGGTTAAAATATGGATAAAAAGTTACCGTCAGTTAAGACCGACAGTTGCTGTAAGTGGCGTCGAAATATGAACATTTTGCGTCGATCAAAACTGACACCCTCTCTGACACACTGACATAAATGAACGTGGCGTCGAAATATTTGGACTTTGCGTCGGTTCAAATCGACACTAATTCTGACACGACCTAGATGCACGTAGTCTGACACACTTGACTGAAAGGCAAGTGGCGTCGAAATAGGAAAATATTACGTCGGATAAAGCCAACGTTAGCTTGACAGATTTGACTGAAAGGCAAGTGGCGTCGAAGTAAGAAAAGGTTGCGTTGAAATATGTAGAGGTTGCGTGACTTGCGTCGGTTAAAACCGACGCCAACTCTGACTGAAAATCCTCTTACCAATCTGTTTCCGCATGCAAAAAAAAGGGGAAAATTCCCGCCAAAAATATTTCAATTTAACTGACGCATATGACATATGCAGCTTACAACTAACACCAGGTTTCAAAATATTTAAAAAAAAAACTAAAATCTATGTCGCTCAGAACCGACACAGGCTTTAAAATATTTAAAAACAATAATTAGTGTTAGCTAGAAGCGACACCCATACTTTATGTCGCTTCAAAACGACACTGTTTTTTTAAAAGCGACACCATTATTTAAAAATTATTAAAATGTATGTCGGTTATAAGTGACATTAAATGTTTCCGTCGGTTAAAAGCGACATAGAAAGTTTATAGAAAGTTTATGACGCTTAAAAGCGACAATAAATCCGACGTCATGTTCAGTAGGTGTCACAAATGTCTTGTTCGCCACTGTATTATATTAAACCGACATCACCTACTGACACTATAAAGCCTTTTTGTAGTAGTGTAACTTTCCCACTAGTCATACCTAGAATGAAAAATTAATTTGAATCGGTCACATGCATAAAAGTTCATAAAAACAAATATCAATTCAAAATAATTTCATTTATTCAAGGATTAAAACTTAATATCCAGAAACAAATCACTAACTAATAATCCAAACATAAAGGAAAATTGTTCAAAAATCAACCAAAAAACAAAGGGGGCTTCAGACACTAGGTGGAATTCGGCCCCAATTGTCTTATTTCAACTAAAAATAAGTCTATGTCTAATATTCTAATTCTCCATACGGGTGGTATCCTCCTGAAAGTCAGAAACCTCCATCTTTGTAGTCTCCGGTTCGTCCAATTGCACAAAGTTTGATTCAAACTTCTTACGACGAGAATGATATTCATCGACAACCTTCTTGGGAGCTCGGCAAACACGGGATCAATGGTCCTTTGAACCACAACGATAACACATATCCGCATCCATGGTTTCAGGTGCTTTGCCCTTATTCTTGAAGTTTGGGGCATTAGGAGCGAGGTGTGGGCGCTTCTGGGCTTTGTTTCCTCCTTTAGATGGGCCTTGACTTTATTGACCTTGGTGGGATGGCTTCTAGCCGCCCCTACCATGCCTCTTTTGGCGTTTTGGGCATTGGTTGTTGCTATAATGTGTTTCAGGCACAGTAATCGCCCAAGTAGGTCTAGCTTGATGATTCTTCATCAACAACTGGTTCTGCTTTTTAGCGAGAAGTAAAACAGAGATCAAATCCGAGAACTTAGTGAACTTTTGAGCTCTATATTGTTGCTGCAGGACAATATTAGAAGCAGAGAAGGTCGAATAGGTATTCTCCAGGAGATTCTCTTCAGTCAAAGTTTCGTTGCAAAACTTGAGAAGTGATCGGATTCGACAAACTTCAGAATTATATTCATTCACAGACTTAAAGTCTTTGAAGCATAAGTGTTGCCAGTCGTGTCTTGCTTCAGGCAAGAATATGTCATTTTGGTGATCAAAGCGATCAGCCAAAGCAACCCATAGTGCACGTGAATCTTCCTAAGCAAGATACTCAGTTTGCAGAGTGTCATGGATATGTATTCGAATGAAGATCATAGCGGTGGCTTTTTCAGCTTCGCCAATAGGCTCGTCCGTCGCTTCTTCAATGGCAGGACAAGTTCTTTGCAGTGAGGTGGAGCTTCACATCTTGAATCCACTTGAGGTAGTTCCTTCCAGAGACCTCCAAAGCGGTGAAGTCGAGTTTGTTCAAATTCAACATGTTCCTATCACAAAATAGATGGACAAGATGTGGTTAGTGTAATAGAGAAAAAAAATCATTCCATTCACATAGGAGTAGAACATACAAGTTCTAATAGACATGTTTTGGTTTAATTTTGCATGAAAAACTTCGGGTTTTCATGGGTGATGTTTTTAAGTGAAAACTTCAGGTTTTCAAACAAGGCATGTATATAAGAAACTTCGAGTTTCGAAATAATTATGAACTTCAGGTTCATATATTCCTACAGGCAAACACAAATATATATGCAAAAAATAGGATTTTTAGATCTATAATTATTATTGAATTGTAATTATTTGAACTTCGGGCCAAATTAAAGTGTGGGTGAAAAAATATAAAACGCATTGGGCCTAAAATAATTAGGCGAATAAAACTTGGGGCCCAATATAAAAAATATAAGCCCACGGGGTGGCTTAATAACATGGTGTCGTGTGACCTAGGCCCTAAATTGGGCTAGGGTGTCTCGAGTGGGGCTGCAGGCCCACGGGGAGAGGAGAAACTGAGGGGGGGTGCAGAAGGCATGCAAAAGAAAAATACAGGCCTTTTTTAAATAAAAAAAAACACGGCTTGCTGCAGGCAGGCCCAATGATATATATATTTTTTTCACACGGGCTGGGCCTGGACAACACACACAGCAGCAAGCCCAACGGGCGTTGATGCAGGCCGGGTGGTCGAGACCCAATTGGGCTCGGGTCGAGGAGGTTCGAGACACCCCACCGACGCTGGGTGTCGGAACGCGGCCAGGAGGACGCCGACGTCGTTTCAGGCTACTGTCCTCGGGGGTTTATGGCACGGTGAAGCACGGAGGTCCAACTAGGGATCCAAATAAGAACGGAGATTTGAGAAATCTCGACGTGATATTAAAAACCCTAGAAAACGAATCAGGATTTCAGAGAAATTCTGACGAGATTCGAGAATCTCGGTCAATTGGTGTTAGTGACGAGCTGCATGTTGTCAAACATGGTGACCCGAGGTGTGAAGATAGGCTGCAGGCCATCCCGTGACAGTGGGGATGTCGTGGTGGGTGTTGGGATGTTCTGGGTTTCAACCTGGAGCCCACTGCTCCGGCTTGGAGACTCAGTGCAGGCTACAGGCCTGGTGAAGGAATGGGCTGGGCCATCACAAGCTGTTGGCCTGGTGGCGTGTGGCTTACATGATGCAAGGGCACGGGTTTGAAAAACCCTAGGTTCCCAAGTATCAATTTTTTTTTCAATCCAATTATATGCATAACCAAAACAGTAATATGTTGATTTAATTCAATGTGATACATATACAAAAATATTTGATTCAATTCATGGCAAATATCAAATTCACATAATTCAACAATTATGATTATGAGGCATACATAATTTATGTTGAATCTAAAAATTTTAAAACGTAAAGTTGGGTCATACATCATGGTGAATGTTCATGCTATCAGGACTGCAAAAATATCGAGATAAAAACTGTTGTTTTGAAAGAACATGATTGCGTGATGATATGGATGAACTGCTTTGATGCAGAAAAATTCTTCAACGTCAGATTCCTAAACGTAGCGGTAGGAGCGTGCTGATAACGTGTTGTAGCCTATTTTATCTAACAATATTTAGGGTGGCCGGCGGCAAGGAGAAGGGAGAGAGATTGAGACGTGTTTGTAGAATTGTAAGGGAATGTGTGTGTTGTTATCCTTCATACATTGTGCCTTTATTTATAGTAGTAAAAGGAGAGAAAATATTCCTTCATCCCCAAGGAATACAAGATACAATAGGAAAGGATAACTAGAATCAAATCTAATCTAGGATTTACACGATCTCACTTAAACTAGGAATTTTTACAACACATGCGATGTTCCCATTATTATTTATTGGGAATACAAACTCAATTGATGTATACACATCAAATTAGTTATTATGGTTGTCTTTGACACAAAGAACATCTTTAAAGGAGACTTCAAACTCAAAACATCAAATTTCAATTTGATGGCTGACTTGGCAATTTGACATATTGTCAATATTTTTTTTGTCCACCTGATATGCCAAATTTATTGCTTCATTTATGATTTTTTTTATAACAAAAATACACAAAAAGTTGGGGTATTAATGGTTTAAAAATAATAAAAAAAAACGTAAATATACTAGCATTTAAGATAAGACAAGTAAAATACCTTTGGAAATAGCAAAATTGACATAAAAGATACTTAAATATGCTAGCATTTAATGTCTGACGCCTTGAAGCAATTGTATCAATTTTGGCATCTCATTTTCCATGTCAGCTTAACCTTATTTTTCATGCCAGCTTTGACATCTCAGTTAGAGTAATTTTTGGCTTCCACACTCCTCATGTACAAGATTTACCTAAAATCTCTCTCTAACAAGTGAAGAACAATGCCTTAAACAAAATCATTAATCTGAAAATTTTACAATGGACTAGTCTATAGCATGAATTCTATGATGAACTGACTTAATGTGTAATTAATAATTAAATTGATGAAAATTCAACAATTAAGGATATCAATACAGACGATGCTCCCGTTATTATCTATCGGGAATACAAACTTAATTGATGTATACACGTCAAATTAGTTATTATGGTCGTCTTTGACACTAAGAGCATCTCTAGATGAGACTTCAAATTCAAAACATCAAATTTCAATTTGATGGCCGACTTGGCAATTTGACATATTGTCAATATTTTTCTTTCACCCGATATGCCAATTATATTGTTTCATTTATGTTTTTTTTATAACAAAAATAACAAAAAGTTGCGGTATTGATGGTTTAAAAATAATAAAAAAAATACTTAAATATACTATTTAAGATAAGACAAGTGATATACCTTAAGAAATAGCAAAATTGACATAAAAGATACTTAAATATGCTAGCATTTAATGTCTGATACCTTGAAGCAATGGTATCAATTTTGACATCTCATTTTCCATGTCAGCTTAACCTTATTTTCCATGTCAGCTTTGACATCTTGGTTGGAGTAAACGGTACGTTATTTGTTAATGTTATATGTCTATGTGGCATTTTTGACATCTCATTTAAAGATGATAAATGAGATGTCAAATTTTAAATCTAAAATTTAAATTTGAAGGCTTATGTGACTGTTTGGACCCAAATTACACTTTGATATCTTTTAAAGTTTTGATCTCCAACCGATATGCCAAATTTTAAACATAAAATAAAAATTCATATTTATTTTCTTTGCATTGGGAATGAAAGAAAATTAATTAAAAGGTATAAAAATATCGATAATACTTGGGTACTCCCCAGGGAGTACCCAATTTACTCACTCTTTTAAGTAGCCCAATAAAATACAAACATGTGTCAATTTAAAACAATTTGATATACACACTATTCCTGTAACTAAACATCCGACTCCTATTTCTCTTATCCCTCCGTCATTCTCTCCAATGACCGTTCATCTTCAAACCGATGTGGTCGTAGAGAGCGATTTCAGGTGGCGTCGTCGAAGAATAGAGACTTGGGGGTGGGCTCGTTAGAGAATAGTGGGATTGGGATTGGGATTGGGCTCGTCGGAGAAGAAACAAGTGAGGGTTGGGGCTCGATGAGGAAGACAATGATTTGGGGTGGGGACACAAGACAAGACATGGATTAAAGAGGAAGCATGAGAGGCAAGAGATTGCAGAAGGGATGGGGTGGGATTGATGGCAGCCATGGTGTATTTGCCATGGCAGCACCAAATTAGGGAGGAAGGAGATAATGTTTATGTGTTTAAAGGGAAGAGATATGTTTGGGTATAAGTTTAAAGGGATGAGTGTATATTTGGATGGTAGAACAGTATGGACTTGAGTAAAATTTGTTTTACATATGTCATGATTTCGTTGGCCACTTAAGAGAGTGAGTAAATTGGGTACTTGACACACCTCGACCCGGAATGTCCACCTGGACTCCGAATCGAGTTGTGCTGGCCGACACCAGAAGGGTGACGAAGACATAAAGTGTAGTGATGTGGAAAATGTGAATAAATTTAAATCTAAAGTGCTTAAATGTAAGAGTGCGCTTGTGAGCGGGAATGAACCCATTTCACATGTGCTGTCAGAGCATAAGTAAAGTACAATAAGGTAGGATAAGAATTATACCATCAAAGGTAGCCACCTATACCGAGATTTACCAAGAATCCTCGTTGACATGGAAGTTTAGCACTAAAACCTGGAAGGGCAAAAAAAAACAAGGGTGAGTGGGCCTAAAAACAAAGCTTTGTAAAAACTTTTTCGAAAACATAATAACCCCTCGCCGTAAAACAAGTATAGTTTCCAAAATATACATACTACGTATAGTAAGAAATAAGGAAAACTAATGAAAAGAGCTTAAAAACTCTAAGTTTTAACAATAAGGACAAAATATAGGGCAAAGTGAATAGCACAAGGATTGACTTTTTAGTGTAAAAATGTGGTTTTTCGTTAAAGTGAACAGTACTGGGAGCTTTTCGTTAAAATTCCCAAGAAAATACCTACCGCAGCTTCCAAAATCTCAAGAATTCAATACGACACAATATTTCGTAAATAAGTGCATGACGTCCATAATCGTATACTCTCGCATAAGCAACATATCATATCGAGTGCTCATCGACACATGCTGACACACCATGCAAAGGTATTCTGACATGAACATGACTGGGTGTAACAATAATTTACGCTCTAGTACTATAATCACGTGAAGACTGGTGTTATGCGCAGCACATACGAGTCCTAATTACCTATAACAATCTAGGACAGGACTGGCACCTACAATGGATTCAAAGTGAGCGTACGGTGCGATATGCACATATACGTGAAAGACTAGCCCTGGCCCAGGCGAGTAGTAACACCAGTGCAGCAAACGATGAACATATAACATAAATATAGTCATGCCACACTGATTTGATAATTCTAGCCAACATAATTTTATTCATAGTCGTAAATATAATTATGGCATCAATAATAATATGCATATCTATGCATCCCGTAGGACGTAGCATAACTTCATGATTTCTATCAATGTGTTAAATCTTATAAAAGTCATGCTAATCTAGGCGTATTGTAGAAAATTCTTTATGAAATGTATAAACGGAAACTAACAGTTATATATATATAAAAGAAAAGATCCACTCACAGATACTTGCGAAGTCGTAGCCGTTCGAACGTGAAAAGTTGGAGTCTCCAATAGTGATCACACCTAAGCATAATATTGGGACCCATTTGTAAAACTTAACTTAAATGACTAAATTTGGAAAAACAGAGTGCAGATTCGAAATCAGAGCATCGAATTACGCTAAGAAGGGTCCCGGGCAAATTTTATAAAAAGTTAACGAAATGTCAACGGTCAACCTTAAAAGTCAACTGAGACACCCCGGTGGTCAACTACATTAAAACTTTGAAATTTTACTAAATGGATGTCAAAAACGAACTCGAGGCATCAAAATTAGCCTAAAAGAGTTTCCGAGAAAATTTTGAAAAAGTCAACTAACGGTCAACAGTTAACTTTAATAGAATATTACTATTCCAAAAAGAATATTCCCTCCAGATTTTGGATTTTGAAATGGGAATGGGCCGAATCTGGGTTAAGGATTTATGGGCCAAAGGATTGGATTACATTTTGGGCTTAAGGCCTTTTTTTTTTTTCCTGTAACGGATCGGTTTGACCCGTTTGGACTTGCGGATCGCAGAACCCAACGAGGAAGAACGCCGCTATTTTGGTTTCCCGAGCTCCGTTCGAGCTCGATTGTTAACTATTTTTCATGAAATAAAATTCAAATTGAAGCTTATGGGATCGAGAACAAGGGCATACCAAAATGATGTTGAGCCGAGGTTGGGATCGGCTGAAAAAAAGCCTGCAAAGGCCAGTTTCTCGCCGAAAATCTGGGGAGTGTTTCCCCGAGTGGTTTATGTCCCCAAACCCTACAACAAAGGCCTAAACCTTAAAACCTTTCACAAATGACCAAAAATGACGAGAGATAAGGGGTTCTCGAGGCCTACCTTGGTCGGAAAATAGTGAAGTCTCGCCAGAGGAGACGATGAACAGTGGGCAGAGCCACTGTGCAGCCACATCTCGAACCAGGGTGCACTAAACTAACTGGATGACGCGATGGTGATCTCTCTTCGAGGCTTAGTGGTTTGGTTTCGATGGTTTCAATGGAAGACATCGATGCTCCGTCGTGGTAGCATCTGCATAACTGCAGAGATAAGGAGAACGGGCGAGAGAGAGAAAGAGAGGTGAACGATGAGGGAGAGGAAATCATGGCAATCGGCGGTGGTTCGTGGTGGTGGTGCTCGTTGGAACGGCGAATGTGGTATGGTCAGGTTGCTCTGCACTTGCAGAGAGAGGAGACGGAGCTGAGAGAGTTGAGGGAGAAACGGAGAGAGTTCGAGAGTCTAAGGGATGGGGAGAGAAGTGGAGGGTTTAGTGAGATGTGGGCCTCATGGGCCAAAAATTATTATTCAAAATATCCCCCCAAAATAATATTAAAATAACAATATATAACAATAAAATATTCTTACAATAGTAATATAATAATTATAAAAATATATATAAAATAATAAATAGTAATTTTTACGAAAGTACTTTTCGGATTTGTAGTTCAGTAAAACCTTCGTCGTAACTTTGATTTCGATTCCGCTTGCGCCTACACGTTCGTACCATTGAGTACTTCGAAAATTCGGTAATATAGTAACTCGTACGCATCACGAGATGACTGTCACGAAAATCAACAATCTTGCCTCTAGGGGCATTTTCGTCAATTCACACATTTAAAAGTAATAAAATCGTAAAATTAGGAACGAATTGTCACATTACTCCCTAGGGAATACTCAAGTGTTATCCTAAAAATATTTAAACAATGCATTGATAATGAAAAGAAACAAAAGGATAATACTTTAAACTAAGAAAAAAAATTAATAAAAAGTATTTACTAATTGATTAAAAAAATGTGAAGGTGATGTCAAATTTAGTAGCAAGGGGGACAAATGTCATTTCATGTCTTGCCACATCAAATTTGACTTATCGGTTGAAAAACATTACTACTGTCTTTTGTTACAGTTATTGCTGATTTGGACATTTTGAGATTGTTGTACTTTAAAAAAAATAGCTTATTTAAAAATCTGGGACATTAAATGTGTTTGGTAAACAAAAAAAAAGTTTAAAAAAAAAAAAATTGTTGCCAAGTATAAAAGTAAAGGAAAGCAGAAGCAGGATCTACCATGCTTCTTAAAAAGAGTTTTTTAAAGCATGCAGATGAATAGTTCTCGTTTAATGAAAATTTTAAATAGCCCTAGCTCATTTACAATTAGAGTTTTTTTGAGTGACTACCACGTAATTTGGACTCTACTTGATAGTTATCGATAAAAGATTTTCGTACTTATTTTTTGAATTTTTTTTATAGTAGAGCGATAGTGTTGAAAGTGTTAATGAGTTACATAGTTGTTATGGAGAAGAATCAACAAGGATAGAACACGCACTGAATGCATATACATAATTTCTGCCCTCACAATTTATTATTTGTTAAAACTTTAATATGGAAAAAAAAAAGGGAGTTTTAACGAAAAACCACATTTTTACACTAAAAAGTCAAACCTGATACTATTCACTTTACCCTTTATTTTGTCCTTATCGTTAAAACTCAAAGTTTTCAAGCCCTTTTTATTAGTTTTCCTAAAAAAAATGGATTGTGGGCTAGAGAAAAATCTAGCCCCAACCCCTAAAATCCAAGCTCAAGTTTTGAAAGGAGGGTTTAAATTTGGAAAGGTCCAAATTGACCAAAAATGGGCTAAAATGGTCTTTGGACAGAAACCCTAATCCCATTAGGAAAGCCCAACGAAGTCCAAATCAAAACCTTATTAAATTCCTAATCCACAATTAAGCAAGTTTATCCATAAAATCAAAGTAGCCACGTGTCACGTGGCAAAGGTTTTGGTGAGGGGGAAGGGGCAAATAATTCATTCAGCTCAGTGATGTTATCAGTCCCAATAGCCATTTTTTGTATTCTTTTTCTTCTCTCTCTCTCTGTCAGGAGTCATCTATCTCTCTCTTTCTTTCGATAGAGGCCCTCTGCTCGAACCCTAACCCTCAAATTTCTCGGCAAAACCCCGACTTTCTCGGAGAATCACGGAGGAAATGCAGCACCAGAGGCTGAAGCAGCAGCAGCAGCAGCAAGCTCTGATGCAGCAGGCTCTTCTCCAGCAGCATTCCCTCTACCACCCTGGCCTCTTAGCTCCTCCTCAGGTTCGACCTTTCTTTCTCTGTCTTGCTGCTCCAATTTCCCGTCCTCCGGCTTCGATTCTGTTTTCGGGTTCGATTTTGGTTTTGGTCTTCCATCTCCGATTGTCTTTGTGTGTGATTGCAGTACGGAAGCTAGGGTTAGTTGAGTTCCTCTTCCTTCTCGTGTTTCGGAAGTACCGATTCCGAAAGATGGGACTTTCGTGAAATTTCCTTTTGTGGGAAAGTTGTTTTGGTTTTTGATTGCTTCTCGGTAGTGAAAAATGAGCTCGGGGCTGTTACTTTTTCGGTTTTCTCTCATTCGTGTTATGTTTCGGAGCTGAGCGGAGCTCGATTCTCGGAGGTTCTGCGATTGGTGTTGAATAAGATTAAATAGCTTTTCGTTTTGTTTTTTCGGAATTCTGAAATGGGGAAGAACTGTTTGCATCTTGACACTTTTTGTTGTCTTTTTGTCGTTGTGGAATGGTAAGGAAAATAGAAATAGGAGACTCTATTAGCGTTTTTAATACTTTGTGGTTTTTCGAATTGTTTTTTTCGTGCATTGGTGCTTTGGTTGGTGGTGATTTCCAATCCTCCAGGCTCCAGTAAGTTGCTGATTACAGTTTTCGGTATAGAAGTAAACCAAATACTCATTTGGCCCTGTCTTTGAATTTTGATAAAGTTAACCGGAGTCGCACTTTAGGTTATCTTTAGTTCCCTTCCCACCATGTTTTTGTCTTGCATAAGCATTTTTTCCCAGATGGACCACTAGTGCTTTAGTTTGTCGTTGTTGGGTTCCGGTGCAAATAATTTTGCTGTTAGGTTCAAGTACTCCTGATCTTGTTGATAAATAAGCAAGGGAATTAGTTTCTTTTGATTTAGGTTTATTTTATTTTTTTTGCTTCTGGCTTTTTAGGTTCCTTTATTTTCTTTTCTTTTTCACATTTTATTTTGCAGATAGAGCCAATCCCAAGTGGAAATCTGCCTCCTGGTTTTGATCCAAGTACTTGCCGCAGTGTGTGAGTGTTTGTCTAGACATTTTTTTTTTCTTTTTATTTGTTTCACCTCTATGCTTATGTAAATTATTTTGTTTCTCTTGCATTTTCGTACCCTTGGTCGATGACTTGATATTATTATCTTCACTGAATAGCTTTATGATAAGTTATCTTTTCCATGGTTGCTTTGCATTTGGCCATGCTATATCTTACTAAAGTAACAAAAAATTTCAAGTATCTGAAATTACCCATCCTTCTCATAAAATAACCCTTTCACTCGCTATGTTTTCTGTTAAAAAAATCCAGACGAAGTTTACTATGTGTAACTAAAATTGTGTTTTTCTTCTGGTTCAGAGTGATTAGTTGATTACGTAGTGTTTAATTTCATTTCTTTTGTATCTTCTGGTTTTAAACTTTTCTTTACTTTGAAAAATTTCAGGTACGTGGGAAACATCCATACCCAGGTGACAGAACCACTTCTTCAAGAGGTTTTTGCAAGTACTGGTGCTGTTGAAAGTTGCAAACTTATAAGAAAGGAAAAGGTAAGTTTGCAACGGTGCACATAATCGTCTGCGGTTTTTTTATCTGTTCTCTGTTCAACAATCCTCTCGCCGTATGAAAATTTCTGGACTCAACTAGTTTACTATGAGCCTAACTCAATTCTACCATATGGTGATCATATAATTGATAATTTCTGTTTTTTTTTTTTTGCCTTCTGCAGTCATCCTATGGGTTCATTCACTATTTTGATCGCAGATCAGCTGCTCTTGCAATAGTGTCTCTCAATGGCAGGCATCTGTAAGTTCAAATTAATTATGCTACTTGTTAATTTTGTTTGCTTATATTTGGACTTTCTCTAAAATCTTTGATATGTGATCTTCAGGTTTGGGCAGCCTATCAAAGTAAATTGGGCATATGCTAGTGGTCAGAGGGAGGATACATCAGGTTGGTTTTCGTTTTTCTTTCTTTGAACCAATTTAAATGATACTTTGGCATTTATCATTGAGGTTAGTTATAATACTGTCTTTCTGATGTGCAGGTCATTTCAACATTTTTGTCGGTGATCTCAGCCCTGAGGTTACTGATGCTACATTATTTGCATGCTTCTCTGTTTATAACAGTTGTTCGTAAGTGTCTTCTCGAGCGCTGGTTTTCTTAGTTTCATATATTTTAATAAAACCTCTGATGACCAATAGTTAAGATGTGGAAGTCTTGCGTTCATCTGCTAACATTTGTTAAGTTTACATTGTAATCCATTATGTGTTCTTCAGATGCCTAATTAGATTGTTTTGTTGGTTCTAGAGATGCAAGGGTTATGTGGGATCAGAAGACGGGGCGTTCAAGAGGCTTTGGGTTTGTCTCATTCCGAATCCAACAGGTAGTATTTTTGTGGAACACTTTACTTTTGTTATCTTTCAGAATGCGTGGTGAATTCTTTTTTGTTAATAATCTATTGTGAGTCTGAATGGTAGTTTCTGATGGACTGGTAACTGAATGCAAGGGATTAGGATGAGTAGGTAACGGTTTGATATAATGACATCAAATTTTCTTCTAAAGAGTCAATAGTTTAGAGCCAGCCTCTTATCTTTAGAAGTGTGTTGATTTGTAACTAAATTGATTCTCATCACTCTCATTTTCGTGTTCAGGATGCTCAAAATGCGATCAATGACTTAACTGGTAAGGATGATGTTTCTTCTTCCTATTCAAAAATTATTTTGACAAGTTTGTTGAAAAAATGCGTGCAGGATAAGTACAATAGTTCTGGCTTCCCCTCTTGTATTCCTTCTCTCCATATTCTGAACTATCTTTTTGGCTGTGATATCCAGGTAAGTGGCTCGGCAGCAGACAGATACGTTGCAACTGGGCAACAAAAGGTGCTGCTGCCAATGAAGACAAGCAGAGTTCAGATGCTAAAAGTGTGGTGGAACTAACAAATGGCACATCAGGTGAGCTCACCGTGTTCAAACTTGTTTTTTCCCTTTTCTAACAGAAAAGATGTCATGTCTAGTTTGACTGGAAAATGAGAGGAAAATAATTTGGTTTGTAACAATTTCTTATACATTCTGTTTTGTGTAAAAAGATACAGTCCTCTGCTTCAGACTCATTCTGTTTTGATTGTGCAGAAGATGGAAAGGACACTGCAAACAGTGAGGCTCCGGAGAACAACCCTCAGTATACTACTGTTTACGTGGGCAATCTTGCTCCAGAGGCAAGAAATCCTCTCTCTTTCTTGCACCGCGCAAATGTGCGCTGTTGCACACATTACTTTCTGCTATGCCTTGGATATGAATTGATACACAAGTTTTTTTTGGTACAGAACTGAGTTTAAATTTTCTACCATGATTGCTTCTTAACTTGAGTTGGTGGTTTTTAACTTCTGGAAAGAGGAATAGATGTGGAGAATAAAATGAATATCTTCACTACTTGGGGATCATAGAAATTCCAGTATCATTAAATTTTATTTGTCTTATTCTTACAGGTCAGTCAGCTTGATCTGCATCGCCATTTTCATGCTCTTGGTGTTGGAGTGATTGAGGAAGTTCGGCTGCAGCGTGACAAGGGCTTTGGTTTTGTGAGATTCAGTACCCACGCTGAGGCAGCTCTGGCTATTCAAATGGGAAACACTCAGTCCATCTTGTGTGGTAGACAAATAAAGGTGCGCTTCTATGCTTACTACTAGAGCTGTTATAAATTTAAGTATTACCGTAACACCAAAAGTAGTGGACTGGATTGGTCGATCATCCTGGGACATCACGTAGAGATCCATATGCATGTCTACTGTTCAAGTGTGTATTCTTTCTCTGACTCTGCATTGACTGTTGACTTTATTATGTAGTGTTCTTGGGGTAGCAAGCCTACTCCACCAGGAACAGTTTCAAACCCACTCCCGCCACCAGTGGCAGCAGCACCTTTGCCGGGCCTCTCTGCAACCGACCTTTTGGCCTATGAACGGCAACTGGCAATGAGCAAGATGGGTGGTGTCCATTCCCTCATGCACCCTCAGGGACAGCATCCCCTTAAGCAGGCAGCATTGGGAATGGGCACAGCTGGAGCAAGCCAAGCTATATACGACGGTGGATTCCAGAATGTTGCTGCTGCCCAGCAGCTCATGTACTACCAGTAGTAATACATAAGGTATCTGTTAAATGGCACGACCTATATAATCTATTTCCTGCATTGTGCAGGTGTTATCTGAGTTATAAACCCCATTAGGAATCTTTTTTATTATTTCTCCCCCTTAAGCGGCGACGGTGAGGTTGTTACCGTACCCTGCCTTATGTGCTTGCTGTCTGTATGGGTATGTAACATGTATGATCTGTTTTCGACTGCGTTATGATGAGTGGTTATTTATTAGAGGAAGTTGGGTTTTCCACACTTGTTTTCAGTCTCTTCCTTTATCGTTTTGGCTACGAGCCTACCGTAGCTTATAACAGTAAAATCGACACCCCTTCTTCGATTGTCATTAGCTGAAAGCTATTTTCGAGTTGTACAATATCGCTACTGGATTCACCGGTCACCTTCGCATACAAAACTCAGCATCTTCTACAAACTAAAGTGGCAGAGACGGGGTTAGACGGAGTAGACGGATTAACCAAAGGCATTCTGTATTAAACTACTTGTACAACCACGAAACAGAATCAAAACTTTCCGGGATCTGCAGGCTAGTGCCGGTGACAAGTCATTTACACCCTCTCGTGATACGCCAATAGAATTCTGTAACTAATAGGGCGAACTTTTGGGTGAAGCTGATTCAGTCGGACTCCAACCTCGCAATGTAATTGTCGTTGAACTTCCCTGCACGCTCGAGATCTCCAAGCTCGGTATAACAATCAGCAATTGCTCCATAAGCTTCTGTGTTTCCCGAGTCTTCTCCTTCTCGCCTGGAGATGTCCAAAACCATAGAATGGTACTTAATAGCGTCTCGGTACTTACCCAATCTTTGCAGTGAGGCTCCTGACAGAAGCAAATGGCAATTAATAAACAAAATCAGAATGTATTTCCAATATACAGGCCAGCTCAATTAGACAAACACAGTTGCAGCTGTTGAACATCGTTGATACAGCCTACTGAAGCTAAGAATTAAGGCTCGCACAAATAGAACAAGGGGGATCAGGAACGAACCTAAACCTCTTGCAGCCTTCTTTTCCTCAATTGGGTCCTTCATACTTTGGGCAAGCTCAAGAGCTGTCTTAAACTCGTCAAGTGCTTTCTCCGTTTCTTGATTTCTTAAAAAATTCTTCCCAGCCTTCAGTCGAGATATCAACTCGTGCTTCCTTGGATCAACTATCACCTCACTCTCTGGTAGTATTTTTGCACCGATCGGTGAATAACTCAAACTAGGAGCATACGATTCAATCTTAGCTTGCCTTCTTAGAGATTGATTAATTTGACGCAACTGTTCATTCACTCGCTGTAATTCTCCTTTCCTTTGCCGAGCAACCAAGCCTATCATAGAAGCACTAAACTATCAACAAACTGCTCAACATGGCTATCATATAAAGATATCGTTGAAACGAATAAAATCAACATAACTGCTTACAACAGTTTCAAAAGCAAGCACATAAACCCAATGGAACAGAATTGATGGTAATTCATAACCCAGTAAAATCTTACCACCAACAGTGGCCCCTACAAGGGCTACAAATAGCAGTATAGGCATGCTGAAACCGGAGTTGTCAGCCTCACATGTTTCCGCCAAAGCTTGCAATGGTGTTGTCAACATTAAGGAATTGCCGAGAAGAAGTCCCATTGCCGGGAATCTCAACTTTACATCTCCCTGCACAAGTAATAATTTCCACATGAGTCACAAAAAAGCATTGTTGAATACAGATCAGCAGATCATACGGGATAGAAAGTAACAACGCAAAAAAAATAGTAAATTGGATACATTCAAAAATTCAAAAATACTGTACATCCCAATCCATTACATCCGACGATGCATTTGTCAATCTATGAAAATCAACCCACAGGGGGATTATATACATATATGACTTGAACGAAGCACCACAACGCATATGCTCATCATGTTTTCGCCAAAAACCACCCAACAGAACACGATTAGTGTTGTCATCTTGCACACTATCATATCTAATATTGCCTTTACACAAGTTACAAAATAGGCAAGGTGACGAATATGAAAAACCCGAATCAACCAAAAGAAAGCACAAAAAAATCAGAAACATCTGGTGCAGGAACTCACCGTCATACCTGACATTTTGATTTTGGCAACATATGGTGGATCTCATACGCTCCATCTACAGCATTTCCAAATGACGAAACAAGCTTTTCGACTTTAAATACAGCTTTTTGGCTCTCTAAGGTAATGCAAGAAAATCACAAAATTCAATAACTTTGTCTCCTCACATTTCCACTCGCACATTTGATCATGCAAGCTTATTCATTCATTTCAATTTAGGGAAGAAAAAAATGGAAACTTTTCCTTGACTTTCTCAGTAACCAAACAGAAAGTAAAATTTCCCAAATTGGAAAACTCAAGGTCACTAAGAAATTCCAAGTCACATTAGAAATTGAAAGCATTTCTACCAACCAGCTAACAAGTGAGCGAAAACAATGGTTACAGGTGGAAGTACTCACCGGAAAGATTGGGTTTGACGGAAATTTGATCGGACGGCGAAGATCGGCTGGAGTTCTTGGGGTGAGTGAAGAAGCAGCAAGAGAAACGGGGTACCACTGCCATTAGGTTCGGATAAACGTTGGTGTTTGTTTCCAGTGGGATTTTCGATATAAGCAGTCAGAATCTCTGTCTATATAAAAAATGGTTTTAATTTACATTACTGCCACTGGTTGTCCGACTCGAGCACAAAGGATTTTATTTTGGATTATTTGGTGGCGTAATGTCGCTTAATTATTATTTTTTGTTACAAATGGTAAATTTATTACCAACCGAAAACTTACAACACAAAGGCTCACACTAAAACACAAAGCAAAAAGGGCCAAACAAACTACACACCGAAGTCCAAACCATATACACAGCACAACACAAAATTGAACCTTACAAACTACACACAAAGGGCCAAAACAAAGGTTAAAGCCCAAAAACAAAGACTCACCGAAAGAGAACCCTTGTCTTCTGCTACAACCGCCTCTGTAGCACCACACAAATAGCAGGAACCAAGTCCATCGGACACCAGAATTCCAACCAATCAACACCTCAGAGATGGGAGGAAGGAAGACCCCATGACCCATCAATGAAACCCTCAATGAGAAGAAAACAAAGAAGCCTATGAGAATCCCACAAGCAACACTGCCAATAAAGGCAGACCAAGAGAAGGAGGTGGTGCGGACACTCGAGCCGATATGAAGACCGAAACTCGACACACCTTCTCGATGTACCGTGATAGATCACGGTCAAGAGTGACTGCAGACCAAACAAGGGTATAAATTGATGAAGGATGGAGCCAAATCGAAAATAAAGAGGATCGGCTTTGTGGGGGATGGAGTGATGGATTGGATGGATACGAGGAATTAATTGAGTAGGAATAATGGCATCAAGGATGCATAGGTCGCACTGATCATGATGGATAACAGAGGAAGAGCAGTAATAGAAAATAAGGGAGGGAAGAGCAAAAAGAAAAAGAAGAGGATTACCATCGATCCTAGCCATAGCTAGGGTCGGCTGCCAAACGGAAAAACCAAGAACGAAAACCTCACACAAGAGGTGAGAAGGAGCTTAGTTAGAGAGAAAGACTCTCACCTACTCGAGAAAGAAGGTTAATGTCGCTTAATTATTAAGTGTGTTCTTATTCCAAAGTGTTTCATCTCTTCATCTACTTTTTAATGAAATTTTTAAGTATAAGTTTGTTTGTCTGTAAAATGACCAACAAGAACCTTACAAGATTTGTAATAATATTAATTTGGGCGCGAAAAGGTAACAGGGGCCCTAGACTTACATTGGGTTGTGAAAAAAATGGACAATCTGTAAGCCGAATTTGGAAACAAAAATCATAAAAAAAATGAGTAGATAAGGAATTCTGCAACGAAAAAGTGTGGATGCCGTTTTAAATTAAAGGTAATAAGGTAGCAACTTATGATGATTGAATTTCGAGGTAGTTATTAGAGTGCATAATCACACATCAGCTCAACATTTGAAGGTTCATTCATTTGTTGTAGATTATTGTCGGAAGAGACTTCGTTGTTGAGGAAATAGGATTTCAATCTTAAGGAGTAATAGTAGGTGGGAAATAGCATATTAGAGGTTATTTCAGGAATAATAGTGGGCGAGAAAATAACATTTAATTTTTTAAATTTTTATGGTAAGCGAGATTATAATGTGAGTGGAAAAATAATACTTTGGATGGGTCTAGGAACTTGTTTCATGATTTCATTTCACAGCTAAAAGGCAACTCATTTAAAAAGTAGGAAGGCTCTCCTCATAAATTACATCACAAAAAAAATTGAGAGGTTCATCAAACCAAGTATAAACATCTGAATAACGGAGAGCAAGGTGTGGAAGGTGATATGTAGCCTCGTAGCTTGATGGCGGACATGGGAAGAAGAAGCTTCAATTACAACTAACAACAAAGCATTTGAATCATCGATTAGTGGACTTATAGAAGCCCGGTTCAAAATGTTCTGCAAAGTCGTTATGATAAAACAAGAGCCACTCTCAAGAATGAAATTTTGATATCCCTTTTACATAGCCATAATCAGGGCCGGTCCAAAGAATTTTAGGCTCAAGACAACGTCAAAAAACGTGCCATCATTTCATATAAAAAAATATATATTTGTTTTCACATGTAAGACTTGAATAAAATTATATTTAGAAAAACACTTCAAACTCAATAATTTAGAAACACATAATAATTAATTTATTTTGTATCAAGGGAAGGAAACTAAAAAACTTTGGGCTTACAAGTAGATAGATTATGAGTTATGTTTTCATCTGAACTTTTAAAGTGTTTTTGTATAAATCGTGAGTTATTTTTTCTTATTTACTAACCTCGTCAATATAAGACTAAAAAAATATTAATGTTTTTGAGTCTTTAAGGATATGCATAAGTAATGAATTAACACTAAATTAAACCTTTTGATGACACGTAATATTATTTGCAAATTTGGTCTAAAAATTTAGTCTACGCATCACTCTTTACTGAAGATTAGACTTGAATTGGAACGGATATTTAAAAATAGCAACCCACATAACTACTAGCTAGTAAATAAATTAACAACCAAACAAAAATTTGTAAAAATTGAAAAAAGTAAACATGCACATAGCATTTCGAACTTAGGACATCTCGTTAATTTTAAACAATAAAAACCATTGCTTCTAATTAAATTTCTTGATCATTTAGCCAAATTTTATAAATTTATATTGTTATGAAAATAAATTTGTAAAAAATGGAATGTAAATAAGCACACATGGTGTTTTGAACCTAAGACCTCCTCATTCATTTTAAACAACAAAACCACCAGTTCTAGTTAAATTTCTTTGTTACTAAACCAAATTTTATAAATTTATACTCTTATAAAAACATATATGAATATATCATCCTAATAATTTTGGTGCTCCCAATTTTTTTAGTCCCCGGACGACCGCCCTACCCACACTGGGCTTGGGCTGGGCCTGGCCATAATTAAACCTTCTCTAACAGCTAAAGCTTTCACTTGTAGCAGAGAAGCCACATTGTTGAAGTTCTGCACACTTAATGAGTCTCATTCTATGTTCCGTCAACATTAATCTTAAGTTTATCAAACCTAAGGAGGGAATGAAAATGGTATGGGAAATCTCCTGCCACCATATTAGAACACGAGATACAATTTGATAACCGGACCATAGTTTTAAAATCCCGGCGTTCCATATTGCCAACAAAATCATCATGAAGCCTTCAAACTCATATTTTTCAGTCTCCAGTTTGGTTCAAGGACCCATAGATAAAAGGATTTGGCTTGAAGAATATTGTGAGGGATACCCAGATTAGATGATATCATAGTTGGGGTTTCACCATAAAATTAATTGATAATAGGGAAACAGTCCAATTACTTATACGCACATTCAAGGTCCATTTTTTTCATTGATGTAGGATTCACTCTTAACATACCTTCTCACTTATGGCGAATTTTCAAGTCTAACACATAAACAACACAAATCGGGTGATATGGAGCATGTATGGCCATTGTGGAGCAAAAAATAATCAAGAAAAATATGGAGGTGACACGTGGATTTTTGGGTTAAAAAGATAAGATTACCCTCGAGGCACATCAGAACTCCTATGCATGAGCATCGGACAATCATCAATCAATCAAGGTCAAAAGTGATCAAAATAGGTATTTATTCAAAACCTATTTCATTCATCCTCATCAAATCTTCCCCACAAGGTAACTCCCAAATTATTTCTTTCAAATTATATTGATTAACTAATTAATTGATTTATTATTCAATTAATTCATTAATTAGCTAATTAATGGTGATTAACACCCAAAAAACCACTAAAGTGGCCGGTTCCCATCTCTCCCAAAGGGCCGACCACACCCCTATAAATACCACCTCATTTTCTCCAAAAACCTAAGTTGAATCCTCTTGCAAAATTCTCTAAATTCTCCAAACATTTTTCCCTCAAAATTCTAACTTTGGCATCGGAGGTTCATCGGTCAAAGCCCCTCCATTCATTGTGGGCGCGTAAGGCTCTTGGCCTTGACCTAAGGTGTTAATTGTTTTTGCAGGTGCATTTTCGTCCAAGAACAAGAAGGAAGAAATTTGCATCCACAAATTGGTGTTGTCATTGAAAGTCTTGATCAAACGCTCATAGAAGACTCTCGCGTTCAAGATTTTTCGTTTTCTTGTTCATTTGTAGATTATTCGTACGTTTTTATTCTTGGAATTTTTATTTCTAATTTTTTTTTAATAAAACGTAAAAGAAAAGTACAATGGCAAGAGATTCGAAAACCTCGATGAACGAAAATTCTAACGTTCAAGGATTAGGACCCCAACGATTTACAAGGCTTAACACAACGATAAATGGAGCGGTACTACCCCCACGGGGCATCACTGTGGCAACCACCACGGTGGCCATTACGGCAGCCATCATCGACAAGGCCCACGGCGCCACAACCACGCCCCAAGCTGTACCATTCAAACCCACACGGGCCTAAGCCCAAGGTGAGACGGCCTAAGCCACCCAAGCCCGATGCGAGCCCAATGTGTTGCCAAGCCGAGCCCTAGCCTCGCACCAACGTGCGCCACACGCTGAGCAGCCCATTCCCGCAACCCAGCCAGCTCTCGTGGCCTTCCAAGCAGCCCAAATAAGCCCAAGATTAGTTCAATAGTCCCGCCTTCAAATTTTTAGGCTTACGATTAAACAGGGGGCATTTCACCACATTTCTCTGCAGATTTGACATTTCCCAACTCAAATCTCGCGTCCGGAGTCTACCATACTTCCACTGCTCAAGGAGACACATTTCTTCCAAGCTCTTCTAACCCAAATGGAGAACAACACTTGTCTCAACAAAGTCATAGAATTGACGAGGTGTCCAGAAGTAGGACAAGGGCAGACGAAAGACATCTCTAGCAGCGTCCCGGCAAGCAGCCACTCAACCAGCCACGAACCGAGCGTTCAGGCAGTGCACACTCCCGACTGGGCCCCCGAGATAGCGCATACTCTCGTCTTAGTGCGCGGATGAGCGTGCACTCTCTACTAGGCCCACGGACGAGCATACATTCTGGTTGGGGCCACACTCCGATAGTCAACATGAGCAACCTTCTAGGCGAAGTGTTCATTCGTGGCTAGGCCCACGAGGAGCATCATTCACCTCACATCGGAGTAGGCAGCACGAAGTACGAAGTGAAGCAGTCACTCAGTCTGGCTCAAGCTCAACCAGCAGTCTGTGAAGAATTCCCTTGCCTGCTAGGAACGAACCATATGCATCACTGCCGCGGCATAGACGAGCCGAGCACGTAGAAGAGCAGCCTAGACAAATAGGTCACGACTGGGGGTAGCCGAGAGCTCCATTACCCCAACAAAGGCAAATTCAGGAAGAAATAGAAAGGCTCATGACCGAGCAATTACGTGATTTCCAACGCAACAAGGTCATTAACGAGGCACTACGATGGGACATGACTAACATAAGCAGGTCACCCTTCACGGACGAGATCGAGCAGGCAGAGCCTTCATGCAAGTTCAACATGCCATATTTCACATTTTTCAAATGGGATGGAAACCCAGAGAGACACCTAAAGCACTACCGAAGCGCAATGATCCTCTATCGAAACAACGACGATCTCATGTGCAAGATATTCACCACCACTCTACAAGGCGAGGCGCAAGATTGGTTCTACACCCTGCCGCCACAATCCATCTGGAGTTTCGATGAATTTTCTTTGGTTTTCACAAAGAATATTCATCTTATCACTCGATCAAGAAAAAGTCCTACCACCTGTTCAACGTCAAGAATAACCCAAAGAAGTCATTTCGTGACTATGTGAAGAGGTTCAAAGTAGAGAAGGCAAAGATAGCGGATGTAGCAACTCGACAGCTAGAGCAGCCTTCCAAAAAGGACTCCCAGCCGGCCACCCGATGTTTAAAGAATTGATCATGAAAGAAGATCTAACTCTGGCAGCAGACTCTTTCGCTCGGGAAGAGAAGCATGCACTTTGGGACGAGGTTCGCTGATGCATATTCAAGGTAAATCTAAGCGATCTTGAATATGAAGTCCCCACTACTCTGAAAGAGATTCAAGGTCTGACTAGACGAGCAACTGCATCTGAAGCAGCAATAAGCTCTACCCTCATACGAGAAGAGTTGGGGGCCCAACTACTTGTATTCCACAGTTTAAAAGCTCTCTTCCATGCAGAAACCATCTACCAGAAATTCAAAAGCTAACTTTGGCGACAGTTATTGCAACCTGGAAGATCAAGTTATACTTTCATACGCTTGCAGTCATCCTTATGACGCACTATTTCGCCTAATTCAGACGAGCGACGATAAAGGCACAGACACTAGCAGTGCAAAGTTTTTTTACGAACGTAACAACCCAGCTTAAAAGGCACACCAAGGGCAGACGAACACTAGAAGGACACTCAGAAGCAAGTTTTATCCTCGTCACCCCAGAAGATTCTACAAATGAGTAACATGTATCGGCAAGTTGAGCATCACATTCTACTGTGCGTCACACGGTCCCAGCCGACCCTTGCTCCATAATTCAACTCTAGAGCGGCCCGATACCGGCAGTTGAGCATCTCCTGCTACGTGTAACATGGCCCCAGCTCCACAGCTCATTACCGCGCCTTTACGCCTAACCTAGGCAACCCAACAGAGCGACTCAACAACACTCCGGAGGCAGCCGAGCACGCCCTAGCCATGCCTACTTCGCCCGATGAAGACTTCTGGCATTTGCACGTTGGCCCATCCAACTATAGAGCCTCGGAAGTAGGCATGGTCCTTATCACCCAGACGGTTTAATGCTCGAGCATGCGATTATTTTAGGCTTCAAGGCATCCAACAACGAAGTAGAGTACGAACCCCTACTAGCAGGCTTCTGAATGGCAAAAGACTTGGCGGTGAAAAAGCTTGCAATTCATTTCGATTCCCAGCTAATTATCAGCTATACTACTAGGGAGTACACGGAAAAACATCGAAGGATGGCGCAATACTTAGAGAAAGTACGCAAGCAACGTGAGGCATTTCAAACTTACACCCTTACTCAAGTTCCGCGGGTAGACAACGCCTACGCGGGCGCACTAGCCGGCCTAGGCTCCATCATCGACCACCAACTCAAACGTTCTATCCCGGTGGAATATCTAGATAAGCTAAGCATAGAGGTAGAGCCGGCAGTCAAAGTGTCACATGTTAGTACAAATCCAAACTGTTAAATGGCACTCCCCGTGGAAAGGTTGGAGTTTACAAATCTTTAAATAAAGGCAACACGCTGCTACATGTGGAATGACATTCTCGCCCGAAGATCCTACACTAGACCATATCTCGGCTGCCTAGCGCATCCCGATGACTTGAAGGTTATAAGCTCAATCCACGAAGGCGTTTGTGGAAATCACTTCGGAGGCCGATCCTTAGCTCATATGACTCTTAACGCAGGCTACTACTGGCTTAGCATGCATAAAGAGGCTAAGAAGTTAGTGCACCAGCACTGTCTGCCAGCGAGCTACACCCACAGACGAGTCATTGGTCATTCATGTAGTGGGCAATAGACTTGGTAGGGCCAATGCCGCCCACTATTGGGGACAGATACATGATGATTATGGTAACCGATCACTTCATCAAATGGGTAGAAGCAAAGCCCATGACAACCACAACTCAGGCGGACACAGAGTGCTTCAGATGGAGGAACATTATTTGCCGATTTGGCATCCCCAATCCATCGTCACCGACAACGGCTTATAATTCATGGGCAAAGATTTGGCGAAGTTTTTCCAAAAGTATGACATCAAACATCACATGTCCATACCGAGATATCCTCAAGGCAATGGGCAGGCCGAAGCATCCAACAAGACGATTCTCGACTGCCTCAAGAAATCCTCTTCGACGAGAAGGGAAAGTGGCCAAACGAACTCCCCAGATGTCTGTAGGCATAGCGCACGACCAAATGACGAGCCACCGATGAAACTAATTTCTCTTTGGCATTTGGTTCAAAAGCAATCATTCCTCCCAAATATCATTGTGCCAAGTATCAGCACTCTACTGCTAAGCATTGAGCAGAACAATAAGGAGATGGCCATAAGCTTAGATCTGGTAGATGAGAAACTCGAGTAGACCATCACTCGCATCGCAGCCTACCAGCAACAGCTATTCTTCAGCTACAACAAAAGGGCCAACATCTGGCAGTTCCAACCCGAAGATCTAGTCCTAAGAAAAGCCTTCATCACTGCCCGTAGAGAAGGCTCCAAAAAGATGGATCCTATATGGGAAGGTCCGTACAATATCAGCAAAGTAGGTGGCAATGGTAGTTACACATTTGTCACCATGAACGACAAAAAGAATCTAAGGAAGTACCATGTGTGACCTCCCACCACATCAAAGCCCAAAGACTTAAGCAGCTCGACGGGCACCACCTCGTAAGCTGAGGACTATCCAGTTGTTATGCAGTTCCTACTTTACAGCTAAGTTCTCATTCGTTTCACCCGTTTTTCAATGAGGAATTCAGAAGTAATCTACAACTTGGCTCAGCTGCATGCTTACAACAACTGATCACTCATGCACTTCAAAAGAAGACCGCGCCCTTCATAGAGACTTATCGTAGGAATTGTGCCCCCTAGGGACCAACCATGCTCTTCAGTGCAAGAGAGTAAACCAATTCCCCGACACCCATCTGGGTCTGCTCTCCAGTGTGAGAGGATAAACTAATTGCTCTCCAGTGCGAGAGGGTAAACCAATTCCCCGACACCCATATGGGTTTTCTCTCCAAGGCGGAAGGATAAACTTACACTCCGAATATCCAAACATGGATGAGCCGGGCTACCCTAGTATAATTAGGTGCACGATGGCTTGCGCTTGGATTCTTAGAAGTAGCCACAATGGTTTTTTTCAAGGCTTAGCTAACTGAAGAATTTTGGGTCTCTTAGCCTAATCTGTGGGGAACCGGGCCTCAGAGATTAAGGAGGCACGTTACGCAGTACGCCATATGGACAGTTGCCCTAGAACACTAAAGCTGCTACCGAGTGCACTAAGGTAGCCTACGGTTTCCAGAAGATTGCCTACGGCTTGCCCTTCGAGCAGTAAAGCTGCGCTAAACTTATACAACCGCACATTCTTTTGAAAGGTTTAATAAACTAGCTTGCATATATGAAGCTTTATCCACTGCTGACATGCTATGTAGTCGATAAACTTACCTTTTCCAAGCGCGGAAAGACCTACACCAATTCCTAAAGTGTTGTGATACTTGCTACGCAACCTACGAAATTGGAGAAAGCCAAGGTTAACAGCCTAGTGGTCACAAAGACTTGTCTGCTTCTGTAAGGAAGGCGTCAGGCCGCTGACCTTATAGCTAATAACCTTGCAAAGTTCTACACCAACACCTACGGCTGCATAGGCTACGCGGCATGTCTGCTTATAGAAAAGTAGCATGCATGCTACTAGTCTATAAAGTCTAAAGGTTAGGGCATGAACAAAAGAAGCGAAGATGGAGAAAAGCTAAGGAAGCAAGTTTATTAAATTTTCTAGCAAAATTGATAAGTGACTAGCAAAGACTGAATGAGTTCAAGCAAAGCAAAATCAACAAGGAAAACAAAGAAAATCCTAAAGACTACATAGAGACTACTGCTCAACAACTTGGATGCTCCACGACTACTTGGTCGCCACACCTTCAACAGTCGCGACACCCTCAGCAGCGACACCATCCAGTGCTTCATCCCATGCTGCCCTAATCTGGGCACCAACTTCTTTGACTACTTCACCAATGTTAGCCTCAAAAGTAAAGGCAAGCAAGTCTTCCGGAGAAATAAAGAAGGTTTCGAAGTATTTCCTATTAAACTCAAAGTCAGACGGCTTACCAAAGAGATGATCTACATAACCCAGCTTGTAGAAATCGGTATGATTCTGAACAGGCAAAGCCTCGAGCCTAGCCTTCTCACCTTTCAACTGTTCGTTCTCCTTGAGCAGACCAACACAAACGCGTTGCAGCTCATCCACTTATTTCTTCAAACTTTAGTTGATCTTCAGCGTACCTTGAAGTTCCAACACTTGGGGTTCAAGCCTATCAACGACCTTCTTGATCTGGATCACTTGGTTACAAGCAGCAATCAACTCTTCATCCTTTGCATAAGCAGCGGAACGAAGCATAGAAACGACATGCTCAAGATCTTGAATCTGAGATATGTAACACCCAATCTCATTCTCTGCATTTTCATACTTAATTTGGATCACGTCAAGCCTAGTCTTCAAGTCAACGATCTTTTGGCGAGCGGTCTCAAGCTGCAGTGAAGTGAGGGCAGAGATATTAGACCTCTTCAAAGCGACGAACTCAGATTCCAACATCTTGATCTTCTCAGCAGAAGAATAAGCTTCGGCTGCCATAGCCTTTGTCACCTCCTTGGCAGCCTTGGTATCTTTTTGGTCAGAAAGCATAGACTCGACTGCCAGAATAGTCGTCTTCTGCATCATGAAAAGTAGGGCAGTCTTTCTATACTCGGTCATATGTTTCACAAAGGAACTTGGGCAAACAACCCCTCTAACGCCATCGACAAACTTGGCACAAACGTCTATGTCTTTAAGCAGATCTGGTTTCAAAATCGCACAGATCTCAGCAGCCTCCCCAGATGCAGGCTTAGTGGATTTCTCACAGTTGCTCACGCGAGTAATCTCCTCTTTCCCAGCAGGTGAATCAATCTCAACAGCAGGAGGAATGGGCTTTGACGCCACTTTAGCAGCATAGTCCACCTTATCGCTCTTCATAATAGCAAGCCTCTCCAAAGGTGAACCGAACTTAGCTCCCAACAGAAGTCTTGGTACAGACTTCGGCACTAGGGGCATAACATGATCTTTACGCTGAGCAATCATATCAGCATTCGTACTAACCTTTCTCGACATGGTAGGCACCACAGGCTCAGATCTAGCAGTCTCATTTTTCTTCATATTGGAAGAAGTTATATGAATCACAAGCCTATAGGCAGCAGGCAGACCCTCACAAGCAGCGGATGAAGTCTTCAGTTTTTTCTCAACCGACATCTTTTGAGCAGGCGGGGAAAATCTATTCTTTCCACCTTCATTCATAGTATGTTCCACGATAGCGATTAGACGAGCCAATGCATCCGCCTTGATCCTCTTTACCTATTCTCTTGGGAGCAGCCCACCTTTCTCCTGGCGAAGACGACTAAGCAGCCAACGACATTCACGGTACTCAGCAGATGAGCTTAACCCATACTGCATTTTCTCTCGAACCTGCAAGGAGGAAGCCTGCATGCCCAACATTCCAGTAGTCTATGAGGCCCGTGACATCCTTATTTCTCTCAATCGCCGGCTTGGCCTGCGTCAGGTGCAAGAGCCCAAAGGGTACATGAGCGCTCGCCTAGCATTGCACCCCAGCACCTCCATCCGAGGCTCTAGTTGCACAAGCTGCCCTTGGCTCTAGCCAAGCCGAGCAGCCCAAGCAGTAGTCCTTGCCACAACACCTCATCGGGCAATGCCGAGCTGGCTCCTGGCCCCTACCAGCCGACGTGCCGCACCATCCCGACGGCTGCCCCGAGACAACGCTATCTAAGAAGAAGACAAGGAAAATTAATTTTTTTCTTACCTTTATGCGGCGCGGAGAAGACGAAGAAAGCAACGAAAGACGATCATTTGCACGGGCAAGTGTAGAAGATTGCTAAGGGAGGATGAACAAATATCCACTAGCTTTCTCTCTCTTGTACGGTAGGATAAATTGCTCTCTAAAGTTGATTTAATCATCTACTTAAGGTAGACTTAAATAGACTTTAAAAGTTTTCTTATAAGGATCTAATTTCCAATTAAAGAGGGAATCTACATCAAGATAGGAAACAATCCTACGTTTCCTAAAGCAATAAGATTTCTACACCTGCTACCATTTTCCTACGAGCAGCCCAATAGGTGTGGGGGCATTTGTGGAGCCAAAAATAATCAAGAAAAATATGGAGGCGACACATGGATTTTTGGGTAAAAAGACAAGATTACCCTCGAGGCACATCAAAACTCGTACGCGCGAGCAGCGGACAATCATCACTCAATCAAGGCAAAAGTGATGAAAATAAGTATTTATTCAAAACCTATTTCATCCATCCTCATTAAATCTTCCCCACAAGGTAACTCCCAAATTATTTCTTTCAAATTATATTGATTAGCTAATTAATTAATTTATTACCCAATTAATTCATTAATTAGCTAATTGATGGTGATTAACACCCAAAAAACCACTAAAGTGGCCGGTTCCCATCTCTCCCAAAGGGGCCGGTCACACCCCTATAAATACCACCCCATTTTCTCCAAAAACCTAAGTTGAATCCTCGAGCAAAATTCTCTAAATTCTCCAAACATTTTTCCCTCAAAATTCTAACTTTGGCATCAGAGGTTTATCGGCCAAAGCTCCCCCCCATTCATCGTGGGGGCGTGAGGCTCTTGGCCTTGACCTAAGGTGTTAATTGTTTTTGCAGGTGCATTTTCGTCCAACAACAAGAAGGAAGAAATTTGCATCCACAGCCGTTGGCTTCACATTGGGACAATTTGTTCTGATACCATGAAGAAAGTTGAGTTTCCACCATAAAATTGATTGGCAATATGGGGTAGACCAATTAATTTAAGCACATACAATGTCCATTCTTTTCTCGATGTTAGATTTTAAATTTTTTTTTAACTGCTCTAAGCATTGTTCATAATTTCCTGGGCTTTGCAATCGTAATTTGTTGGGCTCAATTAAACCTGGCATTTCAAACCCGACCCGTTAAAATGAGTATTCGGGTGAGTGTTTAACGGGTCGGGCGGTTAACGGGTCAACCCGTTAAGCACTCATTACATAACGGGTCATTTTGGGTGAACCCGTGAAACCCGTTAACCACCCGTTAAACCTGTTAGTGAGAGTTTTTGTGTAATTTCAGTAGTCAATATGAAACCCTCACTGAGTGAGGCTCCCGTTTTGAGAAGTTATTTAAAACCCGGCGGTTCATCCTTGCGAAGCGAAACCCATACCCCGCCATAATTGCCGACCAAGAAATCTCATTCCTCATCAGCATTCCATCAAACACTTTACGGGCACCCACCAAGTCACCACACTTCGCATACATACTAATCAACACATTTGAGTTCGCCAAATCGAAGCCAAACCCATTAACCAAAACAGCTCCATGCATTTGTTTTCCAAGCCTCAACGCCGATAACCCGGCACAAGATTTGAGAACCGCAGGCAAGGTATGGCGGTCCCAGGGTTTATTGGCGGCAAGCATACATAGAAAAATGGACAGAGATTGAGAGAAGAGGCCTTGGGAAGAGTGGGCTCTGATAAGGGTGTTGAAGAAGAAGGTGGGTCGGCGAGTACAGAACGAGAAAAGCAAGTTGGATTGCTTCAGTTGGGCAGCGGCGCGTAGGAGCTTGGTTCGGATGAAGTCGTGGCGGCAATTATGGTGGGATTGTTGAGCAGCCTGAAGGGTTTGCTTTGTTATTGTCGATGGGGCTGTAATTGATTTGAATGAAATGTTAAAAAAGAAAAAAAAAAGAAAGTTAATGAGTGACCCGGTAACTTAACGGGTTGAGTTTGGGTGACTCGTTAAATTAACGGATCGGCTCCAGTAAACCCAAACCTGACCTGTTTACAGGTCTAGGCTCAATGGCCAATATGCAACTGCGAGTGGGAAAAAATAAAAAGCCCAAACGGCGTTATCCTCCGATCGCCTTCGAGTTCAGTCTTCCTTCCTCACACCCTCCTTCGGATTCCCGCGCTTTGAGCTCCTCTAGGGTTTAAGCTTGGCTCCTTCAGAAGCCACTGCGAACCCTAGAGTTTTGAAGGCGACGTCGTTTTGGTGCTGATGGACGTAGAAATGGACGCTTCTCCAAGCTTCTTCGACCCCGAAGACCTCACAATCAGAGAGAAGTTTCGTCGATACGGGTTCGGATCCAGATTTCCCAATCTAGCTGAACTTACTGTGTTTTTTTGGTTGCTTTGGGGTTTTCTGGGATGAAGCTTGATTCATAAGTGGATTTTTTAGTCTTTTTATGGTGAAATTAACTGAAATTGATTTTACTTTGATTGGTAAATGTTGGTTCAAGCATTAGGGTTTTGATGTCACATTTTGAAGCTTAATTCTAATGAGGCATGATGTGTGTGTATTCCATATGGATATGTTTTGCAGTTCATATTCAAATTACTTAAATTTCGCGTTATTGTTACGAGCTTTTGCTTTTGCATGTTTGAAGTGAAATTTTCTGGGTGTTTTTGGAAATGCAAATCGTATACATTTTGTGGTTTTTACTTATTGATTTAATGTAATGCCAGGAAAAGGCACTTAACTTCAAGCATATCGCCCCACCACGAGAATTCAGCTTCTAAATACAGTGAACCTGGGCTACTATATGACGGGCAGAATATACATAGCCCGACCAATGCTGCACTTCTTCTCGAAAATATTAAACAAGAGGCTGAAGGCATTGATACTGATCACTTGGAAAGAACTTCTTTCTCTAGAAGGAGGTTGCCCATTGATGGTGCCGATATGGATGATGGCGCTGGTTCAGTCCACCCTTCAATCAAACTTTTGAAGCATGAGGAGGATTCACTTGCTGATGATGGAGATCCAACCTTTAGCCTTTTTGCATCGCTACTTGATTCTGCTCTTCAAGGTGTTTGAGCTAGACATACCTAATAATATAGTACTGAATTTAGATTTCTGTTTATTATGTTTATATCCATTTTCAATATTTCTTTTGAGAGTGCTTCTTCTCGGTTTTATTAATTATATCAACTTTTCCTGATGAGCAGTTTGATGTAGCACTTAATTGACAACCTATTTATCTTTTTGGTGGTTTGCAGGGTTGATGCCTTTTCCTGACTTGATACTAAGATTTGAAGAATCCTGCCGAAATGTTTCAGAGTTGATTAGGTATGTTTCTGTTATTGAAAGTACTTTTGAAACTGGTATGGAAGCTGTTAGTACTGCTATACGCATAAATGCATCTTCTGGTTTCTTCTACAGATATGGTTCCAACATTAGACATCGTGTTGTAGAGGACAAGTTGATGAGGCAGAAGGCTCAACTCCTGCTCGATGAGGCTGCTTCCTGGTCCCTTCTGTGGTACCTTTATGGAAAAGGAAATCTATCTCTAACTTCGAAGTTTTATTCTAATGCTAATCTATTTAAAAAAACCATTTCTTGGAAAAAAACTGTTTGAAGTGAAAACTGCGTAAATTTTTGGGTGTTTTATAGGTTTATCAGCTATATACTGAGTTGTTTTATTTCGTAGTTGTTGGAAATAAAAATTAATTTCTTTTGTTCCCTTTAGGTTAATAATATTTGCTTTTGGTTGCAAGTCTTACACTTATTAGCTTTGAGTTTAGTGTGACAGTTATTCTTCTTCTTGCAGGGACTGAAGAAATCCCAAAAGAGTTCATCTTGGTAATGCATCTTCCTTGTCATTAGTTGTTTGATTGGAAAAACATGTGAATTTATCTATTTTTTAATAGAAAATTTAATATATTACGAAGTACAGGGAGCTTAGCCAAAAAAGCAAAACAAACTCATTTAAACATATTGACTCATGACAGTTGCCCTCAACATCACACTTGGAGGCTTGCCAATTTGTCATAGAGGACCATACGGCACAATTATGTTTACGCATTGTTCAATGGCTAGAAGGCTTAGCCTCCAAAGCACTTGACTTGGAAAGAAAGGTTACCACTTTCTGCTATAATTTTCCCCAGAATATCTTTAATTGTGCACAACGATTATTCTCTGGTTAATATACCAATATGTTATTATGCAATCTTTTAGTTCTAGTATCACATCATGGCATGTATTGGCCTGTTTACTTGGCAAAGACAGTGAGCTTTCGCTGCTTATTGTAGCTTTTTGTGTATCAGGAGTAAGTTTTGAAGTTGAAAAATTTAATACTTGTAGGTGCGGGGGTCTCATGTCGGTGCCTGTCTCCCAAGCTCTGGAATTTGGTATCATACTCAATGCTATCTTAAGAAAGGAGCCTCCAGTACAAATACCATTCATCACTTGGATTTTGATGCTCCGACACGTGAACATGCTCAACTACTACCTGATGACAAAGTATTTTTTTTTTCCTCTCTCACAAATTTAAGTTTTCTTAGATTTTGAAGTGCCATGCTCTATTCCTCTTCACTTGTAAGTGAGAGGTCTTAGGTTCGATCCTCGCCAAAGGCAAATTTAAACCACATTATTGCTAGCCCATTGTGAGGCTAAGCCCACCCCGTCCCCCTAGTTATTTGTTCACAAACAAGAAAATTATAAACTTTACAAATTAATTATCTGTTTTAAAATGGACTTTCAAATTAACTAGGTTGTATAGAGGATTTTTTCTATGACTGCCCCCTCATGCTTTGCTATCCTGAAGTTGCTAATGGATTAATTCCCCTAGTGGACTTCACTGTCATGAGGTTTTGGCACAAAGCTTACATTTGATCAAGTGATACGGTACGTGTGTATTTGTGCTGCAAGACAACAAGGATTGGTCTTCCCATAATTGTGTTAGGCTCTACATTATTTGTATTGAAGGGGCCAGGATTTGTTAAGTAAGAAGCAATTAGTTCAAAACCCAGCTCCAACCCTCACTTCTTCTTTTTGACTAGTGATGCACAAATCTACTTTTAACTTTAGTTATCAACTTGTAATTTTTCTATGTCAAAGAATGTTACCTAAAGGGGCTTTGTGACATTTTAATTATCTGCTAAATTCTGTTGGTTCAGAATATCTGCCATATGTAACTTCTATTTTTTTTCGTGCATGTACGTTTCTATCAGATAGAATTTAACAGTTTTACGCCTGCAGAAACAAGATGAAACTCTGTTGGAAGATGTCTGGACTCTTTTAAGAGCTGGAAGACAGGAAGAGGCATGTCACCTTTGCCGGTCTGCAGGACAGGTTAGTGAAGTTCTGAAAAATATGGGATAATACTTTATTTTATGTTAATGTTTCTCCTTGACACCTGCTAACATTTTGGTAGCCATGGAGAGCTGCAACTTTGTGCATATTTGGAGGAATTGATGATTTTCCTTCAGTTAAAGCCGTGGTGAAAAATGGAAAGAAGAGAACTTTGCAAGCCATTGAGTTGGAAAGTGGCATTGGCCATCAATGGCATCTGTGGAAATGGGCATCATATTGTGCATCAGAGGTAGAGTTGAAAGGAATTGCCAACATAAAATTTCTGTCCTTTTGTATGGATTTCATACATTGTTAATACTGAATATGTAAATATTTTCTGTTCTGCTCCCTGGTCTTCTCATTGTTCTTGATGTTATAGAATTATTTGTTGCTTTTTATTCCTTTCTTTCCCCCTGAAGTATTTTAACATGCTAAATTTCGTTTCTATCTATTTTGAAGAAAATAGCTGAGCAAGATGCTGGGAAATATGAAGCAGCAGTGTATGCAGCACAATGTAGCAATATAAGGCGCATGCTTCCAATCTGCACTGACTGGGAGGTATTTGTCCCCTTGACCCCAAAGTTATAAGAATCCTCAAAATCTTTTTTAATTTGATCTGTTGTCTTAATTGCTGATTTTTAATATGGGTTTCTGTGTGATGAGTCAGTAGCTTTTTTTACATTTACTCTTTAGTGTTTCAAATTATGGCGTGCTACAGTCCTGTTCATAACTTTTGTTTGGTGCGAATGTTGTTATGCTTGCTGCACTCTAAAATTAAATACAAAAGTTTATGAAATAAAAAACACACGCCACAGGGCCAAGACCTGAGCACCCTCCGTCTCCACTCCCTCCCTCCCTTCAACTTAAAGTAGAATTGAAGAACCCTTCACTCTTCCTCTCCCCCATCCTTCAATTAAAAAGAGTCTTAGAGTACCTGAATACAAAAATCAGACATTTTTCTTCTTTTCTCTTGCTGCCTTCCCAATTTAACAGGGGTTTGTTGATTTTTTTAGTGGTTGACAATACCCTTTTGTAATGGCAAGACTGCCCTAATTTAGATGCATTAACGATAGAAAGGAGGGTGATAGTTGGGCTGGTGGGAAATATCAGCGTGGTTTCAGGGGGGAAGGGGGCTTGCAGTTGGCGGGTTTGTGGTTTTTTTTTTTTTTTTTTTTGAGTATTTAGTGTTTCAGTTTTTCAGTAAGAGTAGAATTTGTGAACTCAGATGTGTGTTGGGGTGTGACTAGAAAAGCTCTTTTTTTCTTTCCCTTGTAACTGCACCTTCAGTTTTAGACACTTTTCGTAAATCTAACCAAGATAGTTGCAGTCAGCATGCTGGGCTATGGCGAAATCATGGTTAGATGTTCAGGTGGATTTGGAATTGGCTCATTTGGAACCGGGAAGAATGGATCAATTTAAAAGCATTGGAGATGCAATTGATGGAAGTCCTGGACATAGTGATGGAGCTGTTCAGCCTTCAAATGGACCTGGAATTTGGCCACTCCAAGTTTTTAACCAACAACCACGACAACTTTCAGATCTACTCCAGAAACTTCAATCAGGGTATATATACAATGCAGTTTTCATTCTGATTTTGAGCTGTCCTTTTCTGCAGTATTGCTTATTGTTAATGAAAGAATGTTTATTTGAAATGAAAATTTTAAATTGTTTGGATTAGGGAATTGGTTCATGAAAGTGTTACTCGAGGATGCAAGGAGCAGCAACGCCAAATTGAGGTATCTTCACAAAACAATTAGTTCATTCTCTTGTTGTTTCCATGGAAAATAGTTCCACCATATAGTTTCTTTGATTGGAAACTTTTTTCTATTGTTTGATTCAATGGGAAATTTTTCTCTTGTGGAAATTTCTTGAGGACATGCATTTCTTTTTTGATAGAAATGTATTTTTGTTAACAAAAAAAGAATCACTCTAAAATCTACCAAACAAACAAAAACAGAGTCAAAGAAAATGTTATGGATAAGAGTTTCCCCAACACTTGTGCTAGGTTGAAGCCTTTATCAAATGTAATTCTCAAACACTTGTGTTAGATTTTTTTTTGAGAAGAAACGATAACACTTTATTAAAATAAAAACAAGAATTACAAAATAGTGGATAAGAAATCCACCATGTAGCAAAGCTAGCTAAGACCTCTCAAATAGATCAGATTACAAGTAACATAACCACAACCACAATCATTTTACGGCTGCTAACATATCCCACACTATATGAGAAAGAGAATAATCCTTGAACTCATTCGAAACTGATGCCCAAAGGGCTGCCCAGTATCTTACTCTAACCCATAATTCTGCTACCCCCACTCCATTATGATCCTCAAAAACTCTTCTGCTACGCTCCAACCAAATGTTCCAAAAAACTGTCGACACCAAACAACCCCACAAAGCTTTAGCTTTCCTCCCCTTTCCTAAAGCCTCAAAATTGGTGCTTAGAAGCTCAAAACAACCCTTTGGAGTGACCCAACTAACTCTAACTTCCTGAACCAATATGAGAAAAGGGTGAAAAATGTTGCACAGTTCAATTGTTGCTCAAAAAAGAGCTATAGGATTTGCATGTGAACAATCCTGATAAGCCTAGTTTCCATCTTCTGTTATCTGCTCTTGATTGAATCAAACGAACATTTTCCACCTTCTGTAGTAACCTAGCTGCCTCTTCTATCTCCAACTCATTCAAATTTCTTCTGAAGTCAAAATTCCAACTCAAAGAATGAAGAGAAGAATCCACAAAACTTGAAATGCTCTGGTTGTGTATTCTCGATAACAAGAATAATCTAGGATATTGCTCTTTCAATGGTCCACCTTCCAACCAACCATCCTCCCAAAACCTCACCCTCTCCCCATTGCCCACCTCAAACTTGCAGCACTCTTGGAACGATTGAAGACCAGACGAAATGTCTTTCCAAGCCTACGACTTGAAACACGCATCGAAGGATTGGCATCCCACCCATTATCCAGCAACCCGTACTTGCTTCTTATCACCTTGTGCCAGAGAGAATTTGATACCTTTGGGAATCTCCACAACCACTTAGCCAGTAACGCTTCATTTTGTTTCCTTAAATTCCCCACACCTAAACCCCCTTCCTCCTTACTTTTAATAACTACCTCCCATTTCACCAAATAGTTTTTCTTTCCTTCCTCTACCCCTTCCCAAAGAAACCCTTTTAGTAGTTTTTCCAGCCGTCCAATCACCCCGCGAGGAATTTTGAACAAAGACATGTAGTAAATTGGCAAACTTCCGAAAACAGATTGAATCAAAGTTAATCTACCACCTTTGGATAAGAATGTTTTCTTCCAACTTTGAAGTCTTTTTTCCATCTTTTCTACAACTGGATCCCAAAACGTAATTGCTCTTGGCCTTCCCCAAAGAGGGAGACCCAAATACTTTATTGGCCAGCTACCCACCTCACAACCCCAAGAATCTGCCATCCTTTTAATTTTCTCATAATCTGAATTTATTCCAGCCAAAGAACACTTTGCTTTGTTAATTTTCAAACCTGAAACAGTACAAAATAAATGGAGCAACTCTAATACATTGTTCCAAACTTCCTCATCCCCCACCAAGAAAAAAATGGTGTCATCAGCAAATTGAAGATGCGAAATCTCCACCTTTTCTTGCCCAATGCATAAACCTTTGATCAGATGATTCTCTTGTGCCTTCTCCAATAATCCACTCAAGACATCAACTAATAAGGTGAAAAGAAAAGGTGACAGTGGATCACCTTGTCTCAAACCTCTTGAAGCTTTAAATTTTCCTCTAGGCCTCCCATTGATCAAAACTGAGAAATTTGCGGAACTTAGACAACCCTGCACCCATTTCCTCCATCTATTGCCAAATCCTTTTCTTTGTAAGACTTCATCCAAAAATCTCCACTCCACATGATCATAAGCCTTTTCAAAATCAATCTTGAACACCAATCCCTCCTCTTTCTTCTGCCTCACCTCTTCTACAACCTGGTTTGCAATGAGGACAACATCCAAAATTTGTCTACCTTTAACAAAAGCTCCTTGAAATGGAGAGATTGTGCTGCCCATAAGCTCCCTTAGTCTTGATGCAAGCACTTTCCCCACAATCTTATATAAACTAGTAACTAGGCTTATAGGCCTGTAGTCCGTCACTTTTAAAGAATCTGACTTTTTCGGAATTAGATAGATAATGTTTCATTTGTCACCGCATTTATTATCCCTTTCTCAAAGATGTACTTTTATGTGCAAACGGAAGCGAATTCTAACAAAATACCAATATCAACGTCGTAGGCGAAAGCTAAAACAAACAATCTCAAACTAACACAAGAGATTTACGTGGTTCAGCGTAAAGCCTACGTCCACGGGCAAAGCACTGCGAGGAATTTCACTAAACAAATGGAGATTACAAAAGAGTGTTTAAACTCTCACAACCCAAATCCTACAAATTACAAACCCTAAACCAAACAAGAAGAGAACTCAAACAAACGGAGAAGATTCTCCCAAATTGCTCTCTAACTCACAAACTCACAAATTGACTCTCACCAAATTGCCACACGAATGAGCCACACAAAATACACTAACCCTAAGGTCCTATTTATAGTGCATGAGACTTAGGTTACAATAAGAATCCTAATAGGAAGTAAATCCAAATCCAAATCAAATAGGTAATTAACAAAACCTCTCCACCAAGGAAACCAACTAAGAAGTCAAAATCCAAACCCAAATAGGATACCAAAACCAAATAGGTAACACAAACCTAATTTTTTGCATCATCCTAATTTTGAGCCTAAAAACCCAACAATCTCCACCTCAGCGAGAAATAGCAAACTTCCAAATCAAATACAAACTTCAAATTTGGGATACCAAAATACAAACGCAAACGCGCACCAAATTATTTCGAAACTGATCTCCACCTAGACTTAAAAAATCCAAAAGTCTTCAAACTTGAAATTTTCCTCCAAACGCCTTCTCCAACAAATTTCATTACGGAAACTAACAAATACGAAACAAAATCCAAGCAAAAGCTTGAACATACAAACAAAAAGTGCGAATTGCACTCCACCCAAAGAGCTTGAGTACCAAGCTCCACCACCTCACATAACCTTTAGAGGAGTTCAGAACAACGATCTTCTGCAATGTTTGCATCTACACTAGCAAAAGACTTATCAAACGGCTTCTTTTTGCCCTTTTAGGGCAATCTACTTTCCAATGACCCTCCTTATAACAATAGCTACACAATCCACTTTCAAGATATCCCAGCAATTTTGAAACATTAGCAAAAAGAACCCATCTGGACCTGGCGACTTATCCCCTCCACAATCAAAAACTGCTCTTTGAACTTCTAATTCCTCAAAAGGCCTCTCAAGCCAAGCTGCCTCAGATTCACTTATTGAGCACCAGTTAATGCCTTCCAAACCCCAACACACCTCTTCATTGCTGCTAAACAGGGACTTGAAAAAGTTAACGATTTGTTTTTCTATCTCTTATGCATCCTCTACCACTCCACCATCTTCCACTTCCAATCTTTCTATATAATTTCTCTTCCTTCTCCCACTTGCTATCTTATGGAAAAATTTAGTATTACCGTCCCCATTTTTAGCCCACTCCTCTTTACTTCTCTGCCTCCATTTCACTTCTTCCTTGTGAACCAAATCTTCCACAAGGAAAAGTAACTCCTCGCTCTTTCTTTTTGAAGCAACATCTAACCCTTCCATCCCTTCTCTCATATCTGATTCCTCTAAACTAGCCTCAGCTTCCTTAATGTCTTTCTCGACATCACCGAAAACCTCCTTAGTCCATCTTTGCAACTTCCTTTTGAGAGCTTTTAACTTGCTCAAAAATTTATAACCCTCCCAACCCTCCACCTGCTCAGATTGCCACCATTGTTTGAATTTGTTCCTGAAGTCTGGGTGTTGTAGCCACATGTTTTCGAATCTGAAAGGACTTGGGCCCCCATTTCACATTGTTAGTATCTAGCTCGATTGGACAATGATCTGAAGTCACCCTTGCCAAAGCCTTTTGTCTTACATTTGGAAAGATCTCTTCCCATCCAATAGAGAACAAGAATCTGTCTAACCTCCGACACACATGTCTTTGAGTTTAGTATCTTGGATAAACTCGTTAAAAGTCCTCATGCTTGTAGTCGTCCTTCCCCCATTTGATTTCTCATTTACATATCTCACCACATTAAAATCTCCTCCTACCTACCATCTTGGTCCACAAAGCCCGTAAAGGCCTGCCATTTCTTCCCAAAACTCCCTTCTCTTTATATTTTTACAGGGACCATAGCACCAGTCCAACCCGTTCAAGTCTTTAATTTTTATGGAGATTGAGAATTCTCCAACCAAAGATTCAATAACTGAGATATCTTTTGTGTTCCATATCACTACTATACCCCCAGATCTTCCTTATGCAGGGGTGAAAACCCACTCTTTAAATCTACTTCCCACACACTTGCCACGAGCCTCCTGTCTATTGATACTTTCTTTGTTTCTTGTAAAACTACGATGTCAGGCTTTAAGCAACGAAACTGCTCTTTCAAAGATACCCTCTTCTGCCTACTTCCCAGACCTCTAACGTTCCAGCTAATTATCTTCATTAAGTTTGACAATGCCCCTTTGAACTTTCTTATCTCCCTTCTTTCCACCCACATACTTGCTAAAATTGACTTTCCCAGCATTCTTTCCATGAAATAAAGACCTTTTCAGAGGAACCAAAGAAACTTTCATATTTGACATGAAATTGGTAGTTCGACTTTTTGCCTCACATTGGACTGATACGGATCCCAGCCTTTTCCTCCTACTATACTTTAACAAAATCTTGTTCTTTTCAGTATCATTGACTTCAACTTGTTTCACATCATCTGAAACTCCTCTATAATACGACTGAGAAACTACCTCCCAGCGTCGACCTTGTTTCCATGGTTGTATCAGTGAAGAGATTCTCAAGCACGCCGTCAAAGCGTTCAATAACCTCAAAGATTTCTTTTTCGTCTTGCGAAGAATCACCAAGCTCCTCTTCTGAGTCTGACGATTGCGACATGTTTTCTTCTTCAACGAACTCGAACGAACGCGAAGAATCAAAACCAAAATCCTCTGTCAATCTGGACTTGTCCACAAAACTGTTGTTCGAGGTTATCTCCTTCAATTCCCTTAGTTCCTCCACCCTAAAAAAACTGATCCCTTCCGACCTCTCTCTTTGTTTAGATAATTCCCCCTCAATCAACTCGCCTGATGGGCATATTGGATCGTCATCATCGTCAATCTCCTTTTCTTCTTCCTGTTCACAAACAACATCTAAGAGTGTGAGATTGGGAGATTTAATTTCCTTCTGAAGAGATTGGGAGATTGACAAAAATATAATGAGAAGATGATCATATTTTTTTGAAGAAAATTTTCTGAAGAGATGTTTTCAAAAACAAATTCTTTCGGTGGAAAACCTTTCCTCAAAGAGATTTGATTTCTTCCGAAACAAATTTCCATGAAATTGTGTAAATGTTATCACTTGAAATATATGTGCATGTGCAATGTGTGTACTATTCCTTTTTATAAGTCCTCACTCCTACCTGTATTTCATACTTCAGGGCCTGCTTTCGTTTGTTTTCTTTTTTATTCAAAGGAAGGATATAAAGTTTTCTGTACTTATAACAAATTGTTTGACAGATGAAACTAATGTTAGGAGATATCCCACAATTGCTGGACCTGATATGGTTATGGATAGCCCCTTCAGAAGATGATCAGAGTTTCTTCAGGTAATGTTGGTTAGTTGCATTCACCTCAGTTCTCTGACCTCATATGCGTTAGAGACGACTACGTTTCAGAGGAACAAGTGAATTCTTTGTTCCGGGGCCTTTCAACATTTGATAACATTTTGTATGACCAAATATTAAACTCATACAAACCAGCATACGTTCTGCCTCCCGGTAAGACCCAGTGACTGAGATGGCTGAAAAATGTATAAGCTCAATGCAATATGCAAGTTCTTGAAATAGATGATCATGATATAATGATTCTCCATATTACTTTGTTTGGTGATTTCTTTTGTACATGAATGTCTCGGTTTCAACATATTTTTGTGACATCGGTTTCGATATTTTTTGTAAACAAATTTATTGCAGTTTTTCATGTTCCGCTGAAACAAACAAAATAAGTAGTTGTCTAGTTTCATAGGATTGGTTTAATGACAAATGGGCGTTTTTTTTTTTTTTTTGTCAGGCCTCATGGAGATCCTCATATGATTCGATTTGGTGCTCATCTAGTACTTGTGCTTAGATATTTACTTGATGATGAAAATAAGGATACTTTGAGAGAGAAGATTATGAATGTTGGTGATCTCATTATACACATGTAAGTAGCTTCAAATCATGTCTTTTGCAATTGTTATGTGATACGGTATGAACTATTGTTGAATAACATTTTGTGAAACCGATGAGCATGATGAACAAGAAGATGAGAACTCGGGGAAGCAATATGGGACAAAGTTTGGAGGAACCCTTGAACGAGCTGAGTGTGTAGAGAGGGTGGTTCTCATGTCCTTCGAGACAGCTTGATTTTTGTCTTATTTTTTGGCTTAAATGGACACGAATATTTCTGGTGTATTGTAAGAGGATTGTGTGTGTGTGTGTGGATGTACTATTTTGTTTATTGTTCGTTAATGGTTGGTGAATCTGATCTAGGTATGCCATGTTTCTCTTTTCCATGCAACATGAGGAGTTGGTGGGTATATATGCTTCTCAACTTGCACGCCACCGTTGCATTGACCTCTTTGTGCACATGATGGAACTGAGGCTGAACAGCAGGTTAATGTTTCTGTACAATGTTCTCCCATTACCTTTTTAGCACAAAACATGTAGGGTATTCAAATTTGTAAAATGTATTGTAAATTTTTGTTAGCAAGATATCGCAAATTGTAGGGTATTCTATGCAGGGTCCTATAATTTTTGTCTGTGGATGGAGGGGACATGGAACTTTATTTATTACCTGGCATATAATATATATATATATATATATATATATATATATTATTTATTTATTTATTCTATGTCGTCTCTTAACAGTGTTCATGTCAAATATAAGATCTTCCTTTCGGCTATGGGGTATTTACAATTTTCTCCAATGGACAACTCAAAAGGAAGTTTTGAAGAGATTGTTGAGAGGTATTTCTGTTTCTTCTTTATCCTACTTTACTTTTGGGATGGGAAGAAAGCAATTTGATTTTTCTATACCTTATTCTACTTCTAACAAACTGTTTAAACAGGGTTCTGTCAAGATCTCGGGAAATGAAAGTTGGCAAGTATGATAAGTTATCAGATGTTGCAGAGCAGCACCGGCTGCAGAGCCTTCCCAAAGCTATGGTTATCCAGTGGCTATGCTTTACACCCCCCTCCACAGTTACTAATGTCGGGGATGTCAGTACAAAACTTCTTCTACGAGCTTTGACACACAGGTAATGGTTGTACCATGTTGTATAGCTCCGTATGTGCTTGTGGAACCTCAAACTGGTTTCTGGTCAGTACATAATTCTAAAATCATCTAACAGCACGAAAGAATAGTTCAGTTCTTTTCTTTTTGTGATGTGTTAAGGATGATGTATACTTTCTTGCAAGAAAACAAAAGGCGGTTTATATCTTAAAGTTCTAGTTCTCGTCTTGGTGAGGATAGATTCCCTAATTGTTATACTGGTTCCGTGAGATTCTTTAGGTGGTATTTGTTGTCCCTAATTGTTGTACTAGTTCCATGAGATTCTTTAGGTGGTATTTGTTGCTGATACATTCTCATTGCATCTTCCTTGCCTGTCCTATTTTGTTTCATTCTGTGATTTCCTCACTTTTAACCTCCCATTTTCATCTTATAGCAACATATTGTTTCGGGAGTTTGCCTTGGGTTCAATGTGGAGAGTTCCCGCAATGCCCATTGGTGCTCACACATTACTTAGCTTCCTTGCTGAACCTTTAAAGCAACTTTCAGAATCTTCTGATACCGTGGAGGATTACAATGTTTCTCAGAACCTGAAAGAGTTCCACGATTGGGTAAGCTTCATTTTTATGCCTCTCTCTTTCTCTCTCCAGTTAACTGTGCCAACTTATTAGTAACTTAGTATGTTATCAAATCCTTGTGAAATTTTATATAACATTTACATTTGTGGATATTAATTTGTTTTTTATTTTGAGCAGAGCGAGTATTATTCTTGTGATGCAAAATATCGCAACTGGCTCAAAATTGAATTAGAGAATGCAGAGGTTTCCCCCCTTGAACTCTCAATGGAGGAAAAACAAAGAGCCGTTTCAGCAGCCAAGGAGACTCTGAATTCATCTCTGTCATTGTTACTGAGTAAGCTGATTATTTCTCTTTCTAAATGTGAAAACAAGCTCAGAAAGATATCTGGATTGGCTTGTGTTTGTTCAAACAAAATTTCCCGAGGACAATGGGTTTAGATCCATTATTGTCCTTTTTTTTCCTTTCTATTTTTCACCTTTTTCAGATTTAATAGTTGCTTGACATATAAGTAAGTTGTCTTTGTATATAGGAACTGAAAATCCTTGGTTAGCTTCAGCTCAAGATCATTTGTATGAATCTGTGGAACCTGTATTTGTTGAATTGCATGCCACCGCAATGCTTTGCTTGCCATCTGGTGAATGTCTGCCTCCAGATGCAACCGTGTGCACTACATTAATGAGTGCTCTTTACTCTTCAGTGAGCGAGGAAGATGTGTTGCATAGGCAACTAATGGTATGTTTATTTGTTTGCGGAAGCTGATAGGAAGAAAGGATAAAAGAAACGTGTATTGATAGATTCTCAAAACTAAGAATCAAAGTTTCTCTTGGTGTGGGTTCTCATTGGTGAGAACAATAATAGAGGCCTACACTGTCCAGAATATTGTCCCTTTACCTACCTAATCTTTTATGCATTAACCTTTCTGTTTCTTTCTTCATTTTTCTTTTGCTCACTAACAGGAATCTTTTTGTTCTTCTGTAGATAAATGTCACCATATCCTCAAAGGACAATTACTGTGTCGAGGTGGTGCTTCGCTGCTTGGCAGTGGCAGGTGATGGTCTTGGGTCACAGGAAAACACTGATGGGGGTATTCTTGGTACTGTAATGGCTGCTGGCTTCAAAGGTAAGCAATATTATTGATACTGGGGTTCTGTTGTTCTTTGCTCAAGGTCCCTCTCTGGCTTTCTTTGATCTTCCAACTAGATTTTTAGGGATCGGGCTTTTTGGCTGTGCTCAATGTGAGTGAATCTTGTATTGGAAATTCTAGAAAAAAGAAAAGGTTAATAAATGGATTGTTCGGCAGCTCTCTATGTTCAACCTAACGCAATCTTCACAAATTGATCAAAGTGTGGTCACGTTGCTAGAGAATCAAAATCGAATGAATTCTAATCAACAACTGACAACAAAATTTCTTTACAAACAGAAGAAACGTTGTGAAAGTTTAACAGGATAATTGAAGGAAAAAGAAATGTACTCTTCGAATGCTGAATGAAAGAAATAGTAGGAGAAAAGGTGATTGAACTGAATAATTTTCATCGCAGGTGAGTTGCCTCGTTTTCAAGCTGGAGTTACCATCGAGATTTCCCGATTAGATGCCTGGTATTCGAGCAAAGAAGGTTCCTTGGAGAGCCCAGCAACGTACATTGTGCTGGGTCTATGTCGTAGGTGCTGTATTCCAGAAGTCATTCTTCGATGCATGCAGGTAACCTTCTTCCCAAGTGGCCTTCTACTTGAAATTTATTGAATGATTACATACAGTAACAAGAACTGTGCACACCTTTTAATTGTGTAATGTATGTCATAATATGCAGGTCTCGCTTTCGCTTATAGAGTTGGGTGTTCCACCTGAAAGCCATGATCAGTTGATTGAATTAGTTGCTAGCTCCGAAGCTGGATTTCTTCATTTGTTTAGTCACCAACAACTGCAGGTAATAGATACTTCTCATTTGTTCACCAGGTAGACAATTTATAACTTGAGGCTTTAAGCATATTGTCCCTTTGTCTATCGATCTCCCACTTTTAAACAATCGGATGTAAACGTCTACTCTTCCTTCTAAAGGCACATTTGTAGCGTAAATTAAACCCCTTGCCATCAAAATTTCAACTGATAGCCATTGCCCTCCGGCCTCCGCCATACCATAACCATCACTTCTGAGTCTTGACTTCACATCATCCACAGATTCATCAATGAACATGTGCTGGGCCTTAAATTTGTCAATCTTGGAATTATGTACTTGTAAAGTACCCCGTAAGCTTATTTGATCATTCGGAAACTTCCGTGGAGCTCCGTCTTTTACTTTCCCCTTTTTGCATCCGCTGATTAACGTGACGACCGGACTTATCGAACCACTGTCTCATCTGCAGGAACTTTTATTGTTTGAGAGGGAATATTCCATAAGCCAAATGGAGCTTGAAGAGGAGCCGTCTTCTTGACTTGTTGGTCAAGGCTAGGTCTCTTGGTGCTTACAGCAAGGCTGATAGGGTTGTAAAATGGTATGTTGTGTAGTTTTACCGTCACAGGTATTTCGGATCACTGATCAACGACAGCGGCACCATCACAATTTCTTCTACATTTACCCCGCTCAACCTGAGATGGAGATGTGACAAATATGAAGATTTTATCGTTTGTATAGGTTTTTGTTAGACTTCTCAATGTAGGTGCCTGAAATTTGAATGATAAAGATATTGTATCTCTGGTGTTGACAAATATCAATGTTATATTCATTTATTTTTGTCGAAAAACATCAATGTTTTTGACAATTTTATTTTTGTAAACATGTTATTATTGCTATTATTCCTATCATTTTTGGCATTGTTGTTACACGCAACCGGATGTCAACCGTGTCAACTATAACCTTCAGTCCTCTTCTGTGCAACAACCATGTCGACAAATTTTATATTCGGACAAACTTGTTTATCTTTTGACCTTGGGTTGGCCGAGTTAAATGAGTATTTTTTTTCTTTTTAAAATTAATGGTATTATCTTACTTGGTAAAAAGGAATACTACTAGATTGTACAATTTTTTTTGGAGGGGGTGGGGTGCAGAAGAAAATAAATGTCCAAAAATTATTTTTCATGAGTCATAAAATGATATAAAAAAGTAGAAATTTTTTTATATTAAAGAATAATTTTTTCATGTTAGGAAAAAAGATCAAAAGTTAAAGACTTATGAAGAGGTATCATTTTATTTTGTACGGTCAAGGTTAAGTCACGTCAACATGTTATATTGATTTTTTTATAGAGATAATAAGACAAAAAACAATAGGAATATAAAATGTTGACCGCACAAATAGGAGGGCACGGGGAGGGCACCCAAACAGGAGGGCAGACAATCTGCCTCCATCAGATAAAAAAAATTGCGTGTATTAGTTTCCTTGACATACCTATATTTCAAAGTTTCAATAGTACTTCTTACAAGTTGATGTTTCTATCTAATATTATCTAAAAATGTCACGTATTTACAATTAATCCAACCCTCTCCTAGGTTTTATTTAGGTTTTACGGTGGTTGTGGATGCAAATTTCCGTCTTCTTCTTTTTTGACAAAATTGCACCTACAAAACAATTAACACCTTAGGTCAAGGCCAAGAGTATCACACACTCACGATGAATGTGGGGGGGGGGGGGGGGGGGGGGGGGGGCTTTGACCGAAGAACCTCTGATGCCAAAGTTAGAATTTTAAGGGAAAAGTGTTTGGAGAATTTAGAGAATTTTGCAAGAGGATTCAACTTAGGTTTTTGGAGAAAATGGGGTGGTATTTATAGGGGTGTGGCCGGTCCTTTTGGGAGAGATGGGAACCGGCCTCTTTAGTGGTTTTTTGGGTGTAATTTATAATTAATTAGCTAATTAATATAATTTAGGAGAAATAATTTGGGAGTTACCTTTGTGAAGGAGATTTGATGAGGATGGATGAAATAGGTTTTGAATAAATACCTATTTTGATCACTTTGGACCTTGATTGTTTGCTGCTTGCGCGTAGAAGCTTCGGTGTGCCTTGAGGGTAATTTTATCTTTTTCTACCCTAGAATCCACATGTCGCCTTCATATTTTTCTCAATTATTTTTGGCTCCACAAATGCCCCCACACTCGTTGGGCTGCTCGCAGGAAAGGGCAGCAGGTGTAGAGATCTTCAACTTTGATGCAGATTTCCACTTGGACTTGGAATTAGATTCTTTTAGGAAAGGGAAATAAATCGCCTCTAAAGCCTATTTAGGCATACCTTAAGTAGGGGATTAAATCAACTTTGGAGGGCAATTATTTATCCCTACAAGAAAGAGAAAGCTAGAGAATATTTGTTCCCCCTCCCTTAGCACTCTTTTTTGCTTGCCCGTGCAAAGAACAGTATTCCGTTGATTTCTTTGTCTTCTCCGCGCCGCACCATTGCAAGAAAACTTAATTTTCCTTGTCTTCTTCTTGGGTGGTGCTGCCACGGGTGTCGTCAGGGTGGTGCAGCAAGTCGGCTTGGCATAGGCCAAGGAGGAGGTGTGGCATGGGCCATTTGCTTGTGCTGCTCGGCTTGACCGAAGCCAAGGACTGGCTCAACATGGGTCGAGAAAGCGGCGTGGCATGGGCCAGAATTTGGGTTGCTTGCCAAAAATTAGGAAATTGCTTGAGTTTGATTTCTCAGCTGCTGTAGATGAAGCAATCAAGGATGGAGCTGCCAAGATCGGAGTTGTTGAAGATGAAGTGTCGAATGAGCGAACTGTTGGGTGCAAAGTGGCTGCTACCCCCTGACCATTTGTTGCTTAATTGTTCTTCAAGCATTCGATCTTTTGAGCTATGTGGCCTTCTCGCACTAGAGAGCTTACCCATATAGGTGTCAGGGAATTAGTTAACCCTTTCGCACTAGAGAGCAATTAGTTTACCCTCTCGCTACCATCTCACACTGTAGAGCAATTAGTTTATCCTCTCGCACTGGAGAGCAAACCTTTTTGGGTGTCGGGGAATTGGTTTACCTTCTCACACTGGAGAACAATTAGTTTATCCTCTCACATTGGAGAGCAGACCCAGATAGGGGTTTGAGCAGTTGTTGTAGACATTAGTTGAGCTAGGCTTATGAATAACTTCTTGAATCTTCACTGAGAATAAAGAAAGGAATCAACTTTGTTGGAAGTTAGAAACTGCATAACAAACTGGATAATCCTCAACTTGCGAGGCCTTGTTCGTCGAGCTGCTTAAGACTTCAAACTTATTTGGAGAAGCCCTAACGGGGTTCAGGGGTTGATGGAGACTTCCCCTGCTTGTGCAGGCCGTATCATTGACTTGTCAAGATACTCGTCGCACCGGCCCTTATTTGTCAGCTTCTCAAGGTTCTGCTTCCACTTTAGGCAGCCACTGGTAGTGTGGCCCTATCATTGATGGAATGCACAATACTTTGTATGATCCAGCCTGGTAAGATCGCATTTCATGGGTGGTGGTAGTTCGAACATAGGTTCGTTCTTGAGTTTGCGAAGAATTTAACCTATTGGAATTGTGAACTTGGTGAATGTTTCGGGCGGTGAGTCTTCTCTGGTCGGGGAACGTTCTATGCACTTCTTTTCTGACTCATTTTTGTTAGACTGCTTGGCTTCGTCCCATAGTGCGTGCTTTTCTGCTAAAGTATACGAAGCTGCTAGGGTTAGTTCTTCTCCCATGATTAGTTTTCTGAATAAAGGGTGTTTAATGGAAAGCCCATTTCTGAATGCTATTGTTGCTATGTCCTCGTTGCAACCAACAATCTTGGCCTACTCTGTTTTGAACCTCTTGACATAGTCGCGAATTGTCTCCCAATGGTCTTTTACGATGTTGAAGAAATGGTCGAATGTCCTTTTGATTGAGCGGTTAGACGAAGACTCCTTAGTGAAAACTAAGGAAAGTTCATTGAAACTCTGGATTAACTGCGGCGGTAGGGTTTGAAACCAGTCTTACGCCTCACCTTGTAAAGTTGTGGCAAAAATTTTGCACATAAGCGCGTCGTCATTCCTGAAGAGGATCATGGTACTGCGGTAGTGCTTGAGATGTCAATCCGGATCTTCGTCTTCCTTGTACGGAGTGAAGTGAGGCATAGTGAACCTGCGAGGTGGATATGTCCGCTCAATCTCATCCGTGAATGGTGACATTGTGAAATCCCGTTCCTGGATTTCACTGTTATAATTTACGTATTTGTACTATCGAGATTTTATTGTATTTTCAGAAATTTATTTGAATTAGATTTTAATTAAACTAGTTACGAAGTTTGAAGTTTGGGAATTAATTATTTAAAATTCGTTGACCTTTCGAGGTCACAAGTAACGTTTTTTATTAGATCTCGAACCGACGAACGCATAGGCGAAAGCCGTTTGCGAGTCCGAATTATAACGGTATAGTTACGGACGTTTAAAGTTGTGAAGTTATAGATAGTAGGAAGTATTTAACTTTCACTTGGGGGTTAAAGGTTAAGGGAGAAAAGAGAAAAAAAAAAACGGACTCTTCTTGAGAGGAACTCTCCGGAACTCTCTCTGTTTTTCTACTCCCAGATGATTTCATCAACTCCCAAGTCCCAAGGAAAATGAGCGGATATGTTGCCACCGCTGAAAACAGCAGTCCGGCATGGGATGAAGTTTGGGATCCCATCAGAAAGCAGCCCTCCAATTCACTCCAAAATTCTACAAATTCCATTACCTCCACTTATTCCACTCTGGGTAATGAACCAATTCAAGTAACTTCTTCACAGCCAAATTCCTTGTTGCGAACTGCAGTATCTAGTCAGCAAACACCTGTGTCATGTCCCCCAGTTGATATAGAATGGCCAACTCGAGCGTCTTCTGGAGTTAACCCTGTTGCTGATGCTGAGAAGCAATTAAATGCAGGAACCTCATCCAGTTTCAGTTTTGGATGACATAGATCCTTTTGCTAACTGGCCCCCACGGCCTAGTGGCCAAGTAAGTGAAATAGGCTCTTCCAACAATGGAAGTTCTGTTGAGCTAGTAGGACTTAATCAAGGCAATGCATCGATTAGTGGTGAGTTTTTTTTTATGAATTTAGAATTCTGTTGATCTGTATGATTGTGGTTGTTGATATTTTTTTGGATGCTGAAGAGTGTGAAACTGTGGGTGCTGGCAAGTGGATATTTTTGGTTGAGTAGATAAATTCTTGTATGCTTGCAAAGTGTTTGATTAAATACCCAAGAGAACTTACGATTAGTTTGTTCTATGAATTTGTTGTATGTGAATGCTGAAACTTAATTGTTAGTAAACAACCAAATGTTATGCGGATCTTTATTAAGTTTTATTATTGATAGGGTTATTAAATTGAGTTAAACCAAACCACTGTTTTGTTATATCGATTGACAAGCAAATGGTATTACCTTCTGGATTCAGAGTTCTGTTATATGAAACGCTTCTTTCGTTACCAAACATCTAGACCTAGAAAGGAATAATTCTAGTTGAAATAACATCCTTGTTAATTTTGTGCTTATTTGAGGGTGTTTGGTTGGGGTTTAAGAGTTTAGATCGTTTACTAATATTTATATTCAAAATTAATAGTAAACGATCCAATTTCCCTTAATATATATATTTAGCCATTGTACATTATGTTTGTTGGCCTTCTGTTATTCCATTGAGTGATGATCAGGAATCGTATTCACTCGGGTTCCGTTGAGAGATGGTCCGGAATCCCCCTTACTCAGTGATTTCGTTGAGTGATGTTCCAGAATCATATCCAACTTAGGTTTCATTTAGTGGTTGTTATGCATTGTACTCCGCGATTCCGTTGAGTGATGGTCCGGAATCGTATCCACTCGGATTCCGTTGAGAGATGGTCCGGAATCCCTCATATTTTATGATTCCGTTGAGTGATGGTCCGGGATCGTATCCATCTTGGGTTATATTGAGTTTGGATTGAAATAGCTTCCGAAATGTAGGCTTCGGCCGAACTGTGTCGCTCTAGCCGGCATTTCGATGAATTGTATGTGTTATTGATGATATGGTGATTTGCATTATTGATTGATGTGATAATTGGGTGGTGTTGGAATGCATATGTGAGGATGAATGACGTTATGAATGGAGATTATTATTGTGCTTTGTTAAATGTTCCTTGAGGTGCTACATAATTGAATTGTGGTATTATATTGAGACCTAGTGGTCTATGTGATGAATGTTCGAGAGTAATGTAATGGTGAACTACGAATGGCTTGATCCCTATTAAGGGTACGTAGGCAGTCTAACGAGGATGTTAGATGCAGCCATAAAATCTATGAAGAACTATTGCGCAGTTGGATCTTAAGTTGTGTTTTACCATTTCTCGGAGGCGGGGTATGTTAGAGGTACGGCTATTTGTTGACGTCATGTGTCGATCTTGAACGTATGTCGGGATCGGGGCGTGACAGACATGCTTATGTTGGTCATGTATTGTCGAAGCGCATCGTCAGCAGCCTCGTTACGCTGGAAATTGCGCAATCGTTCAATCAGGAGCCTGTCAATTTCTTCTTGAATTTGCCTTGGCTGGGGCAATGAAACTTTCAGCTGCCCCTAGTCGTGACCTATTGCTCTAGGTCGCTCTTCCCTATGCTCAACTCGTCAATGTCGTGGCTGTGGTGCATGTGGCACGTTCTTGGCAAATGAGAAGGCTATTTACAGGCCCCTAGTTAAGCTTGAGTTGGATTGAGTGACTGCTACTCCGATGTGAGGTGGAGAATGCTCCTTGCGAGCATAGTTGTGAATGAACACTTCACTTGGAAGGTTGTCCATATTGATAATCAGAGTGTGGCCTCAACCGTGAACGTATGATCTTCTGTGGGCTTGATCGAAAGTGCACGCTTATCCGCTCGTTAAGACGAGAGTATACGTTATCCTAATGACCCAGATGGGAGCATAAACTGCTAGAATGCTCGGATTGTGGCTGGTTGAAGGGCTGCTTGTCGGGAAGCTGCCGGAGAGGTTCGTCATATACCCTTGTCATGCTTCAGGACACCTAATCTAGGGCACGTTGCATCTTGGTGCGCTGCAAAAGCTGACTCACCAAGGTCGTCTGCTGTGCGAGGGCGCTTGTCAATTTTATGACTTGTCGAGACAAGTGTGGTTCGCCATTCGAGTTGGAAGAGCTTCGATGGTATGCGTCTCCTTGAGTAGTGGAAGTGTAATGGACTCCGGGCACGATATTTGAATTGGAAAATGTCAAATCTGCGGAGAAATGAGGTGAAAATGCCCCCGGTTCAATCGTTGGTCTAGAAATATGAATCCAAGACAGTTGAATCGATCTTGGACAGGTCGGGATCGCGAAGTGAGCCACGAGAGCGGGTTAGGCCGCGGAAGTGGGCCGTGCCACGTGCAGGGCTCTAGGAGCGCATTGGATCTGGGCCGAGGGAATGGTCAGCGCAGCTTGGGCCTGCGATTCGTCTTGGGCAACGGTTTGGACCTTCTCGCACTGAGCTTAACTCGGCTGCTCTGCGGCGTGGGCTATAGATTGGGCCACCTGCTGGACTACTTGCGTAGCTGCTCCTAACGCCTGGGCCTGGGCTTAGTCTTGGGTTTGGGCTGTTGTAGTGGCAGCACATAAGGCCATGGTCTGCTGTCGTGGAGCTAGCCCACTCCCCACTGCCACGGTGGTCCTCGTGGCTGCCATGGTGGTAAAGTTGCTCCTCTTGCCGCCGCGTTGAGCATTGTGGATCGTCGTGGTGGGGCTACATCGCAATCTCTATCACTTGATCCAGATCTTTGAACGTATGAAGTTTCGTTTGTTGTGGTATCCAAATTTCTTGTCATTGTATTTTTCTTTTACGTTTATGCAAATAATTTTATAAAAAATTCTAGGAAGTAGAACGTACGAAAAATTTACAAATGAACGAGAAATTAGAAACGTTGAATGCGATAGTCTTCTTTGAGCGTGTGAATCAAACTCTCAATGAAAACACCAATTTGTGGATGCAAATTTTCGCCTTCTTCTTCTTGGACAAAATTGCACCTACAAAACAATTAACACCTTAGGTCAAGGTCAATAGCCTTATGCGCCCACGATGAATGAGGGGCTTTGGCTGAAGAACCTCCGTGCCAAAGTTAGAATTTCGAGAGAAAAATGTTTTGGATAATTTATAGAATTTTGTAAGACGATTAAACTTAGGTTTTTGGAGAACATAGGGTGGTATTTATAGGGGTGTGGCCGGTTCTTTTGGGAGAGATGGGAACCGGCCACTTTAGTAGTTTTTTGGGTGTAATTTACAATTAATTAGCTAATTAATATAATTTAGGAGAAATCATTTGGGAGTTACCTTGTGAGGGAGATTTGATGAGGATGAATGAAATAAGTTTTGAATAAATATTTATTTTGATCACTTTTGACCTTAATTGTCCGCTGCTTGCGCGTAGAAGCTTTGGTGTGCCTCGAGGGTAATTTTGTTTTTTTTTAACCTTAGAATCCACGTGTCGCCTCCATATTTTTCTCGATTATTTTTTGTTCTACAATGGTGATATCCACATACCATTTTTACTTTTATTTTTTGATTTTTTTCAATTTATTCGATCTGGCGGTCAAAAATTAAAATAAGAGCCGTATTTTTTATTTAATTTTTTTTTTTTTTGAAGAGCTAAGAGCCGTACCTTTTGCTTGATCGAAAATGCAAACAAATAAAACAGAAAAATAGACACTGGCACCACTTGGGATCGCAGCAAATGAGAGATGTTATGTCTTCCTCCCAAATCCTAATCATATAAAAATCAAATCAGACAACATTAACAGTAGAAAAAACACAACCGTTGTACAACGAGCTCCACAACTCCCCCCGTTTCTCTCTTTCTCTGCCCTACTTTCTGTCAAATTCAACACTAACTAAATTACAGACACACAGATTTCCAATTAGGGTTTTTGTTTCTCTCTTCTTCTCCTCTGTTTTTATTTATTTTTTCATTAATTTTTCCCATGATCCGAGCTCTCCTGCATCCCAGCAACGACCTCGGATTCAAATTCTGAGGAACTCAATAGAATTCCGACCCAATCATGGGTGTTTCGTTTAAGGTTTCAAGGACCGGTACTAGGTTCCGTCCGAAGCCGCCTCTGCAGTCCGAGGACGACGTTGCCGGCGATGACGTGTCCGAGACCCCTAACAGCAGCTCCCGAGCTGTCCCCCGAAAGGTCGAGGTAAAGTTTTGAGATTGGTGAATTTCTCTCTGTTTGGTTGCTGAGAAAATGTGGAAAAATGAGTGGCAATGTGAGAAAAAGAAATTGCTGATAATCGAACTTAATTTATTACTGTAATTTAGCGGAGTGTTTAATCTGTTGCTTTGCTTGTGTGATTACTTTACCGGGGTGTTTTTTGCTGTTCAAGATGTACAAGGGAAGAATTTACATAAGGTTTACAGCTATTTTCGATCTTTCGGCATTTGGGTTTTGCTCACAAAGTGTGTCCAGGCGTTTTGTGAGCCTGAATTTGAATATCTGGGTCGATTCTGCTGAATATTATTTATTTTTGGGTGGAAAGTGGATGTTGAGATCAAAATTTTCAGATCCAGCACCACCTCGAGTTGAATGTTGAAGCTAAATCCGTATCCAGTTAATTCTTAATCCCCCAAGGGCTATGGAGTTATTCTTTTGCTGCCCTTGATCGTCTTAAAAGGTGCACGGAAGGAGACGCAGAACAGAATCCACATTATTTTCCTGCTTTCTTGCAACTGAAACAGAAATGAGCATTACTTCTTACTTATTCTGATATGGAATATGCAAGCGGAAAGCTTTCATTGTAGTTTGATTGAGAACCCTTGAATAAGGAGAATGAGTAGAGGGTTTGATGTGCCGTTTGCATTCTATCTTTGTTTTTGACTAATTAGATTCTCTTATGGTATGTACAGGGTGAGAATGGGGCCGGGGTTTCTGGTCCACCAATGTCTTCTGAAGGGCTTCTCGTATCTGCAGGTTTGTCACAATTTTTTTAGGGGATTGGGGATTAGCCATTGTTTTTATCTTGATTTTTCTTTCCTTTGTTTTGACAGAAAACGAAGTTTCCTTCACTTTGAATCTCTTCCCAGATGGATACTCTATTGGAAAACCATCAGAGGTTTGTTAAAAAGAAATATAATTTTGGATAAGACGGAAACATGGCTCTTTTCAATCTTGTTTCTTATTCATAAGGTCTTCTGTATTTATGGATTTTCAGAATGACACTTGGCATCAAGCTACACATCAAGATGTTCCAAAGTTGTTACACCCATATGATAGGACATCAGAAACTCTTTTTTCGGTAAATGTCTAGTCATTTGAATTTCCCCCTTTATTTCTTTTGAGTGTCCAGTTATGGTTAGAATGTTGCAATTTTTCTTTGGAAGATCAGTAGTTGCATGCAATATAGTATGGCATAAAACTCTTCCATTAAAATTTCGATATAAAGTTTTTTCTGTTTTGTTGATTCATTTAACTCCAGAAAACTGACTGTTATAATGATGGACTTGACCATTGATGAGCATGTATTACGTGCAATGAGTGTGTAAAACCAAACAAAGGAAAAAGAAGAAAGAATGGTTTTTTCAAAAGGCGCTTCATCAATTTGTTATTTGATTTAAATAGTTTAGAAGTCACTTTATGCCACCTGCAACTCCTTCCTTGTCATTTGCATCGAAATTACTATCTGGAATTTCTTGCTCTGTAGTTTTTTTTTTTTTTTTTTTTGTACTAAGATTTTCTTCCTTTTCCATTTGCAAATATATTTGGAGGCAATTGAATCTGGCCGGTTGCCTGGAGATATTCTAGATGATATACCTTGCAAGTATGTCGATGGAACACTTGTGTGTGAGGTGAGTTATCTTGTTCCGTAAGATTACCTATGCAAGAACAGTGAAATAATCTAATAGAAAAGTATTTCAAAATGGGAATAGGATAACAAACATTAACTAATTTTTACATTATTTAGCTGTACTTTGTTTTTAAAATTGGTTATATGTGATTTCTTGCAGATTCGTGATTATCGCAAATGTGCTTTTGAACAAGGGCCTGGTAGTCCCTCTACCAATGGATCCATCATTGTAAATAAAGTATGCCTTAAAATGTCATTGGAAAATGTAGTGAAGGATATCCCGCTGATCTCAGATAATTCTTGGGCTTATGGTGACCTGATGGTATGTAACTAGATGTCTCCCATCCTTTCCAAATAGTTCTCTGTAATATGTTTGAGTTGTGATGTCAACATATAGTATTCACTTCAAATTGCAGGAAGTGGAGTCCCAAATATTGAAAGCTTTGCAGCCACAACTTCATTTACATCCAACTCCCAAGTTAGACAGGCTCTGTAAAAATCCAGTTCCCACAAAGGTAATGAAGTTTCAGGTTTAGTTGATGTACTTCACATGGATGATTTGATGCATTTTAATCATATAAATTTTTGCGCTTGCAGCTCGATTTGGCATTGACTGGTATCCGGAGAAAGAGGTTGAGACAGATGCCAGAAACTGTCGCATCTAATAGCAAGACACATGGGAAGAAAGTTTGCATTGATAGAGTTCCAGAAAGATCTAACAGTAGGTTGGGAGATTCAGGAACCCTTCCAGGCAATATGATGCAACACACCCATGAAAATTTGACCGATCAAAATATGAGTACAAATAACTTGTTGGCCCTAAGATCCAAGGGTTTTATGACCGATGCTTCTGTTCCAGCACCACATTTAGCACCGAACCAATCAAGGTATCAAATGGGGGTCGGAACCCCAAGAAGTGTGCAGGACGCTGGATCAGGAAGTGTTGTCAATGCATCACCTTCCCCTGTTGGGCAAGACATGATGATCTCGTATACTGACAATATGAACGGTAATGTCCCTCTTCATGGAAAGAGAGAGCATCAAGATGGCCAAATGTCACCCTTATCTACGTTTAATAAGAGACAAAGACCCACACAAGTTGGCCTTGATGGAATGCAACATCAGCAAATAGGGCCACATATGGATAGCTTCCATGGATCAGATATGAACTGGAAGAATAACTATTTGCAGCAGCAAGCAATGGCCAAAGGAATTCAGTTTTCAAATACAGGAATTCAGAAGTTTTCCCAGCAGATGTTTGATGGGGCGGTGAGTCAGGACCCTGGGACAATGCCATTTGCTGTAGGACAGCCAACCATGAGATATGGTGCCAAGGAAGAGCCGTTTGATATAGGTAAGATAGACGGGTCAGAGCTCAGTGGGATTAAGACGGATATGCAGATAATGGAAGGAGACACAAGCCATCTCGATCCATCAAGGCTTCACCAAAGATTACCACAGCATGCATTCATGAGATCTAATTTTCCTCAGCCATCCTGGAGTAATCTTGGTCAGAATATGGAGAAAGATGCAAGAAAGGATGACCAACTCCCAAAAAGAAAATCAGCTCAAAGTCCTCGGGTATCTTCTGGGGCTTTAGTTCAATCCCCATTATCATCAAAGTCGGGGGAGTTTTCTACTAGTTCTGTAAGACCCCACTTTGGAACAGCTGCAGTAACTTCTGCTTTAGCGGCATCGCAGAAGGAGAAGGCAGGAATGACCTCAGTTCCTACTATTGGAGCCTCATGTTTGACTTCCAGTGCTAATGAGTCTATGCAACGGCAACACCAGTCTCAAGCTGCTGCAAAACGGAAAACAAACTCGCTCCCTAAGACCTCAGCAATGACTGGTGTTGGATCTCCTGCCAGCGTTAGTAATATAAGTGTTCCACTAAATGCAGGCAGTCCTTCTGTTGGAACTCCATCCTCCGCTGATCAAACCATGCTTGAAAAATTCGCAAAAATTGAAGCGGTGACCATGAGGTATAACCCTATTTTTTACCTTTTGATCATAGGGTAATAATGGTACTAGTTTTGAATTTATATAAATTTCTTTGCACTATATCCCCAGCACTTTATTTTCCCTCTCTACCTACAAAAGAATGTGAAAGGTGGATGGAAAGTTGAAATTTTTTAAATGTGTGTGTTCCTTAATTGTGTAAGCATTTATCAGGGAATAGTTTCGACTCAAGGAGATAATGGGAGACTCTACAGTCTGGCTACATGATTTTCTCTCCTAGTTTTTGTTTACTTTCCCCTCACGCAGTGTTTTCTAACTTGCAAAAATTTCAGGACAAATTTCTAAGAACTTATCTTCTTTGGTGGCAAAAGACTTATCAATTATATAGTAATAACAGATTCATTATTTTCAACCGGGTCTTGTTTCAGGTATCAGCTCAACATAAAAAAGAATAAGGTTGATGATTGCCCCATCAGGAAGCCAAATACATTCTCAGATCAACATCTTCGAGCCTGCCTCTCAAATGGTTCCAATATCGAGGATTTCAAAGATGATTCATGTGAGAGACGTTTGTCGAAGTCACTTGTTGGTGGAAACATGAATATCTGCAAAATTAGAATTTTGAATTTTGAGAAGGAAGAGCATATTGTTCAAGGTGCAGTATATCCTATCAATCAGATATTTCTCTTTGTTTTATTATGTTTATTCAAAATCTGGGCCAGATATTTCGGTTTGGTTATATATCTAGTAGAATTCCTGTCTTGCCTATGATTCTAAAGTCTACTTTTGACTCTGCAGGAAATGTTGTTTATCTTCCCAAGCAACGAACTAGGTTGATCGTGTCAGAGAGACCAAATGATGGTACTGTAGCAATGTACTATGGCGAAGTAGAAGTTGGTGATTTTCTGTCTGCCGAGGAACATCTTCCTACATTGTCCAATACGGTAAGTGTTATTGTACAAGTTCAACTTTGCTGTCTGAGGTGATCGTCTGTTTGATTGAACTCAGTGTTACCAGAGATAGTTGAGGCAATCGACAAATTATGTTGTCATCCTATCTTACCGACGATTCATTTTCTCAAAATATAAATTTACAAAAATACTTGTCTTTTGTGGTTTCTGATTTTTTTTTTATAGCATTTTTGCTCTTTATTTTTTATCATTTTCACATTCCTGTTTCTGACTTCTTTTTGCCCCTTCGAATCTGCTATTGGCTTGTGGGATTTTCCTGCTTGTGTATTCTTTGATTAATCTTTCCTACCATTTTCTGCCTTTGGTTGCACAAAATTTGTGACCATATATGTCCTAAAATATTCTGCATTAGGGAGCTTGGTGCGGCAGTCACAGTAATTTGTTATCATATAGCTGATCGGATCTTATTAAACAGCTTTTAGTAACTTTGGTTATGTAAAAGAGCTGGACTGGAATCTCTGTTGGGATAACCTTCACTATTTACCATTCCTTGTGTTTTCTGTTGTACTGACGTATATATCTAAACTCATTCCTGTAACAGCACATGGCGGATTTGCTTGCAGCACAGTTCTGTTCGCTGGTATGTTTTTAATGGTCTTGAAGTTAACTAAGAGTTTAAATCACACTTTTAGTTTGTGATTTATGTTATCTTCTTATTCAGATGGTGAAGGATGGTTATGTTGTGGATGATCACATCCAATTAAAGCCAACCCGCATGACTGTTGCCCCAAGCAATCAATCAAATGCTGCTGGGCTGCCCCGTAATAACTCAGCAGCTGATATGCAACCATATGCAGATTCAGTTTCAGGCCAGCCGTCCAATGAAGTTGCAAAGTCAGTTAATGGCGGTAATTCATCCTTAACTTCATCCCACAATCTTCTATCAAGCACAAGGATGTTGCCTCCTGGAAACCCTCAGGCTTTACAGATGTCTCAAGGGCTCATGGCCGGGAATTCGATGCCTCAACGCCAACAACAGCTTGAGTCACAACCATCACTCCAGCAGCAGCAGCAACACCAGCAGCAGCAGCAACAACTACAACAGCAGCAGCAGCAGCAACAACAACTACAGCAGCAGCAGCAGCAGCAACAGCAGCCACAGCAGCAGCAAAGCCAACACTCATTGATTCAACAGCAGAATCCCCAGCTCCAGAGATCAATGATGCTAGCAGCAAATTCGCTTTCACAGTTTGGACAGAATTCCAACATGCAATTACCCATGGGGAGTAATAAGCTTACCACCTTGCAATATCAGCTTTTACAGCAACAGCATCAGCAGCAGCAACAGAATCCGCAAATGCAGAGAAAAATGATGATGGGACTTGGAACAGCTATGGGAAACTTAGGCAATAACATGGTTGGGCTTTCCGGAGTTGGAAACACCATGGGCATGGGAGCTGCAAGGGGAATGGGATCTGCGCCCATGACGCCTATTTCTGGAATGGGCAATGTGGGTCAGAATCTAATGAATTTAAGCCAGGGTTCAAATATTAGCAATTTAACCCAGCAAGTTCAAGCCGGAAGATTAACACAAGCTGCTTTAATGGCATCAAAATTCAGGATGCAAAATAACCGAGGCGGCATGTTAGGCAGTCCTCAGTCAGGCATAGCTGGGATGTCAGGAGGCAGACAGATGCATCCGGGATCTGCTGGTTTCTCAATGTTGGGTCAGACTCTGAACCGAGGTAATATGAGTCCGATGCAACACACGCCAGGAGTGGGGCCCATGGGTCCACCGAAGCTGATGGCGGGGATGGCAGGGACGAATATGTACATGAATCCGCAGCAGCAACAGCAACAGTTTCAGCAACAACAAATGCAACAGCAGCAGTTGCAGCAACAGCAACAGCAATTACAGCAGCAGCAGCAGCAGCAGCAATTGCAACAGCAGCAGCAAGAAACGACTTCACCACTACAGGCTGTTGTTTCGCCGCAGCAGGTGGGCTCTCCCTCGGGAATTTCACAACCGGCCCACCAGAGCCAGCAGCAACAGCAGCAGCTGCATCAGCAGGCTAGCCCACAGCAAATGAGCCAAAGAACTCCGATGAGTCCACAGCTGAGCTCAGGGGCAATGCATGCCATGAGTGCTGGTAATCCAGAGGCTTGTCCCGCAAGCCCACAGCTAAGCTCTCAAACGCACGGCTCAGTCGGTAGTATGGCAAATTCTCCTATGGACCTTCAAGGTGTAAACAAGAGTAACTCTGTTGGTAATCCGTAGCAACAATATCAGATCTTCGGGGGTGTTGTCGGGAGGAAATAGTTCAGCCGCTCCTGTCGGAACCCTCCCCCTCAAATCCCACAGTTAAGTCGACATTTAGATGTATTAATCCTTATTAACACAGTAAACTTTACATACATTGTTCAAATAAATTTTGGCAGAAGAACTATGAGCTTAGTACATGATATCACCTTTTTTCCCGGGGTAAAAAGGTGAGTATACATTTACTGGAGTGCAATGGTTTTGGTTTGTGCTAGAGGGGGCTCAGAAATAAGATCCATCTCTCTGCTGCTCTACAAGTGTATAAATTCTTGGGGATTGGTTAGTGTTTATAAGTGAAGATTGAGTGTGAAAGTAATTGCAATTTTCTGATTTTTTTTTTTTTTTTTGGTTGCGCGTGTGACCAAATTATGTTCTTGTTTATACTTGTGTCCTTTCCATGCGAGAACCCCACTTAAGATTAACGTATTTTTACCGTACAAACAGCGTGATGAGAACCATTAATTTTGTTTATTATCATCTAAAGATCATTTCTGCAAAAAAAGGTATTCAAAGTTTGAATCACCCGTCTCGTCAAAAAAAAAAAAAACAATTTGAGTTATATTAGCTAGTTTACAATTTGCAATTTCTCCCAAAAGTTGAGAACTAAAGCATGGAGTTGAGTTTATGATCTTTTTTTCTTTGGTCAAGGAGTTTATGATCACTTAGTGTTCTCACATGGCTCCTGGTAATATCTTTGACGCTAGGACAGCAAGAAAGGGCCATTGTCAGCTCAAACTCATCCTCGAGCATTTCGATCACCCGCCTCACTCCCCGTTCTCCGCCTGCTGCAAGGCCGTAGATAACCAGCCTTCCAACCTGCGTCGACATTTTCAATTTCTCACATATGTATCAATAAGGCGAGGAACAACAAAAGTAGAACTAGTTTTAAGGGTTAACAGTGGTGGATGGATATGATTCTTACGAGAACAGTTTGTGCACTGAGGGTTAACTCCTTGAACACGCCTTCCCTCGCCTTACTCCTCCAACAGCATGAACCACCTGAACACCTTATCATACAACTTTCCAATTGATTTCGTAACAGGAAATAAGAAATGATGAAGCAGCAGTTGATAGAGTGGCACTCATCCAGGACAGAAATAGTGGGAGGAGTACAATCGAGTTGGCGGCCTCCATGGTTCGAGACAACAATCCCAGCAACTCCTTCTTCCACGGCCTTTCTTGCTGAAATATGGTAAAACAACAGCCGTGATCAGAAGGGCTAATCTGGACACACGTCGACTTAAAGCATCAGTCGATCTTACCATCTTCCATCAGTAAGACCCCTTGATTAGAATTGGCATGTTCGTAACATATTTCAGCCGTCCTATGTCCCGCATACTCAATCAATCGATGCAATAACTAAGCGTTCAAGACGAAAAGAAATAGCTAGCGTACGAAGACATGCACAGAAAAGGAGTAAACTTCATGTATATATCTGCTCATCGTTATGGATATGTCACAATATACAGATTTACGCTACACACAGTTTCATCAGCGCAAAAAGTTTACTTCCAAATTCTTCAATCGAGCTTCAACCCTTCTGCGACAGTTGTGACCGCATTTTCTAAATGAGATGCATAAGATATTATTGAATGAACAACATAAGTGTCAGCAAAACAACATATTTGTAATAAAAGTAGGATGACACAACCGATTCTTTATGTCTGCCTACCATCGACCAGATCTGGGAGCATCGACAGTTAGGAAAGGCTTGGTATCTCAGCTGATATTCCCTTGTAAACCTGTTCAGAAAACCGTTCTGTTTGATAGCTTGATGAGCTCTGATAGGTTGGAAGGGATGGTAACTAATAAAATGGAAATCATTGCTACCGAAAATTGAAACGAGCTCAAGTGAGAACAAGTACATATAATTGAAAGAACCGAACAGCGTTGCAGCTGGAAGCAACCTCCTCCACGGTACTGGAAAACCTACTGGACAAAATCTACACCGTAAAAGCTACAATTCAAATAGTAAACAACGCGTATTAACTTAATGCATGTCGTAAGTTACTCAAACATGTAAAGTAATCGCAGTGCAGTTTCGGAAGGACTTGATGCCATTTATCCTTGAAAACATAAAAATTAATTAGTCAACCGATCGTCGTCAGTTTTCGGGTTTCAAGCAATCTAGCTGCCTTAAACACCAGAAAATTAAATCAATGGGGTTGGTTAACACATTCATCCAACTACTCAAAATTCACTTTTATTTTTGTAATCTGATAAGTATTACTGCAGAGCAAAAAGCTTCAATATGGTAAGCTAATACACCATTAAAAACTATAAAAATTAAGAAAGCATGATGAACTGATGAAACTTATTTGAGAGTTGGAAACTTATTTGCTGAATTATTGATTAGAGAAAAAAGAAAAAAACTTTCTTTGTGGGAATGGGGCCTGAGAAAGTGGAAGAGCATAGAATCATGAAATTCGTGTTTGGCCAATTTGTGTTCAAAAGTGAACTTTTCTTTTCGCTAGTTGCCACTCTTGATATTTTAAGGATAACAGTTTGCATGTAAACATTAATTTCTTTTTACATGACGATGTAACTTCATTTCATTGTACAAATGTTATATACAGAATCAATCATTCTTTTTGTCATCATGTAAAGATCATCTATAAAAGAATAAACAGTTCGAATTATAACGTTTGTATGTGAAATAATATCACACCGTCATGTTAAAGAAGATTTATTTTTACTTTTTTTGCTACATCTAAATATAATGACTCTTGAAATGCAATTAAATGGTGAAAGCAACTTGGGTAGTAAATTGACTGAAAATTCTCCATGCATTGATGTCATGGTTTAAATTGAAAAAAAAAGTTACTTTTCAATTTTTCTTCTAACTTGATCCCATTTATTGTTATGATTGATTATTTAGGTATAAAGTGCTCCTCAGAGCTTTGGTAGGTTTGATAAAATCTAAAATCGAAGCGATTAACCAACATGTGTTAGGTACTCAAGCCCAAGAGAAGAGCCCAACCCAAAAGACTAGCTCAATAGGTGGGAGGACCCCTTGCACTTAGATACCGTTTGGTACGTGGGACAGGACGGGACGGAACGGAACCACCCGTTCCGTCCTGATAAACCACATCCTAATCCACCTCTGTCTGCTCCTGCACAATCCCAGTCCAACCTGGATTCCTCAGAAGACACGGCTACTGCAGCACAAGTTGTATCCTGACTTAACTCCTATTATTAGTCCACGTTCTGATTAGATTGTAATCCTAGTCCTATGTATATTTGTATAGTATTCCTATAAATATCAATGCACCTCGCTCACTCTATTTGTGGGTTGAGATTCTACAAATCAGATTTACTATCTTTCATGGTATCCAGAGCCAGCGTCTAACGACACCGGTTCATAGTAATAATTTTTTTTTTCTGCAGATCCTCCTCTATGGCGTCTTCTTCCTCTTCTGCTGCTCCCTCAGTCACAAATTTTCTTACCATCAAGCTCGATCGCACCAACTACCCTCTCTGGCGTGCTCAGTTTCTTCCCTTGCTGCGTAGCCGCAACCTCCTTTCTTATGTTACTGGCGATACTCCTTGCCCTTCTGCCTTTCTTCTTGATGATACTGGTAAACTTACTGACAAGGTAAATCCATTATATACTGAATGGATTCAGACGGACCAGATGATCCTCTCTTGGATTATGAGTTCTCTAACTCCCAAGGTTCTTGCTACGATCGTCAACAAAATTGATTCAGCCTCTGCCTGGTCGTCTCTTCAAGAACGGTATGCCTCTACCTCTCAGAATCGCATTATTCAGATGCGTACTGAATTGATGAATACTTCTCGTGGTGATATGTCTATTGCTGATTATCTTGACAAAATCAACATCCTTGCCGACAATCTTGCTCTGTCTGGCGCCCCAGTTTCTGAATCCGACTTAGTTGCTATTATTATGAGTAAAGTTGGTCCTCAATTTGAGACTACAGTCGCCTCTGCCCAAGCCCGTGACACTCCAATCACTTACACTTCTCTGGAGGCTCTTTTATTGGGTGCCGAACAACGTTACAACGCCTTTTCCCTTCCTTCTGACAGCAGCCCCTCTGCCTTTGCTGCTATTCGTGGTGGCCGTGGTGGCTTCCGAGGACGTGGTTCCTCATTTCGTGCTGGCCGTGGTGGAAACTTCTCCCGTGGCGGTGGTGTCTCCCGCCAGTCTACTACCCCTGACCCTGGTTATACTGCTCCTTACAATCCCGCAACCTCTTCCCGTGGGCAGTCCTCCTCCTCCACTGGTTTTCTTGGTCCGGCACCTGTTTCCTCCGCTCATCCCGGCTTCTCTGGGCACATTCAGTGCCAGATCTGTCAACGATTTGGTCACTCCGCTATTGATTGTTTTAACCGCCTGAACATGGCTTATGAAAGAAGGGTTCCTTCGTCTCGTCTTCAAGCATATGCGGCTGCCCCCGCGCCTCGTGCCTCTGCCTCTGCCTCTGCCTCTGCACCGCCTGTTCAACCATGGCTCTTTGATTCTGGTGCCAATTCTCACATCACCAATGATGTGACCCAACTTCAAAATCCTCGTGAGTATCACGGAACCGACCAAATTCGTGGTGTGCATGGCGGTCCAGGTTTGCAAATCGCCAAAATTGGCGACTCCTATCTCCAAACTCCCCATGCGTCTTTTCGTTTGCCTAATACCCTCTATTGCCCTCAAGCCTCTACTAATGTCATAAATTACCATTTTCTTTATCTACTTCTCTGTCTTCTTCTCCTTTGGAATTAATTCACTCCGATGTTTGGTCTTCACCTTCTTTGTCTGTTTCTGGTTTCAAGTACTATGTGGTTTTTATGGATGACTTTTCCCGTTATACATGGTTTTATCCTTTACGTTTAAAGTCTGATGTTTTCTCAACTTTTGTTACTTTCAAAGCTTTGGTTGAAAATATGTTTAATGCTAAAATTAAAGCTTTTCAAACAGATGGGGGTGGGGAATTTGTTAATACTTCTTTCCGAAATTTTTTCAATACCCATGGCATTTTTCATCGCCTCACTTGCCCTCATCACCCTGAAAAAAATGGCTTAGCCGAACGTAAGCATCGCCACTTAGTTGAAACTGGTCTCACTCTCTTGGCTCAGTCCGGGTTGCCCACTTCTTATTGGGCCGAAGCCCTTCATACTTCCAACTATATTATTAATCGGCTTCCCACCCGTATTTTACACCACATTTCTCCGTATGAAAAATTATTTCTTAAACCTCCTCAATATTTGTTTTTCAAGGTTTTTGGTTGTGCATGTTATCCTTATTTGCGTCCATATACTTCTCATAAGTTGCAATTTCGCTCTAAACGTTGTGTTTTCTTAGGCTATTCTTTAAATCATCATGGTTATAGGTGTTTGGATCCCTCTACGGGACGAGTTTTTCTCTCTCGCCATGTTGTGTTTGATGAGAACAGGTTTCCCTATAAAGAGTCCATTGTTACTTCATCTTCGCTGCTCTCCTCGTCTGCGGATCCCGTGCTGGAAATTGGTGCACCATCTTCCTCTGCTTCAGCACCTTCCTCTTCCGCACAACAAGCTGCCCTGGCCCAGCCTTCTCCTCCTCCAGCCCCGCCCTCACCCTCCCCTGCCACCCAGCAGCCGCGCCCCCTCCTCGTTTATGCTCGTCGCCCCAAGCCTACCCCTGCCTTGCCATCAAACACCCCTGATCCCTCCGCCTTGCCGCTTCATGCACCCACTTCGGCACCGGTTTCCTCTACTCCCGAGGTAAGTACTTGTCACGCCCCGGACCCGGGGTCGGTAATAAAAACTCGAACCCGAATCCGAAACGTGAGGTAAAACCTAAATAAATAAAAGGAAATTGACACGAGTTGGAAAATAAACTTCTCTTATTAAAATAGCTCCAAAATTCCTTACAGGATGTACAAAAGTAATAAATTCAAATCCTTAAACTTCTCCTCAATCACAACCTCAGCTCTTCTAACACCTGTCTTGCCAAATAACTCATCTGTAAAATAATAGGTGAAGGGTGAGCAACAACCACAGTCGCTCAGTGAGTAGAATATATAATATGCCAGTCAAGCTTGTCATTTTAATCACTCTAGAAAATAGGATAATAATATCAAAGCTTTAGCCACATAATTTCATATCACATCGTCCCTTCACGTGTCCATTACATCCTTCATAAATTGTAACTCACCACGTGACCCCTACTGGCCATTCCGCCCTAATGTCCCCGTGTGCAGTTTACATTTATCCCTCGGATTAATGCAACACTAAAGTTCTCATGCTCCATGAAAATCTCAAACAATTCACATATCATGATATATAATAACTCCGAAACATTTAAACAAATCCAACATGCTTGACTTGAAATAGATAGAGATTTGTAAATAGAATAAATCCCACAATAGTTCGTGGTTTTCGTTTATCAGAAAATAAGAAATAATTTGCAACACATTATATAAACCACTCACCTCGATAATCCAAGCTTTGGCAAGACAACCCAACTAACAATCTCCACACACCTCAAACCCTAGCTCACTATCTCTCTAAATAAAAATATAAGAATTAAACCTATATATATACATACACACTAACCTCAGCAAGAAAAGCCCACTAGCAATCTTCGTGCTAACAACTTACTAATTCTAACCCTAAACTCTCTTTCTTCTCTCTTTAACGTGTACACACACACACACACATATATATATATATATATATATATATGTATGTATATAATATAACACAAACTAATGTACTTTGCATGGAAACTACATGCAACGTACAAAATATAAAGAATTGGAGGAATTGAATGAATAACAATGAAAGGTTTGAATGCTATTTATAGTAGACAAAGTCGGCTATAAGGAAAACAAATGGGCTGAGAATAAACTTTAGAGTAAAACACGTGGTTGATGACTCATGGGATACAAGGCCAAGTGGCAACCCATGAAAAGCTAAGCGGCACCTCACATGATTAAGTGTCGTGTATTTCATATGGGCACATAGGAAACTTGACATGTATAATGTAAGGATAGCTTAGTAAGGCTATGTGCTGTCAACAAGAATCAGAGGGATATATACAAACTACATGGCTTGAATAAATAATAATAGTGGAGATAGGAAAAATACTTGGTAGGTTACATTCGGAAAATAAATATTACGGGGTCTCACAGTACTTCTACTCACCCTATGATTACTCGCTCCAAGGCAGCCCTGTCTAAAACTGCTTCCAAATATGCTTTTGCTGTTACTATTAATCACGACTTGGTTGAGCCTACTTGTTTTAGTCAGGCAAATAAGCATTCCGAATGGCGCAAGGCCATAGCTGACGAATTTAACGCCTTACAACGTAATGGCACCTGGTCTTTAGTTCCCTTTCAACGCACCATGAATGTTCTCCCAAACAAGTGGGTGTACAAGATCAAGCGACGCTCCGATGGCTCAATTGAGCGCTACAAGGCTCGGTTAGTGGCTAATGGGTTTCATCAACAAGAGGGTTTGGACTACGATGAGACGTTTAGTCCTGTGGTCAATCATGCTACCATCAGGTTAATCTTTCCATTGCTCTTCATTTTAAATGGCCTCTTCGTCAACTTGATGTTCAGAATGCGTTCCTTCATGGTTCTTTAACCGAAAAGGTCTATATGCGGCAACCACCAGGGTTCATTGATTCTCAGCATCCCTCTCATGTGTGCAAATTACATCGTTCGTTATATGGTCTTAAGCAAGCTCCTCGCGCATGGTTTCAATGCTTTTCCAATCACTTGGAAAATTTGGGTTTCGTCTCTTCCCATGCTGATTCATCACTGTTTACTTTCTTTGACGGTTCAGTGGTTCTTTATCTGTTAATTTATGTTGATGACATTCTCATTACTGGCAATAGCATGTCCCATATATCTCGTTTGATTCATCAGTTGGGCACCTTCTTTTCTATGAAGGATCTTGGACCCCTACATTATTTCTTAGGGATGGAAGTTACCCGTACTAGCACCGGCCTCCATCTCACTCAAACTAAGTACATTACTGATCTTCTCCACCGTACCAAAATGCTGGACTGCAAGCCGATTTCTACCCCAGCAATCAGTTGCCGGCGCCTAAGTCTGTCTGATGGAGACCCATTGTCTGATCTCACAGAATTTCGTAGTGTTGTGGGTGCCTTGCAGTATCTCCTCTTCACACGTCCTGATATTGCATTCGCCGTTAACCAGGTTTGTCAATTTATGCACAAGCCTACCACAGTTCACTGGGTTGCAGTCAAAAGAATCCTCCGTTATCTGAAAGCTACCCCTACTCATCGGATTGTTTATCGTCCAAGTTCTCTTCAACTTACTGCCTTTGCCGATGCTGACTACGCTGGTGACCCTGATGATCGTCGTTCCACTGGTGGTTACTACATTTTCCTTGGAGACAATCTCATCTCCTGGAGTTCCAAGAAGCAACGTGGTGTCTCCTACTCTAGTACTGAAGCTGAATACCGTCAGCTTGCCTACACAGCTGCTGCCCTCTCTGGGTATCGCACTCTGTTTCGTGAACTTCACCTTCCTCTGACACCACCTCGTCTCTGGTGTGACAACATTAGTGCCCTCTCTGTTGCTTCCAATCCTGTTCATTAGCAGCGCATGCGCCATGTCGAGGTGGACTATCACTATGTCCGCGACAAGGTCACCCGCAAAGAGATCCTTGTTGGTTATGTTTCTTCCACGGACCAACTTGCTGATCTTCTCACCAAAAGTCTGTCTGCCGTTCGTTTTGCCTTCTTGCTGTCCAAACTTCCCGTCCGTTGCCGTCCGCTCAGTTTGCGGGGGAGTGATAAACCACATCCTAATCCACCTCTGTCTGCTCCTGCACAATCCCAGTCCAACCTGGATTCCTCAGAAGACACGGCTACTGCAGCACAAGTTGTATCCTGACTTAACTCCTATTATTAGTCCACGTTCTGATTAGATTGTAATCCTAGTCCTATGTATATTTGTATAGTATTCCTATAAATATCAATGCACCTCGCTCACTCTATTTGTGGGTTGAGATTCTACAAATCAGATTTACTATCTTTCACGTCCCACGTTTGGTGCTCCTAAAAATTGTGGAACGGGTTGTCCCATGGGACGAAATTTGGCTGATTTTTCGTTCCACCTCTCCCCCCTGGAACGACCCGTTCCGCATCCGTGGAACACAAATTTATAACATTTTAAGACAAAATTTCTCCTTATATTTTTCAATATTTACATCATCCGTTCCGTCCCGTCTACGTACCAAACAGTACCACTACACAATTTCTTGTGTAGCCGATGTGGGATCATAACAACATGAGACTAGAAACCAAACGATTAAGCACTCAATGATGATTCTACTACCCCAAAGCAATCAATCATATAAACAAATGAGACGGAGAAAAATAATACAAACAGATGAGACCAAAGCTAAAGAAAATCGAATACAAGTGGAATTTTTTCAAACGAGTCTTGTCTTGAAGAAAGTTAAATTACAACAGCTAGTTTTAGAATCTGCAGTTTACAGATGATCTCACTCCATCCACATCTCTGCATAATATTATTTTAATCGATGCTTTTAAAATAGGAAAATGATTCCCGCACAACCTATTTCTCCTTCTGCAAACCTTTGATTTATTCAATCTAGAGGCGGGAAATACACAGGGGCGTTGAAGGAAAGAAAATAGGTGTGTGGAAATCACTTTCGGTAAATTAAATTAGAGCATTGAATGGAGTTTATCACTTTCTGTTTTCACATGGCTCCTGGTGATATCCCTAATACTAGGACAGCCAGAAAGGGCCATTGTGAGCTCAAACTCGTTCTTCAGCATTTCGATCACCCGCCTCACTCCCCGTTCTCCGTCTGCTGCAAGGCCGTAGACAACAGGCCTTCCCACCTTCAGTAAGATGTGCATTGATCAATGAGGAAATCCACAATAGTAGAAGCAGTGTAAGGAATCATATCAGGAGATTGATAAGCAATGTGGTGGATATGATTCTTACAAGGACAGCTTGTGCACCGAGAGCTAACGCCTTGAACACGTCTGTTCCTCGGCGTACTCCTCCATCGAAAAGAACAGGAACTTTTCCTCCAACAGCATGAACCACCTGAATAGATTATGGTTACAATGTGGTGATTGAACATTCTTACGAAGTTTTCGAGTCAGCTTGTATCAGCAAAAAGCATTTGCACGTTTCTTCTAATGTGGAAGTTACACCATTTTCATGTCTTAACAAGCTACGCCAGAAAAAAAATGATGAATTAGAGATAGAGTTGCACCTCTTCCAGGACAGAAATAGTGGAGGGAGTATAATCGAGTTGGCGGGCTCCATGGTTCGAGACAACAATCCCAGCAACACCTACTTCCACAGCCTTTCTTGCTGAAATATGGTAAAACAACAGGCATTCAGAAGGGATAAATGGACATACGTCAACTTAAACAATTGAACCAATGTATCTAAAACATGGGGTTGTTTGAGTAACAAAAAGCACGCCCTGTTTTGGATTAGTGAAGAATTAGAAAACATTTTCTAGATCTTTCGGTTTGAGTTTTATGTTTACAGAAGGTAAGATTTCAAAATATGGAGCCTTGATCATCAGTTACCATCTTCATGAGTGAGTACCCCCTTGATTAGAATTGGCAAGTTTGTAATAGATTTCAGCCATCCTATGTCCTGCACAAGCGAACAATGCGATAGCTAAGCATTCAAGAAGAAAGAAACCACCTAGCACATCGGCACATAATAAGTTCTCTAACAGATTGTCTACAGGCATATGAAAACGCAATCAGACGAGTCTACTGATTTATACCTCCCAGCACAGGGAAGCATCATAGGCCCCTTTGACAAAAGCTTCGAAATTCGACCCTTCATCCTGCAGAGAAAGTGTCATGCGTGTGGAGAAAACGAACCTTTCACTTGGATTATACAGATGAGAAACATTGCACATTTAGACTAAGGTGTTCAGGATTTAACTATTCCACTCACAGAGTCTACTTTGGTTGATATAAGGCCTTCGAAATTCCTCAATTGAGGTGCTACCATTCTACAGCAGTTGTCACAATCATGTTTCAATCGAGATGCACAAGATATAATTCGATGCACCACATAAGATTTAACAGAAAAACATTCAACATGATATTATACAGAAAAGATGCCTTTCCAATCATACTTAAAAGCAACAAATCGCAAAGCATGGAGAAATAAAACAATCAAAGAGAAAAAATGGGGGTTGACAAACTTATTCTTTATGTCTGCCTCTCTTCGACCAAGTCTGGGAGTATCAACTGTTAGGACAATAGCCTTGTATCCGTTTTCTTCAGCTCTCCGAACTATCTGAGCTGATATGTCTCGCCTCCTGAAAATCTGTTCAAACAAAGGTTTCCGTTTGACATCATGAGATCTGATAGGCAGGATAGAGACTTAAAAAAGAAGGAAATAAGAAGAAATATTACTGTACAACAAAAGTGAGCTAAAGAGTGAATAAATACATATAGTTGAAAGAACCGAACAGCATTGCAGCTGGAAGCAACCTCTTCCACAGTGCAGGTAGATGTACCGGACAAAATCTGCAACGAAAAGTACTATAATTCATATACCAAACAACGCATAGTCGCTCAATGCATGTCGTAACTCATAGAATACCATTATGGTGTTACATGCAGCTGCTGCTCTAGCAGTGGCAACCTCTCCTGTATTTGTTATAAAAGAGCTGGTAGAAATTAGTATCCTAAACCAATCTCAACGGAGAACTCTTTGGAAGGCGGTTTAGATTTTAGACCTTCGGGGTGAGCTAACTGATGCATAGAAGTAGGAGCAAGCATTATAGGCGCTGAAATTTTGTAACCCAATACGGTAGTTGACATATCTATTCTGCTAACATCGACGAGAATTCGAGGCCGCAACCTGGAACAAAGACACAGGTATCACTCATGTAATTATACCATATTTTCGAGCATTTAGCAGTAGAACTAAACATTTACGTGATTCGGCGAAATGCTTCAACGTTCTCTTTTAGCGTGTGTTGGTCCTCAGCTCCCCCAGAGTAAAAATCATAGTACATTTTCGGAAGGGCTTGCCTAGCCAATTCTTGGTACTCATTCACATTGACGGGTTCAGATGCCATTTATCCTGGAAACATAAACATTTACGACTCCTAGCTTTCGAGCAATCTACCATATAATCACTGACAACTACAAAAAAAGTATATTTCACTTGGAATCTCATTTTTTGATGAAACATATTACGCTAAAACAATCTTAAAATGTCAAATATTCAGAAACTCCTGAATTTTAGATTTTCCTGCCTCAAAAATATATGCAGAACAGAATGAAACTTCAGAATTAGCACTAAAACAATTAAGAGAGCTGCTTGAAATCCATTAGACAAAGAAAGCATGATGATCCATCCGCTCAAACCAACAGAGACTAACCTGTGAGTTGAAATTTGCAAAACCCTGATTTGCTGCTGGTTAAATTCTTTGATGAATTTTGGAAGAGAGAATTGCAGAACCGTGCTTGATCGAGTGGTTCTGTTTTTGGGACTGGAGTGAATATCTGATCATTTTGTCCCCTTTCAAGAAAATTATTAGATAATATTGTATATGTGGGGCCCAGACATGTTGGCTTGGAGCTTATTTTGGCACTACCTAGGGTTTATTTTCTATTTTTCTATTTTTTTTAATAACTCAAAGCGCTTTCAACAATGTTTCAAATAAGAAATGGGACATGATTTTGCAATAGAATTGTGATATTTAATTTTTTGTGCTTCTAACAAAAGCACTTCCACCAAAAACCCTTGCAAGCAGAAGCGATTCCTACTTTACAGACCGTTAACCATGTTGAGCAATAGAGAGGTTTGAGTTGTTACTAGGTGCAGCAGCTCCAGCAAGCAGACTTTGAGTGGGAACTGTGATCAGATGAAGTTGCAGTAGGCAAAAGGATCCCTTGAGATATTTTGATGCTTATGAAAAAAATCAAAGCATATGAGGAACAATGAAAAGAATCTATAAGATGGTGCACAACTAGAAGCTTCAACAGGAGACTTCACAGTTAGTATAACAAGGAACAACGAAAAGAGCTGTTTCAATTGCAGAAAAATAGCGGGAACCACATATCTCGGAAGCTACTGAGCTTCGCCAAAAAGTTGTTCACCCGTCACAGAGAAACAAAATAATATCAACAAAATTGAACTAGTTGAGCTAGATTTCTCATGGTCATTCAATCACTATGTTCCTCCAGAACCGCTAGTGCTTCCTCTAAAACCACCTTTGCACGTGAGGCACCTGTCTTCCATCATCCCTCCGCTGTAATTCTCTCTCATTTCATTGGAAAATTTGCCGCTGTCTCCATGATAACTCAAAATTCCTTTGCTGCGGAGGCCACCTCTCTTCCCTCACTTCATTTTCATGAGAAAACTTGCATCTCTCTCCGTAGTAACTTTCCTGCTGAGACCACCTCTCTTTCCTCACTTCATTTTCATGAGAAAACTTACATCTCTCTCCATAGTAACATCTACCCTGAGCATAATGTCGGCACATCTGCTTTTGCCCTCGTGGACTCGTGGGAAGGAAGTGGTTTACACTTGCCAACGGCTGTCTTTGATGACCCTGGAATGATGATATTCCTTGGACAGTATGAGCATTAGATTTGTTGTCATAGATGTTAACCAGAGCCTCTCCGGTTCTATTATACACTCTTTGTATGTTGTTTTGATCTCTACTCACATCCAAGTTCTGAGAAGCTTGGTTGAAATACCTATCTTGCATTGTAGTGTTCCTTCTCAGTTGAGGCTGATGTGTCACTTTTCTGGAATCAACAAAAATGCCCGAGCTTATAGCTGGAGGTCCTGTGGCTGGTTTTTGTGAATAGGCAGTAAATTCTGATTGGTGAGGTTGAGTTGCTGGTTTTGATGAATGAGAAAACAATCCCAACTGCTGAGCTCCCGCTTTCATGTTTCCTGAACCAACTGGTTGATGTAGGTTTGCTGAGTTAACAAGTGAAACAGATTGTTGAGGTTGAAGAGATGATTTCGGCACCGAGGTTGAGTTCAACTGAGACTCATTCTTTTTCGGTCCTCCCTTTCTTAAAACCCTGAAGTGCAGAAACGACAACACGGATGAATGAAGTGAGACAAATTAGTAAATACAGACATAAAAACTAGTTTCAAGTGCAATCAGATCTAATACCGATTTGTCTTGAGCACTTTCCTCATTTCCTTCTCTTGGACCCGTGCTTCCCTGTCAGACCTAGCAAGAGATCCCCTAGAGTGCTTTTCCATCAAGACTTTCTGCCTCTCCCCTTCATCTTCCCATTTCTACAGTTGACAGCAAGAGTTAATTATCTTAAAAACGGTTACGAATGACAACGATGACAAAGGAACAGAAGTTGCTTAGAGCAGACCTGTCTCAAAGTTTTCAACCGGTACAGGTTCCGGCCCTTAATTAGGAGGGGATGGAGTGGAGGAAGTGGTTTCTCCCCTTTGCTCCAGAGTACTTCAATCTGCTCAGCATTTACAAAAACAGCACTTTTAGCATATGAAAATAAGAACTTGCTTATTGATTTCTAGGTGTCTAGCTACGAATCGGGTCAGCTAAAAATCTGGTGCTTATTACTTTCCATCCACTCTAATTTCATGCAAGCTCTATTTCAATCTAAAAATAAATATGCATCTCGTTAACAAAAATCATAAGATACTTTGACTCACTGTAAAGGTGTGCTGCTGTTTAGCAGCTCCGTAGCTTTCTTTCACAATCCTACCTGCAACAATCCTTGTTCCACATGGAGGGCCTCTTCCACTCCGCGATGCTATGTCAAACCTGCAATATAAGAAAAGATTAAGAATAGAATACCAATGCACACGGTAACAATTTGTGCGGCTAGTGGAATAGGGAGTAGCAGCACAAATAGTTCAGGCCGCTTCAAATCAACTAGAAAATACTTCGATCATATTCCAACAGTTCCCATTTTTAAACAAAGAGCAAATGCTGTTCCAGTTTATCTCCAATTGTAAAAGGAAACAAAAGAAAACAAATACAAACAACGGCTTACATTTCATAAACATTTTGTTCAAATATGACGACATCACCAGTGCATGCATCCCCTGGACAAGGTCACATTACTCTTCAGTTGTTAAACATAGAGGAACGAAAAATGTTCAGTACACCCCTCTCAGTGAAAGCAAATTCAACATACACAATGAATGATATCATTGAAAAGATGACCTTAGGATTTTCGGGCAGCGGGGAACAATCCTTGTTTTGACACATGGCCTTTGGACCAAAGATAACAATGATGGTAATAACAATATGCCATAAACTTATCAATTACATACCTTTACAATTCAAAACAAAAGTAGATGCCGGGTACTTCTTCTCACCTCCACCATTCAAAATCCTGCAAAAACATTAACAAACTTCAGAAATGGGGAGAGAAAAAAACTCAGATCTCCAAAAGCTACCAAAGTGGCTGAAATTACTCTAAATGCTCCTTAATGCGCCGAATAAGCGTGTCTTTATTTCCAGTGAGTCTCAACCCGTTCTTCCTAAGGTACAGCTTACATTGCTCCACTTTCAGTTTCTCAATCTGTCTAGCTGCCACCAAACAATCACACAGAAACCAAACTTATCAAAACTGACAACGACCACATTTGTGCATTTACGCAATCGATTGGGCCAAATTGACATCTTATTGACCTCAATTAGCCCACAATTCACAGAACCACATTGGTACTTAAATTTCTGGGCTAACCTTCAATAATCTTCTGAACATTTTCAAAGCTTTGTCTATCCTTCTCGTCCAGCTCAGGCACAACCACCTCCTGTCCATCAACTTCTGCTTCACTACCGACATCATTATCCTTAACAATTCTGCAAATCGAACGATACCCATTTCAATTCCAACCCTTAATCACACATTAATCATAGATTAATTCAAAATTTAAAGACAAACGAAGAACCGATTAACATAGATTTCTTTCAGGTAAAACAGACACTAACCGAGCCTTTGATTTACCCTTGATTGAGAGATTTGAGAACTTGGCGTGGGTTTCTTCGAGAGTGCTGTAAGTCGGGTCCTTCATTGACTCATCCGAATCGTATTCTGGGTCGGACTCGGACTCTCCGATTTCCCACAAGTCTTCATCTTTTTCTTCGTATCGACGATTTTTGGATTGCTCAGGGGCAGCCATTGATGGGTTATCTTGGTTTATTGCTGAAACACCAGAAAGGGTTCTTTTGAGCTAAAGGTTTGGGCGGAAAGGTGGGAAATTGAGGATTATAAAAAGGGGAATTCTCAATTCTGAGACCACGCTGCACACACCTCAAAGAGGGATGTTTTATACGACCGTTGGAATCATGCAACGGTAGAGGAAAACAATTTGAATTTTGAAAATGTACAAACTCACAAACCTTTTCTCTTGCTAGATATTTGGGGAAGGAGCCCAAGCCCACGATAAATTTTTTGATCAGGCACCTAATTATGTGACATGTTTGATCAACCTTACAGATATGTTTCGAAAGCCAAACTCAAATTAATTGTAAAAGGACACGCCCGATTCTCAAGTTGGGTTATTCTCGGTTTGCTCGTCATTATTGGGGGAATCTTTATAAGTTTATTTTTCTCTGCTTATTGATATGTTTAAATTCGGAAAACCCTGCCTGACTTGGGGTCACGTTAAAGCTCCGCCGAAGCAGAGCAATGACCTTGATCGTCGTGGCGTTCGTCCCCACCTACGGATCAATTGACATTTTTCACAAATTTTATGAAACGGAGGCCCTTTTTCTCATATTCGTCATTCCTTGTCTTAATTCTGAAACTGGCAAGCTGAATCCCTAATAAAAATATTTCCAAGCTCTAGCTAGGTTTTGTATAGGGCAACCTTCATTCCCATGGGATTTTTGCTTATGTATGTGTTTGATATTGTTCTTGTACTCCAAACAATGTCATTTTGATGTTAAAGCCTAGCTAGGTGACCTTCGTTTTCCTAATTATTCTCTGTTATATTTACGAGCGCGTCTAAAGATAGTCACCCACTTACACGTGGACTGCTATCTTTGACAAAAGCAGGATGCTTTATGGTTTAGCACCTTAGGCTTTTCTTCTTATTGTGGGAAGTAAAGCACTTCATCTGACTTGATCCCCAAGCCTCCTATGTTTCAGGGGATGAAAAGCCAGCAACTCGTTAGGAGTACGTTTAGCTTGATATTTTTATTTTTTGGTGCTGATATAGTACTTGTGCTCATGACGACAAATATGACGTCTTTGTTGTTCGACACACATTGTTTCCAACCAAATATTCTGTTTGATAAGACATGGGCGCGTCACGAGTAGTGCTAGCTCATATGACACCACAGTTTTGTCAACACTACACGTTTACGAAATATTGACAGAATGCCGGTTTATAAATTCTAGGAAATGATATGCCCGCAGGAATATTCAGAATGCCATAGAATATCTTTTAAGCATCCTTTTTAAGCCGATAAATAAATACATGGGGTGTCAAGATATTCTATCCGTTGCTTCACTCCATGAAATTAGGAAACCGCCAGCTTGCTGCTTTTGGCTGGCTTAATTTTGCAGTTGCGGATGCTGATGTAGCAGTAGCACTGCTTTTTTGTTAAGCAGAAGCCAAACCAACTTGTAAGTCTTCCCATTCAATTTTAGTTTCTATAGCATGGGGATAGAGGTGGAGATGTTTGAAATTCTTTGTCAGAGTGTTATCCCCGGAATTTCTTTCGTGTAGGAAAGAAACTTACCTGCAACTGAGATGTTACTGCAGCAGTATCCCGAGCCATTCACGTACCGTTTTACGCAAGTGTTATCACTAGTCTCCTTGTTTGGGGCACAGCATGCCTGCCTTTTCTGCGTGAGAGCACCAAAGTTGCTAATTTTTAGGGAGAGATAATTTGTGTGAGGGGAAGTTAAAACATTTTAGCTAGACAGTTCAAACATCTAACTTCCCTTATTTAAATGGTCTTCTCAGTTCCAGGACAATAATATAGGGTTTATAGAGGGTTTTTGGTTCTTTATGCATGCTTGATTTGGCTTCTCAATTTTATTTTTCTTATATATTGCAACCTTTTTTTAGATTTTCCATCCGGGGAACTTCTTGGTTTTGGCTGTGTGAATTTTCTCGTTGTCTTCAATGGCTTCGTCTTCTGCGCGTATACTTTCTTCTTGCATATCTTCTGCACATGAGAAAGACCACCCTATGAGGTCCTCTATGTTTCAGTCTCCTAAGAGAAAGTTTCAGCGGGCAAGGAGAAAGAAACTCATTTTGAAATGCAGCAATGGCGTCGGTGTTGATTCTGCTAGCAATTTGAGCTCTTGCCTAGATTTTGAGCCGTGTGACAAATATTACAATTTCAAAGTAATGTATGGCTCTTTGGCTTTCTTTGGATCAAAAACCGCGTCAAGGACTAGAAGGCAAATGCGCATGAATGGGGTTGTTCACTCTGGTAAATGATTTTTGCATTTGTTTCTGAAAGCGACTATTTTGTTTGATTGTCATGGATTTCGTTGTAGTTTTAACTTAATCTTTGTTGCTTTCTAAGTACCTTATAGGCCTGATAACTCTTAATGGTTTTGATCTGCCATTTTGAACATTTTGTTAGGCAAAACTATCTCTATGCCTGTGCAAAATGCAGAGGAAGTCACAACAAATAAAAAACTTCTAACGAAACAAAGGCGGGTTGTTGTTACGGGATTGGGTGTGGTAACCCCTCTCGGACATGATCCAGATGTCTTCTACAACAGTCTTCTTGAAGGTATCAGTGGCATAAGTAAGATAGAGACTTTTGACTGCGCGCAATTTCCGACAGTAGGTTTTCTTTGCCTCAGTTTCATTCTGTTGCATTGCATCAACATTTGTTGACTCTAGTTTTCCTTTTACAACAGAGAATTGCTGGAGAAATAAAGAGTTTCTTAACGGACGGATGGGTCTCACCGAAGCTCGCTAAGAGGGCAGACAAATTTATGCTTTACTTGATCACTGCCGGGAAGAAGGCATTGGCAGATAGCGGGGTCACAGAAGAAGTTAACAGAAATTTAGATAAAAGTAGATGTGGAGTCATAATTGGCTCTGCACTCGGAGGCATGAAAGTAAGTTAAGCATTATATACAAATTAGCTATAAATTCAGACAGACTAGAAAATTTCAGTTTTGACTATCGCTCGAGCCTTGTGGCACGATGTAGAATACAGCACGAAATTTATTTTCATGTGCAGTATCTAGTTACTTCAAAAGCGTCAAGAACTAGGTTATGTATCTTCTACTTGTTACCTACTTATGATAAACTCGGTCAGGTTTTTAATGACGGAATAGAAGCATTGAGGATTTCGTACAAGAAGATGAATCCATTCTGTATACCTTTCTCGACAACTAACATGGGTTCTGCCATGCTAGCAATGGATTTGGTAAGTTTAGAGGAAGTGTTAGGATCTCCGGATAGGTTTTTGAAACCTTGTAGCCATATCTAAGTTGTCGAATTGCAGGGTTGGATGGGCCCTAACTACTCAATATCTACAGCTTGTGCAACAAGTAACTTTTGTATGCTGAATGCTGCATATCACATTTCGCGAGGTGAAACCGTAAGTTTTCACCAGCTTTTAGACAGACATAATATACAATGTGCATTTTGGATCATTTAACCAAATGCTCTTACCAAAACTTGCTGAAATTTGCAGGACCTGATGCTTTGTGGTGGATCCGAAGCAGCTATTATCCCCATAGGTGTACTACTTGTCATTCTCCATATCGGAATTCAGTTTACAATCCCTGCAGCTTGTGAACTTACTCGAGTTTCATGGATCATTAAAGTGCAGGCTTGGGAGGGTTTTTGGCGTGCAAGGCGCTGTCTCAAAGGAATGGTGAACCGACCAAAGCTTCATGCCCTTGGGATATTGTAATGCATCTTCTCTCAGCCTCAAACTAGGATTTTCGTATCCCTCATCCCTAACTTGAAATTTTATTTGCTATTTGAAAAGAATCGCGACGGATTTGTCATTGGAGAAGGAGCTGGAGTTTTGCTCTTGGAAGAGCTAGAACACGCTAAGGTTTGCTGCAAATCAATTTCTGTATTTTTCCCATGGATCGTTGAAGTTTCGTGCATCCACATATTTCCGGCTCAACCCCTCTTCTTCCCCTCTCATGACAGAGAAGAGGTGCGAAAATCTATGCCGAGTTTCTAGGTGGAAGCTTCACTTGTGACGCGTACCACATGACTGAGCCTCATCCTGACGGTATGTATGAAACTCTTTTAACCACCAGAATTTCTCCATGCAGGACGTGAGAACAGACGTGCATCAATTTCGCATTGATATGTCGAAAATGACTTGATGGTTTGCTCATCACCCTCCATCTTTATGTCTAAAACCAGGGACAGGAGTTGCTCTTTGCATAGAGAAAGCATTGGCTCAATCTGGGGTCAACAGAGAAGATGTGAATTACATAAACGCATATGCTACGTCAACACCAACGGGTGATCTGAAAGAATATCGCGCTCTAATCCGATGTTTTGGAAATAATCCAGAGGTGAAAACGAAACATCTTTCTAGTCATTGAAGTTATCAGGTGACTCTGGTGCTGAAAAACTATTTCTGGTTATTGCAGCTGAGAGTGAACTCCACAAAATCCATGATTGGTCACCTCCTGGGAGCCTCAGGTGCTGTGGAAGCTGTTGCAACAATCAAGGTCAGTCAGCCTCGAGTTTTAATTTCGTCATTCGTGACAGTCTCTACTTTGTTGGACGAGGTTATGAGATCAATTATCATGGACGACAATTGTTGAATACAAAAAAAAAAGAACAATTTGTTTCTTTTGGCTTGCAAAGAAGACTTAAGAGTAGATTCATTGTAATCAAATCTTGAAAATGTAGGCTATACAGACGGGATGCATCCATCCGAACATCAATCTTGAAAATCCAGACAAAAGCGTGGTATACATCTCTAGTCGTTTATAATCAAATTTTACATTTTCACAGAATATTTTCAATGCATTTTGTTTCTAATTTACATTTTGTGTGCACCGGTGAATGCTTTTAACCGAGCTACAAGACCCCAGCCCTTGCAGAGCACTAGAGTTGTCTGAGCTCGTTTGTTATTGTACATTGGTTCTGTATTGCTTTATGTGACACGACTCGGCTCGTCACGAAAGCACATACAAAGTTTTGTGCAAGCTCATTTAGGTATGGCTCAACGGGTTAAAACTGGCAACTAAAATCGCTATCAAGAGAGCGGTTGCAGAAATTGTGCACAACAGAATGTATTGATTTCGTCGATCTTGTAGATGCAAGACTAAGATCAATTGTGTATGGTGCATTATTTGTGCAAGAATCATAAACAAGATAAGGCAATTGACAGAATGCGCCGCACAAATGCGCTCCTGTTGATAGGTACTGACCAAACGCCACAAATAATATTAGACAGTCAGTGAATCTTGACAATGTATATATAAAACAGCAAAATCTACTCCCTTGTACTTAGTAGTATGATAACTGATAAGATCTGACTCCTCAATCTGTTCTTTTGAGGGGTCTCTTTCCGTAAGGGTGGTTATGTTCCCATCAGTAGAGGTTCTTACAGAATTAATTTTCTCACTCAAACTCGGCGTGACCAACAAAAGTAACCCCGAAACACCTTTTAAATCTTTCACGAGGATAAGGCAGCCAGTCTGAAGTTCCCAAGTCCCCTATGGAACGGAAACAGTCCAGCGCAACAAACAGAAGCCCGTCAAAATTGCCACAAATTCAGAACATAGATGAAGCAGTTTGATCACCAGAGCTTTGTTTTGACCCAGAAAAGGAGGAAAACAACTCCAAGCACAATGGCAATAGGTGCGTACTTTCGGATCAGAGCCTACAATTAACAAAAGTGTGAAATGATAAGTTTCCGCTACATTACTTGGACAATAAGAGTTACATATGATATAAACTCTTTGACATAAACAGCTCAATCTAGAGAACTCATGGCAGATTGGAGAAGGCAATATTCCTAGTTCAAACAAATGTGGCTAGAAAGACCTACTTCGTACAAAGAAATACAAAAAAATACAAAAAAAAAAAACAACAACAACAACAAACCAATTATTATGGCTTAGCAATAGCACCAGCATACAGCAGCATCAGCAAACAGCTACTTGAATTTAATAAGCCCAGCGGCATGCATAACTAACAGCTTTTGAACAAGCATTCAGGTAAACAAAACAAAGATGCCATGTAAATGCCTCAGCCACAGCTGCATTCGTACTCACCACAAGACATTACAACTTGATTGAATTTGAGACGCACAAAAGATGTCCAATCCAAAGAATATGGTAATGGAAATGATTGGACGCTACATCATTCATACAGGAATCAAGGATGGGGTGTAAAGGGAAGTCATATGATATGTAATGTTTGGGAATCCATATAATATTAGTTTAACCTGGTGCCTATCATGGCTAATCAGATAAGACTAACCTGCCGATTCAAATCTCTTGCTTTATCAGCATATACACGAGATTCTGATGTTAAACGGCTCGACATTTGACTGACCTCTGCAAAATTGAAATTTAGGAGGAAATTTATCACCTATACACAAGCAAGCAAACTTCCATCTAGAAGCAAATAGAGAGACTTACGGTCCAACTTTTCACCAACACCAAGCACTTCCTGAACATTGCGAGTCATTATTTGGTGGACTTCATACAGCTCATCATTCAACTTTGCAATATTCCGCTGAGTGCGAGTGTCCTGGTACAATTTCTTTGTTTTCTGTATGAATGTATCTTTTAAACACACAAAAATGTGGAAGGAAATCAAACCCAGCAAAAGGAGAACAAAAATGTAGATAATAAGTACACAAGTCTAACATATGATATGAAGGACAATAGTTTATGGCAATAGACCTACCGAATTTAATGAATGCATAAGGTCTTGCAGCAGTTTCAATTTGGGTCCCATTAACACGCTCAAACTCATTCTTGAGATCTTCAAGGTATTGGAAGGCAAGTTTCTTTGGATAGGCACGGTCACACATTGTCAGGTAACACACACGTCCTTCAATGATATAGCTAAGAACAAAGGTCAAGGTAACAACAGTTGTATGCTCTTCCTCTAACGAGAACAATCAATAACATAGCATTTATGTAACGGCATCAATAAGACAATTACTGAATGAGCAGCTTAAGTTTTAATGACAGCAACAGCTAAGTGAAACTAACATATTGTCTTCCAATATAAAATTAAGTCAACCGATTTGCAACAAACCTAAGACACATTTATCAACAAAGTTTCACAATTACCACTATTTGTATTGCATCTAAATCCTGTCCAGGAACTATAAGGGGATTCCACGAACCTATAGCTAGTATATTTATCAACATAAAACAAATTGTTTCAACTCCATAAATCAGGAAGAGGAAGCAACAAGGATACTGGAAAACAAAAGGTCCAGTTTCAACTGACATCCTTGAAGGCTCATTTTGTCCGTTTGATAAGTTCTTGAATAAAGCCTTGACTTGTTGTTTGTAGAATTCAGAGTCTTTTACATCACGGCCATCATCCAGTCCCTCTGCTAGTGGAAGACCGTCAGTAACACGAGCAATCATAGTCAGCTTCACCATCTTCGCTTCACAACTTCCTAGCAATGCGAACTTAACTGCGCCACGTCAAGATCATCAAATACCAGATCCAGGATAGCTTGAAAAACACAAATGACCCAGAAATACAACAATAATATACACACATTGTCAGACAGCCTTACATTATCTCTGCATTATCTTCCTTCGAATAGAGCTTAAACATGCAGTCTTAGAAATTGGGCTTCCTATTCCAATACAGTTAAAACCCAAATCCCCTCTTCCATATCAAAAAAAATTAAATATCAAGCGAGACCCAATTTTGTTTTTATGATTAATCGGGTTTTTTTTATACTGATTAATTGGGTTTTTAGCTAACAAAAATCAAAGACTGCCCAATTCTGAAATTCCAGTTGATCGATCCCCTCGACCATCTAAACCCCTTTGCCCCTAAAAATCCCTAAACTACAATTTTTATCCAAAATCATAAAAAGAAATGCAGTGAAATCCAAAAAAAATTACGATAAATCTGAGAAATTGATCCAAAAAACGAAAACTTGATTGCGAATTCGGAAAATAGAAGACGTATACCTGCTTATAGCATTGATCTTACGAACGGTGAGGACGATGGTGCAATCTGAGCGAGAAGAATTGAGAGAAGCTTGGAAAAACAAAAGGGGGTTTTCGAGGACCAAACAGAGCAAATAAGGGTTGGTTTTCTGAGTTTAATCTACGATCTCTGCGATGCGCGTTATGGGGTTGTACGTTGAGACTGCGAAGAAAGAAGTTTCAAGGGTACAACATCTTGATGCAGTCAGGCTCATGAACGACGAAGAGTCGGGCCGCCCCATTTAAACATCGATGTCGGTCCGGATACAATTGAATATGGGCCGACGAAAGTAACAGGCCTGGGTTGCCCGACTCACTAACCCATTTACCTCATGAAACAAATAGTTAATTTTCTCTCAGTTACACGTGGCGGAAAGATGGTAAGTGAATTTTCTTTCTGAGGCTCCCAACGTTCAGAATATACCTATAAACGAACAGTTATTGAGACGGATGCATGATATTGAAATGGAATAATAAATAAATATATTTTTAAAATGTTATACAAGATAAGAGCTCCTCCAGTTCTTCGGATGTTGAAAAACCGCAACTGGAGAGAATGGTAATCCTTCTCCAAATGTTTTAGAAATGTTATATGATATTGCAATTACACAACATGAGGATGTCAAATATAATTTACTCAATTATTTTTTATTAGTTGTCAACAAAAATGTGGAACTCATTGTTACTACGTCATCACTTAACAACTAACTTATCAAATTTTATAACAATAGTACGAAAATAGAATGAAATTATCTATTCTAAAGCTGAGAAGGGATTTTGCCTTATTCACACTACTGTCATCATATATGCGGTTTGGGTTGCGGTTTGGGTTGCTCCTGTTTTCTTCATGGGCTTTGTTGGCTTTCAGTCAAAACCTGGCCCAAAGTAGTTTAATGATAATTTTGCCCATTAAAGCTTAAAATCGATGCGGAAGTGCCTTGACGCCGGGATTGTATGCCTCGATTCTAAGCCCTGAAGGGGGCGCAAAACAAACATGAGTGGACCAAGTTGATATATATATATAATAAAACAGTTATCAACATACTAACCCCTAGGTTTTATGAAAACTCATATAACATGATAAAAATAGGTTTTCTGAAACCTAGCATGTCGTGCAATGTCTCAAATCATAACTCATATATAATAATCGCTAGTGAATGTCCAATATAACTCTCTAGGCCCCATGCTGGCTCCCCTTTCAGGGTTTAGAATCGAGGCATACAATCCCGGCTTCAAGGCACTTCCGCATCAGCATCTTCGAGTCCTCTCGGTGTAGGACCCATCTTTTTATTCACTTAATTTTATATTAATTCTTTTAGTGTTCTAGTTAGTTGTATGCTCTGAACACGTTCTTTAACTGCATATTCATTATTCTTTTATATTTACAAGCCTTATCTATCCCTTGTTGTCAGCATTTGCACTCAATAAATGGCTTTCGTCACCCTCGGGTGTTGGCCAGCACGTGCCTATCTTGATATTCGGGGAATATCGGGATCGGGGCGTGTCACTGACAAAGATGCAATTGTTGTGTACATATAGGTATATAAATTGTGAGTCTTTCGTTCATTATTTTGAAAGCCTGCTCTGATTTTTGAAATTTGATTGAAGGATATATGACAAAGCACAATTAGCAAACAAATCAATTGTTCGAAGGAGAGATGTTTCATGAAAGTGTTTTCAACTTTAAATTGTTTGACACATTCAAGTTGCCTGAAAGTAGTAAACCACCCTATATTTCAAATGAACAAAATATAGTGTTTAATTGTCCTGTTATTAACACAGGTCTAAGAACATATTAAACGTTTCTTTGATATGTCCACTTGACAAGGAGTTTTGTATACAAGTCATTGTCTCACGGCCCATTAGACCTGATTATATGTGATAAACCTACACCTCAGAATTCACTAATCTCTGCTCAACACCAGCCTCAACAATAAATTTTGGGTCTCTATATTGTAATTGATCCTAAACCCTAAATTTCTTTCAAGTGTCTCTTGAATTTTGATAACCAATAAAATACGAAGAACCCAACTTGATTTTTTTGGATTTTTTTTGTGTCTGCAAATGAGAAATGTCATTCCGGAACAGAGAAAGGGGAGAGGAACAGAGCAGTTAACGTGAGGAAGACTTGAAATTGCTTTTATATGAATCCAAGTTTTTCAGGAATTGTAAAAGAAAGAGAGAAGTCTGTTGTGTTTGGTATAAAGTTGCTTTTTTGTAATGATTTATTTATTTTTTGTGGTGAGCATTGTATTTAAATTATCTAGATGAGGAATCAGCTGTTTTTGCTGCCAACGAGTATTTTTGTATTGTGTGGTTAGTGTTTATGCAGAATACTATTTACAATGTGTGCATTTAGGATTGTTAGTATATGTTATAAACAATTAGATGGCACGAATGTTATATGAATCTTTGTATATTTGAAATATCTAGATAAGGCTTAATCAAAGCGTAAGACAAAACGTAGGCTTCCTGGAAAAAGAGAAAAAAAAAACTGCAAAAGGGGCAACCGAGGTGATGGAACTTGCAGACAAAAAACGTTTTGGTGGTTGTGTATGAGAGATATTGTTCACGGTTTGCATTCCTGGTTTGTTCACCTGTTTTATCATCATTGTAGGTATGAACGAAGATGTGGTCTAGTTTACCAACCAACTTTGATTATATCTACTGCTATGCACATTGGGTTATGTCACTGGGTCTCTCTTTCACAGTGCTAAATTGGATTGATATCACTGGTTTGTACCTCAATTTCTCATTTATTAAGTCTGGTAATCTTTATTTCTTCTTAATTAGGCTTCTATTTGTTGCTGCTGGTTGCAATATTTCATTGTTCTAATTGTGTTATTTCTATCTTGAAGTTTTTTTTGTGATATACTTTTTCGTGACAGAGATCCAGGTTGGGAATTTGGATGTTCATGTGGAAGAAGAATGGTCAGTTTGGAGAATGATGTTGACCTCACTAATGGATTTGAGCATGATTGAATTGATTAGTACGAGTATGAATAGTTTTAAAAATCTGGATGAAAAAGTATCGTTGTATGATGGCTAGAAGATAAACACATGGTTTTATTAGAAAACATACATAATTCAAGTCTCAGTACAACTGGATATTCGTTTACTTACACAAAAATTTTGTGCATGCCTTCATGCAGTTTTATACAAAAATGATTGGATTTATTCGTCCTGAATTCACTTATGTTGTTAATAATTCTACCTGCATATCATGCTTAATGATTAGTGAGTAATTTTTTTTAAATGCGTTTGCATGTAAAGATTGGATGATGATCCTCTTCGTCTTTTCATTTTCTATTAATTTAGCTGCCAATTGATCCTTTTCTGTGATTTTTGTTTTCTGGGTTTTGGTTGGTTGTTAAGAAAATGCAGGAAACGAAGGAAGGTTTTGAAGCATTTTTGTTTTGTTTTTTTCTCTTTTGGGTTGTATGATTTTCTGTATTTGTAGAGGATGCTTTGACTTTGTTTAAGTTAAAATTATGAGATTTAGTTGTTGAATGTTTTGAACAACTCTCTGTATGTATACACAGTTATCAACAACTACTATATAGTTTTATGTAAATAATTTTTACATGTCTACCCACAATGCTTCAACACATTTAGTCTCTTATTTTCACGCTCATATAATATTTATAATTTTTTTTGGTCAAAAGTATAACTAAATGTGGCAATGCACGGGCTTAAAATGCTAGTAATAACTAAATGTGTAATTGAAACGTTTTAAAAATATTGTATGAATTACTATTACACTAAATATGAGGAATAAAATGTAAAGAAATGTGTGCATTCTGAGTAAATAGCCCCACGAATGAATATATCAAATAGCATTAAAAAAATGTAAAGATTTGTACAAGTTAATCGTCACCATTTCGTGGAGAATCATTAAAGGTGAAAAGCCAAGAAGTTCAAAAGACGTGGTAACTTAAGCATAAAGGTCTCATAGAGAGTCGCATTTATACTCTTTTAACTTTCCCTTCCATCTCTCCTCCTCACTTCTCGCTTTTCACCGTGTTCAACTGTTCAGTCATTTCCTTTCATTTCTTCCAAAATTAACCGTAATTTCCCCGCCAATTAGAGCGATTAAGGTTTAAGAAACTCCATGGACAATCGCGGTCAAGATGGAGACATCTCCCGCGGCAGACGATTCTCCACGAACCGGGGAGGTCAAGCTCGGGAAAGCCTCCGAGGCAGGCGATTCTCCACGAACCAGGGAGGACAAGCTCGAGAAAGCCTCCGAGGCGGACGTTTTTCCACGAATCAGGGAGGTCAAGCTCGAGGAAACCAACGAGGTGGCCGACATTCTCCTCTCGCCGTCTGCCACCCTTCCAATCTCCATAGCCCTGTAAGTATATCGCCACCCCTATCTATTGGCAGACTTGATTTCTTGGTTTTTTTATTTTATTTTTTTGTTTGGGGCATTTTTCTATGATATGATTTTGTTAATCATGGGATTTTTGTGCATTTTTAATGAATTTTTGTTAGATTTAAGTGGAAGACTCTAATTTTACATGCTTACTATGAGAGTTCTGGTTGAAAAGTTTGGAACTTTTTCTTACTTTTGCACTTTTAAATGATTTGGCATTTCGGGATTTAGGGCGCGTTTACGTATTTGTAATCGGAACGAGAATGTGGAATTGAATTCCGATTACAGAATACTCCAGTACATTGAGGAATAAAAAAATTAGATGACACGAATGTTATATGAATCTTCGTTTATTTGAAATATCTAGATAAGGCTTAATCAAAGCGTAAGACAAAACGTAGGCTTCCTGGAAGAAGAGAAAAAAAACTGCAAAAAGGGGCAACCGAGGTGATGGAAATTGCAAACAAAAAACGTTTTTGGTGGTTGTGCATGAGAGATATTGTTCACGGTTTGCATTCCTGGTTTGTTCACCTGTGCCACTGGGTTTCTCTTTCACAGTGCTAAATTGGATTGATATCACTGGTTTGTACCTCAATTTCTCATTTATCAAGTCTGGTAATCTTTATTTCTTCTTAATTAGGCTTCTATTTGTTGATGCTGGTTGCAATATTTCATTGTTCTAATTGTGTTATTTCTATCTTGAAGTTTTTTTGTGATATACTTTTTCGTGATAGAGATCCAGGTTGGGAATTTGGATGTTCATGTGGAAGAATGGTCAGTTTGGAGAATGATGTTGACTTCACTAATGGACATGGAAAGGAGACATGGTCAGTTTGGAGAATGATGTTGACTTCACTAATGGACATGGAAAGGAGACATGGTATAGTGAATATAGTAAATCTTTGGTCATTGTTATTATGCAGTTGTAGGTTCTTTATGCTTTTTTTTTTTTTTTTGGTTGAGTTCTTTCAAAATCGGTGAAAAAATGAAAGGTTTTTTTCTTCTGGGAACTACAACTTCTTTTTTTTTTTTTTTTTTAATTTAGTATTAGACCTAATTGGTTTGAGCATGATTGAATTGATTAGTAAGAGTATGAATAGTTTTAAAAATCTGGATGAAAAAATATCATTGTATGATGGCTAGATAAACATAGGGTTTTATTAGAAAACATACATAATTCAAGTCCCAGTACAACTGGATATTCGTTTACTTACACAAAATTTTTGTGCATGCCTTCATGCGGTTTTTATACAAAAATGATTGGATTTATTCATCCTGAATTCACTTATGTTGTTAATAATTCTACCTGCATACCATGCTTAATGATTAGTCAATAATTTTTTTAAATGCGTTTGCATGTAAAGATTGGATGATGATCCTCTTCGTCTTTTCATTTTTTGTTAATTTAGCTCCCAACTGATCATTTTCTGTGATTTTTGTTTTCTGGGTTTTGGTTGGTTGTTAAGAAAATGCCGGAAACGAAGGAAGGTTTTGAAGCATTTTTGTTTTGTTTTTTTTTTCTCTTTTGGGTTGTATGATTATCTAGTATTTGTAGAGGATGCTTTTACTTCATTTAAGTTAAAATTTTGAGATTTAGTTGCTGAATGTTTTGAACAACTCTTTGTATGTATACACAGTTGTCAACAACTACTATATAGTTTTATGTAAATAGTTTTTACATGTCTAAACACAATGCTTCAAAACATTTAGTCTCTTATTTTCACACTCATATGATATTTATAATTCATTAGACATTTTTGCGGCAACGTGCGGGCTTAAACTGCTAGTAATAATTAAATGTGTAATTGAAACGTTTTAAAAATATTGTATGAATTACTATTGCACTAAATATGAGGAATAAAATGTAAATGTGTAATTGAAACGTTTTAAAAATATTGTATGAATTACTATTGCACTAAATATGAGGAATAAAATGTAAAGAAATGTGTGCATTCTGAGTAAATAGCCCTACGAATGAATAGATCAAATATAACTAAAAAAATGTAAAGATTTGTACAAGTTATTCGTCACTATTTCGTGGAGAATCATTAAAGGTGAAAAGCCAAGAAGTTCAAAAGACGTAGTTACTTAAGCATGAAGGTCTCACAGAGTCGCATTTATACTCTTTTAACTTTCCCTTCCATCTCTCCTCCTCACTTCTCGCTATTCACAATGTTCAACTGTTTAGTCATTTCCTTTCATTTCTTCCAAAATTAACCGTAATTTCCCCGCCAATTAGAGCGATTAAAGTTTAAGAAACTCCATGGACAATCGCAGTCAAGATGGAGACATCTCCCGCTGCGGACGATTCTCCACGAACCGGGGAGGTCAAGCTCGGGAAAGCCTCCGAGGCAGGCGATTCTCCACGAATCAGGGAGGTCAAGCTCAAGGAAACCAACGAGGTGGCCGACATTCTCCTCTCACAGCCTACCACCCTTCCAATCCCCACAGCCCTGTAAGTATATCGCCACCCCTATCTATTGGCAGACTTGATTTCTTGGTTTTTTTTTTTTTTTTTTTTTTTTTTTTGGGGCATTTTTCTATGATATGATTTTGTTAATCATGGGATTTTTGTGCATTTTTAATGAACTTTTGTTAGATTTAAGTGGAAGACTCTAAGGGTGCGTTTGTTTGACATCCTTAGCTCTCACTGGATTAGACTAGACTAATAGTTAGTGTAGTCCAGTGTTTGGCGCAGCAAAGGCTTAGCTTTAATGACGCTAGCTCGGACTCGCCTTGACTCCGGGCGTCGCTAACTGGCGCTAACTAATCCCGACCGAAAGTATGGTATTAGCCAGGACTAGATCTCGCCGCTCTCGTCTTCTCCATATCCGTCGCAAGCAGCCTTCTTCACTGGTTGCAGCCCCCGAGACTTAAACTCTTAAAACCCGGTTCCGATTACCGCCCAGTGATTGGAAGGGAAAAGAGGCAGAGGGAAGAGAATGAGGGATTTGGACAAAAAAAAAACAAAGGAAAGAGAGAGAAGGAGCTGAACGGGAAAATCGCCATGGCCGCCACTCGAATTGGCGATCCTAAGCTTGAGAGGGATGAGTTGGGGTTTTTTTTGGGGAATTGAGAATTTGGAAGGCAAGTAGAGTAGTGACTGGGGGTGAAACGGGACAAAAAAGATAGAGGAGAGGGAGACAGTGGCACTGAGAAAATGAGGGAGAAAAAGACAGAAAAAATGGAAAGGGGAAGGAGGCAATGTGCGGAGATAAAAATGATGGAAGAAAATGATTCTAGCAAAAGGGCAAATGATAAAATAATAATAAAAAATTGGTAGTTACATTAAATTAATGATAAAATATTGTATATATAGATTTAAAAATAGAATATTAGAGTCCAACTTCTTAGTCCAACACTGCACCAAATGTTTCATTAAGCTAGTCCAGCTTAGTCTAGTCTAAGCCAGTCCAGCTTAATCCCTGAAGCTAGTCCAGTCTGAGACAGTCTAGTGCAACAAACGCACCCTAATTTTACATGCTTACTATGAGAGTTCTGGTTGAAAAGTTTGGAACTTTTTCTTACTTTTGCACTTTTAAATGATTTGGCATTTCGGGATTTAGGGCGCGTTTATGTATTTGTAATCGGAATGAGAATGTGAAATTGAATTCCGATTACGGACTACTCCAGTGTTTACTAAACATGGAGGAATAAAAAAAGCAGTGGGGCCTACACAAATTTTGGAATTCAATTTCTTGTATTAGTAGAATTGGATTTCCTAGATATATGTGGTAATCTAATTCCTGATTGTTTGGGCAATCGAAATGACACTTTTGTTCCCTTTATGCACTCACTCACTTTTTATTTTATTTTCAAAACTATACTTTATGAACACATTAAAATATATAAAATATTTGATTTGGGACAAGGGCATTTTATTTATCATACTGATTTATATTCCGATTCTGCTGAATTAGTAAACAACTTTATGAAATTCTATTCCGATTCCAGAACATTTAAGTAAATAGCTTCATCAGAAATCTGATTCCGACATCTCCTCAATTCAATTCCTAATATTTTTATTACCGTTACGTAAACGCGCCATTAGGGTTTAGAATGTGTTACGGAACTGGGTGTGAGTAAGAGAATTTTCAAGCATGTGGTGGTCAATGGTTTGAAAGTGTTTACTTTGAGCAGCATAGGTGTTTATACAAATCGTAGTTGGTTTGTATTTTGATTTAGTACGTTTGACGTTTATATTGGTTATCCTTGCACATGATTTTGTGGAGTTTAGTTGATTAAACTATGTTTATTCACACTGATTGCACAAACAGCAGGCCGGAGCTAGAACTCGTGGAACATTTTCTAATGACTCCTCGGATAACAATGAGTTTCGGGTATCATATCATTCTGAGCATAAACCCGCCACCAGTTATGCACTTGGGCAGGAATGGCATTCATCTGGAAGAGAGGACACGCATTCTCATGCTGAGAGTTTGAAGGAGGGACATAAATCAACTGAGTCCAGTGGTCTTAACTCAAAAGTTTCAAAGTGCTCAGTTGCCTCATATTCAAGCTACGGAGGGCATCCTCCTTTGTTTTCTAATATGAGTCATTCAGGGAATTTGCATACTGGGGTAGAGAGACTGCAGACTAGAGAAACCACGAGTGAGATGAAAGAGGACAGTGTAATTCTGCCCTGCAAATCTGAGGCCCACGGTGTGCCTTTCTCTATTAACAGTCGTGTAAATGCAACCAACCAAGGGAAGCAAGAGCCTTCCGAACACTCGACTTTTGATTTATGTCCTCTTGAATCAAGGTGGAATGAAATCAAGCTCTCCAAGGAACAGATAAGTGGAAGAATGTTGCAGTCTGGAATGGTTCTATTAAAAAGTTACCTTTCCCTCAGTGACCAGGTGCTTCTTTGTGTTCTTTTACTTATTCTAAATTATGTGATTAGTTTTCATTGTTAAATCATTCTCCAACTAATAATTATGTTTCACCAGTCTGAAATATGTGAATGGTATATGAAAATTGTAGAGTAAGTTGATGGATTTTGAGATTTTTTGTTTTTGATTTCTTCTAGATGAATATAATCAAGTTATGCCGAGACTTGGGTTTGGGTCCTGGAGGTTTCTACCAACCCTGGTTACCGTAATGGAGCAAAGCCGAATTTGATGATGATGTGCCTTGGTAAGAGTTGGGACCCTAAGACATGTCATTATGGAGATCATCGACCTGTTGATGGTGCTATACCGCCAAAGATCCCTGATGAATTCTTTCAGTTGGTTGAAAAGGCAATCAAAGAGTCCTAGTCCTTTATTATGAAAGATTCTAAAACTAGCAATTCTAAAGGCATACATCCAGGGATGATCCCAGACATATGTCTTGTGAACTTTTACTCATCCTCTGGGCGACTAGGTCTTCATCAGGTTTGTAATGAAAGAGCCTTATCTATTTCTCTGCAGTGGATTCATTTCTTTCTTCTAATGTAATCCTCCTCCCGCTGTTGTATGCGCACTTGATACAACTTTGTTAAGCATTACATCTGTAACCATCAGCCATCGAACTATCTGTTAACCATTTTGGATGAACATCTGTCATTTTTATTTTATGCACTGAACTACATGACGTTCAACCGCAGCAGCTGTGTCATCGTCTAAATGATCTATAACCTAAATGCAACTGTTGTCCACGTTAGTCATTTTTGGATCGTTTTGTGAATACTAAAATAGTAACTTTATTGTTCTCAATTTAAACATGTGTGTTTGAACTACTTGATAACATCTATTGGCCATGCCTTCCTGCAGGATCGTAGTGAAAGTGAACAAAGTCTCCGCAAATGTTTGCCAGTTGTCTCTTTTTCCATCGGAGATGCTGCAGAATTCTTGTATGGTGAGCAAAGGGATGTTGACAGGGCAAAAAAGGTTATACTGGAATCTGGAGATGTTCTAATATTTGGTGGAAAATCGAGGCATGTATTTCATGGTGTATCGTCTATAAAGCCAGACACTGCTCCTAAGACCCTGCTGGACAAAACAAATCTCCGACCTGGCCGTCTGAATCTTACTTTCAGAGAGTATTGAGAATCTTGTGCTGGTGTACATTGTAATCTTCTCTGGTAAGAGTTCGAACGACAAATGGAAGCTTCACGATATAATGATACTATATATTGAATTGTTTATATCAGTGAAAGTGGTTTATGCTACAATCAAGTTCCATTTCGGAATTAGGTCATTCGTGCTTTCAAACAGGGCCATATATCTAGTTCTGACGCCTGTGATTCAAATTCCCTCAACTTCACCATCTTCACTTCACAACTTCCTTGCAATGCAAAATTAAATGCGCCATGTCAAGATCATCAAATACCAGATCCAGGATAGCTTGAAAAGCACAAATGACCCAGAAATACCACAATAATGTTCACACATTGTCAGACAGCCTTGCATTATCTCTGCATTATCTTCCTTCGAACAGAGCTTAAACATGCAGTCTTAGAAATTGGTTCCATATCCAACAAAATTAAATCTCAAACCAGACTCAATTTTGTTTTATGATTAATCAGGTTTTCTTTAATACTGATTAACTGGGTTTTTAGCTAACAAAAATCAAAGACTACCCAATTCTGAAATTCCAGTTGATCAATCCCCTTAACCATCTAAACCCTTTTGCCCCTAAAAATCCCTAAACTACAATTTTTATCCAAAATCATAAAAAGAAATGCAGTGAAATCCAAAAAAAGTACGATAAATCTGAGAAATTGATCCAAAAAATGAAAACTTGATTGCGAATTTGGAAAATAGAAGACGTATACCTGCTTATAGCATTGATCTGACGAACGGTGAAGACGATGGTGCAATCTGAGCGAGAAGAATTGAGAGAAGCTCTGGAAAAACAAAAGGGGGTTTTCGAGGACCAAACAGAGCAAATAAGGATTGGACTTTTTAGTTTAATCTGCGATCTCTGCGTGCGTGTTATGAGGTTGTACGTTGAGAGTGCGAAGGAAGAACTTTCAAAGGTACAACATCTTGATGCAGTCAGGCTCGTGAACGACGACGAGTCGGGCCGCCCCATTTAAACATCGATGTCGATCGGGATACAATTGAATATGGGCCGATGCAAGTAACAGGCCTGAGTCGCCCGACTTAGCGACCCATTTACCTTATGAAACAAATAGTTATTTTCTCTCACTTACACGTGGCGGAAAGATGGTAAGTGATTTTACCTTCTGAGAGTGTCTCCAGTAGAGTCATTAAATAGGGACAACCACCGTATAAAATAGGTATAAAATAAATATTGGGACAAAATGAATATCCAATTGATCGAAAATTGAGTCCCTAAAGTATAGGGACTCACTAGATACATAGTGTATGTTCTCACATTTAGGGACTGTATAGAGACAGTGTTGAGTAAAAAAGGGGGCCCATAATCTTGATTATAGCTTTTAATTAATTTAAAAAAATGGTTAACATAAACAAAAAAAAATATGACCTTGATTGGAAAACCGTACCCACAATCTTGATTGAAGATTTTTCTTTCAATGCTTTTAATTTTAATGTTTTTGATTAATTAAAAAAAAAGTTAACATAAAAAAAAAATATGCACTTAACCAAATTACTACGTAAAACCATAAAAACTTCAAATTTAGGGATTCTACTATAAGGACTTTACCATTGGAGACAATATTCCTTTAGGGACACAAAGATTCCCTTTAAGTCCTTAAATAAGTACTCAAAAGTGATGGTGGGAGTTCCTAAATAGGGATTTCCATTGGAGATGCTCTTTGGCTCCCAACGTTCACAGATATGCAGATAACGAAAAAGCAATAGCTATTGAGATGGATGTATGATATTGAAATGGAATAATAAATAAATATATGTAAATGGAATGTTTTAGAAATGTTATATGAGGTTGCAGTTATACATAAACATGAGGAATACCAAATATAATTTACTCGAATATTTCTTATTAGTTGTCAACAAAAATGTGGACTCATTTTATAACAATGATACAAAATTAGAATGAAGTGATAACTAAATATCCGATTGAAATGTTTCAAAAATATTAAATGAATGACTAGTGCACTAAATAGGAGGGATAAAATGAAATGTGTGCAATAGTAAATAGCCCTACAAATAAATGAATCAGATTAAATTAAAAAATGTAAAGATTTGTAGGAATCATTCCTTTCGTCAGCATTTCGTGGAGAATCGTTAAAGGTGAAAAGCCAAGAAGTTCAAAAGACTTGGTAACTTCAGGCTGAAGGTCTCACAGAGAGTCCCATCGCATTTATATTCTCTCCCTCCCACAAAATGCCCCCCACAAATTCCATCCATTTTCTAATATAATCAAATATTAACTTTCCTTTCTCTCTCTCTCCTCCTCCCTTCTCTTTTCACCGTTTCCAACTCTTCAGTCATTTTCTTCCCTTTCTTCCAAAATTAACCGTAATTTCCCCTCCAATTACAGCGATTTTGGTCAGACAAGCTCCATGGACAATCGCGCTCAAGATGGCGACATCTCCCGCGGCGGACGATTCTCCACGAACCGGGGAGGTCAAGCTCCAGAAAGCCTCCGAGGCGGACGTTTTCCCACGAATCGGGGAGGTCAAGCTCGAGGAAACCAACGACGTGGCCGACGTTATCATCTCGCCGCCGGCCACCCTTCCAATCTCCACAGCCCTGTAGGTTTATCGCCACCCCTATCTATTGACGGACTTGATTTCTTGGTGTTTTTTTTTTTTTTTTTTTTGCATCTTTTCTATGATTATGATTTTGTTCATCATGGGATTTTTGTGCATTTTGTGATGAACTTTTGTTATATTTAAGTGAGACTCTAATTTTACATTCTTACTGGAGATTTTTGAAATTAAATTGGAATGTAATGTGAGTTCTGGTTGAAAAGTATGGAACTTTTTCTTACTTATGCACTTTTAAATGATTTGGCATTTCGAGCTTTAGGGTTTAGAATGTGTTATGGAACTGGGTGTGAGTAAGAGAATTTTCAAGCATGTGGTGGTCAATGGTTTAGAAGTGTTTACTTTGAGCAGCATAGGTGTTTAGACAAATCCTAGTTGGTTTGTATTTTGATTTAGTACGTTTGAGCACGAAGGTCTACGAATTCAAGTCTGGGATGGGAAAACGGTTATAAATTTAGGGCTGGTTTGTAGTTTTGATGTCTTGACTGAGCTCCATTCCTTGGTAGATTTAGTGGCATTTCATTTGTTTGGCGGCTCTTCTTTTTTTGAAATTGATTTGTTTGGTTATCCTTGCACATGATTTTGTGGAGTTGAGTTGATTAAACTGTGTTTATTCACACTGATTGCACAAACAGCAGGCCGGAGCTGGAACTCGTGGAACATTTTCTAATGACTCCTTGGATAACAATGAGTTTCGGGTATCATATCATTCTGAGCATAAACCCGCCACCAGTTCTGCACATCGGCAGGAATGGCATTCATCTGGAAGAGAGGACATGCATTCTCATGCTGAGAGTTTGAAGGAGGGACATAAATCAACTGAGTCCAGGGGTCTTAACTCAAAAGTTTCAAAGTGGTCAGTTGCCTCAGATTCAAGCTACGGAGGGCATCCTCCTTTGTTTTCTAATCCGAGTCATTCTGGGAATTTGCATACCGGGGTAGAGAGAATGCAGATTAGAGAAACCCCAAGTCAGATAACAGAGGATAGAGTAACTCTGTCCTGCAAATCTGAGGCCCACGGTGTGCCTTTCCCTGTTAACAGTCCTGTAAATGCAACCAACCAAGGGAAGCCAGAGCCTTCTGAACACTCGACTTTTGATTTATGTCCTCCTAAATCAAGGGGTTCTATTACTCTAAAGGCTCCTCTGCTAGTACAGAATAGAGAAAGGCGGAATGAAATAAAGCGCTCCAAGGAACAGATAAGTGGAAGAGTATTGCAGTCTGGAATGGTTCTATTAAAAAGTTACCTTTCCCTCAGTGACCAGGTGCTTCTTTGTGTTCTTTTACTTCTTCTAAATTCTGTGATTAGTTTTCATTGTTTAATCATTCTCCAACTGATAATTATGTTTCACCAATCTGAAATATGTGAATGGTATATGAAAATTGTAGAGTAAGTTGATGGATTGTGAAATTTTCTGTTTTTGATTTCTTCTAGATGAATATAGTCAAGTTATGCCGAGACTTGGGTTCGGGTTCTGGAGGTTTCTACCAACCTGGTTACCGTGATGGAGCAAAGCTGAATTTGATGATGATGTGCCTTGGTAAGATTTGGGACCCTGAGACAAGTCAGTATGGAGATCATCGACCTGTTGATGATGCTTTACCTCCAAAGATTCCTGATGAATTCTTTCATTTGGTTGAAAGTGCAATCAAAGAGTCCCAGTCCTTTATTATGAAAGATTCTAAGACTAGCAATTCTGAAGGCATACTTCCAGGGATGATCCCAGACATATGTCTTGTGAACTTTTACTCATGCTCTGGGCGGCTAGGTCTTCACCAGGTTAGCCTTATCTATTTCTCTGCACTGGATTCATTTCTTTCTTCTAATTTAATCCTTCTCCCTCTGTCGTATGCGCACTTGGTACAACTTTGTTAAGCATTACATCTGTAACCGTCAGCCATCAATTTATCTTTTAACCATTTTCGATGAAGAGCTGTCACTTTTATTTTATGCACTGAACTGCATGACATTCATCCGCAGCAGCTGCACCATCTTCCAAATCATCTATAACCCAAATGTAACTGTTGTCCACACTAATCATTTCTGGATCGTTTAGAAGACTGGAGCAAAATTTCCCATATAATGAAATTCATCCTGTATTATTTTGTGAATCTTAAAATAAGTAAAACCTTACTGTTCTGAACTACTTGATAACATCTCTTGGCCATGCCTTCCTACAGGATCGTGATGAAAGTGAACAAAGTCTCCGCAAATGTTTGCCAGTTGTCTCTTTTTCCATCGGAGATGCTGCAGAATTCTTGTACGGTGAGCAAAGGGATGTTGACAGGGCAAAAAAGGTTATACTGGAATCTGGAGATGTTCTAATATTTGGTGGAAAATCGAGGCATGTATTTCATGGTGTATCGTCTATAAAGCCAGACAGTGCTCCTAAGAGCCTGCTGGAAAAAACAAATCTCCGGCCTGGCCGTCTGAATCTTACTTTCAGACAGTATTGAAAATCTTGTGCTGGTGTACATTGTAATCTTCTCTAGTCATAGTTAGTTCGAACGAAGCATGGTAACTTCATGATGTAATGACTCTTTGTATTGAATCGTTTATATCAGTGAAAGTGGTTTATGTTACAATCAAGTACTTCCATTTCGGAATTAGGTCATTCGTTCTTTCAAACAGGTCCTTATATCTTGCCTGTGATTCAAATTTCCTGAAAATCTTCAGAAAAGGTTATGTTTTGCCCGATCTTTTGTCGAAAATTTTTAACGGAAACTTATAAAGAAATTGGGTCAATAGAACCGGAATTGGATCCTCGCCGGATCCCCTCCCTGGGGATCCTAGGGATCAACGAACGTGGACCGTTGATCAAAAATCGTGCGGTCCTAATTAAATGCTTTTTATATTTTTAAAAGTAAAGCAGCCTCGTTTTGCGTGAAAAATATAAAAAAGGAAAAAATTGTGACCGCACGATTTTTGATCAACGGTCCACGTTCGTTAATCCCTAGGATCCTCATTGATGGGATCCGACGAGGATCCAAATCCAATAGAACCGTCCATACCCATATTATAACTTATTGGTTGTAGAGTAGTTTCCTCCAGATAAGACTCGTTAAATTCAAATTTTTTTTTTCTCTAGATGCAACCCTATTTTTCTCTTTTGGCAGCCAAACTTCCAACGGTTCGAGCAAATGTTCAACATATGGTTCAACATTCCTCTTGCTTCACTTACAGAACAACAAATAAAAAATTTGCTTATTTTATAAGCAAAAGCAGAAGAGCAAACAACCCTACCACCACCAAAAGTGCTTGCCAACCTAGTAGGTGGGATCCATAGGCTCATCAGCTTTGAGCAGCATTAGGTATATCCACACAAGTACGGTTTTCTGCAAATAAAATCCTTTATAATCACCATTATTTCCATACTTCTTATAAGATATTTATTAATTAACCGTAAAAAAAATATATAGGGAGGCTGTCGACGGACGTTGGTGATCGTTCAGCCGGAAGTTGAGGGTGGATATAGGGAGAATGAGCCATGCTGGAGAAGCAGGGCACATGCTAGATGTATCAGCATTGTCTGAGAATTTCGCATGTGCTCTAGCTCTCCATCTTGGACTCTCTCCCTTTCAGGCACAAACTTGGCAGCAATGAAGGTGGTCAGTTTTTTCGGAGCTCACATTTTAACTCATTTAACCGATGATTGTATTGCGAATTCATTTCCGAACATATTTTTGCTCTGCAATGCTGCAACGTCCTTAATATCATCGATCGTAATGCTACACATCCAGACATCCTTAACGCTTTTTTTCTTTCTTTCTTTCTTTCTTTCTTTCTTTCTTTCTTTCTGTAATTTGTATGTATTTCTTCAAAGTTTATGTACAAAATATCATCATTTTATTGGTATTAATTTATACACAAGCAACATCCATAAATTATTTCATCATCCACAAGTTCAATAACAATGCTTGGCTCAAATCACATTGGTTGGCAACAAAATCTATCTCAAATGTAATAAATTATTTGTATGTTTCGCTGAATCAATTGCGATCGGATCTGTTTTCTAGAGCTGAAGCAGCAGATTCAACATGAACAAGTAAACAGGAATACACTTTTTGTTTCAACCTGTCAATGGTCTCCACCAATCCATTGTTCTCTGAGCTCTGACTGTTTTTCAGCTTATCCAACCACTCGTTTCCTTTCTTAAGCTGTGATAGCGTCACAGCGATTTGATTCTCTGGCTCATTGCGCCGCCCAGCACTGTCCTTACCTTTCTTCTCTTGGGGGGTTTTCAGTCGAAATCCAGAATCCAATGCCTCCTCCAAGAATTTCAAGAACCAAGATCTTGTTTCGTTTACGAGCGCTTCTCTGAGTTCTGCTATCTCTTTCGCACTATCTCCTTTTGCCCATTCTAGTTTCTCTGCTCCACTTAACTCAGTGTGGACCTTTGAAGACTTCAATGTGCCTTTACCATGAATTAGGCCTGTCTTTTTGCTCAACGTTTCGACATCTGGAGGTAACTGCTTTGTAGTTAAAGGAATTGAATTATCCTTTAACGGAGCTGCAATATTCGGTTGGTCAATGAGCTGGTGGAGTGTGAAAAACTTGTTCAGAGAGATGTGGGGATTGTCCGGTGAAGCAGATGAGCATAGATCGGCGAACATACTTGGAAAAAAAGAAAAGAAAAAGAGTTCACTGTGAGACAATTGTTAAGGTGATTCATACATGTAAGATTATAGTTTACCTAAGGCATTTGACAAGAGTTGCAGCTGTAGATGCTTCTTTTTGAGCTTCTGCTGCGACCAAAGAAGCTAGATTTCTCCTTCTAAGCATTCCCTTGTAAAATTTTGACAAAATATACGAAATGTGTCACATTGTTATTCAATATATTGCTGCCTAGATCACATGAATGAGAGTCAATGAATATGTGTTGTTGCCTGGAATACCTTTCCGAGCTCCATAAAATAAGCCGGAAGAGAAGGCCACAAAACTGCCTCTGCTGAATTACTTTTATCTTTTCGGTTTGACAAGCAATTAGTGTTCATGGTTTCCTGTTTGCCTGAAGTGCGTTTTGCAGAAGCGCTTCTTGAAGGCACAGCAGTCCCCTTGGTATTAGATACAGCCACATCTGCCTCTGATGCAAGCACACGAGGTCGATTGCGGGGAGGAGCTATTGAGCGTGCCTGTTACACTAGTATAAATGATCATACTACATAACTGGTCAGAAGATTCAACAGAAATGTGTTTAATGTGTTTCCTACACTAAAACTTTGTTACATTTGTCAAAAAACGGTTATATACTTAAAACGGAAACTATGTTTGGAGCGCAATTCATACCTGACCATTAAGCTCTTGCTGCTTGCCTTTCACCATGCCAACCTTCTTAGCACCAGTCTCCTTATCATTGTTCTTCCCACCTCCATTGGAATCCGCTGCGCTAGCTTTTGAATTTGATGTCGAAACACCTTGCATATACCTAGATGCAACAGCCACCTTTTCCTCTTTAATAACAAGCTTTTGTCTCGGGTTTTCATCAAAGGGTTCCCTCGATTTGAAACTATTATTTGTTCCTTCATGATCAGCTTGGACTGGATTCTCTGATGGCTCTAACATTTGCATCAAATCCTTAGGGTTCCCCACGAAAGAGTGTCTTCCTGGAACTGGTCTGACTCCAACAAGAATAGGAACCGGTGTTCCTGCCTCCATTCTATCGACATAGAAAAACTGGCCAAGCTGCAACTTGTTATTCAATATAATCTCATTGTCTTCCCTCGACAGCGAGACATAAGTGGAATGAGAAGAATCGGAGACTTTTATGAAGAATCCTTGGTTAGGCCAGAGTTCCGAGCCACTTAAGGCGGGCACAATGCTGATCACTTGAAGCAGGACTGATCGGTATTCTCCTCGAACCTTCACGTTGGAGTTTATGCTCTGTAGAAGCTTTACCAAAACTCCTGGTGTGAGGGAGGCCATTGCTTTAATTTCTTCTCTTCTTCTGCTAAACCCAAACTAATGAACACCACGCATTCAGAAACAACTCGAACAACACGAATCAAGAAAATCAAATTTCTAATATCGGTTAGTTCATCGAAAACTAAACTAGCATCAGTTACAAATTCCGAACCACAAAAACCAAGATAACGAAAACTAACTACAATCGGATTGTTCATAAATTTCTGAATACCTGAAGAGGAGATGCAGTGAAATCAAGGGAAGAATCCTGCATATAGTGATGATGAGGCAGAGAATAATGGCAGGAATATTGGCTTGTCCAAAAGCACTTCTGTAGGCTTTAGCTTTGCATACGAGGCACGTAAACATCGGCTTCTCTTGACTTCAAAGCCAAGTTACAATAAAAACGCCCGGAATTTTATGGTCTTTTTTTGTTTATTATTTATGTGATGGTCAATGATGATTAAAGGGCCAACATTAATCAGGATAAATGTGATTGATCACCCTTTTTATGTATTTGGTTTGTTGATTAGGTCGTGGGTCTCTTTGTGGTTGCATTTCTCCTTTTGGGAAGAGTTAATTGAGAATGAAGGACTTTTCCAATTTCTGGGAACACAAATTATGCTTTTATATACAAAGTAGTAGCCTCATAAAGTATTTCACCAGAAGTTTTACATGTGATCATATATAAACATTAGGCATCTTAATCAAGGATATTAACAAGTGGAGTACAGCCACTTAGTACTACGGTCAAATAATATTTCTCTTCATTGGTAAGTGAGAGGTATTGAGCGCAATGACGTTCTAGGATTTATATAGCCGACCCCACTTAGTGGGAAAATACTTTGTTGTTGTTGTTGTTGTGTTAAGTGAGAGGTCTTAGGTTCGATTCTCATCAAAGACGAATTTGAACCACATTATTGCTAGCCCATTGTGAGGCTACCCCTTAGTGTAGATAATATTGTTTGTTAAAAAAAAAGAAGTAGAATACCACATTAAAATAAATTAATAAATAACAATTTCACATTAAAATCCGCATTTTAATGCCTGAAAATAAGAGATGAAATTAACTAGGGGAGATGGTTGATCTATATACTCATTTTTGTCTTTCCCTTCCCCGCTTCAAGATTTTCTCATTCCAAGAAAGTAAACAAGTGGACGCAAAAATGCGATTTCATTCCTGCCAAAATTAAAATATTACCTTTCTCATTTAGGAACTTGGGTACAATACAATCATGACATTTGACGACCATATTTGACTGTCAATAGGTGATTATATTAAGTACTTCAATGTACCCTACCGGGTCCCTATTATTTAGGTTTACCAACTATCCGTAACAAGCTACTCAGTACTACGGTCTAACATTATTCCTCTTCACTTGTAAGTAAGAATTCTTAGGTCTGATTCTCGCCAAAGGCGAATTTGAACCACATTATTGCTAGCTCATTTTGAGGCTTAGGTCCACTTCTTTACCTCCTTAGTATAGACAATATTATTTGTTGAAAACAAAAACAAAAAAACAAAAAAAAAAAACAAAAAGAAGCCTACCATCACAAAAAGTAATGAGAGTGGACCAAATAAATATTAATATGGATTGGCTACTTCTCTATAACTACAAGCATGCTAATCAATCTTCTCCATCACAAAAGTTCCAAGGGTAACTTACAAGTTACATACTGTAATCAAAACGCATTGGCTTCAGTTTCTGCACGCACCAAGCTAGCATACAGACCGTTAAGGTGAGAGGCCATAAGTGCATCATGGCTCCCGTATTCTGTGATGGCGCCGTTGCTCATCACCGCTATCATATCGGCCTCTCGGATCGTCGAAAGCCGGTGAGCCACTATGATGGTTGTAGCCCTTTTGCTGATCTTCTTAAGTGCCTCTTGTATGTGTCTCTCTGATTCCAAATCCAGTGCACTGCTTGCTTCGTCTAGAAGTAGTATCTTTGATTTCTTCAGTATAGCCCTTGCTATGGCAATCCTTTGCTTCTGGCCCCCGGATAGCTGGGCCCCACTCTCACCAACCTATAGATCAAAGGAAGGAGAAAACCTTACGGTGAAAGATATGCATCGTAGAATATAGAAAATTCTGTGCACACGACGCTTGCTCTTTAATTCGTTTCGTCGAAAATGTATTTGATAATATGTTAGTATGTTTTGTTGGAAACAATGATACTAACACGTTATCGACGCTTGTCAATTATCCGAACTAAAGAGCATATAGTGCTATAAATTGAACTATATATACCTGAGTTTCATAGCCTTGAGGGAGGCTACTAATGAAGTTGTGGATATAAGCTTCCCTTGCAGCGTCTTCAATTTCAGACCATGAAGCATTAGGGTTTCCAAAAGCAATATTCTCTCTCATAGTGCCTGCAAACAATGTAGGCTCTTGACCCACTAGAGCTATTTGCCTTCTCAACCACTTCACATTTATCTCCCTCAAATCCACCCCTCCCATCATCACCTTCCCTTGAATTGGATCATAAAACCTCTGTATTAACCATATCACCGTCGATTTCCCGGACCCGCTTCCGCCCGCCAATGCCACTGTGCTACCGCCTTTGACCTTCAAGCAAAAGTCGCTCAACACGGTCACATCTGGCCTAGAAGGGTAGGCAAATGTCACCATTTTGAACTGAATGTCCAATGGTTTCGACCGGTCAAGCTTCCTTTCTTTTTCTCTGCTGCTGCTGCTGCTGCTGATTAATGGCTTGCGAGTAATGATATCGAAAACTGCTGGAATTGCTGTTGAAGCCATGGATGTGTCTGGTGCAAGACCGGCTAATTGTCCAACAGCAAACGAACTCAAAACAAGGATAAGAAAAATTTGGTACACATCGCCGAAGCTTGCTTTGCCTTCTTTCACAAGGTAACCACCAAACCAAAGGGTTAAGGTGTATGCTCCATACATAACACCTTGAGAAAACCCTAGTGTTAGGCCCATGATTTGTGACCTCTTAACTGATTTTCTCTTTGGCCCTGATAAAGCTCTTTCGAAGGACTTAACCAGCTGTTGCTGAGCAGAAAATGTTGTGACTGTCCTTATGTTTGAAACAGCACCAGAAGCAATGTTGCTTGCTTTCGCATAAGCATCATTGTCGAGCTTTGGCCCTAAATTTATGATCAAGCTCAAGTAACTTGCACCGAGAGTCAAAGGAGTGAGAGCAGCAGCCAAAAGAGTTAGTGGCCTATTAAGCCAAAGGGACAAACCAAGTCCCATGATAGCTGCACTCAAACCCATCAACAAGACTGATAATCGATCAATATGGACCGAACGAAAACTGACAGAATCAACTGAGAGCCTCGAGACCAGAACTGCTTTCGAATTTTCTTCGGAGTCAAACCAACCAGGCTCTTGTTTTAGTATTGAACGAAACAGGAGGTTTCGCACTCTCAATGTGAGTTTTGTTCCAGCCCAGCCACACAACCCTTGTTGTCCTGTCATCAAGAGTATGTTCCCAAGGCCAAGCCCAACAAGTGCTAAACAAAGAGGCTCAACTTTTTTCTTAATTTTTGATGGCTCTTTATCGAAATATATTTCGAGGGCTAGGCCTAGAATAAAAGGAAAGACAGACAAAATTGCACCTCCATTCATACCCAAGAAGAACCCTACAAAGAGCATTGGAACCTCTGGTCTTTGTAACAACCATATATCCAAAAGTTTAACCTTTTTTGGTCTTTGTTTTGGGACATTCTTCTCCTCTACTCGGCTTTTCTCTTGTGCGAATGGCGATCTTGACAAATCATGCATATCAGACACCGAAAACTGAGTGACTTTCTGATTATCATTTTGTTTCAACAAAGGTTTTGTTACTCCATCAGCGGCAAGCTCAACAAGGCTATAGTAGGCACCGGCTTTTTCCATGAGCTGGTGATGATTACCAATCTCAACCACAGAGCCAGAGTCAAGAACAACGATGGTGTGAGAATTTCTTACTGTCGATAGCCTGTGAGCAATTACAATCGATGTTCGGCCTGAGGAGATCTTGTCAATAGCCTTTTGGACTGCAGCCTCGGATTGAGGGTCTAAGGCGCTGGTAGGTTCATCCAAGAGAAGGATTCTAGGGTCTTTGATCAACGCTCGAGCCAATGCGATTCTTTGCTTCTGACCTCCTGACAGCAGTGTTCCTCTGTCTCCAACCTGCCAAATGTGACAATGAAATGAGCACTGCACCATGAGTACCTAAGCATCTATGTATTTACATACGTGTATGTGCACGTGAGCATTGTGTAAATGTTCTCCTGCCAGACAAGCGAAGATATGTGCTTCGAACTGTCAATCTAGATCACGGATTAGGTGAATTCTTGTTTATTTGCGTTGAAAACATGTCATGCTAGATATCTTGCAATGGAACATTTCCGTGCATATTCTAACACTATAGCAAGAGAACATTAAGAATATTTTTGCTGTTGAACCTGAGTGTCATAGCCTTGTGGAAGGCCAGAAATGAAGCTGTTGGCATTGGCAGCAATGCAGGCGGAAATCGCTTCCTTCTTGGTGGCATTCTCCTTCCCCATTAACACATTTTCTAATATGCTTGTGGCAAAGAGCACGGGCTCCTGGCCGACCATACCTATCTGATCTCTTAGCCACTTCACCTGAAGCGTCCTTAAATCATGACCGTCCAATGTGATTGTACCTATTGAAACAAACATTCAAAAACCAAATCAGAGAAGGAACTCGAGTTAGTCCATTTTATCATAAGTTGTTATTTTGAATATTGTTAAACCGTAAGATTATGATACCTTGGTTAGGGTCATAGAACCTCTCTATAAGAGCGAAAATGGTGGACTTTCCACCTCCGCTAGCGCCAACGAGTGCTACACTCTTCGAAGATGGGATAACCAGATTCAGGGAATGAAGAATCGGAGCATCCATACGAGACGGGTATGAGAAAGAAACGCCTTTAAATTCAATCCTTCCTCTAGTACTCGGCAGGGTCCTGCCTACTGAGCTGTAGGGGTCTATCTCCGGAACTCTATCTATAATTTCAAACACCCGGCCTGCTGCTACTGTGCCTTGTGAAAACTGAGCAAAGTATGATAGGGACAACGCCAAGCCCCTGTGAAAATTCAGCCACAAGCAAAATGTGTCAAGAAAATTGAAGTTTTACAGTTCCGGCTCTGTGCAGGACGTCATTTCTTTCCTGTCTTTCTTAAAGAAAGGACGTCCTGCACAGAGAATCTCTCCCCCACAATTTCAGAAATTCTTTATACCTTCCCCCAACATTGACGCCGAAGAAACAAGCAATGGCGGCGCCTCCAGAGATCTCTCCCTTAGAAACCAAAATACTGCCATACCAGAAAGCCAAAGCCCATGTTGAATATGAAACCAGATAGATAACTCCCACTCCAGCACCCTTAGCGAAGCCGATCCTTGCTCCAAAAGGCACCAATTTGTGCAATAAATCTGCGTATCTTTCAGCCAGAAGATCCTCTGCAACAAAGGAAAACACAGTTCTGATTGAACTGATCGCTTGCTCGGCTACATTACCAGCTTTACGGTAAGAAACCTGTGACAAATGCACCAGAAAAGATTTAGGAAAATGTACAAGTGCTGAGAAAATTTAAGATCGAGGCCAACATAAACCGCTGTAAGCGATACCTCTTCTTTTGTAGTGAGGCCAACATAAACCGCTTTGTAAGCGATACCACAGAACATCATCAGTGGTATGACTGAGAGGACTACCAGAGAGATCTTCCATGACCTCAGAAATCCAACTATGTATCCACATATGAAAGTACATATGTGGTGAATGAAATGTGCCATCTGAAATTATTCACAAAGTTCAAAATTCCCAAAATTTATCAGCTCCTAATCGTCGCGTAATCATAAAAATTAGTTCAAAGGAAATTTATAAAAGGAAAATAGCAAGCAAACCTTCTCCCCCATAACTTCTTGGATTTGAGCAACATCACTAGAAATTCCATGCATAATGCCGCCCGTGGCGACCTCTGTGTCGAAAAAGCTAATGTCCTGCCGTAGAACTGCTCTTAGGTATTCTCTTCTTATTCTTTGAGCAGATCTCTCCCCTACCATTCTCCAGCAGGTAATCTCTGCATTTAGTGATCAAAAAATACTTATGGTATCAAATATTTGTACCACAAAAGAGAAGAAAATATATTATTCAAAAGGACACAAAGAGGAACATCATGTTGTATGTGCATCTTACCCATGTATGCTCCAACTACAACTATTGCTGCTAATCCACCCATATACAGGGCTATCTGAAATTAAATTGAAATGAAAAATGAGCTTCCATTGTTAATCTAACCAAATTTTTTTGCAGTTTTGTGTTCGAATCCCAATATCGCTCGTATCAGGCAAAAAAAATTAAAGCAAAAAAATATATGCAGTAATATTCAAAAACGTGTACCAACTTTTTCTATTCAAAAGGCTATGCTAATAAGAAAAAAAATTAGAAATTAAAACATGTATGAATATTTTCGACATACCGTTTCGATATCATCCATCATCTGAGTCTTGTCAGCGTACTTTGATTCAATAGCAATCTTGTTCACAAACGTTCCGAAAAGAAACGAGTACCAAGGAAGAGACCCTCCATTAATAAGAGCACCAATGCATCCCAGAAACACAAGAACCATATCCCACTTTGTTGAATACTTGAACAAGCTGAGCAACCCTACTTGCTTTGGTGGCACGGCATCTTCTTCTTCATCATCCTCTTCATCGTAACCCGAACCTTGATGGCTATCGGCATACCCATCAACGCCGCCGTTACGGTGGCCAGAGACTGTTGATTGCCATGCATGATCATCATAACCGTGAAGATGATGATTATGTCCCACTTGTGACAACCTGCGACCATAGTCATCATGTCCTATAATTTTCGACGTACCATGATGACTGTGATGGCCATGATCGTAAAAATGACCATCAAGGTCATGACCCAAATTATGTGACATTCCATGACCCAAAACTTTGGATGTGTCTTCTTCTGCCCGGTTTGGTGGATGATCATAGTCGATCAGACCAAGCACATCTTTTCTAGCTAACGAACCACTTCCGCTATAATTCCCACTTCCCAACTCCTTTATTTTTTCCATTCTTGGGGGCTTTTTATGTTGGGCACCATAGCTACTATTTGCAAAAATTAAAGAACTCTCACTATTATTATTCAAATTAATGTTGCCATTCCCATTATCAACCCTAGGAGGAGCAACATAGCTTTGAAGCTCAAGCCTGCCATCAGGGACAGAATTGTAATTTGGGTTATTCCTGGCAGCGCGTCTGCTAGTTCTTGAGAGGTAGTAGTAATTGGCGGAGCGGCGAACTATGTGGGCCTCGGAGGTTGTGCTTGCCGTGGTCCATGGGCTCATAACTGAGCCCAAATTTCGTGTGTCGCTCCACCCGGTGGGCTCAAACTGCCACGAAATCTCGCCCTGCCACGACTTGTCGTTGTCTGCGGCAAATGGAGTCGTGGGGGGCGTGGTGTGGCGGGACCTCCGGCTGCCGGGGGTTCGGCTTTGGGTAAACTGGGAGTTGGAGCTGACCGGGGTGAAGGAGCTGGAGCTAAAGGGCGTGGGGTGGCGTGGCGGGCGGTGACTGGAGGAGGATTGTTCTAAATCGAAGGAGGAGTCTATACCGGCCATGATTTAGCGGAGTTTACGGAGTGTTTGGCTGGTGAGAAGAATGTGTGAGAAAGTGTGGGAAAATGGAAAGAAAAAGAGTTACCAGCTTTGTGGGGAAAGTTGCCAATTGGTGAAGTTGGAGAGGAGTGGGGAGGAGGTATCTCCCTTCTCAGTTGCATCAGTTGCACTTGTAAATAAAAGCGTCGATTGTCTTTTGTGCTGCGATGATTTGTTGTTGTCCAAATATGTTTGGTTGTTGGTTCCATACTTTGTTGAATCCGTCTATGTTTCACTGCACTTAATAATGCTATTGTTTTAATCTTCCATGGATTAATGTCTAATTATTCTAAAATATTTCTATGACTTTAACGATTGTTTACAATTTTTAAAATTATACCGCTTTTAGAATGAGTTTCTAGCATTTATCGTATTCATTATGCACTCAAGATCACATATTCGATACATTCTTCCTTAATATTAGATGACTAGAATGCGTTTGTAGAGTAAAAAAAATAAAAATTAATGAAAATAATTTGAAAACTTTGAGTTTTAATCAAAACGACAAAAATGTGTTGTAAGTGAATAGTACCATGAGTAACTTTTTAGAGTAAAAATATCATTTTTTGTTAAAATGAACAATACCGAGAGTGTTACGTTAAAACTCTCTAATTACATTATACGAAAACACACAAATGTCTGTATCAAATTTAGCAGTTTTATTTATTTAATTAAGTAATAATTTTGGGAGTTGAATAATTTGTCTGTTACATATGGAACAACAAAGTTGTGGAATTATAATCGGCCAAGCATGCTGTCGCACTTAGGTAGTATCTACTGTCTGGCTAGCTAATAGAAGACACGGCATCTACTGTTTCATCGTGTAGACATGCACACAACATGCAAGCCGAAATAAAATTAGAGGCCGGCTGATATGTCGAGGAAGATCAATTAAATAAATAAATGTGTGTTTATTTATTGATTTGGAAAAAAATTACAAAAAAATTATTTGCAAATGAGTTCATCACAACTCGTTTGATAACAAAAAAAACATTTTAAAAGTTCAAAGTTGGAAGCAGGAGATTTATTGCTTGAGAAAATTTACGTAGCATAGAGACAAAATTTTGTAGAATAAATTTATCGTCGCCGTAGCATATTAGCGACTTGTACAAGATTTTGTGTAGGTTTCTCCAACTGTCATTAGCGTATGATTTACAAAGCATTTTCTTTTTTTATTTCCATTAGAAATTATCCTTTTTCTGATTAAAGCTCACCACTAACTGATCAAATTCTCTTTTTGGAGTTTTCACCAAGAAACAGATGAACAGACCAACATTTTGGACTCACCAAATTCATTAGGCCTCATTACATTATGCTTTAATATCTTTTTTTTTTTTTTTTTTTTTTTTTTGGGGAACCTTATCCTTTAATATCTTTTACATTAAATAATGGACTCAAATTATGTGTCAAATTACAAAAGGGATGGTCAAATGTCAATTTCTAACAATACCGATATTTGTTTCTAACTTATTAATTATCACCTGCACAGTCTGACATATGTGAATTTTATCACAAAAGGCCGTTGTATTAGTTGGAGTGAGATTAAGATATTTAAACTTTTTTTTTTCTTTATTTCTGGTAAATGTGGGATATTTCAACAAAATATTCTTAACCTTTAGGGCTATATATTGAAGCATTTGTTACATAATTCGAAATCTTAGAACTTCTATGATTTTCACAATGATTTGACATGGAATTTTCTTGTTCGTGATTAGTTGGCAGAAAAGGGTCTGAGACAGGCCTCCAAATAATTGGTCTAACTATTATCTGCATGTGTCATTCACTATTTAATTTTTTTTTTATAATAAATTTATATTAATAATTACCGGTCAAAAGTATCTAGCTTTCAAATTTGAGTTTATTCCATACTAAAGTTTCTTTCAAAATCATGTATTTCTTCTTTAAATTAGACACTTCATTTTTTTTAACAAACAATATTATCTATATTAGAGAAGGAGGATGAGCTTAACCTCACAATAAACTAGCAATAATGTAATTCAAATTCATGTTTAGCGAGAATCGAACCTAACATCTCTCACTTACAAATGAATAAGAATACCACTAAACCGTGATACGAAATGGCAATTAGACACTTCACTTTTTGTTCAGAAAGAAAAATAAACTTAAAAAAAGTAGATAAATGATAACCTCTCTCTTTTTCTCGCCCTATACAGTACACACTCTTGTTTAATCTCTTTTGTTACTTCTGTTTGATCTATTCAATCTGATAGCTAAAATGATGAGGGCGCGTATAGAAGAATAAAATGATGGGTCGTTATCATTTTCCTAAAAAAGTAAATTAAATAACTAAAATTTGTTGACGTAGCCAACGGTCCCAACATAGGCCAAAAATTGACAGGAGAAGTGACGACAACAAAAAAATGGTGGTCTTTACAAGCTATTATTCCGCGTACTCACAACACTCTTCATAAAACTGTCAACAATGTAACGTTGAATCTAACAAAAGTTGAGATATACATCATCACACAAAGGCTAACAACACGAACAAGAAAAAGAACGCCTCTCGACTACCAAAAACACGATTACATTACGCCAACCATCGATTGACTCATCGTTCAATAGAATATACAACCATATATTTCCAATACAACTACGTATATAGCTAACTAAATGACCACGCCTTCGTGACGTGAATCCAACATATACATAATCCCACCGTAGAGTTTATATAGATGGCCGAGTCGCACCTACTCAATCGTTCGTATCATATAATGCGGTCATCCCCTTAATCTACCTTGAAACGATCCAAGCACTTGCTATGTGGTTTTCTCCAAGTGATAATTACCTCAGCTTTGAATCGCTTCCCTTGCTTCGGAATGATGAGAGTGAGAAGAATGACCGCGGAGCTGTAACATAGAACCGTGAGAATACCATTATCAGAAAGATTCAATGCCAGTGCCACAAATAAATATAAGCGTTTTCCTCCACGCAATCCTAAACGACTGACAAAATCTGATAATGCATTCCGACTAGTGAACTGAAGCTGTCAATGATTAAGCCAACCGATTTCTGAGTTCTTAACAGCTTCAGGTTCATCTGCCAAAACAGGGCTACTACACGAGAAATTTGTTTCCTCAGTTGAGACAACAAAGTACAGTGTACTACCGGAGATATACGAGGATGAACCTCGAACAGAGTAAACTAATCGTTGCATTACTACCAAGAAAAGTAAAATAAATGACAAAACAAGTACATAGAGCATCACCTTTCAACGAGCTTCCCGATAAATGATCCTCCCTCAGTTTAAAGTTCATTGGAGGTGCCGGGATAGAGGTCCGTAACGCTTGTACTGCATAGAATGTAAATTTGAAAAATCAGCTCTTCATTCATTTCTAAGAGGAGAAATGAAATAAGAAAACTTATTTTAAAAGAAAACAATTCACCAAGTTTTTTAAAAACAAATCAAATAGGACAATTTGTTTGAATCGATGACCTAAGAATTGCAAACTACTTGCTGTTCCATATGATTCTACGGTAACTTTTCAATCCAAACATTTTTAAACTGAAAGATCAATGGTTATTGAAAATTTCAGTGGCCTTTCTGTTTAACCAGTACAATCCAAAGAAGGTCCTTCCAATAACTACGGATACACACGGAACACATTATATATGTGTGCGTGTTTTCTGATCTGGAATAACACTCAAAATACCAGCTGGATAAGAATACAAGAAATGGCCACGTGGAAAGTTTAGCTGGGAATGGAAAGTGCAGTTGTTGGGTTGCTTAAGGGTTCCTAGAGCTGTTCAAGGATCATTAGTAACCCATGGCAGCTTTCAGCCACTTCGGTTTTCTCACCCTAAGAAGAAAATGGTTGGGACTCACATACTCCAGCATACAACAAGTTCTATATATTAAAATAATTGGAAATTAGGATATCCGTTAGTTACCCTGTTCATTGAACTCGCTTTCATTGAAGCTGTCATCAGGACCCTGCGTGAATCCCATTCTTGACTTCCTAAAATCTTCTGATAATCGGTTTGCAGGATCTCGCCCATCTTCTGTATCATCATCCCCTTCAGAAGTCGTAGCAGAGATCCAGTCACTCATATTATCTGTCCCACGACTTTTTCTTCCAAACTTTAATAACCGTTTAAATCCTTTTGTCACATCCTTACGTGACTGATTTTGAGATGAATTGGTAGCAAGGATAGGTTTCTGAGCACTTCCCCATTTCTTTCTCATCCGAGCTGCATCAACGTCTATTTGGGTAAGACCATGAGAATTCCACGAAGCAGGGCTCCCAATTGGGGAGTCTACAGAGGCATCAACATCTGAGGCCTCGTGAGGGTAGGAAAAGGAATGATGCATGTGCAAGTTCCATGAAATGGGGCTTTCCCCAGGTGAGTCTGGTAGAGACCCCAAAGTATGAAATGTTGAGGGTGCAGCCGCAGGCAATTCAGCCATTGAAGCAGGGTCCGCTTGAGAAAGAGATCTTATGGAATCGACATTATCAGACCTTTCAGAATCCTGGCTCGGTCTTGGTTTCCCATTATCCACATCCATATCATCACCATCTTCAACTGCCATATCCATATCAACACCATGTTCAAGCTCTTCCTCTTCTTCTTCTTCCTTGGCTGTGTCAACTGAATCTTCTCCCTCAACTTCTTCTTCATTTGTTAAAGTCTCAGAAGAAATGGATCCTTTCAGCTTGGAAAAACTAACTCCAGAACCAGCGCCTACGCCATTACTCTTCCTAAAAAACGACTTCGACTCCACGTATTTAGCAAATTTGTCATAGGAGTCCTGCTCGGTTTGCTCTTCATCAAATGGTACCAAGACAACCCCATCAGAGTGTAGAGAAGATAAGTTGTTCAGTTCTACAGGATTTGCAGAGCTTTTCCTCAAGGACTGAGAACGTTGTGACTTCTCTTCCTTGGCCATTATCTCTTCACTAGTGCTCTTGCTGCGGGAAAAGCTTTTGACCTGTGAACGAGCAGGTATTTTGCTAACAGCTGGTTTGCTAACTCCAGAAGAGGGCTTTGTGTTTTCTTTCCTGAGATCAGAAAAGTTGGGAACTGACTGTGCTAGAGGATTTTCTAACTCTGGTCTTCGCCGACCTGAACTAAGGTTGGAAACTTTGCCTGATGACCGTGGAGCTGGTGCAGTTGGTGTCCAGGGGGTGGACGAAGGCAAATTTCTATTGGGAAAAAGCTTTTTATTTTGAATGCTTCTAGAAGCATCGTCTCCTAAAGATGCCTCGTTAGAGAACCTATCTTCTACGTACAATTTTTGGCCTGGAAATTCAGAGAGATCCTCATCCTTCTCCCAACGAATGGAATCTATTGGCTGTTGTCAAAACAGAAAACTATTATCCTAAGTTACAAAGATACAAATATCAACCAGCAACACAAATATCTTCAAAGATTTGGTCAGAAAAAAAAAAAGGAAAATGGGAAAAATCAAACCTTCCAGTCATCAATTTTACACCTAAATTCATGATAACTTAAATTGACAGTACCTGCTCCCTCTTTATACTAGATCCAAAATTGAATGATCTCAGCTTGTCTGCACGCCTAAGAGCACTAGCTACTGAATCCTGTCTGTCTACTGACCCTGAAAACTTGGCTTTTAACTCTGCCTTACTTTTCTCAAGGCTATCTTCCATGGCCTTCAACTTGGCTTCCTTCTCTTCTCTTTTAGAACCCCATTCTTCTCTCAGTTTAGCATCTCTTTTTTGCATGTACCTCTCATAAAATTTTCCTTTAGAATCAAGAGAGAAACCAGGCTCTGAAAATTTTTGCCTCAGATTATCACCGTAATCTTGGATACCGGCTATCTTCATTGGTGGAGTTGTATTGAAATTTTCCATCTTACTAGAACTACCCATTGGTTCCAACAGTGTGTTAGCCGCAGGAAATTGTGCAGGAGCAATCTCCTCCACTGCGGGTTTTCTGTTTTGTGAACTTACTGCCTGTTCCTTCTTCTTTGCATCCACGGGCTTGCTTCTTCGAGCAGAACTAGACTGATCCCCAGGAATCCGAAGCTTGTGCTCTGCAAAAAGCTTTTCAAGCTCATTCGCCTTCATTTTGAGCTCATCATTGAGCTCTTGATTTCCCTTGGTCTGTCTAACTCTCTGAACTTGCTCGACTGATGTTGTCGGTATTGTAGCAAAGCTCTCTTCATTCCTTGAAACTTTGTCACCTGTAAAATCCAACTTGCTTTCTTGACCACTATTGCTTTCATCTCTCCTTCCCTGTGGCTTCTTAACTTGTTCGCGACTGGCAGAAACCGGTTTCTGGAATCTCATTTTCTGAGCTCCAGAATCTTCCATTCTAATGTGTTTCTTATCAGATGATGTGTGGTCATGATTACCCACCTCCCCAATTTCTCCAGAAAAAGATCTAAACAGAGGCTGGGAAGGGAGTTGATCACCCTCAAACCCTTTGAGCTGTGCTGAAGAAGCGTCTTCAAGTTTTCGTCCAACACCACCCTCAAACTGCCCTGAGAAAGATCGGGAATGGCCCTGGTAACCCCTTGGAAGTAACTGAGTCATTGGCTGATCTCTTGGTCTAGAATCCTCTACCCTACTTCCAAACCCACCACCAGATATTGCACCCCCAACCAGGTTCTTCCCTCCAACCTCTGTCCAACCTGAAAAACCCTTGGACTGTGTCTCAGAACTTGATTGATCCTTAAAACCACTGCTTCTTTCTTCGCTACTCGAATAAACCCCTTGATCACTTAACCCAACCTCCTCTGTTCTTCCACTAGAAGTCCTGGATTGAGTATGAGAACCCACCTGCTCCTTCTTCGCCTTTGAACCCACCTCCTCCTTTCCTACAAAAACCCCAACCCGAGTCTGCCCCTCAGCTTCATCTTTCAGCTCAACATCACCAACTCTACCACAAGCACTCCTTCCCTCAACCTTACAAAAATCTGTCGAGTCAGTTGACCCCTTCTGGTCCTTGTCCACAGTCACACCAGATATTGTATTCGTCGCCACCTTTGTCTGAGATAATAAATGAGAAGCAGAGGAAGACGATGGTGTGCACAAGGGGCTCTCCATTTCTTTCTTCTCCCCGCTCAAATCAATGCTCATGTCACTGGCACCACTCCATCTTCGTAGCACGGCCTTCTCTGCAACAGCAGGTGCAGACGACACGTCAGAGGAGAGCCTTTTGAGCTCCCCAGGTTTGGCAGACAACACTTCAGAGGAGAGCCTTCTGAGCTCCCCAGGTTTGGCAACAACCGGCTTTCCACCACTGCCACTGCCAGAACTCTCCTTCTGTTTATTCTCAAAGAGGCTGATACGGTCCTGGACGCTGAGCCGCCTCCCGGGTTGACTCACGGCCAAAGGAGTCGTCGACTCGGTCTGGGATTCAACCTTCTTCTCCACCTTGGCCTTGCCTTCCTCTCTGTCTTTCTCAGTTACGCTGTTATGTTGTTGTGTAGGGAAGTTGGCGTTGAGGGACTCGGGTTGTTGACAAGTGGAGGGCTTTAATGGGTCTTCTTGTTGCTCCTGCCTATTTTGGTTGTGTGGCCCAGACGAGTTTTCAGTGAGGTCATCAATGGACATGTCAGACTCACATGAGGATCTAACAGCTCTGTCGTCCGCACTTGGCTTCCATTGGGAGATCACGTCAGATCTCCTTTGGCATAGCAAGATGAATTTGCTGCAAGCTTCGCTGCACAGTTTTCATAGAATAAATAAGTAGTTATATAAGACTAATGTATTTATATATACAGATATAAGATTACAGAATTAAAATTCATAATATTTTTATTAGGTAAGAAGTACATGGCAGTTGAGATTTGTGAAAAACAGAAAAGACCATTGCAACTGCCATATTGTGACGGACTGCTTTACTATTTTTCTAAGTTCTACCAACCTTAGTTTTATCTCTTAAGCATTATACAGTGGGCCCAACGTGGCCCACTTAATGTACTTCATATAATGGGCCCACTCAATGTACTTCACATGATCACCAAACACAGAAGAAACCCAAGTCTTATAGAAAGATTATTAAATTCAAATCAAGTTGGTACTAAAGAATTAAAAAATGAGTATAAAATAACATAGGAAAAAAAACAATTTGTTCTAAGAACATCCTTGTCAGTTAATAAAAGATATGAAGGATTTGGAACAAAAGAACCAAATATTATACGCAGACAAGCAACATGGAGTCGCATTCTCTACGAAAAACTTCCTATCTTTAATCATTTAAAAAGTTCTGATGGCATGCTTTAATCAGGCCACTCTGTTAAACTATTTTTCCATTTAAGAGTTGCTATTTTCAAGTTTATCAGATACCCGAAGGGTTGTGATAGCATATCGCTTTCAGAATAATGCATCAGGTTATGATTATGGAACCTGGAATAACCTATCGACATTGACAAGAGTTAGTCCTATAGTACTAATGGAAAAAGTAGAGCCTAAAAAGACCACACATTGGCAAATAGGAAGAATGATTATATACAATGAAGGAATAACCTGGTCAACCGTTATATCTCATTTCTCATTCCTTATGCAGTTGATTCTTGAGAGAATTGACCCAAGTTAAGTTTCAAGACAGTTTCCTCCAGATTTATATTGGATTTGTGTTTGTCACAACTAAAAACCAGATAAACTCATCACTAGTACCAAGATGCAGGCATGGAGGTAAGAGCATATGCTAGTGAGAGCATGCACACGCACACGCACATGCACACGCACGGAGAAAGAGATACGGCAGGGGCATGGGCTATTAAACAAGACCCTTTTTCTCTTTTGGAGAGGGTGAGTTTGAGATAATGTAAATTAAACTTTATGAAGCAGCGAACAGAGAGGATTTCAAGAATCTTACTTTAAGCGATGGGCACCAAACTGATTGGCAAAGTGTTGTAGTTCAGAGACTGTATCAGGGTTGAAACCAGCCGCAGATGCACGAGCACAAGCTGTGGTTAAATCCTGCCTAACTGCAACAAGTCGTACATCAATAGCCCTCAAAAGCTCCTTCCTGTACAAATTGTATTGAGAGAATAAAAATGAGACATCAGTTTTGCGAGGGAGAAGGGGGTGGGATGCTCTAAAGTAGAATATGCATCTTAGATTATTTACTGCCATCGGTAATGATGATAGCAGAGCTATGGCGAACTGTTCAAATTAACATGTGCAGTCAACTCCTATCTTTATCGTTAACTGCTAACTTCACTTAGTAATTTGGACTTTGATACAGATATTATGACTATATTTCTTTTCCATTTTAATTTTTGTCAAACAACAATTCAATATTTCGCATCAAATTTAGATTCCTAAACATCTCAAACCATAATAACTTCATATAAAAGAGGTTCCATAACCACATCTCATGGTAATAACCCAATTATTATCACCACCAACAGATCAACACTTTAATAAACTAAAACAAAAAATCCTTCCCACTGCTGACTTCAAAGTTCCAACACAAAGAAAAGTTCAAAATGAGGACAACCTAAAGAGTTCAAGGGCTCATTTAAGAAGTGCTTTTTGATGATTGAAAGCTCTTTTAGAGAAAATATTTTTGGGTTTCAAAAGCACTTGAAGTGCTTTTCCAGGATTAACTTGCATTTTTATTAAGGATAGGTTGCAAAAACATTTTCGCTTAAAGAGCTTTCAGTTATTTAAAAGCACTTCCTAAATTTTCTCCTAGTGCTGCAACTTCATTATAATTCTTCCATAACTTAAACTCTGACCAAATTTAATGAATAAAATTTTTACTGCAATCTAAGGCAACATTAAGTAAATTATTAACGAATTTAAAATTTAACAGAGCATTACTTTGTTGCATCTGCTGCTGCTGTGGTACCTGTTCCATCCCCACCTGAGCAAGTAATTCAGCATTGTGATAAAATTCATGCTTTGATCAATATCCAGATGTAAATGAAATAACACTAATAAAAATAAAGGTTTCAGATGTACAATGTCACAGGAAAAAAGATTATAACATTCCGAGGAAATGAAACTAATCTTTTCAACACTTTCTTCACTACCAAGTTGATGAAATTAAGATGCCAATTCAGATTAGATGTACATGGCCATTACGAAAAGTATACAAGAACAATTATGATAATAGACTGAGTACTTTAAACTGTTTCAGAAGATTATATTATGATGTGCCTAATTGCTTAGTCACCTAAGTCACATGGTAGAGGTACATTACAGTTGTTGCAGTTCATTACACAGGCTTTTGAAAGAAATGTCTTCCTCTATACACATTTTAGTTACACCTCAAGTATATTGTTCAGAAACAACCTTTAAGCATGCACTTTTCATTTCACTGATCACCCACGGTATCCATGCTATCCACAAACCAGGCATAATCTCGTCTCACTTCTTGCCATGCCAGGCTAGCTAGGAAAGATCCTGCTGGGCCAAGTTAACACCACTCAAATCCTAAAATTCCTGGTGCACTAGCAGACACCCAACCGTTTTTTAATGAGAACAAACACCTAAGCATTTACGATATGAGTAAATACCTAACCATTGCCATCAGCAGATCTGCCTCTGCACTTCCCAACTTCAAGTTGGAAAATGTCTTCAACACAAATATGATACTTCTGTTGAGAGTTGTCCCACATTGGTGAGGGACAAGGTTTGCTATGTGCTTATATGATCTTGGGCTACTCCCCATATTGCCAATTGGTTTTATGGTGGAACCTCAATTTCATCATGGTATCAGAGCACGGTTGTCCACGTGTGAAGCCCAACGGCCACACGCGCTCCACGTCACCCAGTTGTTGTCCACGTGTAGGCTTGAAAGTCCGCCACACGTGCGGGGGCGTGTTGAGAGTTGTCCCACATTGGTGAGGGACAAGGTTTGCTATGTGCTTATATGATCTTGGGCTACTCCCCATATTGCCAATTGGTTTTATGGTGGAACCTCAATTTCATCAACTTCCTCACTGCATAATGCATACCCCAGTTTTCAAGGATCAGATGCTAACTTGCATGAACGGGACACTGAAACTTCCTGAAGAGAAATCCCTATTACTCATAACACTCCCCTATTTGAGTTTGGAACTCGGGCCAGACCATGAGTGGCACAGAATGAATGCAAGAAAAGGATAGGGTGGTGGCAATCTTCAAGCCCAAAAGGGAGAAAACTCTGGAATCCACCATGGGGCCCTCTGAATCCATAACAAATACAAGGAAGAGATAACTATATGAGTTTTATTATTTAACTCATACAGAAGAATCTGATTTAAAAAGTTCCCAAAAGCCCTATTTATAATAAACTAGTAATCCTGACTAGGAAACAAATCAATAACAAACCCAGAATGGCAAGGATGATTTGCTTGTCTTGGTTCTGTTGACTTTGGACCTAGTACCTAGTTTGTTAATCACAAATTCAAGGGTCACCATGTTTGGTTTTTCACTTTTCCAATGTAAGTTGAAGATTTCATCATGCGTGACAGCCCAAAGATTTGGGATTAGCACTAAGTCCATACCCCACCCTCAAAAAAAGAATATTGTAATAGCATAAAAACCTAAGGACACTAATTTATTTCTTAGCAACCAAAGTATGCTGTATAATGACACCAAACCAAAGAGTTCTGGCGAGAATAATATTATTAAAAATATCGATTAATCCACTAATTAAAAAAAGCAAGTTACTGCAACTACATTCAAGCTACAAAGGAACGAGGCAGACAGCACAGGACATCAAAGCCTAAAAAGGTGAGAGAACAAACATAAAGGGTTTTTTTGGTTGGTTTCTGTTCAGTAAAGTTGCATTGAAGCATGAAGCAGTGTCAACTGCATTCCTTCGAATGAGGACCAGAAAATTCCATGGTGCGATTATACGGTGGAAAAAAAAAATCATTAGTATTTTCTTTTATGTGTATGTGTGCATTTCAATTCCTTTTCCTATCTGACTTGTAGAAATTGTGGAAGAAAGTCTATAAGGATATGGAGCCTGATCTTGAAAATTATGAAGGGCGTGATATTTAAGTGCTTGTTGCTCTCCCCTTACACATTTACTAATCTATAGTACTTGTTCAATCTGACCTAGTTATAGCAAGCAATATATCAGACCAAAATCAGTATTGCCATTGAAAATAACCACAAACGAGATGGAAATCACTAATATATCTTCGACGTAGTAGCAAAATTTTCATATATTTATTGCTTTAAATATAAGGCATGAACTCCCAATAAAGTATGCAATTACATAGCATTTTTCAAATAAACATACACAATCCCTGACCATCTATATTTGTGCAAGAAACTTAATGAACTATCCTAGATGAAGAAACTAAGACAAACAAATGGTGAGCCACCTCTGCACCATCAATCCTAAATTCTCTCCTATTTCAACCACTCACATATATATATATATATACACACAAACGGTTATAACAAAGAAAGTTCAATAAGGTCAAAGTCCTCCAGTACTGAAGCAAATAAAATCAATTACAAATTATACAAGATGCCAGAAATCAAGTTTTGTTGCATTTAAACCAAGTCAAGTTGAAATACAATCAACAATCGAAAGTGATGTTAGTAGAGATGAACATACCTAATGCGCCAGCATGATGACCTCCCATCCCCTGATTTGAAAAATTTCCCAAGTTCGATTAAAACAGAAAAATGCGGTTTCATTACCATTAAAGTTAACAGATAAATGGCCATACCCGAGAATATATTCTCCATGCCGCCTCCAACTGGGACATCTCAGCATCAAATGTATTGACCAGTTCCAGCACCTCAGGTGTGCTAACAAACCGCACAAACCTGTTAACAATATTGGTTAATCAAGTTAAAGAAGCCTAAATTATTACAACATAAAAGGCCAGCATGCTTTAAATAACTAAAAAGATATATCCCATTGGCAACCCGAAATAACCTTTCAAGTGTTCCTTTTGTGAACCATGTCTCAGTATATTTACGTTTGTCAACCTCAAGTTTGATCGACCGAATTGCAAGTGCAACCTGCTCTTCTGCAACTTTTAAATGAGTAACAAATGGCTTAACTGAACCAGAAGCAAGTTTCTCAGTGTTCCCATCACTATAAACAAACAATTCACATCTGCCAAAACAAAATATATATCTGATCAATAATCTAAGTGGAAATATTAAAAGAACATGAATACGCAAAGAGTCTATATAAGCGTAACACTCACCGTGAGTGCTTTGGTGACAATTGGAATACTGCATAATCAATAGGAGTATCAGATTTCATTTTCCCCTTCACACTAGTTCCTTTATCTCAAATGACCCTTCATATAACAGATGAAGTTTTCAAGCCCCCAAATGCCTGAGATCCTCACAGTTCTGATTAATTCATTCGCACTGCATAATCTGAACTAAAAGAAAAACACAAGAGTTTTAGAAACCAGCTATAAAGTTCTTGCAAGTCAGCATGATTGTGCAAGTTGAAGTTATTAAGGACTTGACAATGAAACTTCCATTAATAGAATCAAATATAAGAATCCCACATCACTAATCCACAATCGAAATCAACAAGGGGCATTCCAAACAAGGATATGCCCAAAGAAAAAAGCACAACCCCAGTAGCTAAAACTTACTACTTTTAGACCAAAATACTACCACAAATACACTACCAGATCTCAATCCAGAAACTCTAGCCAAAAGCAAAATGCACCTAAAGTCTTACCTATTTGCACCAAATACGGAAACCCCAATGCTTCAAATACAGAATTCAAAACATTTCCTAGATCTGATTTCTCCAAGTTCCAAGTTCAAATGCAAAACCAACCAAACTCCAGACACAAAAATGCCCGATTCACCCCCAAAAAACAAATTCAAATGCGAAACCGAAACCGAAACCGACGCGACCCATACAGATAAACCGACTCACCCACATTTAAATGCAGCTCAAAATTGCATGCAGTAAAAGCAAAATCCAAATCAATCGCCCCCCCCCCAAAAAATGTAAACCCAAATGCGAAACCGATCGTCCGTACAATAAGCTTACCTGAGTTAGCTCAATCTCCAGGGAGATCTCCGATTGCCGCAATCGGATCCTCTGATTCGCTCACTCCGGTGCCGGCATTAAACTGCCTCTCTCTCTGTACAATTTTATATGCGTCCTCCTCCTTCTGGGTCTCTGGGATTAGCTTTTCGTTTTTCAAATTTTCCAACTGGGTTCTTATTTTCAAATTAACATTTGGGCTTTTGAGAAAAACCCTAATAAGCAGCAATGACAATATGGTTTTTGCTTTTACTCATTCATCTCAAATGTGCCTTTTCTTTGCCCCCCCTTTCCCTTTTTTCTCCGAGTGCTTTGCTTTGTGTTTGCTTTCTCTCTCTACACTCTCCCTGTTTAAAAACTACACAGTTGAGAGAGAGAGAGAGCGAGAGAGATGGCGAGAGAGAGAGTGTGCGTATCTGTGTTTGGAGTTTCAGACAAAATTTTGGTTTAATTTGTAAAAAAAGAAATAAAAAAATCTTAACTAGAATTGGAAGACAGAGACTAGTTGGTGGTGCTGACGTAAATTTACCGAAATGGACTTGACTGTGGTTTGACTCCAAATTACCATGTTTGCCATTCTTTTATATTTTTTTCCCAAATTTAATCAGTATATTTAATGCAACTTCATTTGTTGCAAACTCGATTTAAACCTTAATCCGATCTATTAGTCAAGGGTGATAGAAAAAAAAATCGTAACTTCCCCATTATTTTGAAATTTTGAGCACATTAGATAAATTTTATATCAACAAACAAATAGGTTACTTAGCGAGAGAGATCTTTTTTTTTTTAATAAGAAATAAGGATTAGTTGTTCAACTAATTCTACATTCGTTTAAAACGATTTATATTAGATGGTGTTACCCTCACATCCATTTTTTCTTTTCACACATTTCATGTTAATTTCCGTCATTTGATAATTTTCAATTTATTCGATCAAACGGACGGAAATTGAGAGGAGTGCGTGGAAGGTAAAATTTGGTGTGTAAATGGTACCACCTGTTAGAGGATGAGCATAAGTGTATGTCTATTTCGGCCAAATGTTTGAGTGCAAATCAGTTTAGAAAAGTCTTACTGAAAGAGGTTTAGATAACCTAGTTTATGAACGATTGAAATTGAGAATTGATCCTATAATTATTAATTACTCACTTATATTAAAACTAGGAGACAATGTTAGATTCCTACAAGGATTCTAATAAGAGAATCAAGGGGAATGTTTGTCAATATAAATCTTAAAAATAGTGAACCCTATTTTCACAGATAAAAGACACTCGTTATTGGACCAAACACCTATTGTTTGGTTAAGCATTCTGTCTTTTGATAGAGAAGATAAGCTTCCTATTGAAATCGGTCACGACGTCATCTTTTTAAATTTCGTTCAAGTCAGATTTATTCTTTCATGTGGTATTAGAGTCTAGATTGGAAACTTTGAATCATACAAGTATTGTATTGATGATGATTTTAATGTTATGAATGTAAATGATATTCTAGTTTTGGTTAGACCAATTTTAATTAATTATGGTTATGATTAAGGTATTGCATAGTTTCTAGCTGAAACTTTATGGTGTGCAATGCAGTTACGACTGTGTTGGCATGTTCCTAATTATCTAACAACATGTATGTTTGAATATTTGGGTTTCAATTACATGTTGATTGTTGCTAGTTGATACTATTAGTTTGAACTGTCATTCAAAATAATGGCCATGAGTAGAACTTACTGTTGTTTATGATCTATTTTATTATAGTTGTGAAAATTATAGATTTTTAAGATACTTGGCTCGTAGTTTGGGTTTTGTGACTTTACCCCATTTTTGTTACTATCGCGCGAATATGACTGTTGGAACTTTAAAGAAATTAAATTTATTTTATGTCGAAATTTTGTTTTTCTTCGAATATAAATTCTTTTGTTCCTCTTTTGGTATATTTGTGATTTCGATTATGATTCGTGCTTCCGATATTTAGATTGGAATCGCAAATTGAGAGGTATGTTGTGTCCATTTGATTATCTCTTAGGATTTGTTGATGTATTTGAAATCTAGGTTTTTTTTTTTTTTTAAAGCTAAATTTTAGTTATTTTCTGTTTACTTGAACTCATTATAATTCATGTAGTTTTTAGCATAATACATATTTGATTCATGTGCATTCAATCTTTTTGTAAAACTAACTTCTGCATGCAGATGAATTTTGAGTTCTGGAGAAGAAGTAGTGGTCATAATTATCTCATTTTAATCAAGACATATTATTGCGATATCTGACCATTATCAAAATTTTGGTTGATCTTGTTCAATGGATAAGAACCAATTAGAACCAAATCGAATGCAAAAATATTGTGATTGCTTTTGAAATTTTGGTCATTATAGGAATTGGTGATTTTAATTTATGTGAGATGAGCTGTTCTGAAATGATTGAAACTATCTTTTAATACATAAATAGATTGAATAATGGAGTATGATTTGATCAATTAGTTCAATCTCAGATTATGCAAGAACTATAAAAATAAATTCATCATGAACAATTGGTTCATGTCTTTGATTTCATTATCAATTATGCGTTAGCTTCAACTTATGCTCAAGTGGGAGAATGATATGTTTGAATGTTAACATAAAGTTTAAATGTTAGATTTATTAAGCGGATTATAATTTCATTCTTTTGTTTGTTACAGGTCAGATTTATTTCTTAAATATAAGCATATTTAATATATACTAAAATCCAAAACAAACTGTTTTACTGTTCATAAGCACATTGTGCTTTCCATTTTTCCCTTATCAAGTTTGGGGTTTAATCTACAACTTGATGTGTTTGGAAAGGCTCAGGATGCTTTGTATGCGTGTATGAAGAAAGAATCGGACAAAAACCAGACCTAATTCGCGTTGAAGATCTGTGGTGTCCAATAGAATACAAAGCTTCAAGGGAGGAGTTTGTCAAGCATTGATGTACTTCTTGGGTAAAATCATAATTCCCTAATTCTCAAATTTCTTATTCACGTTGATTTTGAGTTTATACAAGGGTTTGACTTGTTTTCCAAGGTCAGACGTTAGGATCTACTTTCAAGCAAGATTCATTTTTGTTTTTTTTTATTTTTATTTAAAGATTACTGTTCTCATATTTAGTTTTTTTTTTTCCATTCCTAGTTTAGAAAACAATCAAAGGTATTATATATTTTGCATCATTATAATTAGTCTACTTGGTTATTTTATACAAAGATATGACTAATTGCTTTTTTGTTTTGTTTTGTTTTTATTTTTTGTAATAAATTATCATCTTTTGATTTGATCTCGTAAGTTTTTACTTATTAGTAAGCGAAGTATTTTAGTCACCAAATTGTTGGTTTTGTAGAGACAATTTCACCAAATTGTTGGTTTTGTAGAGACAATGTGTTGTTCATCATATAGAGAAGTTTTATCACGACAAAGTTGCTCCTCAATATCTTCCCATACAAAATCTAATAGTGCGCATTTCATGCCTTCAAATGATGTCAATCAACGAAAAATGGTAAGAAATGAAAACTGTTTTCTTTGTAGATCTTCTGTTAATGCATTGTTGACAACTATCAGGATTCTTCGGTTGAAATGATAAAATGCATTGGATGATAACTTCCATCATGGTTAAGTCCAGATACAGTTTAAGATTTCTACTTATATGACTAATTTAAACTAATATAAACTAGTTGTTTTCGAAAGTCTTTAATGCTATTTTCGTATCTCTCCACAACTTACCCTAAGAAAACCAACCACACAATTTATATGTGTATATGTGTGTGTGTGTGTGTGTGTGTGTATTATATATGAGTTATATACATTACCAAGGTCGGTAGCTTGGAAACCCCACTAGATCTTAAATTCCCGTCCAACGTGTTGCATCGTGAATGAGAAGACAATGAAGAGGGTTGAAAAAAGGAAACAAAGTTGTCGACTCTATCTCTTTTTAGGTTTCGATGGAGTCAGCTGGAAAATGTAGAACAGTAAGAAAATGGTGTGAAAGGTGTGGTTCAGGCACAAGAGACCTAAACTTATTGTGAAATCTCGCCCTCGAATTTTCACTATTAATTACGTATCTCGTATTTAAATTCGTATTTCACGTTTACGTTATTTTCCTTAGTTAATTTTAATTCCGTTAATTTTAGGAATTAAATCGATTAGTTATCGGGTTTGAATTTTTGTAGCTAATCTTTAAAAATTCGTTGACCTTTTGAGGTCACGATTCATGTTTACGAATAGATCTTGAACCCACAAGTGCATAGGCGAAAGCCATTTTCGAGTCCGGGTTATAACGGTGTAGTTACGGACATTTGAAGTTGTGATACTATAGATTTTAGGAATTATTTAAACTCCCACTTTGTGGGAAAGAGGCCCAATCAGATATTTGGGTTAAGGGACCAATCAGTTAGAGGAGGGAAAAGACCAATCAAATTTTAAATAGGTTAGCAGCAGCCAATCAAAATAATAAAAAATAAAAAATAAAAAGAAATGAGGGAAAAGACCACTTTCCCGTCGACCCACCCAACCAGTTTCGACCCGGTTCTAATTTCGGCTGTTTCCGCCATTTTTTCTATCGAACCACCACCAACCAACACCTGCAACCTCTTCTACAACATTCCCTCTACCATTCCCACCCAAAATCATAGGAAATTTAGTTGTAGTTTGGTGAAAAACCCGCCATGGGTGCCGCGGGAAACCTTGCCCGAGATCCACCATTTGTGAAATGATCTCCTTAAATTACCACCACCAAAACACTTCTTTGGAGGCCAAGAACAAAGCCCAAACATTTTTAGGGGTGATGGTGTTGCGGACTGGTCGAATTGAAGAACACCCATTTCTAGGGTTTTCGGCAGGTTTGGATGAAATTAGGACACTTCTCGGCCGAATTGGACTTGGCCACAGGTATGAAACTTGCACCCCTCACTGATATTTACTTGCCTGTAAAATTTGGTAATGTTTTAAAATAGTTGAATTTTCTGACAAGTCGGGGTGAGGCGTGGCCAGTGGGCCGATGATGTCTTTCTAAGTTCAATTAGATGGCCTGATTCCATAATTGATATCCGTATGTCGTAATTTGATTGTTTGAAGTTAGTTACATTATGATACATTACTTGATCAAAATATGAACCGCCAATCCGATCGTTGCATCGTCACCAAAATTTGAGACATTATAGTACATAATATTTGAGGATGTTAGGAACTGACGGATCCGAAATCCGATGTACGGATCTTTCGGATCGAAATTACGTAGGGTTGTGGACACCACCGTTGATCGAGAGTTGACTTTTGGTCAACATGTCTCGAATCGTTTATAAAACTAAAATTAGTATTAATAGAGGCTCAGTGAGGCTTTGCGTGCCTATCTAGGTGAGTGACTTTAATATATGTGATATGGTGATTACTCGATTCTTAATATTAATATCCTTTGTGGATATGACTTGGTTTTATAAATGTGTTTTTAGTTAAAATGTGACTTGGTTTTATAAATGTGTTTCCTGTTAAAATGTGATTCTTTTATAATTGGCTATCGATCTATTTTTATTAATGTGAATCAAATCATGGATTGGTAATATTGGTGAAAAAGTGATTTGAATTGCATATTGAAATGTTTGTTAAATTGAGGGCTAGTAGGAAACCATGACCCTGCTTAGTTAATCCGCGATAGGGGGTCACTACCTGCTTAGTTATCTTGGTCCTGCTTGGTTAATTCGCGATAGGGGACCATATTTTCTATGGATCGTGCTTGGTTAATCCGCAATAGGCGATCCTTATATCTTTGGTATGGCCATACACACACACACACACTTAAGGGTGATCTGCTTGGTTAATTCGCGATAGGTGATCACTGCCTAACAGATGCGTATGAGTGACTCTGCTTGGTTAATCCGCGAGAAGGGGTCACTGCCTACTTGGTTACTGCAGGGATGGTTCTGCTTGGTTAATCCGCAGCCACTTTCTGTTTGGTTACTTATGTAGGCTTCGGCCGAACTGGCGTCCCTCTAGCCCTAGTTTTTAATGTACATATGAATGATGGTTTTTGAGAATCTTGGTTGTTTGGATGGGAAAAGCCGTTGGATGTCTGGGTGACTCATTCGGAGTTTTCAGCGACTTGATTATTATTTCATAAAGCATGATTCTATACTCGATGTTTATAGATTGTGATCGATGGTCTGTTTTTATTGAATGTCACATACTTGTATTATTGTCACTCACCCAAGCTTCACAGCTTAACCGAGTTCTGATTTGCCAGTGCACCATTCCCTTGATGTAGGCACTGACTGTACATATGACAGGTCTGGGTGGATTACGAGAAACAATTTGGTATTTTGGTTCCGTTGAGTGGTTCGGAACCCGATGTTGTTGGATCCCGTTGAGTGGTCCGGAATCCTTGCTTTCACTCATTCCCATAAGATTAGTCTAGAACCCTAGATTCGAGCGAATGGGAATTACCCACAATAAATCTTGTGAATACAAATTAGAATTATCATGTTTGTTACTCATAATCCAAGTAGGGAATTACATACAGTTCCTTGGTTAAATTCGTGAAATGATATGTTATCGCATTGATTGATTAACGTAATTAAATGCTAAGAGTGTGCATCTTGATTCATGAATTGATTAATCGATGGGATTGTGGAATGACGCTGGATATGATTGTTATTAGTACGATTAATTTAGTTGATCGATGTGGCTGGAAAATAATATTGTGCTTTGTTGATTCTTTAATATGTTACATGCTATGTATTGTGATTTTATGTGGAGAAACATGATGATTTATGCGATGGATGATGTGGAAATATTAATGGTCATGTGGGATTGTTATGTAACCCTGAACCTAGTAATTTTAAGCATGTCAAGTTCTAATAATTGATTGATCAGTGCTATGATTTTTCCACTTAAAAGTATTGTGATAAAAGTTGACGATAATGTTTGGATGAACTACGAATGGCTTGATCTCTGATGAGGGTACGTAGGCAATTTAATGAGGAGGTTAGATGTAGCCATAAGTATACGAAAAATTACTATGCGATTCAATTATTGAGTTATGCTTTGTACATATCCTGGAGGCGGGATCTATTGGGTATATGGTTACTTGGTGACGTCACGGGTCGATCCTAGACGTAGGTCAGGATCGGGACGTGACAACTTTTAGTGGTATCAGAGCTTAGGTATTAGGGCCAAGTACCTTTACCTTTGGCTGTTAGAAATTGTGACATGGAGATGGAATGTATTGTTATTGAATTTATATTCGAATCTTGAATATTGATTATTGTGAATTGAATCATGAGTATATTGGTGAATTTTTGTTATTATTAACATTTCTTATGCTTGTACAAAGATTGGTATTGAGGTCGTGTTGAGACGATGATAATTGTATTTGCCAGTTGTGGTTTGATGTTGATGATAGCCAAATTCGAGTATAATGAAAGTGAGAATGTCATTCGAACATCGGTATCTGTTTGATATGTGGCATTGGTGGATATAAAATTGATACTGAAATTTCGAGGACGAAATTTTTTTTAAGGGGGAAGGATGTGAAATCCCCATACTTGGATTTTCACTATTAATTACATATCTCGTTATTTAAATTCGTCTCACGTTTACGTTCAATTAAGGCCTGCCACACCCCTATATATAGCCCCACATTTCTCCAAAAATCTAAGTTCATTCTCTCCCTAAAGATTCCCTAAACACTTTCTCTCAAATTCTAACTTTGGCATTGTAGATTCTTTGGCCAAAGCTCTCCCCCATTCATCGTGGGCGCATGAGGCTCTTGGCCTTGATCTTAGGTGTTATTATTTTGCATGTGCATTTTTGTCAAAGGAGAAGACAGCGGAAATTTACATCCACAAATTGGTGCTTTCATTGAGAGTTTGATTCACACGCTCGAAGAAGACTCTCACATTAAAATTTTCTCATTTCTTGTTAATTTGTTGATTTTTCGTACGTTCTTATTCTTAGAATTTTCTATAAAACATTCTTTGATAAAACATAAAAGAAAAGTACAATGACAGGAAATTCGGAAACCACAACGAACGAAATTTCCTATGTTCAA